>JBBGZY010000633.1:1512500-2112500 GCA_037952925.1 Lithobates clamitans
CTCTGACCTGCTGTGGTGACAGCGCACAGGGGCTTGGATCACCACTATACTCGAAGGAGATGTCGGAAGCAGAGGCTTCAAGAACCGCTCCAGGAGAATCCTGCACCAGCCACTCTAAGGTAAGAGGAACCCTGGGGTGGTGTTCCCTTACTGTTTCCTGTAAGCTCCACAGGTGTAGAACTCCCCCTGGTGGTGAAGGGGGGGAAAGGGTTGTGACTCCTTGGTGGTGGTCGGTCCCGGGAAGTGCACCCCTGGTGGCCCTCCGTGGTAGTGCTGGTGGAAGTTTGCTGATTGCTCCCTACTTTTAAATTGTTTTTCAGGGCAAAGCTACAGAGAAAAGCAAGTCGCCCCACAGTACCAAGAAGAAATGCCCCTCATGTAGAATCACAATGGGGGAATCTTGGTCTAAACCCCTCTGCAGGGATTGTATAGAAGGGCTAGTAAGGGAGCAGTCTGGAGAACAGTCTTCGGATTTAGCAGCATCCGTTAAGGAACTTTCCAATACGGTGCAGACCTTTAAATCACTGTTTGCCAGTCTTCAGTTGCCACAGCCGCAGGTCGTTTCTCCACCAGCACAGCAGAGTGTTCCCCAATCCTTAATGGATGCTCCCTCGGGAAGTGGAGAGAATCCAGGAGGTGCCAGATTCGAGGTTGAGGAAGAGCCTGATAGCGGGTCCTCAGATCCCCAAGGGGAGTCAGAGGGAGAGGAGATGGAAGGGGAATCCACAAGATCCTCCCGCTATAAGCTTTCCCTGGAGGAGGTGGAAGAGCTCCTAGGAGCCATTCACACCACCCTAGGAATCCAGGAGGAAAGAAAGAAACTTTCACTCCATGACCAGATGTACAAAGGACTAGGGGAACATAAGAGGAAAGTGTTCCCGGTCCATGAGGTCTTAGTCGACGCCATAAAAAAGGAGTGGCAGGACCCTGAAAGGAAGCCCTTCCTTTCAAAGGCACTTAAACGTAGGTTCCCCTTTGCTGAAGAGGAGGCGCTGGTATGGAACAAATCGCCCAAGCTAGACGCAGCCTTTTCGCAGGTCTCCAGACACACTGACTTGGCCTTTGAGGACATGGGGGCACTCCCAGATCCCATGGATAAAAGGATAGATTCCCTCCTGAAAAAATCCTGGGACTCTTCCTTGGGGAACCTTAAACCCGCCATGGCGTCCACGGTGGTGGCACGAAACATGGAGTATTGGTTAACGCAAATTAAGGCACACATAGAGGCGGGTACGCCTAAGGAAACAATCCTATCGTCTTTTCCCATGCTCCTTAAAGGAATAGCTTACCTGGCAGATGCTTCAGCTGAATCGGTGCGTATGTCTGCAAGATCAGCCGCATTGTCCAATTCGGCAAGAAGAGCCTTATGGCTTAAAACATGGCAGGGAGATACCGCATCCAAGGTTAAACTTTGCGGCATTCCTCTCACGGGAGACTTGCTCTTCGGGCCAGGTCTGGAAGCTGTATTGGATAGAACGGCTGACAGAAAAAAGGCATTTCCTTTTAAGAGAAAACAGGCAGAGACTAAAAGAAAGTCTCGGCCGTGGAAGAAATTGGACCCCCCAAAATCTGGTCAACAGAAAAAGGGGTGGGGACAAAAAGGGAAGGGGCGTGGGGGGGCTATTTTTCGCCCTCCTGAACAGCCCAAAAAGACAAAGTGACAGAATAAGCGTGGGAGGAAGACTGGGGGCCTTCCTTCCACAGTGGGAGATGATCACCTCCAACAATTTTATTTTGGAAGTCATAAGAAGAGGCTACAGGTTGGAGTTTGCAGAACCTCCACCATGCAGACTCTTGGTAACCACGCTACCGAAATGTGCAGAGAAGTCAGCGGCTCTCCTTTCCTCCCTCCAGGAGTTGGAGGAACAGGGGGTGGTAGTTCGAGTGCCAGAAGGAGAGACGGGCAGAGGCTTCTATTCCCACACTTTCGTGGTGCGCAAACCCTCGGGGAAGTTCAGGCTCATCCTGAACCTGAAGCCTCTGAACGTCTCTCTCACCTACAGGAGGTTCAGAATGGACTCAATCTATTCGGTAAAGACGCTCCTTCCTCCAAACTGCTTCATGGCATCGATAGACTTGAGGGATGCCTACCTGCACATTCCCATTGCAGATCAGTATCAAAGGTTCCTCAGGCTGGCAATAAATGCCAGAGAAGGGACCTTTCACTGGCAGTTCAGGGCCCTTCCCTTCGGGCTATCCTCTTCCCCCCGCATCTTCACCAAAGTCATGGTAGAAGTCTTGGCTTTCCTACGGATCAGGGGCATTTCAGTGATCGCTTATTTAGACGATCTACTACTTTTCGCCCCTTCCGCGGAACAACTGTCGCAGGACCTGCAGTTGACAAGGAACATCCTAGAGGGTCTAGGTTGGCTCCTAAATCTGGAGAAGTCCAATTTGATTCCTTCGCAAAGGGTAATCTTTTTAGGTTTCCTGTTGGACTCAACAAAACAGAAGGTCTTCCTACCTATGGAAAAAATCCAGAAGGTAGACAGGGCTATGTTGTTACTCCAGGGCAGCCAACAAATATCAGTAAGAAAGGCTATGTCAGCCTTGGGGTTACTGACGGCAGCACTTCCAGCAGTCCAGTGGGCAGGTTTACACTTTCGCCCGTTACAACTATTTATCCTGAGCAGTTGGGACCACAGTCAGGAATCTTTGGATTCCCTGATAACTGTACCGGACCAGGTCAAGAGATCCCTATGGTGGTGGCGGAAAGAAGCCAATCTCTCACAGGGTCTGGATTGGGTTTTGCCGGTGTCCAGATGCGTCACGACCGACGCAAGTGGCATGGGTTGGGGGGCGCATATGGAGGACCGGGTGGCTCAGGGAGGCTGGCGGAAGGAGGACGCAGGAAGATCCTCCAACTGGAGGGAGCTGAAGGCAGTAGCCTTGGCACTCAGAACCTTTCAAAAGGAACTTCAGGGACAGCACGTGAGAGTCCGGTCGGACAACTCCTCAGCTGTAGCCTACATAAACCGGCAGGGGGGTACCAGGAGCAGACCCTTGTGGACCCTGGTAGAAAGCATTCTCAGATGGGCCGAAGTAAACGTCCTATCCCTCTCGGCAGTACATCTGAAGGGAGAACAAAATCTGGTGGCGGATTACCTCAGCAGGAAACGGCTGAGGGAAGGCGACTGGGTTCTGAATCAGGGGGTTTTCGAGGCAATATCCCAGAAATGGGGAAGGCCATGCATAGACCTCTTTGCCTCGAGAGAGAACAGGAAGGTGCATCTCTTCTTCTCCCTAAACAGGTGGGATGGAGCTCTAGGGATAGACGCTCTGGCTCAGAGTTGGGCTTTCGACAGGTGTTATGCCTTTCCCCCACCTGTACTAATCCCAGCCGTCCTAAGAAAATTCCAATTGGAAAATACAACCCTCATTCTTATTGCGCCACATTGGCCCAGGAGGCCGTGGTTCTCCATCCTGAGAAGTCTGGCAGCGGAACCCCCCTGGCTCTTGCCAGTTCAGGAGAATCTCCTTTCCCAGGGACCAATTTGTTGTCCCCAGGTGGGGAGATGGAGCCTTGCGGCTTGGCTACTGAGGAAGAATTGTTGAAGAACAGAGGTTTCTCAGATAGCTTAGTAAAGACCCTCCTTAACTGCAGGAAAAAAGAAACCCAGGTCATCTACCAAAAAACGTGGAGGCGTTTTAATAGCTGGTGCACAGAGACTTCTTTTGATATTCACAGCTCTATAGCGGTCTTAGAGTTCCTGCAGGCAGGGGCGGACAAGGGATTAGCCCTTGGCACCCTGAAAGGGCAGGTTTCTGCCTTGAGTGTGTTTCTGGAGAAACAACTAGCCGCTGATCCCTGGATCATTAGATTTTTTAAGGCATTGAGTAGGCAGAGACCTCTGAGAGTCCCCCCCTTCCCAATGTGGGATCTTTCCTTGGTCCTACAAGCACTAACAGGGGAACCTTTTGAGCCATTGGAGACATGTACACTAAAATGGATTAGCCTCAAAACGGTGTTTTTGGTGGCAATCACTACGGCAAGAAGAGTAAGTGAACTCGAGGCCCTCTCCATTAGGGCCCCCTTTTTTCAGGTTTTCCCGGACAGGGTAATTTTTAAGGCCGATCCGGCTTTCTTACCGAAGGTAGCCTCGGTGTTTCATAGAGGCCAGGAAATTGTTTTGCCCACCTTTTGTTTGAATCCTGTGAGGGAACAGGAACATAGGTTTCATAAACTAGATGTAAGAAGGTGTGTCCTGCAATATTTGGAGGATACAAAACCATTTAGAAAATCTGATTCCTTTTTTGTGTTATTTTCAGGAACCAGAAAGGGAGGCAAAGCCTCGAGGCGCACTTTAGCTAGGTGGCTAAGGTTAGCTATCAGTCAGGCATATACAATTAGCGGGTTAGAAGCCCCTAAGGGTATCAGGGCACACTCCACAAGGGCAGTGGCGACCTCTCAGGCCGAGTGGGCTGGTGCGTCTCCGGAGCAGATCTGTAGAGCGGCAACGTGGTCTAGATTCGACACGTTCGTGAAACACTACAGGTTGGACCTTCTGTCAGCAAAAGACCAGGCTTTTGGGCGTAAGGTTCTGCAGGCAGTAGTCCCACCCTAAGGTAAGGTGCTCGCTTATCCTCTCTATGGTGCTGTCCTGAAAGACGGAAATGGGAAAATCGGAGTTACTTACCGGTAACGTCCTTTTCCAGGAGTCTTTCAGGACAGCACAGTTACCCACCCTACTGTAGGGATATTCGTGAAGGAGTTCATCGCAGAAGAACGTCAGGTAAGATCAAAGTTATTATGACGTGTTCTTGTGTCTCCCCAGTTAACCGGAGGTCCTCTTGAAGAACTGAGGGGCTGGGGGAGAGCGGTGAGATTTAAATCTTAAAGTTGAAGGCGGTGTTTCCTCAGAAGGGGAGGAGCCAAGGTCTCTCTATGGTGCTGTCCTGAAAGACTCCTGGAAAAGGACGTTACCGGTAAGTAACTCCGATTTTTTGTTTAAATTCTGATGACTTGTAGTCCTATGATGAAAGAATTCTTGACCAATATCTGTACTACTCACTTCCTGCCATGGACACTCCCTCTTCTATCTATCTAGATAAATATACCTATCACAGTATCTCACTAAAAGTACACACCACACATTTTTGTAAATATTTTATTCTATCTTTTCATGCGACAACACTGAAGAAATGACACTTTGCTACAATGTAAAGTAGTGAGTGTACAGCTTGTATAACAGTGTAAATTTGCTGTCTCCTTAAAATAACTCAACACACAGCCATTAATTAATTATAAAAGGAAGGAAATTTGGCGCTGCTTACAATAAACATTTAAAAATTTTGCAACTGTGGTGTCATATACAAATGAATATGTGTGAATATCCTAAATCTCCTTATATCATAACTAAAAGTAAGAGCAAACTGAAAAAAATGATGAACTTGTGTCTGTTGTATCCAGTATATGATACCTGAAAAAATTCCTTAATAAATCAAGTAACATAAAAAATACACAAACCAAAACAACTAAACCAATATATAAGTCCAAATCTGTGATGAAGAACTATCCGCAATAAATGTCCATAATTCAAAAATCACAATGTGACTTGTGCAGAATCCAGGTGGTGACAATTTATCACAATTTCGGTACAAGAGAAAAAAGGTGACTTTTCTGTGCTCCCTATTTGTTATATGCACTCACCAGAAAGCCCTACCCCTGCAGGGGTAAAGAGCGTGTAGTCAGATATGCCTCTGGTCCTGGTGTCCCAATGATCAATAGGACTTCCTGCTCTGTGGCATTGCTTGTGTAATAGGGTGCCCACATAAAATTAATAGTAGAAAGGGGCACTCGTAGCGTAAATCCGGTATAAACAAAATTTATTTTCCAAAAGTGAAATCTTTTAAAAAGAAGCTCCGTTTGCCCCAATTGGTATAGGCATACAGTCAGTTTCCTGGGTCTGGACGGTGTGCATTCCACAGACCACATCGCAAAAATCGGAAGTGACGTGGATGTTTACCAAGTCCCGGCTTACGCGTTTCGTCATTGGAAGTCGTCTGAGGCGTAGCCATCTTGTCACACCCCATGTCTTATATAGCAGGTGGAGGTGTTGTTGCAACCATTTCCAATTAAGCCAAATCCCACTTCAAAAAACATTACAAAAACTAGGGTCTTTATTGTAAACAGTACATCTCTAGTATATCACACAGAGTCCACTGTAAAGGATGGATATTGATCGTGAAGGAGTTCAAATATATAGTGAACTCTGGATGATGGGTATTGTTCGTACAAAAGACCAAGTATATAATAAATCATGGCATGTCCCCCTAGTGGTCTATATCAATAGTGCAGCAGTACACCTCCACTTGCCAGATTACAAACCAGATATTACCAGGTAAAACTTTACAATACGAAAAATTAAAATTTTAAACATGAAATTCATATATATTTAGAGAGTATAATGAGATTGTTTCAAAGGTTGCATTCATATAAAATGTAATCAATCAATGTAATTGCTAATATACTCAAAAATATAAAATATGTAATAGCTTATATAGCATATATATATATATATATATATATATATATATATATATATATATATATATATATATATATATATATATATATATATATATATATATATATATATATATATATATATATATATATATAGTGTTCTAGGAGTGTCAACGTTAGTCATAACCCCATTATACCAAACTAGTCATTGACAAACTCCCTAAACTATTCCAGCGTATAAGGGAACTCTGCTTGATGTCAAAGAACATCCTAAGCAAGAAACTTAAAATTAGAAAGGCCCTTAGAAAGTAGATAAAAAGCAATTGAGGTCAGTATCAACATTAAGCCCCCCAGGCACTAAAGACCCCAATCGGTATATACATTTAGTCTCATTCTGTGACGCCCATATCCTTTTGTTGTCACCCCTCCAATGATGTTTAATTAGATCTATCCCGTAAAAGATTAGTCCTGTAGGGTTCCTTTGGTGTAATTCCTTAAAATGCCATGACAAATTATGTTTGGGGAAGCCTTTCCTTTATGTTATTGATGATGGTCTGGTGGTTCTTCCTACATACTGTAAGTGGCATGGACACTCAATAACATGCGTCACATGCGTACTATTGCATGTAATGAGTTCCCTAATTTGGTGTTCTTTATTATTGGTCCTAGCCCTGAAGAATTCTTTTTTTTTTTTTCCTTGGTTGCTTCTTACTTACTCTACAAGGTAGGCATTTTTGGCATCTGTAAAACCCTTTAATTTCTGAAAATAATTTCACGGTTTTTGGAGGGTCAATGTTATGGACCAAATGGTTTGTAAGAGTGGGAGCTGTTTTGTACACAAATCTCTTTTTTTTTTGGGAAGAGTTATAGATAGAACCCTATCTGACTTCAAAATAGGCCAATATTTCCTGATAATATATTCAATTGACTGGTATTGCCTATTAAAACCGGTAACAAATTGGGAATTGGTATTATTGTTGTTCTTCATCAGTGTCTTTTGATTCATATTCATTACTTCAACCTTCAAATTAGTCAAGGTCTCTTTCCAGTAACCCTTATCTTCAAATTTCTCGATTTAGAATGTTGGCTTGTACATCAAAGTCTTCTAGAGTGTGACAGTTTTTTTCCGCAATCTCATCAGCTGGCCCTGAGGGACATTTTCTTTCCACCGTGGGTGGTGACAGCTTGAGATCGGTATATAACCGCTACGATTTGTCAGTTTAAAAAATGTTTTAGTGTGTAGCTCGTCCATTTTTCTTGAAAATTTGTAAATCTAGATAATCTATCTGCTGTTGATCACTGCTACCGGTAAAAGAGATCCCATATTTGTTCTGGTTCATTTCACCTAGGAATTTTTGGAAAGATTCAGACGTTCCCTCCCACGAGATGATTACTTCATCTATATACCTCCTGATAGAATTTGTTTTTGATTGTATTTTTCCATAGATATTTTTCTTCCCACATGTTCATAAAGAGGTTGGCCACACTGGGGGCATAACGTGCCTCCATGGCCACACCCCTTGTCTGAAAATAGTAGCTCTTTTTATACCAGAAATAATTGCTTTTCATTGCCATTTTAAGTCCTTTAAGGATGAACCCAATTTGTTCCTGCCTGAGTCCAGTGTTTTCGTGTAGTGCTTTCTCGACTCCTTTCAAACCATCCTTTTGTATTATACTGTGTACAATGAGTTGACATCTATAGTGGCAAGGAGACAGTTTGCAACCCCTGTAACATTCTGGAGTTCATATATTGCATGCAATCCCTAAGGTATGTCTTCCCTTTGAGTACCAAGGATTTCAAAAACTGGTCAAGGTATTCTAGTCTGGAAAAAAGCAAATTGATTCCACTTATCTGCCTACCCGGAGGTTTCTCGGTTCTCTTGTGTATTTTCAGTAAGTAATATATCACCGGTTTTCTCATACATTCTGGAATCGCCTGGATTCAAGTATCATATACTGGATACAACAGACACAAGTTCATAATTTTTTTTTTAGTTTGCTTTTACTTTTAGTTATAATGATATAAGGAGATTTGGGACATTCACACATAAAGAAAATCATTTGTATATGACACCACAGTTCTAATCATACACAATTTTAAATATTTGTTGTAAGCAGCGCCAAATTCCCTTCCTTTTTATAATTGACTAATTGGAGTTCACTTGTGAGTTTTTTTCAGGGAGGTTACAGCTTAGCACACACACCTAAGCGTGGAATTTTAGTTAAATATATATCTGACACCTAAGGGTGTGATTACTTGCAGCTATGGATATCTTTTGGGTATATGACCAACAGGAATATAGATATTGGAGGGATATTTAACCAAGAACAGGTTAACAGCAGACAGGATATGGATGGCCTCTTTTTAAACAGAAACCACTATGGAGAAACAGCTAAGGGTGTGGTGGGATATAGCTACCCTTGGGATATATATCAGTGAGAAAATGACACCCAGAATACTGAGATGGGATTTAAACCCAAATGACAGTATTAATGATATATCCCTCATGGAGGATTGGTACTCCTTCTTTGCTAAATGTGAAAATGAACTACTACAGAATATCATTAACCGCTTGCCGACCAGCCGCCGTCATTATACTGCGGCAGGTCGGTACGATCCCACGAACGGTCGTAGCTGAACATCGGCTCGTGGGATCGGAATAGCAGGCGCGCGCCTGCTGCACAGCGGGGGTGCTGAAGCTTGTGGCCGTCGGTCGCGATGACTGCCGACCACGAGCGTTCGTGAGCAGGAGACACAGAACAGGGACGAATATGTGTAAACACACACTTCCCTGTTCTGACTAGAGTGACAGATCGTGTGTTCCTATTAGCTAGGAACCACGATCCGTCATTTCCTCTAGTCAGTCCCCTCCCACTTCAGTTAGAATCACCTCCCAGGGAACATAGTTAACCCCTTGATCGCCCCCTAGTGTTAACCCCTTCACTGCCAGTGACATTTGTACAGTAATCAATGCATTTTTATAGCACTGATCGCTGTATAAATGCCAATGGTCCCAAAAATGTCTCAAAACTGTCCGATGTGTCCGCCATAATGTCGCAGTCACAATAAAAATTGCAGATCGCAGCCATTACTAGTAAAAAAAAAAAAAAAAAAAAAATTAAAATGCTATAAATCTATCCCCTATTTTGTAGACGCTATAACTTTTGCGCAAACCAATCAATATACGCTTATTGCAATATTTATTTATTTTACCAAAAAATTGTAGAAGAATACATATCGGCCTAAACTTAGAAAAAAATTTCTTTTTTTTTAAAAAAAAGGGATAATTATTATAGCAAAAAGTACAAAATATTGTGGTTTTTTTTTTTTTTTTGTTTTTTTTTTTCAAAATTGTTGCTCTTTTGTCGTTTATAGCGCAAAAAATAAAAACCACAGAGGCGATCAAATACCACCAAAAGAAAGCTCTATTTGTGGGGAAAAAAGGATGTCATTTTGTTTGGGTGCAGTGTCACACGACCGCACAATTGTCAGTTAAAGCGTCGCAGTGCAGAATCGCAAAAAATGGCCCGGTCATTCAGCAGCCAAATCTTCTGGGGCTGAAGTGGTTAAGAGGAGACAATTCAAACTACGGGGAGTAGAGAATAATAATATGGAGATCAAGAATCTCCTGTTGCCCTTTGTCAGTCCAAAGGAGTATAAAGACAAAGATTGAGAATTACAGGAAATAATTAAAAAATATGATATTGAAATACAAGCGAAGAAACAGAAAAAGTTTAAGAGGGATGTGTTGGTCTATACAAACAAAAGGGTCTATGAATGGCAAACTGAAATAGAAGAACTCAATGAAGATTTGGAAAAAATATCTATGGATGACAGCCCGGCTGGAGAATTAGGAAGGGTTGCAATTCAGGGTTAGGATGATTTATACCATACAAGATTTGGACACACCCCCGCCCAAAGATGGGAGGGACCATTTAGAACACCAAATCTCCAATCAAGAGCTATGGGTAGGAGAAGAGGAAATGAATTGAATTAAATTAAATCAATTTACCCCAATTCCAAAAAACTTGGGATGCTGCCTACAATCTACATAAGAACAAAATGAAATATTTTGCAAATCTCATAAACCCATATTTTATTCAGAATAGAAAACATAGCAAACATTTAAACTTGAGAAAATGTACCATTTTTAAGAAATAAGGTAATTTTGAAAATGATGACCGCGACACATCCCAGAAAGTTGGGCCAGGGCAACAAAAAGCAGGCAAAGTACAGTTAGTGGTACTAACAAAAAGCTGAAAGAACGTTAAGTAACTAATTAGTTTAAGTGTCAACAGGTTAGTAACATGATTGGGTAAAAATGAAGCAACTCTTAGTTTTGTTTTGTTTTATTCCTTTTAACCCAGCGGGTTAAATGAAATAAGCTGTCCGCTCTGGTCGAAACTGCTGTATAACGATTCGACACTAGTACAGCGATCTGCCCCACTGAGCTGTTGTGTTCTGACAGGGGTGTGACCCGCCCGAACACTCCGATCAACGCTTTCAGCCATTGTAAATAAGTTCACTAGTACTGTCCCCACTATGCCACGTCCCTTAAATTTAGCAGAAACATTCAATAAGAGAAAGAAGGAATGGACTTCATGGCATAATTTAAAACAATTTTAAGCACAAATTTTATATATGACAAAAGTTTCATAGACGAGTATAAAAACACATACATTGAGGGATATGACTAAAATATGTCATAGACTAGCAAGCGATCTATAGTCCATGTGGACACAACTAACTAGGCTGTTGGGCCAAAACATCCCTGAATTCGGTGGTTGCCCCAATGTGGTAACATAGAAGGTAACCTGAACAGGTACAATCCTGAGGAAAATGTTCAAAAATGGGTCAACAGAGGCCAACTTGGGGTATATTGGTTTGCTTGATAAATTATTCAATCTGTGCTTGACTAGTTGCGCACAAAAACTTCTTCTGGAGCTAAATAAATCTGGTAATAATGCAGAAAAAAGGCTAAATGATACTGATGTACATACCGAGAGAAACTTTTCCAGCATGCTCATCTGACACAAGCCGGCCAAACGGCTGACTTCTGTCGGACTGGCTGGCATTCACACGGGGAAAAAAAAAAAAATAAATAAAAAAACCGCTTGATATCGGCCGGCATTCAGCCCATGTGCACGAGGCTTTAGAGAATCAGAGTGTCTCCGAAGTAAACATAGGCAGAGATTCACCAATCTGTGAAAAAATATGCAAGGGAAAAGGCTGAATTTGAGTATTGGTTGCCTGTGATCTTCAGGCCCTCAGACTGCACTGCATTAAAAACAAGCATTTTTCTGCAAGGGACATTACTGCATGGACTCAGTAATTCTTCCTAAAATCACTGTCTATGAGCACAGTTAGCCATGCTATCCAAAAATGCAAAGTAAACCCCTATTGTGCTAAGAAGAATCCATATCTGAACACGATCCAGAAACATTGCTGTCTTCCCCGAGCCAAGGCTCATTTAAAGCCGAGGTCTACCCTAAAATAAAAAAAAATTTGAAGTAAAAAAAATGTTTTACTTACCAGAAATACCTGTTGCTAGGCAATCTTCCTAATCTGCCTCTTGCTATTTTGCGGCGCTGTTCCATCACTTCCTCCTCTTTGGCGAGCTTCCCTATTGTCTTCTGGGACATGTGTGTCCTAGAAAACGACAGGGCCATTCACAAAGTGCCACGCGACTCGCGCATGCACAGTAGGAAACGGGCAGTGAAGCCTCAAGGCTCCACTGCCTGTTTCCCTTAGTTAGGATGGGGGGCCGACATCGCAGGCTCGCTGGACAGGTAAGTGCCCTTATTAAAGGTCAGCAGCTACAGTGTTTGTAGTTGTTGACTTTAAAAAAAAAAAATGGGCTGGAACACCACTTTAAAATGGTCTGTTGCAAAAGGGAAAACTGTTCTGTGGTCAGACGAGTCGAAATTGGACATTTTTTTTTTTTGGCAACTAAGGGGCCCGGCTTCCTCTGGACTAAAGAGGAGAGGGCCATCTGGCTTATTAGCGCTCCATTCAAAAGCCTGCATCTCTGATGGTATGGGGGTGCATTAGTGTGTATGAAATGGGCAGCTTGTACATATAGAAAGGTACCATTAATGCTGAAAGATATATCCAGGTTTTAGAACAGCGTATGTTCCCATCCATTTCTTTCAGGGAAAGCCTTGGATATTTCAGCAGGACAATGAATGCTAAACCGCATACTGCATCTATGACAACAGCATGGCTTCGTAGTAGAAGAGTCTGGGTACTTAACTGGCCTGCCTGCAGTCAAGACCTTTTACCAAACCTGAAAATCAATATTTGAATGAAAATATTTGGTGCATTTTGAAAAGAAAAATATGATGAAGACCTAGGACTGTTGAGCAGTTAAAGTACAATATCGGACAAGAATGGGACAACGTTCCTCTCCCAAAACTCCAGCAATTAGTCTCCTCAGTCCCCACACAGTTACAGAGTGCTGTTAAAAGAAGAGGGGATGCAACACCATGTAAACATGACTCTGTCCCAACTTTTTGAGACGTGTTGCTGCCATTAATTTAAAAAGTACCTTATTTTTTTCTTCAAATGGTACATTTTTGTCAGTTGAAACATTTGATATGTTTTCTCTTTTCTGTTGTGAATAAAATATGGGCTTGTGAGATTTGCACATCATTGCATTCTGTTTTTATGTAGATTTTACACAGCATCCCAACTCTTTTGGAATTGGGGTTGTATAAATGGCACCGGGACTCATGAGGTTTAAAATATATCCTGAGCCATAAAGTTTGTGTGTGTGTGTTTTTTTTTTTTTTTTATGATCGTGGGAAAGTGTCAGGTTATTATTGTCATTTGTTTTCCCGCTGAGGAACTTCACTTTCACTAGTGAATTGCATTCAGGCAGCCCATAGAAGTGGATGCACACACAGTGCCAGCACAGACACAATCACGTGTCGAACTTTGACATGTCTGCAGGAGCTGTTGCATGTATCCAAATGCAGAGGCGATGTGTTCGTATCTGTTTGTATCCAGCTCCTGCCGAATGTCAAACTTTAACATGCAGTTGTGTCCGTGTCGGCGATGTGTGTGCATCTACCTCTATGGGCTGTCTGCATGTAGCTGCCAGTGGCTCTGCACAGACAACAACAGTAATCTGCCATCTGAATGAGCCCTAAGGCTCAATATGGCTTTCCTTATTCCACTTGACTTTTTTTTTTTTTTCCCTGAAGATCATCTCTTGCGTCTAGGTGTGTAAATGTATGCTTAGTATTGTGATGAACATATAGAAAAGGACATTGAGATGTACACATTAAAGGTCGATGTATATCCAGAAACCATGAATATTGTTATTCCCTGGTGTTGTATCTCATCTAGTCCGATGTTTGAATAATCTTCCGTTATGAAGGAATGCTTCTGGTCTAGTCACAACTCTGAGTTGGTGAATGTTGTCTTTGTGTAAGTCAATCGGGGAAGCTAAAACTGAGCCCAAAACACAGAGCTGCTGTTACAGAGCTCCCATAGCTTTAACCTGAGTGTCTATAAGGAAGTCGGCAGCCAAACTCGCTCAATAGTGGCTTTCTTGTGTCTAAACCTCAAGTTTACAAACTTTCAGATGTCGCCTTTCTCTGCTAACCGAGTGCATAAAACGTAAGAATACTTTTAAGAAATACCATACAAGCTGCCTAAATATTTAAAAAAACAAATTAGGTGTTTGTGGCACATAATCTCCATCGCCCTTATGTTTTCATTAACTGGAGCATAATTTAATATTTTATAGAGATCTTTTTGTTTGTATTATTTTTAAACAATGTATATTTCTCCATGGTAGTACATAGAAAAAAATCTGAACTCCAAGCAGCTCTGCTTTATTGATACAACATTACATATTTTTTTTTCTAATTACAAACAGTGTAAGTACCTAGGTTTAAAGTGTTACTAAATCCACAACCGTAAAATCAGCCTGTATATGCAGTAAAGCATGCTTGTTAAACTCACTGTGGAGCCTAAGGGGTTAATCCTGCGCATTGTGTAAAAAGCCTGTTTGATCCTGTCGTCTCTGTTCCTCCCCTTCTTCCACTGTCCCCAATTCATCTCCTGCTAGTACAGAGCCTTGGGGGCATTCTGCACATGCTCAAGTTGGTGTGTATTGCTAGAGAGTTTTTTATTTTTATTTTGGGAGGATGCATGTTATTAGCACAGGGCCAATCGGCACTGTTCAGACAGAGGGTCAGGCATCATGTAGCCTCATAGAATAGTGGAGAATGAAAACTCCCTCCTACGAGCTTTAACAAGTGCTCAGCCAGACACTGTTATGCCCCGTACACACGGTCGGACTTTGTTCGGACATTCCGACAACAAGATCCTAGGATTTTTTCCTACGGATGTTGGCTCAAACTTGTCTTGCATACACACGGTCACACAAAGTTGTCGGAAAATCCGATCGTTTTAAACGCGGTGACGTACAACACGTACGTCGGGACTATAAACGGGGCAGTGGCCAATAGCTTTCATCTCTTTATTTATTCTGAGCATGCGTGGCACTTTGTCCGTTGGATTTGTGTACACACGATCGGAATTTCCGACAACGGATTTTGTTGTCGGAAAATTTTATATCCTGCTCTCAAACTTTGTGTGTCGGAAAATCAGATGGAAAATGTCCGATGGAGCCCACACACGGTCGGAATTTCCGACAACACGCTCCGATCGGACATTTTCCATCGGAAAACCTGACCGTGTGTACGGGGCATAAGAAGTTACAAGACTGCTACATACTGCTGATGAGAAAAGGTATTTAGCAGTTTATATTTCCTAAAATACAGTAAAACCTTGGTCTGCGAGTGTTTTACAAGACAAGCAAAAATTTTTTGATAAATTTTAACTTGATAAACGAGCAAGGTCTTGCAATGCAAGTAGCTTTGGATCTGACTTGTGAGACTCCAATTTGTAGATATTTGCCAGCACACCTAAGATCATTCATTTCATCATCACATGCCTGATGAAGGGGTCCTGCATGGCTCAGTAACTTGCACTACACTGTTTTGTGATGTGATCATTCTTTGAATAAAAAAACGTTTGGACAAAATTGATGATCCTTGGTGTGCTGGCAAATATCTACATATCGCATAGGTTCCAGTATCCAGCTGGCTGTCACTACAGCACCCACCCAATACTTTTGGAGCTTATTCCAGGAACATGTGCGATGGGAATATGGACTGTGGATTGTGACACTCCACTCCACAAAGTCACGTGACATGTGAAATACCATGTTAGTCAATGAGAGCGCTCTTCATTTGCACTACTGAAGTCACTCCGACTTTAGAAAAGTTTCCTGTACTACTTCAATACGACTTCTATCCGCCTTGTGCCCATAGACTTTAACCACTTCACGCAAATCGCTGTTCCAGTATGTCGGCTTGAGGAAGAGGATGTATCAGGTTAGAGCCTGTAGGCTCTTCCCCCGATACCGTTTTTCAGAGCGGGTGGTTGGCTATCTGGTGTTAACGGCCGATTGGTCGGCAGCCGATCAACCGTTATCCCAGGCAGTCCCTTCCTCCCGCCGTTGTCTGTCACTCTTCCCGGGCCTCCTGTCCCACCGGGAGACCCGATCCATGATCCAGCACGACCGCCGGCTAGGCAGTCACCTGAATGAAGCCTGATTTAGCTTCAATCGGGTCTCCAACGTAAAATTATGGAGGCGGCGTCACAACGTCGCTTCCGGTTTACTCGGCTGCCAATGGCTCTGATTTTTAAAAAATTAGTGTTCAGAATCACCGATTTTGGCGATCTGAATACTTTGAAGTGCAAAGAAGGGATTTGGGATCTTTTAGACTCTCGATCCCTTCATAAAGAATACCTGGCACCGCCTATTACTGTCACAAGGCATGTTTACATGCCTTATAAACACAATAAAAGTAATCATATTTTTTTTAAAGGGACAGTGTTAAAAAAAATAAATGAATAAGATCATTTTTTTTTAAACGCCCCCGTCCCTGCGTGCTTGCGCAGCAAAGAAACCGCATACGTAAGTCGCGCCCACAAATGTAAACGGTGTTCAAATCACACATGAGGTATCGCCGCGATTGTCAGAGTGTGATAATTCTAGCACAAGACCTCCTCTGTAACTCTAACCTGGTAACCGTTAACATTTTTTAAAGCGTCGCCTGTGGGGATTTTTAAGTACCGCCGCTTGTTGCCATTCCACGAGTGTGCGCAATTTTCAACTGTAACATGTTTGGCATCTCTTTACTCGGCGTTACATCCTCTTTCACAATATACAAAAAAATTGGGCCAACTTTACTGTTCTCTTATTTTTTAATTTTTAATTTAAAGTATTCTTTCCAATAAAATTGCGTTTGAAAAACCGCTGCGCAAATACCATGTGACATAAAATATTGCAACGACCGCCATTTTTATTTTTCTTTGCTAAAAAAATATATATAATGCTTGGGGGTTCTAAGTTATTTTCTAGCAAAAATACTGATTTTAACATGTAAACAACAAGTGTCAAAAATGAGCTCGGTCTGTGGTTAAGGGCTCATGCACACTGCAGCTCAAAGAAGCGGCTCTTACGGGCTTTTGAGCTTTTTTGAGCTCATATTTTCTCTGCCTGGCCTGGAAACTCCCTTCTATGTTAGCCAATGTGCCCATGCACACTATGGCTTTTTCAGGAGTTTACAGGCATATGCTCTTACAGGCAGAAAAAAAAAAACACCAAACTCGCGTTTTTGAGAGGAGCTTTCAAGCAGAGAAGACACTTAAGTGCCCAAAAAACATCTCCTCCATTTTTTTTTTTATGGGGAAATTCACTTTGATATACGAGTGCTTTGGATTACAAGCATGTTTCCGGAACGAATTATGCTCGCAATCCAAGGTTTTACTGCAATTGCATTTCCATGTCCTGTGTACTGTGGGAGACCACATTTAGTGAATGCAGGGTCCTGGGTTTAGTAACACTTTAAGTTGATGTCGGCCTTGTGCAGACCAAGAGGAGAAGCAGCATGACCAGCTGAGAGAGAGCTGAGCTTATTAGTCTACTGCTTCTCCTTTTCACTTTCCAATCAAAGCTAGGGGAGGGACAGGAACTGTAATGCCCTGTACACAGGGTCGGACTTTCTGACGGAATATGTGCGATCGGACCTTGTTGTCGGAAATTCCGACCGTGTGTGGGCTCCATCAGACTTTTTCCATCAGAATTTCCGACACACAAAGTTTGAGAGCAGGCTATAAAATTTTCCGACAACAAAATCCGTTCGTGTAAATTCCGCCCGTGTGTGGACAATTCTGACGCACAAAGTGCCACGCATGCTCAGAATAAATTAGGAGACGAAAGCTATTGGCTATTGCCCCGTTTATAGTCCCGACGTACGTGTTTTACGTCACCGCATTCAGAACGATCGGATTTTCCGACAACTTTGTGCGACCGTGTGTATGCAAGACAAGTTTGAGCCAACATCCGTCAGAAAAAATCCTAGGATTTTGTTGTCGGAATGTCCGATCAATGTCCGACCGTGTGTACGGGGCATATGTGTTCCATACTTGTAAAAAAAACAGCATTTCAGTGATTGTGTATTTCGATGTTTACCTGATGTTCAGCTGGAACATATAGGACAAATGCACATAGTTTAACAAAACTGCATATATTCCAAGTTGCATTGAATATTTATTTTACCAATAATGATATCATTGATTTTTGTCTTTTTGCATCACAGGTAGATCCAAAGGACTACATGTTTAATGGCTTAAAGGACCAGACAGTAGGACGGTTGCCAAATAAAGTCGCAGGCCAACAATTTGTAATACAGGAATGTGAGAACTGCAACATCTATATACTTGACCATTCTGCAACCATCACTATTGATGACTGTACAAACTGCCGCATCTTCTTAGGGCCTGTAAAGGGCAGCGTGTTCTTTCGTGACTGTAAAGATTGCAAATGCGTTGTGGCCTGTCAGCAGTTCCGCACTAGAGACTGCAGGAAAATGGATATATTTTTATGCTGCACCACACAGCCAATCATAGAATCTTCCACTGGAATGAAGTTTGGATGTTTCCAGTACTACTACCCAGAACTAGCAGCACAGTTCAAGGATGCAGGGCTGAGCATCTTCAACAACACATGGAGCAACATCCATGACTTCACCCCCCTGTCGGGAGAGACCAACTGGAGTCTTCTTGCAAGTAACTGTGCAGTGCAAGATTGTGTGCCCCTCCCTGACTCCGAGGAACTGAAAGCAGTACGCATTTCTACAGATGGTAACCGGAGCATAGTGCCGGTCACTTGGGGACAGCGTCTGAAAAATAGTGATGAGTCCTGCTTGGTGGTTTTCTTTGCTGGAGATTACACCATAGCCAATGCCAGAAAGATGATTGATGAGGTAATGAGGACGTTTTCACTAGAAAAGCTCCTAGAATTTCCTTCATTGATACTAAAGTATCTCAGGGAAATGCCAACTAGTTTGGCAGCTTGTATATTTATGCAAACATTTTGGGCAAGGCGAGACACTGCATGTCAGCACAAATACATTCCTCACATGTTACAATATATATAGCAACAGTATTTTTTCCCAAAAAAGTTTTGTATTTTAATCATTAAAAGGCAGTCTTTGAACTGGAATCAAGTTTGCCTAGGCTGAGAGGATGTCAGCAATTTTGAATAGTACATTCTCCAGGATTCGCATGATTGTCATCTCTGAGCCAGCATCTCAAACTAGGAAGTAGAATCTGTTCCTTAATGATGCCTGAAAAAAGATGGCACCATCCTTTTGGAAATAAAAACCTATGCGGGAATTGTCAGGGGAAGTACTAAGATCTTCTAAAGTGTTACTGTTACGCATTACTTGGCATGCATGAAAAAAAAAAAAAGGTTCTTAGGTTTATTAGTGTATGTCCGCTTTTGCAGCCACATTGTGACAACACCTGGTTTATATTTGGTACATGTTCTCATCCACATAGCATAATGTCAAAAAATATTTCAAAATGGTAGCTTACCATTTCATATGCACTTTACTGATCCTTCTTAGTTCTCTATGAGGGGTGCGGGGGGCTGGGGAGCTGTGTTTGCCATAATAGACCCTTTCTGTACTGTGCTGGCAGATATCATTATCTGTGTAAAGTAGATTTGAACACAGTCTGTCTAACAAAGGCCTAAAGCAGTTCAGTCTGAGCAAAAAAAAAAAACTTAAATGTCAGCAGCTACAAATCCTGCAGTTGCTGACTATTAATATAAGGTCACTTACCTATTCAGGGATCCAGCGCTATCCTCCCCCTAATTCTTCACTGGCCTAACTGTGGGCAGCCGGCTATGCAGCTTTTGGCTTCTTAGCTGGCTGCCCACTGTGCATGCGCTAGAATGGTCCTGCAGTCTTCTGGGACCTGTGATGAGGCGATTTGGGCCGAAGTGGCAGCTGGTATCTGTCAAAACCAGTTACCCGTGCTCTCCCCTCCCCCCCCCCCCCCAAAATAAAAATGACATGCCAAATATGGGGGAGGAAGGGGGAGGAGGAGCGGTGAACTTAAAACAGCACTTCCCCTTTTGGGTGCAAAGCCAAACTTCCCCTTTTTTTGGTGAACTACCGTCTCCTTGGCCTTTCAATTGGGATAGACTCACTATGAACTTGTTCAAGCACCCGTCCTAAGAAACTAAGGCTGGCCATACACCTATAGATTATCTGCAGATTTTCTATGCTTAGATGGAAAAAGTGGGAGATTCCTCCATCTACACAGTTTAGCGAACATGGAGAGATCTGTTGCACATTTTCTATCTAACCATAGAAAATTTGCAGATAATCTATAGGTGTATGGCCAGCTTAAGAAATATTTTTACATTTCTTTTTAGTATGTTGTTTGAATAGGAACACATAAACCTATAGTGGGGTTTTCTCAAATTTGATTGCAAAAGTAGAAATGTGTTTTATGGCATTATTGAAATCTTACTCAGGATTGTTTGTTTTATAGAAAGATGGCACAAATGACGAAAGAGGCGGGCTTATTTAAATGAGCAGTGACAATCGGTGCTGTAGCTCAAAGCTTTAGCTTACTTTTTTAAATATAGGGTAATCGGAATAATAAAAATTCTTGCATGTTGATTGTGACAAGCCTTTGCACTTTGATATCTGCATTATTTAAGAGAACGTGTCATGGTGTAATCAACAGCAGGGGTATGTGTCCCATGTCAACCCTCAATTCTGAAGAAAGGTTAAAAATCTGTAAGCACATTAATAAACTTGCTGAGATCTGTTGCATGTTGGCTGCAGTGCACAAATATGAGTGATACCATCTTCCAGGAAGCAGTATGTGGCGGATGTTTTAAAACCCCTTCCAGACAGAGGGGATATGGCAAAACATGCCAGTTTGCCTTGTGCACAGTGCAGTAAGAGTTGTGTACTGAGGCAGTTAGTTGCATTGCGTTCTTTTGAAATAAACACTAAAGCCCATTCACACTAGCGTGGTGTGGTAGCGAGCTTGGCACTCCAACACACCTGCATGCAGAGAACAGCAACACATGGTAACCTACTCCTGTGGGTCTGTTGTTCTGTGCATTTCCAGCCTCTTTAAATGAATAAAACTGCTTTATTGAAACGTGCGCTAACGTGCCATAGTGTGCGCTAATGCAACTATTTAGTGTGACTGCGCCCTTAAGTTTAACACACACACCCTGGAATTCATAAAGACAGATTTTGCGAAAGTGTTTCTCATGCTTTGTTAAAGTGGTGAAGAATGCGACAAAGTCATATACCTGTCTAGAGGTTGTATTTGAATTTGGCTCATGCTGCGCCACTTTCAGAATGCATGAGAGACACTTTCGCAAAATCTGTCTGAACCAATTTTTCTCTCTACGCCAAAAGAGAGTTGGTCCTAATTAGCTCCACGTTTACATTTTGGCGCATTTAATGTGACACAATGTAAATTGGCACATTTTACAACTAACTGAATTTGCTGCACGTGTCACTGTCAGAACCATAAGTGTTGCAAACGCTTCATAAATTTGGCTCAATACATTAACAAAGAGGGGTCAATGCCAGAAAAGTGGCGCAGTGGCTTTATTGAATTCCCCCCCCCCACAGTGTGTAAAAAATGGCATTAGATCCATTTAAAAAAAAAAAAAAATTCCTATAAAGAGCTTGAAGGAAAACTGTAACTTTTTTTCTTTCTTTTTTTTTTTTTTTTAGTTTTGTTCTACTTAAAATGTAATCTCCCATCGCCAACAAGTCCTCCATTCACCCGAATAAATAATAACCTATGCGCTACCCGTAAAAAAACTTATAATAAATCAAATTAAATTAAAGCTGCTGCTAACACCTATAATGTGTTCCTACACTGAGAAGTCTAAAGAAAAGTGACTGGGTGCAGAGCTGCCCCTACCTAAAATGTATAACTGTGACAAATAAATAATATAATAAATACGGTACATAAACAATACTGAAAGCTATATTACAGTGATCCTGTGTGCTCTAAGAAAAAATTGTGCAATCCAAAATAAATCACTTTATGCGATACCACAATCCCAGTGCTGCAAATCTTATGTGCACAATACAGAATGCGTTGAATAAAACTTCAGATAATTATGTGCTTCCAAACCTTGTGTTAGACATTGATACTACAACCTCAGTGCTACAAGTCCAGAATGTAAGTATAAAATACCTCACAATGTCCCATATATGTGTTCAAACAACTCTTCCAAAGCCCTGAAGAGGGTATCCAACAGATGTTCCACCACCATGCGCCCTATAATACTGGACCCGGGGCACCGATGGGCTTGCCTCTCACGGGTTATTTCTCAGGAAGTATATATGTAATTTATGGGACCCTTTTGAAAGGTCCTAGCCATCTCTCCATATATAGGGTAGTGCTCCAAACAAAGCATAGAGAAATTGGCAATAGCAGGATCATGAGCGAAAGGAGCAAGATATTGGCTGGATAAGAGCTCAATAGTCTGGTCCATGATATACATTTATATGAATCCAGTCTTGTAGGGTGCATGGTGGTGGAACATCTGTTGGATACCCTCTTTAGCAGGATAGAAGACTTGTCACAAGTGGAGTGGATTTTAAACATTTATATACACGGACTTGCATTAAAAATTTTGTGGTGTTTTATACTTACATTTTGGACTTGTAGCCGTGAGATTGTGGCATTAAAGTCTAACAGTTTTGTGGAGTTTTATTCATAACATGCACATATAAGACATGCAGCACTGGGATTGTGGTATCACATAAGGTGATTTATTTTGGATTACACTTTTTTTATTTTTTTATCTCAGAGCACTAGTTAATATAGTATATCAAGGGGCACACTGGATCACTGTGATATTGGTTTTTAGTATTGTTTACTTATTAGTTACATGTGTTGGGTAGGAGCAGTGCTTCACCCAGTCCTATTTCTATATCCTCCATTTACCTGTTCAAGATATGGGACTGCTGCTTGTTGCACAGTATTTTCACAGAAACACTCCTGGTTTGGCAACACAAGTGCAGTAGATTCCCTATTCACTCCTATGGGAAAGCTTTCAAATTATGATGCCCCACAACAAAGTTTTGTATGGATTGTGAGCAGGTAACTTTTTTCTGACCTGTTTATAATACCCTAAGGGCCAATGCACACTATGCACAGTGACAAACGATTTGCTGCATGGTAAAACTTCTGTCACCGCAGGGGAGCAAAGGAAACAATTGTTTCCTATGTGTTCCATTCGCACTGCAACACAGCTTAACGCTGTGCTAAAATGCAGACCTGCTGCATTTTATCGCAGAGCACCCACCAGAGCTGCACTGTAATGTCGCGGAGCACACGGTCGAACATTGCAGTGAATAAAATGTACATTTTGTACATTTCAAATAAAGCGCATACCAAAAAAAAGAGTAGTGCAATGTACCGCGCACCACACTCCGCCCTAGCCCAGCCGGAGCTGTGAATCTCTGCTGCTGCTCTGCATTGCAGTGTGAATTGGCCCTAAAGGTTTTTAAACCCACTCTCTGCGGATGCCCTCTGCCCCTTTCTGTGTCATATATATGTATGTGTGTGTATATTACAACATTTTTTTTCCTTTACTCCTATTAACCATTTCCTTAAATTACAGATGGTTGGCAAAGATTTCACACTTATCCAGACAAAGGAAGTTGAAATGAAACCAGAAGATGCAAGAAGAGTCTTTAGAGACCAAGCCACAGAATTCATTCCATTATTGGAAAAAGGTAAAACATTTGATCCAGTTGTATATGTACTGTAGCACCCTGAATGAATCTGGTGTGGAATAGTTATTATGGAATTCAGGAGCCAGTCTCTCTCCGTCTCCCCTAAAAAAATAGTAAATTCTGCCTTTTTGTGGAATGGTAAAAATGAAAGGTACACAAAACTGTAAACAACTTTTTTTGAAAAATCTGGAGGTTTTCATTTTTTTACTTATAGCCATCAGAGTTTATAAAAGAGCACCCAAACTATACATTTTTTTTTTTAACCACTTTAAGACCAGCCTCGTTTTGGATTTTAGGTGTTTACAAGTTTAAAACAGGTTTTTTTGCTAGAAAATTACTTAGAACCCCCAAACATTATATATTGTTTTTTTTCTAACATCCTAGAGAATACAATAGCGGTCATTGCAATACTTTTTTTTGCACCGTATTTGCGCAGCGGTCTTCTAAGCGCACTTTTTTTGGAAAAAATTCACTTTTTTGAAAAAAAAAATAAGACAACAGTAAAGTTAGCCCAATTTTTTTTTATATTGTGAAATATAATGTTACGCCAAGTAAATTGATACCCAACATGTCACGCTTCAAAATTGCGCCCGCTCGTGGAATAGCGTCAAACTTTTACCCTTAAAAATCTCCATAGGTGACATTTAAAAAATTCTACAGATTGCATGTTTTGCAGAGGAGGTCTAGGGCTAGAATTATTGCTCTCACTCTACCGGTCGCGGCGATACCTCACATGTGTGGTTTGACTACCGTGTTCATATGCGGGCGCTACTCACGTATGCGTTCGCTTCTGCGTGCGAGCTCGTCGGGACAGGGCGCTTTAAAATTTTTTTTTTTTTTTTTTATTATTTATTTTATTTTATTTTATTCATTTTTTCACTGTTTTAAAAAAAAAAAATTTGGATCACTTTTATTCCTATTACAAGGAATGTAAACATCCCTTGTAATAGAAAAAAGCATGACAGGTCCTCTTAAATATGAGATCTGCGGTCAAAAAGTCCTCAGATCTCATATTTAGACTAAAATGCAAAAAAAAAAAAAAAAAGTCGTTTAAAAAAATGACATTTAAAAAATTTGTGCCTTTAAGAGAGTGGGCGGAGCCATCGTTATGACGCCGCTCCGGCCGTCACATGGTATGGAGACGGGTGGGCGCCATCTTGGCCTCACTCGTCTCTATACCGAAGCACTGACAGGACCCGATCTCCTCCGCCGTTACCGACGGCTCCGGTAAGCGGCGGAGGGTGCGGGAGAGCGGCGGGAGGGGGGGTGGCACCTCTCCCGCCGCCGATAACGGTGATCTCGCGGCGAACCCGCCGCTGAGACCACCATTATCTTGTAGAGAATCGCTCACTGTAAAGATGGATATCTCGGTTGTGACAGCAGCTGCTGCCGTTACCGAGATATCCATCTTCAAAAAAATGACGTGTATATATACAGTGAGCGGTCCGGAAGTGGTTAAAAGCACCATGACCTGTATAATAAAATAAAAAGCGTGCTATGATTTTTAGACCCAACAGTAGCTGTACAAATGATTATCAAATCTCAATTTTCACAAAGAATATGCTAAAATCCTTATTTGGACACATAAACACAACATAACTTAGAAAAATTCCTGCCAAATTCCTACTGGGGCCTAGTTCACATGGGGCATACTAAAAGGTACATGGGGATGCACAGGTTTTCTGTGTATCCCTATTCAGGCAGTTTCATTCATGTCAGTTGGGGCGCAACAGCTGCATGGATGGAGCCACTGTTACCCCATCTGACGTCTATACAGTGGTGCACTTGACATAACTAGGACTGCCTGCACAGGGATGGATGGAACACGTGCATCCCCATGCAGTAAATGCAGCCTTGCTGTAGTATACCACGCTTTTTTTTTTTTTTTTTTTTATAAGACCGAGTTCTCAGTCCCTTTTGTCTACAGGCTCAGCTGTACTGCAAATTAAATGAATAGCAGTCTCTGTACAGAGGCTGCTATTTATTTAAAAACTGAAGCATAGTAAACATGATTTACAGTGCTTAAGTGATAAATGAACACAGGAGAAATCGGTACTGTTCGCTCACTGTGTTCACTCAGGAAAGGAAGGGGGCTGGTAAACACATGTTTACCAGCCCAAAAGTGACAATGAGCTTTTAGCAGAGGGAGGAATGCTAGGTCTGTATGGTATACAGACCTGGCTAGCTGGAAGCGGTTCTGTAGGTCCGTACGCTGTATAGACCTGGCAGCAAAAGGGTTAAAGGTGCTTTTATGTACAGCTAAAAAAGTACCTAAATCTGCATTGATTTCAGGCCCTATCTTCTCTTATACAGAAGCACTGAGACTGCGAGAGGGAGGACAGCGTTGGGAATTAGGCTTTGCTATGCAGATGTACTAATAAGGAATATGCTTGTAGGAAGAGGAGAGTGAGAAGAATTGGTGATTTACCAGGAGGTTGCTGCTGATTCATTGTCCAGTCAGCAGGCTGCAGCATGAAGGTGACACCACTTTGTTCCTTTGTTCTGGTAAAGTGGTTTCGCCCTCCTTGCTATGCTCTCTGGCAAAAGCGTATGAATTGCACACATGGCTGGACAGAATTACAGATCCTTTGAGTTTAGCTTTAACCACTTGAAAACCAGGTCTTTTTCTGACACTTCTCACATACAGTATCTCACAAAAGTGAGTACGCCCCCAGGACTGGTGCAAAGATTTTTGATACCCTAGGCAAAACCTAATTTTGCCGCCCCCTTGGCTTCACCCCTGACTCCACCCCCTTTGCCCTGCCCATGTATACCCTACCTTTTTAATGAAGCGGCCATCAAATGCAGCCCCACCTGCGCCCATCAAATGCAGCCCCACCTGCGCCCATCAAATGCAGCCCCACCTGCGCCCATCAAATGCAGCCCCACCTGCGCCCATCAAATGCAGCCCCACTTGCAACCATCAATGAATGTTTGCTTGCTTCCATTCATTTGGGAGTCAGGACACAGACACAGTCCTCTGCCGCCGCTGTGCCTCTGACACTATGTGCGATTGGAGCGGCGGCTGCCTACTGATGCTTGCTGCAGAGAGAAGAGAGTAGGAATACCAGTGCCTGTGCGCCCTAGGCGGCTGCCTAGTTTGCCTAGTGGTAGCACCGGCCCTGTACACCCCCTCACATTTTTGTCAATATTTTATTATCTTTTCATGTGAAAACACTGAAAAATTACACTTTGCTACAATGTATTGAGTGTACAGCTTGTATAACAGTGTAAATTTGCTGTCACCTCAAAATAACTCAACACACAGCCATTAATGTCTAAACCGCTGGCAACAAAAGTGAGTACACCCCTAAGTGAAGATATCCAAATTGGGCCCAAAGTGTCAATATTTTGTGTGGCCACCATTATTTTTCAGCACTGCCTTAACCCTCTTGGGCATGGAGTTCACCAGAGCTTCACAGGTTGCCACTGGAGTCCTCTTACACTCCTCCATGACGATATCACGGAGCTGGTGGATGTTAGAGACCTTGTACTCCTCCACCTTCCATTTGAGGATGCCCCATAGTTGCTCAATAGGGTTTAGATCTGGAGACATGCTTGGCCAATCCATCACCTTTACCCTCAGCAGGGCAGTGGTCGTCTTGGTAGTGTGTTTGGGGTCGTTGGAATACTGCCCTGCGGCTCAGTTTCTGAAGGGAGGGGTTCATGCTCTGCTTCAGTATGTCACAGTACAAGTTGGCATTCATGGTTCCCTCAATGAACTGTAGCTCCCCAGTGCTGGCAGCACTCATGCAGCCTCAGACCATGACACTCCCACCACCATGCTTGACTGTAGGCAAGACACACTTGTCTTTGTACTTCTCACCTGGTTGCCGCCACACACGCTTGACACCATCTGAACCAAATAAGTTTATCTTGGTCTCATCAGACCACAGGACATGGTTCCAGTAATCCATGTCCTTAGTCTGCTTGTCTTCAGCAAACTGTTTGCGGGCTTTCTTGTGCATCATTTTTAGAAGAGGCTTCCTTCTGTGATCGATCACAGCCATGCAGACCAATTTGATGCAGTGTGCGGCGTATGGCCTGAGCGCTGAGAGGCTGACCCCCCACCCCTTTAACCTCTGCAGCAATGCTGGCAGCACTCATACTTCTATTTCCCAAAGACAACCTCTGGATATGGCGCTGAGCACGTGCACTCAACTTCTTTGGTCGACCATGGCGAGGCCTGTTCTGAGTGGAACCTATCCTGTTAAACCTCTGTATGGTCTTGGCCACTGTGCTGCAGCTCAATTTCAGGGTCTTGGCAATCTCTTTATAGCCTAGGCCATCTTTATGTAGAGCACCAATTCTTTTTTTCAGATCCTCAGAGCGTTCTTTGCCATGAGGTGCCATGTTGAACTTCCAGTGACCAGTATGAGAGAGTGAGAGCGATACCACCAAATTCAACACACCGGCTCCCCATTGACACCTGAGACCTTGTAACACTAACGAGTCACATGACACCGGTGAGGGAAAATGGCTAATTGGGCCCAATTTGGACATTTTCACTTAGGGGTGTGCTCACTTTTGTTGCCAGCAGTTTAGACATTAATGGCTGTGTGTTGAGTTATTTTGAGGGGACAGCAAATTTACACTGTTATACAGGCTGTACACTCACTACTTTACATTGTAGCAAAGTGTCATTTCTTTAGTGTTGTCACATGAAAAGGTATAATAAAATATTTACAAAATGTGAGGGGTTTACTCACTTTTGTTAGATACTGTATATGTGAACAGAGAGAGGGAGAGAGAAAAAAAGTTTGAGAGAGACTGACTCTCCCTTAATGCAGCAGAAGAAACACACACATATTTATTTGCCTTTGTCCGATAGAACGGGTATCTGTCCGCTGATCCCTGCTGAGCAGCTGGCTGGCTAGTCCGTGTTCGCTCAACAGCTTATGCAGAACAGACACAGTGGGTGGTCGGATGTAAATGGACAACTTATCCGGTTACATCCAGCTGTCATCCGATCTGATCCACCATACAATGGGGAATGTTTTTGGTGTATAGCAGTGATCGGCAATTAGCGGACCTCCAGATGTTGCAAAACTACAAGTCCCATCATGCCTCTGCCTCTGGGTGACATGCTTGTGGCTGTCAGAGCCTTGCTATGCCTCATGGGACTTGTAGTTCTGCAACAGCTGGAGGTCCGCTAATTGCATATCCCTGGTGTATAGGATCAGATTGGATGGCAGCAGGTGTCAACACATGTCTGTTGACACCCCCGCTCCTTAGAGGGCAATGGATGGTCTGATTGGGTCTGACTAATAAACTAACAGGTGGACCCATTTGAAAGGGGCCTTAGGTTTATATAACGGATACTTATGCACCTGATACATTTGAAAGCACAGGTTGAGCTGGCAATACAATGCTCCAATTTTTCATAATTACTGCTAAATTGCCCAAAATTGGCTTGACTAATTTTGCCTAAAATAAGGAAGGAGCCAGTTAGAAAATTGGCAGCCTGTCAGATGCAGTCACTGCTCAGGTATTCCGTCTGCCATGGATGTCTGAATGCAATAGTTGGCAGGGTAGATTCTTCCATCTTTAGTTTAGTGGTTTCTCTTGTTCAGCTTGTGGGGCTGAACAGGAGAAATCTTAACATGTATGGCTAGCCTTAGCCTATGGTTATAGCTTATAGTTAGCCTAGAGGTATTTAGTTGGCTAATCAAAAGCTGAGCAGAGAGGCTCAGCAGTCTTTTTTTTCTTAGGTATCCCTGGGCTAAAATTAGGAGTCCCATAACACGGGACTAACTGCTGATTTGTCATGATTTGACCCGTTCGTTAATCCAGTATTGCTACTACTGTCTGGTTAGAATAGAACTGGTATGAATGGTAATCATTTACATTTTATATATAAAGCATTTATTAAAGCACTCAAATATTTAAATATTCAGCCAAAATAATATTAAACAATTGTACACTCAAAGTAAGAATTTGTCTCATAGAAATGAAACCATCTGAGTGCAAATTCCTTTTCACTTGAGTTTTAATTGTTTCTTTATTATCTATAGGTCCTGTTGTTGCAATGGAGTTTAATGGAGATGAAGCTGTACAGACATGCCAGTCAGTAGTTAGCGAAATCTTCAGTGGCTCCATGGTAAGTATAGAAATTGAGGTCTGAGCCCTACTGTCTTTGTTCATGAATAAACATAATAGGAGTGATAGACAAGTATTCAAGGTTTAAAGTGCTTATTAACCCTAAAGCAATTTTTCAGTATATTCGGCATTGCGTCTCTTTGTTTCTTAAACCTGAACTCCAGGCAGAAACGTTTTCCCCTGTTGTTGCTCGTGCTTTCCTACCTTGAGTAGATATGTACTTAATTTCTTTCCTGAGTCATTAAATTGGTTGTAAAGGAAGAAGGTTTTTTTATCTTAATGCATTCTATGCATTAAGATAAAAAAAACCTGTGTGCAGTAGCCCCCTAATACTTACCTGAGCCCCATCTAGATCCAGTGATGCTGCAGGAGTGTCTTGGCTACTCGGGACTCCCCTTCTCATTGGCTGAAACAACAGCGCGCAGCCATTGGCTCCCACTCCTGTCAAAGTCAGGCAGCCAACACAGAGCTGTGGCTCGGCTTGGGTGCCCCCATAGCAAGCTGCTTGTTGGGGGGGGCACTCAACAGGAGGGAGGGGCCAGGAGTGTCGGCAAGGGACCTAAGAAAGGCAGTATCTGGGGTGATCTGTGCAAAACCACTGCACAGGGCAGGTAAGTGTAACATGTTTGTTATTTTTAACAAAAAAAAAAACTGAGACCTTGGTATTTAATTACAGAGAAAAGGAATGTGATTTTTTTTTTTGAAACCTAGGCTTCATTTCCTGTGATTTCCGCTTTGTAAGACCGGTGGCTGCTATGTCCTTTAGTGCCCCAGCTACAAACGCTCAAGTGGGCGGACCCAGGAGTCCTCCGGTCAGAACTGCCCACTGCTGATGCGTCTTCCGATGACAGGCCTGCTCTGTCCACACACATAGCTGCCGACCTCCATTTTCCTAGTCATTGTGGGAAATTTAGTGCAGTTTCCCCTGCATGGATGTGACGTTCAGACATCAGAAAGTCTTCCTCTTGGAGCCCAGAATTTAAAATCCTGGAGTTTTTTTCTTTAATTCTGTTACAAAGCTTCTTATCTCCAGATCCTGCCAGTAACAGCACTTTGTAGGCTGACACGGCTAAGGTACTGCCTTGCAATAAGCAGCAGTGTTGTCAGTCTGCCTTCAGCTTACCTTTTGGGCTGCTTATCTGAAAGGCAGCTCAAGGGCCAACTAAGAGTGCAAACAGCACATGGAGAATGCTGCTGGGAATTGTAAGACCAAGGCTTAGTGTTGTCAGTTTGCAACAGGAATGTGCTTACTAGCAGGATCTCCAGGTAAGAAACCTTGAAACAGAATTAGGAAAATCAGTTTGCCTAGGAAAATTGTAAACAGTGAGGCATGATGCCACACTTTACATACACTTTTACACTGGGTTCGTTTGGCTGGGCTTTTCCTAAGGATCACTCGTTTTGCACTCCTGTGACCCGTTTTCAGCAGAGAGCAGTCTGAAGTCCGCTCTCTGCTGATGTCACACAGATCAGTCCAAGCACCCCGTCATCCCTACTTCGGAAGTCTGGATCTGCCAGATGCCTGGACTGATGGCAGTCTTAGCCTCTCAGCGAGCCGCTGAGACAGACGCTCCCCACCCCTCCACAGCTCAGCACTACAGTGAGCATGGAGGAGCAGAGCAGGTGAGCTGCTGATTGACAGTCAGCAGCTCTCCGCTTGGGGATCTTTGAGAACCGAGCCATCGGCGGTGTTCGATCTCTCAGTGCAGAGACACCAGGGGACAGATGCAGCATCGGACCGATGCTGAATCTACCTAGGTAAGTATAATAAGGGAATAAAAACCCAAACCCATACTTCTCCTTTAATATAGATCAGGAAAGCGCAGTGTCCAGGGGGTACGAGCGCATCAGGATCGCGTGGCTGCATGGGCACTCCTTCTAAAGGGACATACAGAAACGTCCACTCAGCAAGACGAAACGCTCACCCGGCCATTTATGTATGGTGGCCGGGTGGGAGGAAGTTAAAGAATACCTGGTGATCTTACCATGAAGGGCTTTTTTAGACACTTTCTGTTGTAGGATGATAACTGTCACCCAGTTGTACACCTGCATTCAAACTTTGTCACATGCGCCAGTGGTGAGGATAAGTGGTTCTGCTGTTTTGTTCTGGAGCTACGGCATTTATACATGAGGTTGCTGAAAAAGGCTGGAGGGGATCAGCAGTACTATGATGGAAAAAAAATGAAAACCGCAATTAAAGTAGAAGTTCAACCAAAGCCTAACTAACTCTAAACCTACCCGCAGCTACATTCTGAAACATATCTACTCTATCTAGCCTTGTAAAGAAGAAATCGCTATACATTTTTCTGCAGCCGCTCCAGTCCCACAATGAGCTGTCAGCGCCAGCTTCAGTGTGTAGGCATGTTTAGAAGAGGCAGCCAACAACAGCTGACACATAGTAAGTTTATTTGGTGATTTCCCAGGCATTTCCCAGCTGTTGTTGGTTCTCTCCTGCACACAGCATCTCCCGCTGGAGACAGGACCGGATTGGCTGCAGAAAAGGTATGTATAGCGATATCTTCTGTACAGGGCTAGATAGATTAGTTTTAGATTTTGGCTGCGAGTAGATTTAGGGCTCATGCACACTGCAGCTCAAATTAGCGACTCCTACAGCCTTTTGACCTCTTATTTTTTCTGCCTAGAAACGCCCCTCCATGTTAGCCAATGTGTCCATGCACACTATGACTTTTTCAGGCATATGCTCCTACAGGCAGAACCCCCCCCCCCCCCCAAACTTGTGTGAAAATGCAAAAAACGTTTGTTCCAGCTTTCTTGTTTTGTTTATATAGTGGTTAAATTCTATCTAGGAGGGTTTGTGAAAAAAAAGCTTATGTGCAAAAAAACTTGAACGAGCTCAAAAAAAAACACGAGAGAGCACAAAAAAGAACAACCTTCAAGCTTTTATAGGCAGAAATAAAAGCTCAAAAGCAGCTTTTTTTTTTTTTTTTGAGCTGCAGTGTGCATGAGCTCTAATGCCGCGTACACACGAGAAGACTTTCCGGCATACTTGGTCCGGCGTACCGGAGTCTGTCAGACAATTCGATCGTGTGTAGGCTCCAGCGGACTTTTTTTTTTTCTCAAAAGTTTGGCGGACTTAGATTTGAAACATGTTTCAAATCTATCCGACGGACTCGAGTCCGGTCGAAAAGTCCGCTCGTCTGTATGCTAGTCCGACGGACAAAAAACGACGCTAGGGCAGCTATTGGCTACTGGCTATGAACTTCCTTGTTTTAGTCCGGTCGTACGTCATCACGTACGAATCTGTCGGACTTTGGTTGATCGTGTGTAGGCAAGTCCGTTCATTCGGAAAGTCCGTCGTAAAGTCCGTCAAAGTCCGCCGGGCAAAGTATGCCGTAAAGTCCGGTCGTGTGTACGCGGCATTAGAGTTTTTTGGGTGAACTTCTACTTTCATGAAAAAAAATGTCAATTATTTGATTCTCAGTTTGTTAGACTTTAGACATACTTAAACATTATTAGTCCTATTCTGATTGATCTTTCTAAACCAATTCAAAAGGCTATTTTCTGCTTTCTTCTTTATAGTGTAACACTCAACATTTCCAATGTACCTATGTGTGTCATATGTTGTTTGTTTCTTTAGTCATTTTCATTTTTTTATTTTAACAGGTGTTTGTTTCAGAAAGCAAGTCATCGGCCTCTCAAGATGTGGATAATTTTTACAATTTTGCCGACATGCAGATGAGCATGTAGAGTTCAGATTTATATGTTCGTGGCAGTGCTTGTTGCTGTTTTTATGCATAGGAGATATGCAGAGAGACCTTTATATTTTTAATAACCATTGCCTCTGTTCATTTAAAGCAGGCATCTGTTTAGCTTTTTTGTTCCCGTGGTGTTTGTACACACAGCATTTTTTTAAGATATTAGTTTTCATGTAAAATAATCTGTATGTAATGATTTTCTTAATATAAGTAAGAAGACGTAAAATTTTATTTAAAGATGACCCACTCTTAAAGGTGAAGCTATCTACAAACAAGATTATCATTTGTATTTTATTGGCATAAAAGAGACTATTAAAACATTTTTTTAAATGTTTTATATTTTTTTTTCATTTTGAATAGGGTAGGAGTTTAAATCGCTACCTTGTTTTTTTTTTTTGGGGGGGGGGGGGGGGGGTTGGCAGGTCCATAAAAAGAAAAAAAAAAGCCTGGAGTTGGACTTAGTCATTGGCTGAGAGTGCTGATCAGGAGCCAGTCGGCTGCTGGTTTTCCAGCATGCCGTCGGACCAGCTGCCATACACACGGGCCGAATGCCGTCCAGTTTTTATTGAATCAGACAATTTTGCCAGTCATTCGGTCACATGGCTTGACTCTTTTGTGTTTCCCTGGCAGTTTGTCCTGCCAGCTCTCCTGTACTTCTGTATTTCTTTTCTCTCTCCCTAATCTGTTTTCCCTCAACACAGTCTGTGTCATTTCTGTTGCTTTCTTCCCCCTTCAGGAACAGTAAGTCTTAAAGCGGTTAGCAGATCGATCTGTAGTGGCTCAGATTTTAGGCACAGTGCCAGAATTGAGATCAATTGAGTATGTGCAGAGCAGGGTGAGACAGAGTGTTACTGGTTTTTAAAACCGTATAGACCCTTAAGGTTTTACATAGCTATACCTGCAAAAGGGGCCAGCCTGAAGTGATCTATCCAGACTTCATTTTTGACGAAAGTTCTGCTTTGTTATTCCTGGTTGCTATAGTAACATCACGTTGTGGTTCACATGTATCGCCATATTGTTGAGGGAGAATTCCAGGCAAAAAGCTAGGCTTACTAATATGTTTACATTTCTAGGTCAGATATTTTTTTTTTTTTTCATTTTGGCTCAGAGTATTTCCAAAAGTCGAGCTTCAGCCCAAATGTTTGTGAGAACAAGAGTTACTGCAAATATTTAGCCCTAGTTCACATTGGTGCACTTTGTCGTGTGATTTGACAGTTCAAAATCACATGACAAGTCGTACCCTGTTGCTGGCAATGGAACCGTTGAAATCGTTGTGACGTAGTAGTAGCAGCGACTTTAAAAAAGTTTTCTGCACTACTTTTTTGGGATTTTATTGCGACTTTCATAGACTTCTTTTAAATGATGTCACAAGCCCCAATGAAATTGGAGATGCAAATCGCACTGATCTGCGGCTTTGAAATCGTGCTGAAGTAGCATGATTGCAAAGCCACACCAGTGTGAACCAGGGCTAAAATTTAACCAAGCACTGGGCAGATCACAAACGTGCACCAACAAACATTAATGGCACCAAGGGCCTGATCTTTTGAACCCCACATTTTTAAACAAAAAGAAATCAAATAGGCATAACTTAATATTTATGATTTTTGTTGTGCAGTCAAAGAAAATGTTAGAGAATTCTATGGAACTTTCTACCACAACAAATAAACACAATTCAGATCAGCCAGGTTTATGTCCCTAGCACACAATAGTCATTCTCTTAAACAAAAAAACCCCAAAAAATGTTTTTGTATTTCTATTTAATAGATGCCTGAAAATAAATGGTTACTGTACTTTTTAATGGCAAATGTGATAAGGCGAAAATTGCACTATGTTGACTTGTATAATACTTTAATTGTATTCATAGTTTGGTAGGAGTAGTTTGGTAAAATGATAAATATTGCACAAAACCAACTTACATTCAGAAAAGCTCCATAAAGTTTTTTTGGTATTGATAAAAAAAAAAAAAAATTGGAAATGAAAGAAGAAATGTCAAGCATGGTAAATTTTTACATAGTTAAGTTGATCTCAACTCTTTTCCAGGTCCCATGCGGAATGGCTGGCCTGATGCATTGTGAACACAAGACTTTGGTCGCTCAGCATGGGACCCATTCAGAGAATGCTTTGCATTTTCTGAATGCATGCAAAGTGTTCTCTGATTGTACAGAGCGGATAAGTGCGGTGATGACGTTGCACTCTCCACCTCGTCCAATGCTTTGCAATCATTCAGGAAATGCAAAGCATTCTCTAAATGGCACCTGTAGTTGAACGACTGACCTCCTGTGTTCACAATGCATCAGGCCGGCTGTTCAGCATAGGGCCCAGAAGGAAGTGGAGATTACTAAAGTAGCAGTGCCTACTTTAGCAATTTCTAGCTTTCAGGGGCATTGGCCAGTAACCATAGTAACATTGGTCCAGTGGTCCAGTATGGAACAATGTAACTATGGTGATGATTTACTAAAGGAAAAGATACTGTGCACTTGCTCCAGAACTTAGTAAATGAGTTAAAGTTTCACTTTTAAATAGATTTCCTAATCGCATGCAAGGAAAATAAAAAAACAGCATTTTTGTTTGCACACGATTGGATGATAGACATCAGCAGAGCTTCTCCTCATTTCAGAGCTTCCCCTCAGAACTAGAGCAACTGCACTTAAAGTGCACTTGCCGTGCACAGTGTGTTTGTCTATAGTAAATTAACCTCTATGTCAAAATATACCATGTCTGGAATTATTCCTAAAACTATGTTTTTTTTTTTTTTAATACTTATTAAAAAAAAATGCAGATATCGCTTTATACTTTTTAATATTTCTTAAATGCTCTTGAAATTGATTTGTCCTTTTTACTGTGCAACAGTAACTTCTGTGAACAAACCTCATATAAATGATGTCTTTCTATAAAATGTTTGTTTCTGATACACAGCATCATATAAAATAACTGAAAGTCATAAGGTTTCAATATGTATGTACATATGTATGATAGCAGTTATGCACACAATCTTTCATTGCTTCCCTTCAGCAAGTGAAGGTTTAATTTGTTGTTCCTTCTAAAGGAGCATCACACCAGCAGTCACCTCAGTGACATCTGTAAAATCTGCAGATCGAGAATGAGTACTCAACCTCTATGCACCATCTTATACCAGCTGTCAGCCAACTCACCCCACAGGTGCATCCTATGGCCTTTTTGTTAGATGCATCTAGAAATACTACAGGCACGCCCCCGATTGTGGCAAAGACAACCTACAGGGGATCAGATTAGCTGCCTCAGCAGCTTCTACAAATCCCCAAAACCTCCGCTAGTCAGCTGCAAATGTTGACCTTTGTTAACTAGGACTGCTGATTTTCCCCCATTATCCAACTAACTCCACTTAGTGTTGGGACTCTACTGCCACTCTAGGGGAGATGTGCTTTTAAAAGCCTCCCCATCTCTCTCCAGCGATGTCCACGAGTTCCTTGGCCATCTGGGGCTCTCCTCCTGAATGCCTGAGACACAGCAGTGGTGCCGTTGGCTCCTGCTACTGTCAATCAGGAGAGGGGGCGGGGCCAGATCGGGGCTCCATGTCTGAATGGACACGTGGTGTGGTGACTCGGCTCTGGTGCTCCCATAGCAAGCTGCTTGCTGTGGGGGCACTCGACAGGAGGGAGGGGACAGGAGAGCTGAAAAAAAAATGAACAGTATCTGGGCTGCTCTGTGCAAAACCAATTGCATAGAGCATCTAAGTATAACACGTTTTGTTATTTTTAGAGAAAAAAAAATTAGACTTTGCGACCACTTTATACTCAGATCAAAGCCCAACAAAATCGAGCCTCTAGAATTACTAGCCACTAAGGTGGACCTAGAATGACTGGGCAAAAGTATGGATGATGCCCTGCACTCTTAAAGGAACAAACCATGATCAGACTCTCACACATCACCAGAACATACTCATGCAGACCTTGCATACACACACTCAGGGTCTTGAAGGACAACAGAGATGGGGTAAATGAAAAAAGGGGGGACGGGTTTCCGCGCTCACAGATCAGAGGTTTGCAGCCTCCCCTTACACTCACCCCTGTGGGGGTGAGGTTAATTTGTTAAGGAGATTATAGATAGGGGTAGGTGCTACCTTTAGCAGGGTACCTACAAAAATATAACATAGATATAAAAATAAATAAGTAATATGTACTCATATGTGTAAAGCAACAGTCACTCAAGACCATTGATTAATGAGTGTGAGTGTGCATCTCTTAAATAGTGAACCGTGCTAATATACCAATCTCATACCATACCTATAGGTATATAAAGTGTAGTTAACCATCAAATGTGGATAATATATATCAATATAGTAAATAAAAAATTCAATAAACACCACAATCTGTAACATAGAAGGGAATCTGTCCAATAGGAATCCCCCCTCGGGAAGCAATGTGGTGTCCAATCTCCAAGTAACATTAATCAACACGTGCAGTTAGTGATATCCCATAACGCAGATCCCGTGTTGATCCACTTTCCTATCCACAGCCAAACAAATGGACGGGAACCACAAGTGTTTCCAAAAATAAATGGTATAAGGGTGAAAAGTCTAAAACATCTGAAGATATATCCTAAGTAGTCCCAGCATAGGCAAAAAATTCAAAGATACAAAAAATCCAAACAGTAGTGCAGAAAATGGTGAAAAAATAAGGCAAAAATAATGCATCAAATTCAAGCATAGGCAAAAGTCTGCGATTAGTGACTTTTGTGAAGACAGCGGTTCATATCCAGTGACTTGCGGTGCTCCCCCTCAAAGATCCCTACACCCCTGCAGGGGTAATAGGCATGTAGTACCAGGCAACAGTATGGTGTTTTGGGTCCCCAGGTGCTCCCGCTCCAGCTGTAAAGTATCTGTCAGTTCATCCCCAACAGCTCACAGCACTATCACCAGCGCCGCCATCAACAAACCATCGGCGATGGCGGCGCTGGTGATAGTGCTGTGAGCTGTAGTTACAAAAAAGGCGACATTGTGGAGCCACGCATGACCCCTTCATCAGGCATGTAATGTCACATGCCTGATGAAGGGGTCCTGCGTGGCTCCGAAATGTCACCTTTTTTGTAACTATGTGATCATTGATTAAAGTTTTGGACCCATTTTTGGAGATCTTGGTGTGCTGGTGACATTTTCTCTTTATGACTGTTTATGGTTCCAGTCGATGGTCGCTTCAGCACCCGATTGAAAATACAGCCATATTTGCAGGAACGTGTGCGTTGGGAATATTGCATTGAAGCTGCCGCAAAGGGGGACGTGGAAGCTGTGGCAGTCACTTGCTGTCACATTTAGCAGCGGCAGCGGCGCCGCCTGACTCCCTAGACTCTTATATTGCATCGTCCACTGGCCTCTCTGATGCCCGCTGCACTGGTTGCTAGACTCGCCTGGCGTCTAGCAACCAATGATGTCATGTCATAAGACCGAGGCGAGGCCCTACCATTCAGAGTGAAGAAGTTACTTCTTCCTCCTTCGCGCCTGGTCGCTTTTGGCTCCACCCACCACCTCCATCTTCTCCAGGCAGCGTGGCTCAGAGCCTGAGGGAAGGAAGGGAGCACACCTGAAGAGCGTAGTGTGAGCTGTCCACCTGCACCAGCACCTGCCTGAGGTGAGGTAGCCTGTGCCCATGTTCTGGAGCTCATCTAACAGCACTACTTGTATAATTGCGGTCAAGGTGTTAAATTATTTCATGATAGATATGCGGGAGATATTGCTAACCTTTTAAAAATGCTCTTTACCTGGCTGTAATGCTGACCCGTGGGTCTGAATGCTTTCTAAGCCAGAGCCTGTATGCACAAAAGAAACATTTAAGGACTTAAGTTAAAAATTCTTATCTGCATACCTTCTTCAGTTTAAAGAATATAAATATTGGAATAACAAAGCTTTGGTGCTGGCATTTTCAGAAAGAAAAGTCAGTAGTGGAAGCCTCTGTAAACATAAACAGTGGCAGCTTGATCCTTCCATTTAAGCTTTTGCGTCAGGTTTTTCAAACCTTTGCATGCCTGCGCTTTATGTGATAATGACTAAGCCCCTCTCCTTCATGACATTGTCAAAAAGGGGCGGAGCATGGGTGAACTTAACCACTTAAGCCCCGGACCATTTGGCTGGCTAAAGACCAGAGCACTTTTTGTGATTTGGTACTGCATCCCTTTAACAGACAATTGCGCGGTCGTGCGACGTGGCTCACAAACAAAATTGACGTCCTTTTTTTTCCCACAAATAGAGCTTTCTTTTGGTGGTATTTGATCACCTCTGCGGTTTTTATTTTTTGCGCTATAAACAAAAATAGAGTGACAATTTTGAAAAAAACTAATTTTTTACTTTTTGCTATAATAAATATCCCCAAAAAATATATAAAAAAAACTATTTTTTTCCTCAGTTTAGGCTGATACGTATTCTTCTACATATTTTTGGTTAAAAAAATCGCAATAAGCGTTTATTGATTGGTTTGTGCAAAAGTTATAGCGTTTACAAAATAGGGGTTAGTTTTATGGCATTTTTATGAATATTTTTTTTTTTCTAGTAATGGCGGCTATCTGCGATTTTTATCCTGACTGAGACATTAAGGCGGACACATCGGACAATTTTGACACATTTTTGGGACCATTGTCATTTTTACAGCGATCAATGCAAAAAAATTGCATTGATTACTGTAAAAATGACACTGGCAGTGAAGGGGTTAACCACTAGCTGGCTAGGAAGGGGTTAAGTGTGTCCTAGGGAGTGATTATAACTGTTAGGGGGCGTGGCTACGAGTGACACTTCACTGATCATAGCTCCCTATCACAGGGAGCTAAGAGCAGTGACAGTGTCACTAGGCAGAATGGGGAGATGCTTGTTTACATTAGCATCTCCCCATTCTTCCTCTCCGTGAGACCATCGCTGGTATCCGAATTCAAAGGGACGTACAGGTACGCCCATTTGCCCAGCCGTGCCATTCTGCCGATGTATAGGTACATGCGGCGGTCGGCAAGCGGTTAAAAGGATGCTCCCTCCCCCTCCCCTGCAAAAAGGACTGCAGATGCCCATGCCCCCAAGAACGAGAATACCTTCCTGAAATGCCAGTTTAGAAAGAACTCTAAAAATCTTCAATATCTCACAAAAGTGAGTACACCCCTCACATTTTTGTAAATATTTTATTATATCTTTTCATGTGACAACACTGAAGAAATTACACTTCTTTAGCAAGTCAGTAGTCGTTTTGGAGGTGTGTTTAGGGTCGTTATGTTGGAATGCTGCCCTGCAGCCCAGTCTCTGATGGGGGGGGATCATGCTTTGCTTCAGTATGTCACAGTACATGTTGGCATTCATGGTTCCCTCAATGAACTGTAGCTCCCCAGTGTCAGCAGAACTCATGCAGCCCCAGACCATGACGCTTCCACCACCATGCTTGACTGTTGGCAAGACACACTTGTGTTTGTACTCCTCACCTGGTTGCCGCCACACACGCTTGACACCATCTGAACCAAATAAGTTTATCTTGGTCTCACCAGACCACAGGACATGGTTCCAGTAATCCATGTCCTTAGCCTGCTTGTCTTCAGCAAACTGGAGGATTTCTGGTGCATCATGTTTAAAAGAGGCTTCCTTCTGGGATGACAGCCAAGCAGACCAATTTGATGCAGTGTGTGGCATATGGTCTGAGCACTGACAGGCTGACCCCCTCCCTACCACTTCAACCCCTGTAGCAATGCTGGCAGCACTCATACGTCTATTTCCCAAAGACAACCTCTGAATATGACGCTGAGCACGTGGACTCAACTTCTTTGGTCGACCATTGTAAGGCCTGTTCTGAGTGGAACCTGTCCTGTTAAACCGCTGTATGGTCTTGGCCACCATCCCCAGCTAGTTTTAGGGTCTTGGCAATCTTCTTATAGCCTAGGCCATCTATATGTAGAGCAACAATTATTTTTTTCAGATCCCCAGAGAGTTCTTTGCCATGAGGTACCATGTTGAACTTCCAGTGACCAGTATGAGAGAGTGAGAGCGACAATGCCAAATTTAACACACCTGCTCCCCATTCACACCTGAGACCTTGTAACACTAACGGGTCACATGACATCGGAGAGGGAAAATGGCTAATTGGGCCCAATTTGGACATTTTCACTTAGGGGTGTACTCACTTTTGTTGCCAGCGGTTTAGACATTAATGGCTGTGTGTTGAGTTATTTTGAGGGGACAACAAATTTACACTTATACAAGCTGTACACTCACTACTTTACATTGTAGCAAAGTTCCATTTCTTCAGTGTTGTCACAATAAAATATATAATAAAATATTTACAAAAATGTGAGGGGTGTACTCACTTTTGTGAGATACTGTATATATGTTATTTGACAGGTATTGGGTATTGGGCGTGTATATTATCGCAAAGGTATATGTCTCACCTTGGATCTAACCCTTCACAAAGGCAAAACAGTACTCAGAATCTAAACAGGAGTCGTTAACCAAAAAAGGCAATTCTGGTTAATGGCTGTAGCGACCCCTCTGGCTTTAGGAGCTGGTGATGTACCTAAATACCACTAATTGAACATATACAAACGCAATTTAGGGGTGAAAGAGGGCATGAAATTTTTCTCTTGCCACATTGCAATTTTGAAGATTCAAATGCTTCAGTTCTAACCAGATTTTATTTTGTTTATTCAGGTAGCACATCCTATGTACATTATAAGAGATGACTTTAATAGAGGCCATCATAATTCAAGGGGGAGATAATTTTTTTTTTTTTTTTAAAGAATTGGAAATCATCAATATATTATACACAAAACTGGATCCAATTCCCCACCCAAAAAAAAAGGCATACATACGATACTATGAACCCTAACTAAACCCAGGAAAGCAAAAACAAAACAAAAAAAATCAAAATTGTCATTACATTTTTCATACGATTGTGCCATCATCGTTTCGGAATTTTCCATGTGAAAACAAAATTGTTTTTCTTCGGATATGCGGAAGTGATGCAATGTATTTTAACCTCTTGGCTCGAAATAATAACACTGGATTTATTATGTTAAAGTAATACTAAACAGATAAGTGTTGATTGCCATACTTCATTCACATAAATTATATATTTCATTATATATTTCAATCCACTGTGATTCCTGCAGTGCTGGTGTGTGGTCACATGACCATTCCCTGTTCTTTGGCATCTACGGGGAAATATCTTTGGGAGGGGCTTCTATTACTCTGCTGATGTATGCTCTCTACAGTGTAAGTCTGTGTCTGCACAGCCCTGATTGGTGCTGTGCCATTCACATGACTTAAAAAAAAACTGTTTCGGGAGAGGAAATCAAATTAAATTATAAATATCAAATAACTGTTTTCCAGCTCCCTATAGATCTTTATTGAACATCAATTGTGTATTTTTTTTGTGCATTAATGTGGTGTAGGTGGAACCAAAGATGATTGACACTGGCTTTCTGTAGCACCCTCCTAAGTTGCTAGTGTAGGTAAATTTAGTCTGGCTTCTCTGTATGCAGAGGAGCATGGGTTAATTTTGTTTAGGAGGCTGTCTAGTGCTCCAAAGGCTGTGGCTCTGTTACCTCCCACTGGCTTCTAGAACTCACTGGATAGTTAGTGGGTGGAGGAACAGAGGCTGCAGCCTAAATATTTATGGAGTTTCAACCAATCCGTGGGGAGGCGAGGCCCAGAAGGTGGGGAAACAACCCATAAATACACAGGAGCCTGGCAGTCAGGGAGCAGAGTCCAGGGTCCAGTTGTCTGGAGGGACCCCAAGTTCATCCCTTTAAAAAAAACAAAACAAAACCAAATCCCCTGAACTACTTTATTGAGCCTCTTGGCTGTGTAGGGGAAAGACCCAACAAATCCAGCGGTCCTTTCGGGGGTAGCTCTGCATTTCATTTTGTTCAGATGGCATCTGCATCCAAGGCTCTTTTTTATTTTACAGGTATTAGCAATTACATAAGATATATTTAATACTGATTTAAATTAATACTAAGCTTTTTGTGAGTCTCTTAGTGCTATGTTTCTCAACTCCAGTCCTCAAGTACCCCCAACAGGTCAGACTTTCCATTATTTTGCACAGGTGATTTGATCACTGCCTTAGTAATTACCACAGCCATTTCATCTGAGGGAAATCCTGAAAACATGACCTGTTGGGTGCACTTGAGGACTGAAGCTAAGAAACATTGTGAATGTAAAGAATCTGCGTATTATATCCTGCCCCCATAGTGTTTAGCACTAGGAGGACATGGAGGATGAGGAGGGAGGGGAGTATAATTTACTACTTTGCATATGCCCACATGTGTGACTCTAGTTATGTGGGCTGCACAGATAAAAAAAAGAAAAAAGGAGCAAATAAAGACCTTAAAAAAATGATATAAATGCTCCGAGGACACCAGCTGGTCTACACAATCTCAGCCCGCAGTGGGTACACAGAGAAAATGTGAGAGAAAGCTGAAGGCAGGATCAGCCATTCATATTTCACTCTACACAAAACAAATGCTTTAGTGGCTTTGTGCGTAAGAACACTTTGTTATATAGTATGTAATGTGAATTAGCTATGTGAAATAGCTGTGCTTCACACACTTCCAGCGCCTTCTGTCTGGATTCCTTGTTGTGATTGCAAGGCTGCAAAACACAAAATGTTGAATTTGTTTGTCCTCCAAAAAAATAGACAAAAATGAATATAACACATAAACAGAAGTCAAGAATCCAGTTTCCTGAGACTTTGACAGTTTGGGCTGCCGGGCACTAGCGAAAGCCGGCCATGACAGTGGGGACGGAAAGTATTCAGACCCCCTTAAATTTTTCACTCTTTGTTATATTGCAGCCATTTGCTAAAATCATTTCAGTTCATTTTTTTCCTCATTAAATACCCGGCTATAGTAAAATGACGTCCTCTACTTTGTGGGGTGATATCTGAATGATGCCTGCAGCTAGATGCATCATTCAGATATCATTCTTTGCAGCTGGCGATTCTGTGCACGATAAGAACAATCATAGCAGCAGTTCCGCCGCTTGATCGTTCTTATAGGCGACGAGAGTGGATGGCCCCCCCTCCTGCCGCCATCCGGTTCTTCTCTGGGCTCTCCCGTGCCATCGGGGGCCCGCAGAAAGAATCGGCCGGTGCCGGATGAAGACGATAGAGATGACTGGTGACCAGATGTTTACCAGTCATCTCTATGACCGTCGGAGGCCCAGGCGTGACGTTATCACGTCACGCCTGGGTACCCAGAAGTAAACAAAGCCGTGGCTGTCAGCATGAGATCGGTGAATTTTTTTTCCCGATCTCATGCTTACCAGCCTGTCTTATTGACCCCACATCTCTCCATAAAGAGGACCTGTCACATAGATTCCTATTACAAGGGATGTTTACATTCCTTGTAATAGGAATAAAAGTAATCAAAAAAAAATGTTAAAAAAAGTGTAAAAATAAAAAAAATTAAGCAAAATAAAAAATAAAATAATAAAAAAAAATTTAAAATTACCCTGTCCCCGGTAGCTCGCGCTCAGAAGCGAACGCACACATAAGTCCACATATGTAAACGCTCCTCAAACCACACATGTGAGGTATTGCCGTGTGCGTTAGAGTGTGTGCAACAATTCTAGCACTAGACCTTGTCTGTAACTCTAAACTGGTAACCTGTAAAAATGTTTAAAGCGTCGCCTATGGAGATTTGTAAGTAATGAAGTTTGGCACCATTCCATGATTGTGCGCAATTTTAAAGCGTGTCATGTTAGGTATCTATTTACTCGGCGTAACATCCTCTTTCACATTATACAAAAAAATTGGGCTAACTTTACTGTTTTATTTTTTAATTCATGAAACCGTTTTTTTTCCAAAAAAAAAAGGCGTTTGAAAAATTATTGCGCAAATACCATGTGAGATAAAAAGTTGCAATGGCCGCCATTTTATTCCCTAGGGTGTCTGCTAAAAAAACATATATAATGTTTGGGGGTTCTGAGTAATTTTCTAGGAAAAAAATTATAATTTTTATATGAAGGAGAGAAGTGCCAGAATAGGCCCGGTATTGAAGTAGTTAATGTACCCCCACACCCCATATTGACAGAAAAACACAGAATTGTTGGGAAAATATTAAAAAAGGGGTTCAGTGCCACCCCCATATATAAATACACAAACAATGATATATGTGTGGATTTACAAATCCATCAAATTTATAGTAAACTCAACATGTAATTCCACCATTCCAGAAGAACAAACTCAGCAGTCCAGAAGCAAAGGAAGAAATAAACTTAAAAAATATAGCAAAAAAGAAAAAAACAAAACTGAATTAAAATTGACAGGAGTGATATGCCATCAACGGCTACAATCTACTAACGTGCTTTAAAATGAGCTTCACACCATGTGTAACCACCACCATTGGCCACTCACCTCCTATATTGACCTATGATTAATTGGTCTAAAGTGCTTGTCCCTTTAAGGGCAAAATCTGGATAGGGTCTTTTGTCTCCTCCTGGTCTGTTTTCACCAAATGACGCTCATCCAATATCGCAATTGGAAGTTCAGAAATAAAGTTTATAGGCCATCACAGTGTTTTCCATAAAAAAACATCCATATTTATTAAAAGACTAAATACAATAAACATGTTTTGGAATGCACTAAAAGATGGTGCACCACAGGCAATAAGAATGTGTAGGAAACCACCAAATTATACCACTGCTGAAAGCTGCAGCTTGTGGATGGATAGTTGGAAACCGGCTCCTTAACACTACAGTCTACCTTTGCGTGGTGTCAGATACCTTTTGTAGCTTGTAAATGTGACATATATGAACATCCTATGTTGCCAGCTATGCCCCCTATACTTTACGCCATGGGCGTGGCTTCAGAGTATATGGGCTCCTGTCAATTTTAATTCAGTTATGTGCTTTGACATTTTTTAAGCTTATTTCGTGCTTTACTTCTGGACTGTTGAGTTTGTTCTTCTGGAATGGCGGGATTACATGTTGAATTACTACATATTTGATGGATTTGAAAACTCACACATATATTATCGTTTGTGTATTTATCTATAGGGGTGGCGCATTATCACTTTTATTAATACTTTGTTAAAGTATATCACCTTTATCTGTAGGCACTATTTGAAGCAAGAGCTAATATATGCCTGTTCAACTATGTTGATAAAAAGGCAATTACAATGGGGTATGGGCATGGGCTTTGGCCTTATATGTATTGTTACTCCTTCAAATTTAACTACAAAGGCTGGGCCCATGAGTAACCAACCGCTATATTAACACGTGTTTCTCTTATTAATAATTATGTTGGTATATGCCTGAATGTGCCAAGTTGTTTTCACCGTCTGTACGATACTTGGTGGAACGCACGCTTCCGGTTGTTACATTGAAACTGGAACGCAAGCCGTCTGACATTGGGTCTATCTCTGATTCGTTGTTGCATCGAGAGTTTCCGGCCAACCACTGTTGGAACGCAAACTCCACAGAAGTGCATTTTCGCTCTCGCGTCATGATGTCACAGCGTCATGTCGCAAAATTTGCTGGGATTAGTTGCATCGAGAGTTTCCGGCCAACCACTGTTGGAACGCAAACTCCGAGATCCACAGAAGTGCATTTCCGCTCTCGCGTCATGACGTCACAGCGTCATATCGCGAGATTTGCTGGGACTCGTCTCCGCACATATCGGGAGACAAACCAAGGCTTCAAAAACCATAAACACAAGGGGTTACTCAAATCAACATCACTTTCAATACATCTTGTAAATGGAAACCTCTTTAACGTTATACACATGGGGAACACTAGGCCACAACACTGGGAGGTGGAACGCACAGCATACCTACTAAATGGAGGCCTGGAACGCACGCGGGTCCGCCATCTTGGGCAACCCGGAAGTGCTAATTTACGGAATCGAATGGGCTGGAGTCACTTCAAGAGGATTACAGTACCTATATTAGGGAGTCAGGCTGCAGTGGAGGGTACCCCAGGACGAAGTCTATTCAGACGAAACGCGTCGGGAGGACTCCACTGCCGCCTTCTTTTATGTACAAGCGCTTTTTTATCACCTAATCTTGTAAGTGTATTTACTATTTTTTTAATAAATTACGGTTTCTACGGTATCACACTATGTGGCCCTTTTTATACCCTTTATGAGCCATATGCGGGGAGATCCTTTGTTACATTTGGAGAAGATACACCTTCATGAACCCCCTGTGATCCCTTCAGGCTGTCAAGGTCTTCCCACTATTGCCAGTGAGCAATAAAAGCCGGTTTGACCCTTACAGTATACACTGTCTTGGGTTCAAACCCTCCGGTAAGCCTCCATCTTTACCGTCTGAGTGATTTGCACTTTTCTGAACACACTGTGGTGTGATGTTTTAGAGCTGATCCATCCATGCATAATCCAACATGGACATATGTGATTTTTAAAAAAAAAACAGCTGTTCATCATCATTTCAAAAACTTTATGGCCTTATGCCGGTGAAGGTGGTTTACACATCACTCATAAGCGGTGACCCATTCAGTTTCTCACTCAGACTTTTTTTACTTAAATTGTATTTGTATCTATAATAATTTTTTAATGTGAGACATTTATCTGTGTTTCAGTTAAACTGTATGTAGGGCACTGGCTCTTTACCTTATCAGTTTGAAGGTGCCTAATTCTTCTTTTTAGCGCTACACGTTTTGGTTTTTTATTTGATTTGTTGGGCAATTATTCTTTTGCTGTGTTAGCGGCTTAGCATTTTTCGAGTAAGCGCAAATTTACTACTTGGGTTGTTTTGGTAATTACAATGGGGTATACCTGCTATGGACACTCATGAATGCTGAAAGCTTATACATTAAACAAAGTTTCTTTTTTTCTTTCAATTATTTTATTTAAATCACAAAAGGCATATCCAGGTTATTACATCAACAATGTGCAGCCAATAACATATCCAATACATTTACATGGAACAAAACAAACCAGAAGGTCAGTTCAGGGTAGACGTATCAGTCTCAGGTTGCGGTTGGTTTGGAGATTGTAGTGTACCATTCAAGAGACAAACGGCTTGCAGTAGGTCCTGGAACTGCCTATACCATTTTCCATTTACAAGGGGAAATAAGAAAATATGACCGAAGTAAACAAAGTTTCTACCTAAGGGAACAATTTTGTTTTTGTATTAGCATTTACTGCAAGAATAAAATGATCTCTTCTAAAACACCTACTCTCTACCTCCACTGTTTACAGTATTAGCAAATAAGTTAAAAAAAGAGGATTCAATTATAAAGGATACAGTGTTACCAGCACACTGGTTGTTTTTGCCACAAAAGTGCAATTTTATTCAAACATCAATTTTTACACCATCAATTCACAGGCAGAAGGTTTTTTTTTTTTAACCTTAGCATTCTATGCATTAAACAAAAAGGTCACAGGATGCTTCAATGGTTATATGTAAGCAGGTGGATCTTGAATCTGAAGTTGTTGAACTTACAGTGGTGTTCCGGCCGAAATTATACTTTTTAAATAAAAATACCCCTATAGTACACAAGCCTAATGTATTCTAGTAATGTTGGTCTGTAAACTAAGGTCTGTTTTGTTAGTTTATAGCAGTAGTTTGTTATTTTATAAACTTACAGCAGGCCGTGGCCATCTTAAGTGTGGGCATCTGAAGCCAGACTGTATTTCTTCCTGGATCTCATCCTTGCAGATCTCGCACATGCTCAGTGCAGCACAAGCAGTGTAATAGGTTTCAGGTCAGGTTTCCATAGCAACGGCAGTGTCAGAGGAAGTTGCCGCCCCTTCCCAGAAGGCATTGCAAACAGGAAATGATGCGATGGGCCGCGGCCAGGGAGGAGGAAGTGAAAAATGAATACAGCAGATATACAGTAAGTGCTGGGAAAAAAAAATTAAAAATATCCAATTCGTTTACAGTGCACAGTTTAGTGAGGGATGCTGAAGAGTTGTAAAATTGGGTGGAACTCCACTTTAAATATGTTCAACATTCTCACACATGCATAGCCATGACCATTATTCTACTACTACTCTACACACGATTGGCTATGCAAAATTAAAAAATGATCATTTTCATATGTAAAACAGTGAGGATCCATTTACATTGACAGGTTATGTGCATTATATTGTAGTGCCATGCATTTTCAAAGCAACCGCATTGCACCAAGGCCCCGCATATGCATTGAAGCACAACATAATGAACAACAATAGTGAATGACTGTTTTTATTGGACATATGGTGCATTTTTTTTTTCAATTGTGTTTTTCACTGTTTGTTTGGAGTTCAGCTTTAGCTGCCAAACATTTTACTTATGTTGCTTCTAACAATTTTCTTGTATGTAAATAAACAGTAGGAAAGTAATGTTTAGAAACCAGACGAAAACAGTTTTTTTTATTTGTGTATGAATACAATATTATTATTACTGTATTATTATTATTATACAATATTATACAGTTTGTGCAGCGCTTTACAATCTAAAGGGAGACAGTACAGGTATAATACAATAAAATACATGAGGGTTAAGGCAAGCCATAGATGAAATGATTTTCTTTCCTTCCACCATAGGTGGAAGCGCTATTGTGTTTTGCTGGTGGGGAGCCTTCCTGTTAGCCTCTGGCAGTAATCGCGTGTATAAAACTCGACAGGCTGATTGTACCCAAGTCGATCGATAGATCAATCAATCAGCCTACCCATAGATGGATCGAATCTCGGCCGGGCCCTGCAAAACCAGGCAAGATTTGATTAATTTATGGCCGGCTTAAGAGGGCTCTGCTCATAAGAGCTTACAATCTAATAGGGCAGGGCAAGTGGTACAAAAGGTAATAACTGTGGGGAATGAGCTGATGGAGGAGTTAAAAGTTCAGTTGTTAGTTGGAGGCGTGATAGGCTTCCATGAAGGGATGGGTTTTCAGGGATCGACTAAAGGTGGATCCTAATACCTAGAATTACAAGGTGATGACTTGTAGGCACTCTGAGCTTGGCACCATAGATACGCACAGCTCAGGAGCAAGCACACAATGTGTGCCCCCATAGCAAGCGCCTTACTACGGGGGCACAGGAAGAAGAGGAGGAGGCAAGATCGCCAGTGGGGGACTCCAGTAGAAAAGGTTTGGGCCTCTGTGCATAGAGCAGGTGAGTACATATGTTTATTATGTTGATTTAATTTTTTTTTTACTATTAGTAACACTTTAAATGCAACATGACAGATCAACATTTTTCCATCCCGCATTGCAGCACTGTTTCTGTCTGCGTTTCTTAGCACTGCATCTGAACTGAATGAAATGTCCCATGTGCCCCTTCCCCTGACTTCTCTGTCAAGATCAATGGCACATCTATCAGTCCGCCCCACATGCCAGGGTGCTAGGGGTAACCTTAGACTCTGAACTGTAATTTCAGGCCCACAAACAAATCCCTGTCCAAATCATGCCTTAGCCTACGCAACATTTCCAGAATACACCCCTTTGTAGCCTACCTGGCGGTATTACCGAGTGTGGCTCGGGGTTAAATTTCAGCACCATTAGCGGTAACCCCGAGCCACACTCAGGATTACATTGCAGGATCCTGGTGCGGGTTACTTACCTTGTCCCCAGGATCCTGTGATGTCCCCCCGCTATGTCTGTGGGCTCTGTCCTCCGCCCTGAAGCCTCTCTGTGCCAGGCTCTGTTCCCTTTGAGCGTCGCGTCGCACAGGGGCGGAGCCTGGCGGCAAATTCAAAAAAGTGAAAATTCATAACACATACAGTACTGTAATCTTACAGATTACAGTACTGTATGAAATTATTTCACATCCCTTTTGTCCCCAGTGCTTTGTCCAATGCCCTGCATGCAGTTTTATATTATATAGACTGTTCTTTCTGCCTGGAAACTGGAGATTGTCCATAGCAACCAAAAAGTGTCCCTTTACATCAAAAGTGGCTTTAGACCAGCTAGAAAACAGCGATAGTAAATTAGAATACTTGCAGAATTAAGCGATAGTGAATTGTGGGGAAATTCATTTTATTATTATTTTTTATAATTATTTATATTTATTTATTATATTATAATTTATGATTTTGTGTTTCAAACTTCATCATACCCGGGATATCTGCTAGACTCTTGTTTGGACAGATTTAAGTGTGTTATTGCTAAGAATTACAGGCCTACAATATAAAACGCCAAATTTCTATGCAAAATAATTGTACCGCTTTGAGACGCAAAATCTGAAATAATCAAACCGCCAGGGAGGTTAACTAATGACACCACCAAGCTTCCAATTCACTCCCTGGTTATCTCCCGCTCTGCGCCCAAGCCCAAACTTTTTGAAGCCTCCGGCTCTAATCGTGTGCTTAAAAAAAAAAAAAACCTTGTAGAGCTCTATGCATCCGGCGCCCTGCATGGAGATTAGGGGGGCAGCGCCCCTTATGGACCAGCCGCTGGTGCTGTAAACCCACGTAAATGTATCTAAATGCATTTAATGCAACAGACGTAAACACGTCTCGAGTTGGGTTCACACCTCAGACAGATGCGGCTCGCAGATGAGGTCCGGTGCGTCCCTGTTCTCCATTTCAGGGACGCACACAAGCCGCGACAGAGATATGTGAACCGGCTCCATAGAGAGCCAGTCACAATCTCCTGTCATGCGAATTGGATGCGGAGAAACCCACCTCCAGTTTACATAGGTGTAAACCCAGCCTAAACCTATTGAGTGTAGTCGTGATTAGGGCCTCTTTCACACTTGTGTTACTGCAAAGTCGCATGACAACCCCATGATTTCCAATGAGTACCGTTCATATCGATGCATCGTCAAAGTAGTCCCTGCACAACTTTGGTTTGACTTTGATGTGACTTGATGTCCATAGACCTCAAGATTACACAGGCATTACTTCAAGTTGCGTAGAAAATCCGAGGGAATTTCAGGTTGTACAAGTGTGAAAGGGGCCTAAAACTTGTCTTTATGCAGAAACCTGCGTTCCCTCCTGAAAAAAAAAACGCACGAGCCCATGTGAATGAGGCCTATGTATTTTTGTGTCACACACGTTACAAAGTGCACATAAAAGCACAATGCTGTGTAGATTTGTAATGGTAGTCATAGAAAGAAGAAGGGAAGACTAGAGATGAGTGTGCTGTGTGAAGGAAGCACCTGGCCCTCAGTACTAGAAAGAGGAAAGACACGTGTTAGCGGTGACATGAGGGAGGACAGGACAGGCCACACATGTCACCATGGTGTCACCGCCGCCGTGTGAGGGAATGCAGACAGGGGAGGAAGGGATGAGAACAGGGAGGAAGTGGAAGAGGAGGAGCATGGGAAGGCAGCGAGCAGTGTCAATACAATAGGCTTCTTGTGTGTGGATGTGTGCGCCTGCTGGGAGGCTGTAACCAGGGAGGAAACACTCAGGAGAGCCCGATCTATACTGCCGGCCTTCCCGCGATAGTGCTGCCAGCCTGGACCCCTCACCCTCGTCAATGTACACACACTGAACATCGCGGCTCAAGGAAGGAAGGCAGAGGAGCTCCACACAAGGTGAGATCCCCGCTCCTCCCGTCCATCCGGCCCGGCACTCTGCCTGCTCACCGCTATGGAGCTCATAGACGGAGGACAGTGCTCGGAGAGGCCGGCTTTGTGTGTCCATGGAAAGGTGACCTTATGTCAGCAGACTCCCCTCCTCCCTCCGGCCTGTCCGGCCACTGTGTGTCACCTCTACTCCCCTCATACTCCCACTGCAAATTGGCGCCAACACAGCTGTCTGCAGCCTGACCACCACTGCTACCTCACAGACGTACTATTACCTCACAGACGTACTATTACCTCACAGACGTACTATTACCTCACAGACGTACTATTACCTCACAGACGTACTATTACCGCACAGACGTACTATTACCTCACAGACGTACTATTACCTCACAGACGTACTATTACCTCACAGACGTACTATTACCTCACAGACGTACTATTACCTCACAGACGTACTATTACCTCACAGACGTACTATTACCTCACAGACGTACTATTACCTCACAGACGTACTATTACCGCACAGACGTACTATTACCTCACAGACGTACTATTACCTCACAAACGTACTATTGCCGCACAGACGTACTATTACCGCACAGACGTACTATTACCGCACAGACGTACTATTACCGCACAGACGTACTATTACCGCACAGACGTACTATTACCGCACAGACGTACTATTACCGCACAGACGTACTATTACCGCACAGACGTACTATTACCTCACAGACGTACTATTACCGCACAGACGTACTATTACCGCACAGACGTACTATTACCGCACAGACGTACTATTACCGCACAGACGTACTATTACCTCACAGACGTACTATTACCTCACAGACGTACTATTACCGCACAGACGTACTATTACCGCACAGACGTACTATTACCGCACAGACGTACTATTACCGCACAGACGTACTATTACCGCACAGACGTACTATTACCTCACAGACGTACTATTACCGCACAGACGTACTATTACCTCACAGACGTACTATTACCGCACAGACGTACTATTACCGCACAGACGTACTATTACCGCACAGACGTACTATTACCGCACAGACGTACTATTACCGCACAGACGTACTATTACCGCACAGACGTACTATTACCGCACAGACGTACTATGAGCTCACATTACCTCACAGTCCTACTATGACCTCACATTACCTCCACAGTCCTACTATGACCTCACATTACCTCCACAGTCCTACTATGACCTCACATTACCTCCACAGTCCTACTATGACCTCACAGTCCTACTATGACCTCACAGTCCTACTATGACCTTACATTACCTCACAGTCCGTACTATTACCTCACAGTCCGTACTATTACCTCACAGTCGTACTATTACCTCACAGACATACTATTACCTCACATTACCTCACAGTTTTACTATGACCTCACAGACGTACTATTACCTCACATTACCTCACAGATCTACTATGACCTCACAGATCTACTATGACCTCACAGATCTACTATGACCTCACAGATCTACTATGACCTCACAGATCTACTATGACCTCACGTTACCTCACAGACCTACTATTACCTCTGCTCTATTTTTATGCATTGAAGCTGAGAAAAGTATGGCTATGTATGTGTGTTTTACACATAGAGTGCTACACTGCTGTGTATTTACTTCATACTACTATGGTGTCACCTTCTCCATCCTCCTAATGCCACATACTTAAAGCGGAGTTCCGCCCCCAAAAAAATAAAAATGTAGCTGCTGACTTTTAATAATCGGACACTTAACCTGTCCCACGGTCCAGCGATGCAGGTGCACGAAGCCCAGCTCCTCTCCGCCCTGCTCTCCACGGCGCTGGCATTCTAACTGTAGGCGCCCGGCTGCGGCTTCATAGCCGGGCACGCACCGTGCATGCGCAAGCTGCATTGTGAATGGCCGGACAATCTTCTGGGACCTGTGTCATGTCTCAGAAGATGGGAGGGAGGGGGGGGGAGAGGTGAACTTCCTTCCAGTTCTGCGCACCAGGGGGGAAGTGGGAGCTGGGCGCCTGTAAAAACAGGGTACCTGCTCCCCCCCCCCCTAAAAAAAAAATGACGTTCCAAATGTGGCATGTCAGGGGGTCACCATCACTTAAAGCAGAAGTTCCATTTTTTTTGGGTGGAACTCGGCTTTAAGGGCCGTACGTACACATGATATGAAAATCGAAAGTAAAATTTCGTCCAAACGATTTGCCGATTTTTGGATCGTTAGTACGGTGCTTTTGACAGCCGATTCCGATTTTTCTTCCGACAAAAGCTGGATGTGCAGACTATAAATGTTTTGTAAGATGTGAACACAACGTCCGATTTTTGTTTTAATTAGTATGGTTTTCGTTCGAAAAAATGCTCAGAAATGAAAGAATACGTACAAAACTATTCAACACATTACGTCACTTCTGATGTTGTATTCTGTCGTATGAGAATTTTCGTACAGTGAGTAACCTCTTCACTTTCGACATTGAGACTAGCATGCAACAAAAAACAGGACGAACGGTCGTCCAAACATCTGATTGGCTTTAGGCTACATTCACACCAGCCATTTAGGCCGCTGCGAATTGTGACGGCAGGAATCTGCTGCACCTTACTGTGGCTCGGTGTGGGGGTGTATTCCTATGCCTGTAAAAAAACAGTCCTGCATGGGGCACAGATGTAATCAACCAATGTAAACAAGGCCTTACAGGCTTGCCCAGGACACAAGAATTCTGCTTTCCAGGCACAAAGCCTTAAGGCCCTGATTCACACCTATGCAGTTTGCATATTCCAGGTGCATTTTGCGTTTTTTAATACACATCTTTAAACCATTAAAGTCTATGAAACCAGAAACCATTTCCGGGCCCTTTCCATAAAATGCACAGATGTGAACTACATCCATAGGAAACCATGTTAAATGGACTGTAGTGTGTTTCTGCAAAACTTAAAAAAAGCACTAAAAAATGCATAGGTGTGAACCAGGCCTAAAGGGTAAGTTACAGATGCATGGGCCCCCACTCTGACAGCTAGCGGGGGGGGGGGATCTTCCCCGTGCTAGCTGTCACACTCTGCAACAAACGTGGCCATACAGGGCTCCGGCCGCGTCATCCATTCAGTGTTGTGTGAATAGAAACACTACAAGGCCTTTGCAGCTGTCGGCTTGTAGTTGTCATTGAACTACCACTGCGCTGGAATTGATTATATCTGCTTGCCCATATGGGATGTACAGGGAAGCAGATACACTGGAAGATTTGCTGGAGATCTGCATGCTACCAGCGATCTACTGATCCCGGGTGTAATACTTTACAGGCTCAAAAAAATAAATAAAAATAAATTCACATTTCTTTACCTGCAAGAAAATGTGCATTTATTGTTTTCTAAAAAGTGAACTTATGCTTTAAAGCACAAGTTCGCCTTTCTAAAAAAATATAAATACATTTTTTGCAGGTAAAAAAAAAATGCATTTTTTTTTTTTTTTTTTAAATTTTTTTTTAGGAGCCTGTAAAGCATTGCACCCGTGATCACCAGATAAATCATGTGTGCAATCTCAGGCTCCCGCAGACGGTCTGTGTAGCTGTCTGCCCATACCTCGTATGGGTAGGAAGTTACTGAATGGCGGGAAGAATCAACAAACTACTAATTTGTTGAGATGTAGTTCATTCATTTACAGAACTCTGTGAATTAATGACATGGCTCCATTCTTTTCAAATTTGACAGGGGGTGCACAATTAGAAGGGGGATTGGGAGAGGCTGCAGGAGTGGGAACATGTTACATGTTTCACCCTAAAAACAGGTGGAACATGTAAAATGTTTCCAAAGGCGAAATTATCCTTTACACATGAGTGCCACCTGGAATAGCATGCAGCTGCTGCATATTTCAGCCTGTCGTAGATGGTGACAGGCTGCTGGCAAAGGGGCCAGACACAGCACATGTGCCTCCAGAGAAAGCCAGCATTTGATGTACACAAGCCAAAGCATTAATGTGCATGAGGCCTAGGGCCTTATTCTGGGATTGATCACCCCATATGTTTAGTGACTGCTATTTTCTTGCATCGTATCAATGGCAGTTACTGATGGGGCACACAAAAATCAGTTGTTTCCTATGTGCTCTGTTCACACTACAGTGCGGAAAAGTGCATGCTCTGTGCATTTTTGCACACCAGACCAGAGCTCCGTATGCTCTCTGCTTCTATTTACTATAGCTGAGCTGCAGTGCATAGAAATGGATGAAAAGTTGGAAGAATAAAAGTTACCCGGTGGAATGCGCTTGAATGCACATCGCCCCTTTGCAGAACTTGTACTACAACTGTCTGTACAGTAAAAAAAAGTTTTACCCTGCTGGTCATTGTGAGCAGGCTCTCCTACTGGCATTGTATACATGCGTTTTTATACGTGCTTATGGGGATGTTTCTAAATGCAGGTATTCATTTCAAATGGTATTAGTAATACTATGTTTACCGGGCTTAGGTGCTTTTTGTTTAACTTTATTCCGAGAAGTTAGGTGCAGATTAAGAGCAAATTCACATCAGTACATTTTTTTATGCGGCAGCAGGGTGGATAAAAATCGATGATAAAAAAAAATTAAAATCTGATTTTGATTTTTATCAAATTTAGAAGAACAGCTTATTATTCTAAATAGGAAACCTTCATTTTGTTTGCAAATATTAAAGATTGTAACTACCAGCAAGAATGAGTCCTTACATTTAAAGAGCCCCTGTAATTTCACATCCATCATGGCAGTGCCAGTTAGTGAGCATCTACTCACCTGCTGCGGCCGCGTCCCTCACCTTGTTGTGTCACTGCCACATCACCAGCCGTTCCAGGAAGAGAATGGGATAGTCGGAGAGTCAACAGCGGGTCAGAGGAGGAGCCACTGCGGGACAGAGATAACAGTTGCTCTTTAAAAATTTTGATTTAAATCGACTTGATTTAAATCAAATCCACCCTGCGCAGCTGTACATCTGAAAGACATTCGTTTCCAATGTGTCCTATTCACACTATAATGTTGCATTGCGCTAAAATACAAAGTGTATGTCAGTGGATGTCAGTGTTAAAACACGACTAAAGTGGATGTAACTGTACATTTTTTTTCGCACAAGTCAGTGTGAATTGGCCCTTAATCCTCAGAACATGTGTAAATGCATGTAAGTTTATACGCAGGAGAACATATCTCGGAAGCATAACGTTTATTTCTCCCGGATAATTTCTCCTGCGTTTTTTAAATAAACTGAACGCAAAAGGCTAGTGTGGGACCACCTGCTCAGAGGCCTCCTGTGTTTATCACACGAGAAATTGATTTGGTCAGTAATAACAAACTTTGCTTCCCAGATCCATTTCTTCTTTGTTTCAAATGTACATGTGTTTATCTGCATAAAACCAAACTAATGGTCTGGGAGCACACATTTTGTTTCTGTACATTCAGCTTGACTGTATGCACCAAGATGCTGCTGAACACCTAGCGTTCATTCAGTCATAGCGAAGCATTACGTGCTTCCAGATGCATTTAGAAATTGGCTCTGAACACATCTGGACACGTACATTTTGATGTCCATGTGCCTGGGACCTGAATGCTGCCTAAGGACTTGGACTTTTTTTCTGTTTTACCCCTCATGCACACAGCAGTTTGGCTCATAGGTAAAAAAAACAAAAACAAAACACCATGCAAAAGTAGGGTACAGACAAGAAAAAATTTGGAGTTTGTCCAATTGGGATTTTTTGTTCACAAATTCGGAATAGGCTGATGAAAGTGGTGTACACACTATATGAAAATCGTACGAAAATTCTTTGGAGGAAAATGTTAGTGTGTATGAGCCTTAAAGCTTTCTGCGTGTGAGGCATACGTCCCTGACTGCTCAGAACAGCACCCAGCTGACGCATCTTTCAGCTTGTCATACATTTTGATGGGCTGTATGCTGCACCTGTACCTCCCTTGCGCCTTTTTTTTTTTTTTATAATTTTTTTCGTCTGACGCCAGAGCCAAGATCTGTTTATGTGCTGTGATTATAGAAGAGGCCCCGTTCACAAAGCTAGCACACCAGGATATGGATGCTTTATTTAAAGTTGTTCTAAAGGCAGAAGGTTTATCTCCTAATGCATTCTATGCATTAATAAAAAAAAAACCTTGTGTGTGCATCAGCCCCCCTCAGCCCTGCTAATACTTTCCTGAGCCCCATCTCTATCCAGTGATGGTGCACGAGAGACTCTGTTGTCCGGAATTCTCCTTCCTGATTGACTGAGACACACAGCGGATGCCTTTTGACTCCCGCTGCTGTCAAAGTCAGTGAGGCAATGAGGAGGGAACAGGGGCTAAGCCACAGTTCTGTGTCTGTATGGACACACAGAGCAGCGGCTCGGCCCGGGTGTTCCCATAGCAAGCTGCTTTCTGTGCAGGCGGAAGGGAGGGGCCAAGTGCGCCGGTGAGGGACCCGAGAAGAGGATCAGGCTGCTGTGTGCAAAACCACTGCACAGAGCAGGTAAGTATAGCTTGTTTGTTATTTTTAAACAAAAAAATACAAGACTTTAGTATCGCTTTAAAATAAAGTGACAGTTATTTTCAGTTGATTGCAATGAGATTTTAAAATGCCTTGTATTTAGTCAAAATATCTCAGTTTATACTGATTAGGTGCTTCTAAATGCCTTCAAGATGTTTGATCATTTATTAAGCAGTCTCTGTGAACTGTTATACTGAATCCCCCTCCATGCTTTGGCCCCTTTCACACGGGGGGCAGACTTCATTGAGATCAGCAGAAGATCTGACCACTGATCCCCCTGCTGATCAGAGCAGGTGGATGAGCCATCTGTGTCCGTTTAATTTTTGCAGTGCCGACACGGATAGAGCCAGCTCTGCTCTATGGGCGGCCAGGGGTAAACTGGCTCCGCTGTCCGTTTATACCAGACTACCCTGTGATCCGATCTGCCTAGCCTGAGGAGGACTAATCCCCTTCTTTGTGTTTTTTTTTTTTTTTTTTTTGTTAAGTGGACCAGAGGTAGGTGTAAACAAACATAAGCCTGTTTACACCCTCCGGTCCATAGGGGTAAATGGACCGTCCAATCAGGTCCGCTTGAAAAAAGAACAGGCAGATCTAATCAGACCTTTTGTGTGAAAAAGGACTTCATCACAATAAAGTAAAAAAAAATATATATATAAATGTGAATATACAGTGCTCAGCATAAATGAGTACACCCCAACAGATTTGTCAGAAAACCTTTTACTTTCCTTTCAGAATCAACATTTTCTATGGGACACTATACTACAAAAACTCCCTCAAATGCGGGCTATTGATTGCAATCAAGATTTGTTAAAGCGGGATTCCGGCCAGCTAAAAAATGTTTTTAAGTCAGCAGCTACAAAGCACTGTAGCTACTGACTTTAAATAAGTAGACTTACCTGTCCTGGGTGCCCGCGATGTCGGCCGCCCGAGGCCGAACCTTCCCTCGGCTCTCGGGTCCCGGCACCGTCATCCTATGTAAGGGAAACAGGCAGTGGAGCCTTGCGGCTTCATTGCCAGTTTCCTACTGCGCGAGCGGCGCAGCGATCTGTGAATGGCCCCGTGGTGTTCTGGGAACACACACAGTTCCCAGAAGACAATGGGGCCGCTCACCGAAGAGAAGAACACGCTGCGGAATAGGAAGAGGCAGATTAGGAAGACTGCCTAGCAACAAGGGTTTAGGTAAGTATAACTTTTTTTTTCCAAATGTTTTGTTTTTTTAAATTTTTTTAGGAATTTTGGTGGCATTTTTTTTTACGTGTGGCCCTCCGCTTTAATTTGAACACACAAAGTATTTTTCCTAATAAACTTATTCAAGACCATGTTGCAAAAATGACTACACCCCAATTAAAGTCTAAGGGTCTTTTCAAATGGGCAATCCACCCTGCTCAGCGGGGGATCGCTTTGTTAATCCCGCTGAGCAAGCGGATGACAGGTCTGTCTATGCTCACTGTGCAGAGACGGACCTGTCAGAGCCCGGCTCTCCTCTATGGGGAAATCGTATGAAAACGAACTGCCTGTCTGTTTTATCTAGGGCTGAAATAACTAATCGATTAATCTACAACTAATCGATTATGAAATTAATCGATTACTATTTTCATAACCGATTAATCGGCCAGTAACATAATGGGGTTAAAAAAGTAAAATGAGCCATTTATAGTACGAAAAGAGCAAATAATCGCTACTGTAAATATTACTTTCACAGTTCTACATTAAAAAAATGAACCCCTTACAGTAGTGATTATTTTCTTTTTTTGTACTATAAAGGGCTAATTTTAGTTTTTTTTTTAACCCCATCATGTTACTAAACATCTTAGACCTGGTTCACATCTTTGTGTTTTTTGGTGCTTTTTGCAGAAACGCTCTACAGTTCATTTACATGGTTTCCTATGGGACACGTTCACATCTGTGCTTTTTTCAGCTGCTGCCTTTTTGGAAAGGGTCAGGGACTTTTTTTTTAACTCAAAAATGTTCTTTTTTTGGCTCCTTTTCTATTTCCAAATTTTCCTGTCACTGTGGTTGAAAATGAATGTCTATTTGACCCCACTCACGATTAGAAAATCGAACGAACGTTCTTAAAATGACATTTTTTTTGAAGGAAGACATTTTTTTTGTTTTTAAATAAAAAAAAATTGATCTCTGAGTCAGATGATATTTACCAGATTCACCCTTTAATAGTATATACAGTATATCTCCTCTAATAGTATATACAGTATATCTCCTCTAATAGTATATACAGTATATCTCATCTAATAGTATATACAGTATATCCCCTCTAATAGTATATACAGTATATCCCCTCTAATAGTATATACAGTATATCCCCTCTAATAGTATATACAGTATATCCCCTCTAATAGTATATACAGTATATCTCTTCTGTCTGTTATTCTCAGAGTGAATTAAATATTTTGCTACCTAACCATATAGTTAGTTATTTATATTTACCACTGCATAGAGATATTTAAGAATAAATATAAAACTTTACATATTAACTAAATTATACACAACACTTTAAAAAAAAAAAGTATTAACTGATTAATCGATTAATCGAAACAATAATCGGCCAACTAATCGATTATGAAAATAATTGTTAGTTGCAGCCCTAGTTTTATCTGATCCGCCAGACAGATGGAAAATATGGTCACCATCTGTCTGGACTTCTTGGACCAGATCGGATAGCAGTGGGTGTCTACGGACATGTCACTGTTGACATCCGATGCCCTATAGGATTCAATGGAGCATCTGATCAGGTCCGCCTGAAAAACTGACAAGCAGTCTTGGTATCCTGTGTGAAAGGGGCCATAAGAGCAAAGCTGAATTTTAGGGCCAGTTCACACCATAGAAACGCAGTCCAGATGCGTTCCGGATGCTTTTCTGCATGCGCGTTTGACATGTTTTTGATGCAGTCCAGTGCATTTTTCCCCCCTCTCTTTTTTCTTAACCTTGAGACACCTTTCACACTGAGGGGCTTTTCAGTAGGGATCGACCGATTATCAGTAAGGTTGATTTTTGCAGGCCGATATCAGCATTTTCTGAAAAATCGGTATCGGTCGTAAACTATTGCTTCAAGGGGCTTCAAGCTGCAGGCATCACCCCGGTACCATTCTTTAGAGCTGACGGTCGGCTTTATTGTAATAACTAATGCTATTACAAACAGCGGGAGGGGACTTAACCCCCCCCCACCCATTTTTTTACTTTTTGCTATAATAAATATCCAAGAAAAAATGTTTTTCTTAAGTTTAGGCCGATATGTATTCTACATATTTTTGGTGAAAAAAAAAAAAAAATCACAATGTGTATATTGATTGGTTTGTGCAAAAATTATGGTGTCTACAAAATAGGGGATATATTTGTGTGTATGTGTGTGTGTGTGTGTATGTATATGTGTATATAGATATAGATATAGATATAGATATAGATATATATATATATATATATATATATATATATATATATATATATATATATATATATATATATATATATATATATATATATATATATATATATATATATATATATAGAAAAAGAGTCCAAGAGGTTGCTGCACTTAAAAATTTCTTTGCTTTATTTCACAATATCTTCAGCAGGGATTTACAAAGCAAGTATAATCCAAAATCACAGGCACGAAATGCCTACACAGTTTCAGACACAAGTAGATTCAGATATGGATGGATGGATTACGCCTCGGGCTAGTCAGCTTACGCCCTTCCTAAGATCCATTGAAGCACATGTGGCGTAATCCATCCATCCATATCTGAATCTACTTGTGTCTGAAACTGTGTAGGCATTTCGTGCCTGTGATTTTGGATTATACTTGCTTTGTAAATCCCTGCTGAAGATATTGTGAAATAAAGCAAAGAAATTTTTAAGTGCAGCAACCTCTTGGACTCTTTTTCTATATACAAGGTCGGTGGGAAGACCTGATTGCTGGCACTAAATTGTAAGCAGAGTGCGGTTCTCCTCCACAAGTATATATATATATATATATATATATATATATATATATATATATATATATATATATATATATATATATATATATACACTAGTAGTGGTCAGCAATTTTTAGTTGGACTGTGACATTGCGGCGGACAGATCGGACACTTGACATTTATATAGCGATCGGAGCTTAAAATAGCCACTGATTACTGTATAAATGCCACTGGCAGGGAAAGGGTTAATACTGGGGGTGATCAAGGGGTTAAGTGTGTCCTAGGGCGGTGTTTCTAACTGTGGGGGGACTTGGACTGACAGGGAGTAGAGAGAGAGATCGCTGTTCCTGATAACTAGGAACAGCAGATCTCTCTCTATTTTCAAGACAGAACGGGGATCCAGGCCGTTCATGGAGGTTAATGCCTCGACAGGAGCGTTTTCTGATGAGAAGGGTTGAAGAAAATTGCCATGCAAGTTCACTGCAGTTAGCTAAAGAAGTAAAAAGCCAAACTGGGGTGATTGTTTCCCATGACACAATACGGCATACACTGCAGATGAATGGCATGCATGGGTGTTGTCCACGAAGGAAGCCTCTCCTAAAGCCCATGCACAAAAAAGTCCACCTAGAATTTTCCAGGGCCCATGCTGAAAAAGACGACAACTACCTGGACTCTGTACTCTGGCGTGATGAGACCAAGATAAATGTTTGTGACTTGGGGTCTCACAAGTCACAGCAGTGTAAACCGAGCCAAAGTGTGCTGCCGCATTAATCCCCTAAAAAAAATAAATGGAAACAAAAAATCTATCACAATCCTCAATGCAGCGCTTCACCTCAATAATATAAAGACTTTTATATAGAGTGCCCGATGTACTGACGTATTACAGCAATAAAAAATTCTCCATACATAATGTTCCTTTTAAGATGTTTGCTGATCGTTTAAGGCCCTTGCATACTGATGCACTTTTGATGTATTTCCATTGAATTACAATAAAAGGTGCTTTTTTTTTTTTTTTTTTTTTTTTGGCATGCTTTTTAAAAACTGCACCAAAGATGCAACCTGCAGGGCTTTTCAAAACACAATGCACCAGCAGTGTGAACAGTTACATAGGATTTAATAGGGAATAATTTTCATGCAATTTTGTCACCCTGGAAAACCGCAGAAAAAGTCTCTGAATTGCGTTGACGTACCCAGGAGCCCAAAAACCATTGCAGCGTAAGTTTTAATCAACACACAGCGATGCCAGTGATCTTGTAAGTGTTCATTTGTAGGCAAAAATGCTAACATTATATATTGACATGAGTTGTTGAGGTTCAAAAATCACTGTCAGTCATGTCTATAATTAGAATCACATAGTGCCCTTGTGCCCAACCTGCATCCCTCGGGGGGCTCCTGCAGACAGTAGTCTGTTATACCTTGTGTTTGCTCAGGCCAGTGAAGGACAAATATTCTTTAGACTGGCTTTTAGTAGTTAAATACGGTAGGTTGTTTTATTTCTTTCCCACTATCTTCTCATTTTTTTTCAGTGCTACTAAATCCTACTAAATTTTTTTTTAAGAAATCATACAAAAGAAACCATTACAATAGTCTTTAAAGTCACACAGTGGTGTACCCTGTAGAGTTTTGTATAGAAGCAGGCATATCAATATGAATTGAGACATATGGAGGTACAAATCATATTCAGGTAAAATTACTTCTAAATTATTTAGTTATGTTATGGTTTCTCTGTATGTTTTGTTTACCCAAGAATCATTGGTAGTGTATCTACTTATTTCAGTAGGAACCACTCTAGTGTTACTCCTCCGCCTTTAAAGGCGTATACTGTGGTATGTAAAACTATTTAGAAAGATGAAAAAGTAGGTTGGGTAAAAGCACATAATCGGAAAGTTGGGGTAAGGTGTTTGGTTGAGAAGTAGAAACAGATGAGAGGTTCAGGAAGGATTGGGAAATAGTTCCACCCAACCCCACCATGACCAGGACAATTAGGAATTACTGTTTATTTATAATGTTATATTTTGTAGAAATAAAGTCCAAGATGCACAGGTAGTTTAGTTGTGTGATCTAGCCTGTCATATTCTGCTGCCAAGATATGTTCTAGATTCATGATAGAGTCCATCTCCAACAACCACTCAGCTAAGGTAAGAAATAGAGGAGACCACCAATTTTTGACAGATTTTATGAAGCCAGGAATCGTAGATGGCATGGTGTCTGGAGTGGCATGAGAATATGAGAACCATTACAGGTCTTAAGCAGGTTGGTGAGGGACTAGGGGTGATGTGGAGAGAGCAAATGAACTGAACTTTTTTTTATTTTTTTTAATAGGTTTGCTTCTGAGGCCCTGGCTTTAACTCTCTAAGATTCAACACAAACCTGTAGGAGAGTAGAGTTGTGGAAAGTACTCTCCTAAGGCTGCTTTCACACTGGAGGCGCTTTACAGGCGCTATAGCGCGTTTTGTTCTGCTGGAGCCTCTCCTTTCACTCCAGTGTGAAAGCCCGAGTGCTTTCACATTGAAGCGTTGCGCTTGCAGGACAGTAAAGTCCTGCAAGCAGCATCAATTGGCATCGCTGCCAAACCGCCAACAAAGCACCCCTGCAGCTGCACTTTGTGATCGGTTTTAACCCTTTTTCGGCCTCTAGCAGGGGTTAAAAGCGGCCGAATAGCGCTGTTAAAAATAGCGGCGCTTTACCGCCGACGCCCCAGTGTGAAAGTAGCCTAATACTAGATGTCCTTCCTCCTTTAACCGGTTCCCGACCGGCTCCAGTACATTTACGTTGGCAGAATGGCACGGCTGCGCAAAGTAACGTATCCATACGTTACTTTGAATTTGCTGCCATGTGCGCACGCGCCGTGAGCTCCATGAGTCGGGTTGCGGGTCCCGCGGACTCAATCGCCGCAGGGATACCCGCGATCGCCTCACGGAGAGAACGAATGGGGAGATGCTGATGTAAACAAGCATCTCCCCGTTCTGCCTAGTGACACTGGATCTCTGCTCCCTGTCATCGGAGCAGAGATCAGTGAAGTTACACACAGCCCATCCCCCCTACAGTTAGAAAACACTCCCTAGTACTGATTTAACCCCTCCCCGCCCCCTAGTGGTTAACCCCTTCACTGCCAATGTCAATTATACAGGAATCAATGCATTTTTATAGCACTGATTGCTGTATAAATGACAATGGTCCCAAAAATGTGTCAAGAATGTCCGACATGTCCGCCATAACGTCGCAGTCACAATAAAAATCGCTGATCCCCGCCATTACTAGTAAAAAAAAAAAAAAAAAATTATTAATAAAAATGCCATAAAACTATCCCCTATTTTGTAAACGCTATAACTTTTGCGCAAACAAATCAATAAACGCTTATTGCGATTTTTTTTTTTTTTTTACCAAAAATATGTAGAAGAATACGTATCGGCCTAAACTGAGGAAAACTATTTTTTTAATATATTTTTTGGGGATATTTATTATAGCAAAATGTAAAAAATGTGTTTTTTTTTCAAAATTGTCGCTCTTATTTTGTTTATAGCACAAAAAATAAAAATCGCAGAGATGATCAAATACCACCAAAAGAAAGCTCTATTTGTGGGGAAAAAAGGACGTCAATTTTGTTTCGGAGCCACGTCGCACGACCGCGCCATTGTCAGTTAAAGCGACGCAGTGCCGAATCGCAAAAAGTGCTCTGGTCAGGAAGGGGGTAAATCCTTCCGGGGCTGAAGTGGTTAATGTGTGTTCTGATTCTCCCCTATTGGATACTTTTACTGGTGATTCTTTTTATAAGAACAACTCTACTCCTCCTTTATGCATAAGTGCCTCAATGTCTTTTACAACTGATCAGGTGAGTATACAGTTGAGGAGAATTAAGGCAGTGAAATCAGCAGGCCCTGATGGAGTTAGCCCCAGGGTGCTTAGGGCATGTGCAGACCAGCTGGGGAGTGTTCTTCAATGGGTCTTTAACTTGAGCCTGAGTCTACGAAAGGTTCCTGTGTTGTGGAAGACGTCCTGTCCTGTCCCTGTGCCAAAGATACCACCTCCTTGTGGCTCCAAGGATTATAGAACAGTGGCTTTGACCTCCCATATCATGAAGACCTTGGAGAGACTTGTTCAGTTACTACGCATGGTTAGTAAATGTTTAGACCATTTGCAGTTTGCATACTAGCTAAGATGGGGGGGTTGTTGAGGATGCTATAATTTTCAAGGTCAAACACATGTTTACACACCTGGATAAGTTGGCAAGCAACGGGGGGGGTCATGTTTTTTTACTTCGCCAGTGCTTTTGATACTATCAGGCCGGATCTTTTGGACGAGAAGCTAGCAGCAATACAGGTTGATGTTTCCCTTGTGTCATGGATTGTAGACTACCTGACAGGAAGACAGCAGTATGTGTGTTTGCAAGACTGTATGTGTCAGGGTGATCTTTCTTTTTACTGTCTACACCACTGATTTCAGCTACCAGACAGTCTTGCCATCTTCAGAAGTTTCTGAGAACTCTGCAGTAGTGGGATGTGTCAGGGATGAGGAAGAGACTGAGTATAGGACTGTGGTGGAAAACTTTGTCACATGGTGTGAGGTTAATCATCTGTATCTAGGTGTGACAAAGACAAAAGACCTGGTTGTGGATTACAGAAAGAGGAAGGCACCAGTGACCCCAATCTCCATCCAAGGAGTGGATGTGGAGGTAATAGAGACTTGTGTTGTCTTGTTAAGTGTGTCTGTGTCTTAACAATTTCCCAATTTTCCTTTGGGATTAATAAAGTATTCTGTATAGAGAAAACTAGGAGGGTTAGGCTGGCTAAAGACGGATCAAAATGTGGCTGGTTTGACAGGAACTGGACCAATTTCAATCCATCTATGGGCATGCTGGTTGTACTGATATATCAATTGACTTCACTACACCCAGCCTGTCAGGTTTTTCTTGTGCACCTGCCAGCAGTGATCATTGTATTCTGTCAGCGGGGAAACCTTCCGCTGTCAGGTGCAGTGGGAGGCATTCCCCCATCAGCACAGGCTGTGTTGATGGGGGAATCGTACAGCCCTGGGATACAGCACTTTGTCCGTAGGGCTGTTAATCCAGTCTCTATTTTAGCAGGAAGCCATGGCAGGAAACCTGTCACAACTGCAGAGTATGATGAAATAATGAATAAGCAAAGGTTGTCTGTGAAAGCAGCGTGTCAAAATGACCACTAAATCAGGTTAGCTTTATGCAAATTTGAGCTTTCCTGCAAGTCTTTCACTTTGCCCTTTAGACCTCCTAAGGGTCACTTGTTTAATATTATGGGCGTCCTTCATTCTGCGCACGTAAGATACCAGGATTATACACTGAGCTGCATTTTTTTGGTTTTCAATGCATGACTTTTGAGCTAGCAGACAGATTAGACGAGAATATATGCTAGAAAAGGCATTCAGAGTCTATTTTGCCATAAAATCTACCTGCTAGTGCAAAAAAACTGCTTTTAGTTCTGCTTAAACAGGAAAGTATATTTTTAATTAATTTCAGCTGCTTATGCATCTGATGATGGACTTGTGGTTTTCACCATAGGGGCTAATGTACACACAGCCATGGAAAGTTTCTTCTTTTTTTTTAATATGAATTTGAATGCAGGTGTATGGTTTGCTATGTCCCGATTCATTCAGATTTGGAAAATCAAAAAGGAAAAATTTGCCTATGAACAGTATTTTCTGTGTACGCATGTAAACATTTGTGCAAATGTTCATATGCATACAGTGCAAATGTACTCCATTAACTACAAGAGCCACATGCAGTGAAGGACATTAGGCACAATGGCCTGCATTCTAGCAATGGCTTCCTGTGTCCTACCTACCAATAGACTGAATAGTGTACAGGTGTAAATGCAGCATGTACATCATTTGGATAACTTAACCTCTTCCCACCAACAGTGTGTGTGTGTGTGTATAGATATAGTACCTTGAAAAAGTATTCATACCCCTCAAAATTGTCCACATTTTGTCATTTTACAACCAAAAACATGTATTTTTTGGCAATTTTATGTGATAGACCAACACACAGTGGCACATGATTGTGAAGTAGAAGGAAAATGATGAATGGTTTTCAATTTTTTTTTTACAAATATCTGAAAAGTGTGGCATGCATTTGTGTTCAGCCGACTTCACTCTGATACCCCTAACTAAAATCCAGTGGAACAAATTGCCTACAGAAGTCATCTAATTCGTAAATAGAGTATATCTGTGTGTAATTTTAATCTCCGTATAAATACAGATTTGTTAAAGAACCTAAAGTAAACAAACAGCATCATGAAGGCCAAGGAGCACACCAGACAGGTCAGGGATAAAGTTGTGGAGACATTTAAAGGAGGATTAGGTTATAAAAAAAAAAATAGCTCAAGCTTTGAACATCTCACAGAGCACTGTTCAATCCATCATCCGAAAATGGAAAGAGTATGGCACAACTGCAAACCTACCAAGACATGGCCGTCCACCTAAACTGACAGGCCGGGCAAGGAGAGCATTAATCAGAGAAGCAGCCAGGAGGCTCATGGTAACTCTGGAGGAACTGCAGAGAGTCACAGCTCAGGTGGGAGAATCTGTCCACAGGACAACTAATAGTTGTCCACTCCACAAATCTGGCCTCTATGGAAGAGAGGCACGAAGAAAGCTATTGTTGAACGACAGCCATAAGAAGTCCTGTTTGCAGCTTGTGAGAAGCCATGTGGTGGACACAGCAAACATGCGGAAGAAGGTGCTCTGGTCAGATGAGACCAAAATTGAACTTTTTGGCCTAAAAGCAAAACGCTATGTGTGGTGGAAAACTAACACTGCACATCACCCTGAATACACCATCCCCACTGTGAAACATGGTGGTGGCAACATCATGTTGTGGGGATGCTTTTCTTCAGCAGGGACAGGGAAGCTGGTCAGAGTTGATGGGAAGATGGATGGAGCCAAATACAGGGAAAACTTAAAAGAAAACTTGTTGGTCTGCAAAAGGCTTGAGACTGGGGCAAAGGTTCACCTTCCAGCAGGACGACCCTAAACGTACAGCCAGAGCTACAATGGAATGGATTAGATCAAAGCATATTCATATGTTAGAATGGCCCAGTTAAAGTCCAGACCTAAATCCATTTGAGAATCTGTGGCATGACTTAAAAACTGCTGTTTGCAGATGCTCTAAATCCAATCTGACAGAGCTTGAGCTATTTTGCCAAGAAAAATGGGTAAAAATGTCACTCATTAGATGTAAGACTTACAATTGTAGCAAAAGGTTGTTCTACAAAGTATTGACTAAGGGGGGCTGAAATACAAATGCACGCCACACTTTTCAGATATTTATTTAAAAAAAAAATTAAATATAATTTTCCTTAAGCTTCACAATTATGTGCCACTTTGTGTTGGTCTATCACATAAAATCCCAATAAAATACATTTACGTTTTTGGTTGTAACATGACAAAAAGGTGGAAAATTCCAAGGGGTATGAATTGGTGGTCGACCAATATCGTTTTCTCTAAGCGCCATCCAGGACAGCCTATGAGACCTAGGGCCAGATGAAAGGGCGGTCCTCCAGGCCCAATGTCAGTATTGGTGTTTCCTCCGGACAGGAAGTAACATGTTTCCTGGAACTGGTTCCCCTAAGTCTCATGAGTGTGGCTCCTGTGGCGATGGGGTGGTATTCCTACCTTCTTCTTGGGTCCCAAAGTGGCACATCCACCAGGGAAGTAGGTTTGTGGCTGCTGTCCCTGCTTCTCAGTGCATGGGGAATGCCAGCACAGCGTTGTTCTTCTGAGTTCCTGCACGCGAGCCGCATGGCAGCAGTCGGCTTGTTTTCCCAGCTAAACAGCCTGGCTGGAGTATGCAGGGGAAGAGAGGAAGCAGCGCGCGTGGAGGGACGAAACTTGCATTCTAGATGGTCCACAGGAAGTACCTGGCGGGGTCAGTTCCGTGGCGTGTGAGTCAGTGGGCGCCAGAGACGTTAGTTCCAGTCTCTGAACAGTGCGAACAGGGATGCTGTGAGGCTGATGATTTTAAAAACAGTGAAACCCAGCAAAGGCTGTTGACCACTATAGGGGCAGGATGGACTCCTCTGCGATAACTGCACATACAGCGGAAGCAGGCCCTAACACCAGCACCTCGCAGGTAAGCCTGAAGTGTATTTTACTTGCACATTCTGTGAGTGTTCTCTCCCTTGTAAACAGTAGGGACTAGGTGAAGATGGGGACACATATTCCTTTTCTCCTGTTCGGGGTGTTATGGCGTGTATGTGGCTTAAAATTTATTGGGGTCATTTGTTCTCTTGCAGGCCAAGACTCAGGACAAGGCCCAAGTGCAGCCACCAAAAAAGGAAATGTGCGGTTTGTGGAAACTAATTTGAGCTCCTCATGGAGAAAAGCAGTTTGCCGCACCTGTATAGACAGCCTGGTTAAGGATGACCCAGCTGTCTCCTGTCAGAAAATGCTGACTTCTTTTAGAGATGAGCTCACGTCTACGTTTGGCTCATTTAAAACTCTAATTGACAAGATTCAAGTCCCCTCAGAGGGTCTATCTTCAGTTCGGATTTCAGCCGGTCCTAGCGCTCCACAGCAGAGAGTAAAGGCTTTGAGACTGAAGCCGGATCTCAAGAATCTCAAGAAACCATGCTTCTCCAGAAGAATTGGTCAGATGCAGGGCCCAGTATTAGAGAATCCGCAATCCGAGGTATGAGTTATCATTGGAAGATGTAGATGACTTATTAAAGGCCATCTATATGACATTTGATATAGAAGAGGAGAAGGTACAGTTGTCTAAACATGAACTTATGTACAAAGGTTTGCATAAGAAAAAGGCTAGAGTTTTCACGTGCATAGTTCCCTTCTTGATACTATCAAGCTGGAGTGGGAAAATCCAGAGAGAAAACCTTTCTTTTCCGATAAGCTAAAAAGAAGGTTTCCATTTGAAGAGGACACAGCGCAGCCATGGAACAAAAATCCTAAGTTAGACGCACCTCTTTCAGAAGTTTCAAAGAACTCGCGCCTAGCATTTGACGATATGGGCACGCTTAGGGATCTGATGGATAAAAGAGGAGATATCCTTCACAGAGCCTGGGACTCAGCCATTGGGAATCTTAAACCAGCTCTGGCCTCCACTTGTGTAGCCAGAAATTTAGAAGTATGGTTGACACAGATACAAACACATTTGTTGGCAGGTACCTCTAGAGAGCAGATTCTGAAATCTTTCCCTCTCCTCTTTCGTGCAGTGTGGTTTTTGGCTGATTCTTCCAAAGAGTCGGTAAGAATGACAGCTAGGACCTCGGCCTTAGTGAATTCAGCCAGAAGAAGCCTATGGCTTAAAACCTGGTCAGGCGACGCTGCCTCAAAGTTGCGCCTATGTGGTCTTCCCTTAACAGGCGATCATCTTTTTGGCTCAGGTCCGCAAGAGGCGCTGGAACGCGCGACCGATAGAAAAAAGGCCTTTCCATAGAATAAGAAAAAGTCGACAGCCAGTAAATTTTTTCGTGGCCAAAGTAGGCAGTAAGGTCCTAGAGAAAGGGATAATGGGCCCAAAAAACATTGGACAGGGTATAAGGGCAGAGGTAGAGGGCGTGTCTTGTTTAACCCTCAACAACCCGCCAAGCCACAGTAACTCGTGTCTCCCAGTGGGAGGAAGATTGAGGGCTTTTCTCCCACAGTGGGCAGCAGTCACCTCAAGTTCATTCATCATTGACTGGAATTTTCTTGCCAGCCACCAGAGCGATTATTGGTCACCTTCCCTCCCCAAGATTGGGTAAAAGCAAGGGCCCTGGGTCTCCAAATTGGAGACTTGTTAGATCAAAAGGTCCTGATCTCAGTTACCCGATCTGATCAGGGCAAGCGATTTAATTCCCATATGTTTGTCATCAGAAAGCCGTTAGAAAAATATTGGCTTATTCTGAACCTCCGGTCTCTAAACTGTTCGATCAGGCACAAGCACTTTCGTATGGAGACGGTGTTGTCAATCAAAAACCTGCTTTACCCCAACTGCTTCATGGCCACTTTGGATTTGAGGGATGCCTATCTGTGCATCCCTAGTCATCCAGCCTCCAAAGATTCTTGAGATTAGCGGTCTAGAGGTCTTCCTTAATTCCGGCCCAGAAAGTGTCATACCTGGGGTACGAATTTTGCTCAGTAGACCAAAACGTTTTTCTCCCGCAGGAGAAGGTCTCAAGAATGATGCAAACAATGTCAGCCCTACAGACCAATCAGTCAGTCTCGCTTAGAGAGGTTTGAAGAGCAGTGGGTCTGATGGCCTTTTGCTTTCCCGCAGTGCCATGGGCAAGATTTAATCAACTCCCATTACAGCTGTTTCTACTAAGGAACTGGGACGGAGACACATGTTTCCTGGAATCAAGGGTCTTGTTAACCCCCAGGGTAAAAAGAAGCTTGTGGTGGTAGAGGACGCACCTGCACTTAACAAGAGGTCTACCAGGGTCCGTTCCTATATCCCAGAGATCACAACGGATGCAAGTTACTGGGCATGGGGAGCCCACCTCAGCAACACAATGGCACAGGGAGAGTGGTCCTCAAGGGAAGCAAGAGCTTCATTGAATCAGAGCTTCTAGTGGTTCAGAGAGCCTTGCAGGCATTTCAGATGGAAATTGTGGGTCACAATCTCCAGATTTTATCCGACAATATCGCTACGGTTGCGTACCTCAACAAACGGCGGTACGAGGAGTCGGATACTTCAATCTATCACCCAGGAGATTTTATCATGGGCAGAAGGGAATCTAGCCTCAGTTACAGCAGTGTACCTGAAGGGGACCCAAAACTGTCTGGCAGATTATCTCAGCCGCTACAGGGTATGTCGAGACAATTGGTCCCTTCATCCCGAAATCTTTGCGGGTCTCACCGACAGATGGGGATGTCCCGAAGCGGACCACAGATCAAAACAATCGCAAGACAGAGAAGTTCTTTTCTTTGAACCCAGCGGATCGATGCTCTGGCGAATCCGTGGCCATTCGGCCTCTGTTACGCCTTCCCGACAATCAGGCTAATTCCGAAAGTCGTCCGGAAGTTTCTTCTAGAAGAAACAGATCTTATCCTAATAGCCCCTTCTTTCTGGCCCAAGAGGCCATGGTTTTCCCTGTTAGACTCTGGTCTCAGAACATCCACTGAGTCTTCCGAAGAGAGAAGACTTCTTATCGCATGGTCCAGTGTCACACCCACAGGTGGTTTCCTTAAGCTTGACGGCCTGGTATTGGAAGAAAAGATACTAAGCACCCAGAGGTTCTCTGACAAAGTAGTCAAGACCCTGGTAAATTGCAGAAAACCAGTCAGAGCCATATATTCCAAGGTTTTGAAGAAAGGGAAAGAGTGCATCTAAAGCCACCTTGGCTAGGTGGATAAAGCAAGCTATTTCTGAAACTTACAAAATTAGGGAAGTTCCCTCCGCCTTTTGTCACTGCTCACTCAACAAGAGCCTTGTCTGCGTCTTGGGCTGAGAGGGCTGGAGCCTCATTGGAACAAATTTGCAGGGCTGCCACATGATCCAGTATTTCGACCTTCATCATCAGGTCTTTGTTCGTAAGGTCCTTCAGGCAGTTGTCCCTCCCTAGACTGGTATGTTCTGGCTCATCGTTTCATGGGCTGTCCTGGAAGACGCTTAGAGAAAAGCTGAGTTAGACTTACCGGTAACTCCTTTTCTGAGAGACTTCCAGGACAGCCGGATTCCCACCCAGTTTTGTCTTGCAGTTCTGTGTATTATGCATATGTTTTACAGGGATGTCCTACAGTTCTCAAATACTGACATGGGGCCTGGAGGACTGTCCTTTTATCTGGTGGGGGTTAACGTGTTTCGTGTCCTGGTAGGAGGAGCCTTAAGTCTCATGGGCTGTCCTTTAGGACTCTCAGAAAAGGAGTTACCGGTAAGTCTAACTCAGCTTTTTTTCGGCTGCCTTTCTTTCTCATATTCTGTAGATTTAAACTTAATTTTGACACTATCCTTTTTATTTTTGTTGTTTTTTAATACTGTTATTGCTGTCCAAAAGGAATGTAAACATCCCTTGTGACAGTAATAAGCAGTGATAGGTACTCTTTATGGTAGGAGGAATCTAGGGTCTATAAGGCCCCAAACCCCTCCTCTGCACTGGAAAGTATTCAAAACGTCAAGATCTGCGTTTTTGAATACTTTATATTTTTTTAAAACAGGCATCTTTAGGGTGCCAGTAATCCGGAAGTGATGTCATGACATCTTTTTGGGGTTACTAGATCAGAACAAAGCCGATCTGGCTCGCTTGCGGGTCTTTGGCCAGCCGGCGGATGTGCCGGCTGGTTGATCAGGCCTCCTGGTGGGACGAAAGATCTGCGCGCAGCGGCGGGAGGGGATATCCCCTTCCGCTGCTTGTAATAACAACCGAGCAGCTGCTGAGCCACAATCAATTGTTATTATAAGTAAGCTGACCGTCCGCTCTAAAGAACCATACTAGGGAGATGCCTGCAGCATCCCCTTACAAGCACTTGAAGGTCCACTTTGACGGTCCCTTACAACCACTTGAAGCAATATTGGTAAGTTTGTGACCGATACTTTATCGGCGGCAGATATTCAATTTTTTTTAAGTGGCCGCTCCGATAATCGGTTGACCCCTAGTATGACTATTTTTTCAAGGCACTGTGTGTGTATATTAGAGCTGCACGATTAATCGTCATCAATCGTTATCGCGATCTTGACTAAAGTGTTTCACGATTCTTTCTATGCAAAGAATTCTCTCTGCTCTTCTGAAGCCACAGCTGTCAAAAAGAAAGGAAAAAACTGGGCAGTCTGCCAAGAATCACAACATTCTTTATCAGTTGAACTAAGTAGAAACATTGTAAGTCCCCTGTCACACTGGGGCGGGAGGTGCATCGGCGGTAAAGCGCCGCTATTATTAGTACTTAGTACTAATTTACTATTATTATTAGTAGTGCGCCGCTTTACCGTCGTTTTAGCGGTGGTATTCGGCCGCTAGTGGCCCGGTTTTACCCCCCCCGCTAGCGGCCAAGAAAGGGTTAAAAAACACTGCAAAGCGCCTCTGCAGAGGCGCTTTGCCGGCGTTATAGCCACACTGTCCCATTGATTTCAATGGGCAGGTGCGGTGTATACACTGCTCCTTCACCGCTCCGAAGATGCTGCTAGCGGTACTTTTTTTCCCGTCCTGCTAGCGCACCACTCCAGTGTGAAAGCCCCCAGGCTTTCACACTGGAGACACAGCAGCGGCTGTTTCGGGTCGGTTTGCAGGCGCTATTTTTAGCGCAATAGCGCCTGCAAACCGCGCCAGTGTGAAAGGGGTCTAACAATTTGTCAATGGAAAAGACTTTGTGTGCAAGTTAAAAAAGTTTAACTACTTAAACACGAAGGCCCCATTCACACTGTGGCGGGGGCGTCGGCGGCGGTAAAGCATTTCCCGTCGGTATTCGGCCGCTAGCGTGGTGGTCCCCTGCCCAGAAAGGCAGAGGCGCTTTGCCGGCGGTATAGCTGCGGTGTTGTGTCCCATTGATTTCAATGGGTAGGAGCGGTGAAGGAGCGGTATACACACCGCTCCAAAGATGCTGCTGGCGGGACTTTTTTTACCATCCTGCTAGCGCACCCCTCCAGTGTGAAAGCCCTCGGGGCTTTCACATTGGAGACAAAGCAACGGCACTTTCAGGTCGGTTTGCAGGCGCTATTTTTAGCGCAATAGCGCTTGCAAACCGCCCCAGCGTGAAAGGGGCCTAAACCTTTTTCTGACATTTGTTGGTTTCAAGTTAAAATTTGTTTTTTTGCTAGAATGTTACTTAACCACTTCAGCCCCGGAAGGATTTACCCCCTTCCTGACCAGAGCACTTTTTACAATTCGGCACTGCGTCGCTTTAACTGCTAATTGCGCGGTCATGCAATGCTCTACCCAAACGAAATTTGCGTCCTTTTCTTCCCACAAATAGAGCTTTCTTTTGATGATATTTGATCACCTCTGCCGTTTTTATTTTTTGCGCTATAAACGGAAAAAGACTGAAAATTTTGAAAAAAAATGATATTTTCTACTTTTTGTTATAAAAAAAATCCAATAAACTAAATTTTAGTCATACATTTAGGCCAAAATGTATTCGGCCATATGTCTTTGGTAAAAAAAATGTCAATAAGCGTATATTTATTGGTTTGCGCAAAAGTTATAGCGTCTACAAACTAGGGTACATTTTCTGGAATTTACACAGCTTTTAGTTTCTGACTGCCTATGTCATTTCTTGAGGTGCTAAAATGGCAGGGCAGTACAAAACCCCCCCCAAATGACCCCATTTTGGAAAGTAGACACCCCAAGGAAATTGCTGAGAGGCATGTTGAGCCCATTGAATATTTTTTTTTTTTGTCCCAAGTGATTGAATAATGACAAAAAAAAGAAAAAAAAAAAAAATTACAAAAAGTTGTCAATAAATGATATATTGCTCACACAGGCCATGGGCATATGTGGAATTGCACCCCAAAATACATTCAGCTGCTTCTGAGTACGGGGATACCACATGTGTGGCACTTTTTGGGAGCCTAGCCGCGTACGGGGCCCCGAAAACCCAGCACCACCTTCAGGATTTCTAAGGGCATACATTTTTGATTTTACTCCTCACTACCTATCACAGTTTTGAAGGCCATAAAATGCCAAGATGGCACAAAACCCCCCCAAATGACCCCATTTTGGAAAGTAGACACCCCAAGCTATTTGCTGAGAGGCATGGTGAGTATTTTGCAGCTGTCATTTGTTTTTGAAAATGAAGAAAGACCAGAAAAAAAAAATTTTTTTTTCAATTTTCAAAACTTTGTGACAAAAAGTGAGGTCTGCAAAATACTCACTATACCTCTCAGCAAATAGCTTGGGGTGTCTACTTTCCAAAATGGGGTAATTTGGGGGGGGGGGGTTTGTGCCACCTGGGCATTCCATGGCCTCCGAAACTGTGATAGGCAGTGAAGAGTGAAATCAAAAATTTACGGCCTTAGAAAGCCTGAAGGCGGTGCTTGGTTTTCGGGGTCCCGTGCGCGGCTAGGCTCCCAAAAAGTCCCACACATGTGGTATCCCCGTACTCAGGAGAAGCAACAGAATTTATTTTGGGGTGTAATTTCACATATTCCCATGGCATGTTTGAGCAATATATCATTTAGTGACAACTTTGTGCAAAAAAAAAAAAAAAAAATTGTCTCTTTCCCGCAACTTGTGTCACAATATAAAATATTCCATGGACTCGACATGCCTCTCAGCAAATAGCTTGGGGTGTCTACTTTCCAAAATGGGGTCATTTGGGGGGGGTTTGAACTGTCCTGGCATTTTATGCACAACATTTAGAAGCTTATGTCACACATCACCCACTCTTCTAACCACTTGAAGACAAAGCCCTTTCTGACACTTTTTGATTACATGAAAAAATTATTTTTTTTTGCAAGAAAATTACTTTGAACCCCCAAACATTATATATTATTTTAAAGCAATTGCCCTACAGATTAAAATGGTGGGTGTTTCATTTTTTTTTTTCACACAGTATTTGCGCAGCGATTTTCAAACGCATTTTTTGGGGAAAAAACACACTTTTTTAAATTTTAATGCACTAAAACACACTATATTGCCCAAATGTTTGATGAAATAAAAAAGATGATCTTAGGCCGAGTACATGGATACCAAACATGACATGCTTTAAAATTGCGCACAAACGTGCAGTGGCAACAAAATTACTACATTTTTAAAAGCCTTTAAAAGCCTTTACAGGTTACCACTTTAGATTTACAGAGGAGGTCTACTGCTAAAATTACTGCACTCGATCTGGCCTTCGTGGTGATACCTCACATGCATGGTGCAATTGCTGTTTACGTTTGACGCCAGACCGCCGCTTGCATTCGCCTTAGCGCGAGAGCAGGGGGCGACAGGGGTGCTTTTTTTTATTTATTTTTTTCTTTATTTTTTTTTGCTTTTTTATCTTATTTTTAAACTGTTCCTTTCATTTTTTTTTTTTTTAAATCATTTTTATTGTTATCTCAGGGAATGTAAATATCCCCTATGATAGCAATAGGTAGTGACAGGTACTCTTTTTTGAAAAAATTGGGGTCTATTAGACCCTAGATCTCTCCTCTGCCCTCAAAGCATCTGACCACACCAAGATCGGTGTGATAAAATGCTTCCCCAATTTCCCAATGGCGCTATTTACATCCGGCAAAATCTAAGTCATAAAATGCTCGTAGCTTCCGGTTTCTTAGGCCATAGAGATGTTTGGAGCCACTCTGGTCTCTGATCAGCTCTATGGTCAGCTGGCTGAATCACCGGCTGCATTCTCAGGTTCCCTGTTGAGACAGGAGAGCCAGAGAAAAACACGGAAGACGGTGGGGGGGGGGGCATTCCCTCCCACTGCTTGTAAAAGCAGTCTAGAGGCTAATTAGCCGCTAGGATTGCTTTTACATAAAAGCCGACCGCTGGCTAAAAAGAATGATACCAAGATGATACCTAAACCTGCAGGCATCATTCTGGTATAACCACTCAAAGTCGTGAATGGCGTACCTGAAGACAAAAAAATGGTTAACAATAAAGCACAGTAAACGGTAAAGTATAAATAATTACATACCTGAAAAACAAACATGATAAAACATAATAACAATAAAACATTGCAGAATAGAATACAGTAAAAAAGAGCAGAACAATAGAGAGAGAATAGAGAGAGAGAGAGAACAATAAAACAACAACTATTTTTTTTAATTTTTGTTTGTGTTTTTTTTTTTTTTTTACACTTTTTTTTTGTAACTGTAACTTTTATAACTGTAACCGGTTCCAGGTTCGAGTCTCTCAAAATGCGGTGGCATCTTGGGAGACCCTGTGAAAGTGTGCCTAGTCTGTGCAATGCTGTACGCTACGCTAATACTCAACTAGTGCATGGTAGCGTTCAAAACATTCACCAAGTGTTACTGCAGTGCTGGTTTGACTACGACCGGGGTGTACTACGCCGCTGGTGCTTGCCAGTTCACCAAAACGCTACAAAGAAAAGTGTCAGTGATCGATCGATACTGCACTTGGGTGGGCTGGGCTGGGCCGGGCGGAGGGGCAAAACGCAGGTGCTAGCAGGTATCTGGGCTGATCCCGCTAACACTGCGTTTTTGGGAACCCTAAACTGCTGGGGACGCTAGTATAGATCTGATCGGATCAGATATTGATGCGTTCAGATACTATACCACTAAGAGAGGTGTACGGTGCGTGTACGGTGCGTGCATGGGTGTTCGCGGTACTGGCGCTAATCTGACGCTGCCTAGGGCGACGCATATCACCGCCGGGCGATCAGGGGGCTAAACTTTTATTCGGTAATAAACGGCGGGTGCCCTGACACTATAAAAAATAAACGAACTAACCAGCGTCACCCATAACGGTTATACGGTGATCAGTGGTGAAAGGGTTAACTAGGGGGCCATCGAGGGGTTAAAACATTTATTAGATAGTATATGGGGGTCCCTGTCGCTATAAAACACTGACGGCGAACCTAAATATTTACGTCCCTAACTAGCGTCACCAGCGACACTAATACAGCGATCAGAAAAATGATCGCTTAGCGACACTGGCGACAGGGGGTGATCAAGGGGTTAAAACTTTATTAGGGGGGTAAGGGGGGTACCCTAGACCTACAGGGGGCTAAACCTTTATTCGGTAATAAACGGCGGGTGCCCTGACACTATAAAAAATAAACGAACTAACCAGCGTCACCCGTAACGGTTATACGGTGATCAGTGGTGAAAGGGTTAACTAGGGGGCCATCAAGGGGTTAAAACATTTATTAGATAGTATATGGGGGTCCCTGTCGCTATAAAACACTGACGGCGAACCTAAATATTTACGTCCCTAACTACCGTCACCAGCGACACTAATACAGCGATCAGAAAAATGATCGCTTAGCGACACTGGTGAGGAGGGGTGATCAAGGGGTTAAAACTTTATTAGGGGGGGTAAGGGGGGTACCCTAGACCTACAGGGGGGTAATACTAACTGTCCCACCACTGCTAACTGTCACAAACTGACACTATGCAGTAATCAGGAAAAAAAAAAAAAAAAAAAAAAAAAAAAAAACCTGCTGGTGTCAGTTTGTGACAGGGGGGGGGGGGATCGGGGGGGGATCGGGGGTGTAATATATGCCTGGCATGTTCTACTGTGTTGTGTGTGAGTGTTGGTGCACTTACATGTCATCTCTCCTCGGCGCTGGAACGGAAACTGCCAGACCGAGGAGAGATGACATCACATCCTCTGCCTCTGTGTACTATACAGAGGCAGGGGATGTTTCTCATTGGCTGGGAGCGATCGCGAGGGGGGGGCCACGATCGGATGGTCTCCCCCCTCGTCTGTCATCGCTCCCAACCAAATGCCGACCGCAGCTGGCACCGGGGGGGGTCCGATCGGACCCCCCACCCGCGGGAAGGCAATCACGTTTCAGGTACGTGATTTTGCCTGCCCGTGCCGCTCTGCTCACGTATATAGGCGTGAGGCGGTCGGCAAGTGGTTAAAACCCCCCAAACATTATATATATATAATTTGTGTTTATGTATATATAATATTTTTACTAGACATCCTAGAGAATAAAAAGGTGGTTGTTGCAATATTTTATGTCACACTGTATTTGTGAAGCAGTCTTTTTTTAAATGCATTTTTTTGGGATAAAATTACTTTAATGGATTTAAAAAAAAACTAACCAGTAAAGTTAGCCCATTTTTTTTTTTTTTTTTTTGTATAATGTGAAAGATTTTATGTCGCGAGAATCGTGATCTTTTTATTCTAAGCAAAAAAACGTGATTATCATTTTGGCCAGAATCGTGCAGCTTGTGTGTGTGTGTGTGTGTGTATATAATATAATCATGCCCTGTCAGAAATTGTGAAATTTTGGCATTTAATATTTGAAAATATGACTGATCATGCCAAAAAACTTATTTTTATTTAATGATGGCAATCACATGAAGCCATTTATTATCGCATCGTTTTTTTGGATCCTTTTTAAATCATAACAACAGGAATCGCCCAAATGGCCCTGATGAAAAGTTTACATACCCTAAAGTTTGGCCTTGGTACAGACACAGAAGATGGCACACACAGGTTAAAATGGCAAATAAAGGTTAATTTGCCACATTTGTGTCTTTGTAAATCACAATTAGTGTCTGTTTAAAAAAAATCAATGAGTTTGTTAGCTCTCACATGGATGCACTAAGCAGGCTAGACACTGAGCCATGAGGAGGTAGAAAAGAACAGTCAAAAGACCTGTGTAACAAGGTAATGAAACGTTACAAAGATGGAAAAGGATATAAAAAGATATCCAAAGTCTTGAATATGCCAGTCAGTACTGTTTAATCACTTATTAAGAAGTGGAAAATTAGGGGCTCTTTTGATACCAAGCCAAGGTCAGGTAGACCAAGAAAGATTGCAGCACAACTGGCGAAGAATTGCTCAGTATACAAAGAAAAACCCACAGGTAACCGTAGGACAAATACAGGCTGCTCTCCAAAAAGACGGTGTGGTTTTTAAGGAGCACAATTCAATGATACTTTAACAAAAAAGAGCTGCATGGTTGAGCTGCCAGAAGGAAGCCTTTACTGTGTAGTGGTTGACACTTTCACCTAGCAGCAAAAAGGGTCGCTGTTTCGAATCCCAACCACGACACCATTTGCCTGGGGTTTGTATGTTCTCCCTGTGCCTGCGTGGGTTTCCTTCGGGCACTCTGGTTTCCTCCCACACTCTAAAAAAAGACCTGCTGGTAGGTTAATCGGATCCTGTCTAAATTGGCCCTAGTATGTATGAATGTGAGTTAGGGACCTTAGGTTGTAAGCTCTTTGAGGGTAGGGACTGATGTGACCATACAATGTACAACTGTAAAGCCCTGTGTAAATTGACGGCGCTATATAAGTACCTGAAATAAATAAAAATAAAATTTCACAATTTTCTGCAATGGTATGCAAACTTTTGTGCACAACTGTGTATATATGTGTGTGTGTCTGTCTACACACCCCTGTTAAAATGTCAGGTTTCTGTAATGTAAAAAATTGAGACACAGAAAAATAATTTCAGAACTTTTTCACCTTTTTAATGTGAATTATAAACTGTACAACTCAATTGAAAAACAAACTGAAATCTTTTAAGGGGGGGAGGGAAGTAAAAATAAAAAACTAAAATATTGTGGTTGCATAAGTGTGCACACCCTCTTATAACTGGGGATGCAGCTGCGTTCAGAATTAAGCAATCGCATTCAAACTCATGTTAAATAGAAGTCAGTACACACCTGCCATCATTTAACCACTTCCCCACCCGGCCTATAGCTAAATGACAGCCGGGCAGTGGTTCTGTTATCCTGACTGGACGTCATATGACATCTTTCAGGATAACAAGACGGCACACGCTCGTGGGGTCGCGCAGTGTGGCTTGTCGATCTGACACACTGATCTCTGTAAAGAGGCTCTTTACCACGTGATCAGTGTGTCCATTCACAGCTGCTCACGGTGTAAACAGGAAGAGCCGTGTATCGGCTTTTCCTCTATCGCGTCTGGCAGACGCGACTAGATGATATTTCTATATACTTCTATATATTTCTACCTACGTCCTACTCCAGGGAATAGATGAAAGAAGATGTACTTACCCGATCCTTTGCTCCTCTCCACACAAGACTGGTCCCTGTTGCTCTTGCACCCTAACCGTCTTGATTCCTGACATCAAGCCCAGAGCAGTGTCCTTAACTCTGCTCTGGATGTGAGGCCATCGGGAACAGTCCGCGATCGTGGGGGGAGCGCAGTTTGCTGGGTGAGAGGAGGTTCGGGTAAGTTCTAAGTTTCTCCTCTTCACTGGACAAAACATGCACTTAACCCTTGCAGTGTGGGTGCAATCTGCACTCGATTAGCTTCACTGGAAGACAGGTGAGACATTGCCTGTCCTTTTTGAATGCAGATTATTTGGTGAAAACTGGAAATTAATTTTAAAGTTGTAAATCATTAGTTGTGGATTTGAGAGCCATGGACAACCTAAAAAAGATCACTTATGACTATTGCTAAAAAAAAAATTCTGTGAGTCTTTACCTAATAACACATGCGCTGTGTTTTTACTAAAGTTGGCAGTGTGTGGTACTTTTTATCCTTCTTTTTTTTTTTTTTTTTTTTTTTTTTTTTGAGGCAGGGGGCTGCTCTGATCCTCTGATTTTAGTTCTCTGCATGTTTGCTCCCGTTCAGTGATTCAATAAGTACAGAGACAGCCCCACATCACGCATTGACGACTCCCTTTCCCACACATTTAGTTCAGGTTTCCTTTTAAGGTATAGTCATCATTCCATTCATGGATATATACATTTGTGACACACTATATACTGTGCAGGGATATTGCCATGGTTTTGGCATCAGTGAGATTTGTAGCTCAACATTCTAGAATAACAACTTCTGACCTTTTTGAAAGATGCTTGTGGGATTCTTTCATCTTTTCATATAATGAAGCAAATCTCTGGGTTTCACAGTTACTGAAATGGTATTTAGCATTACATATCTAAATAGTTTTGAGGCAGACTTGTACCATCTGTACAGCTAAAGGATATTCGTGCAAATATTATCAGGATTTGTATAGCGAGTTATTGGAGAATTCAGGCTCTACCTTACCTGACTTTACATTACTTTTGTAGTAGTTAAAATAATTCATAAGTAAAATTCCAGGTTATGTGATTTGTATTTTTTTTTTAAATTTTTTTTTTTTAACGTTTTTGTTAAAAACTGCGTATATGGTTGTGTTTTAGAATATAGTTTTCCTTTGGAAAAACATGTTGGTTGGTTTAATGTCTTATCCAGCCCAAATGATGAGTGAAGTTTCTGGAAATCTATATATGTACTGTTAAGGTAGCTTAAAGTGTACCTGTGTCCAGACTGTGGACCTTGAGCTGCTTTTATTTTAAAGTTATTCATTCTCAAAAATCACGGCACAGTAATAACTAAAGATTTCAGTGCTCATTCACACGGGCGAATAACACGCTGTGTACAAAGCATAGTTTTGTACTTATTTGTACACAGCAGTGTATAAGTCTGTGAGCCCATTCATGCAGCTGGGCTGTAAGGCTGCACTGCAATCAGCAGTGTGAAAAAAAGAACGCACACAGCTGGGTTCAGGGCTGTAAATTCCAGAATTTGTTGACGTTTATGTGACGTGTACATGTGTATAACGTTAATGTAACCTATTGGCTGCCACAGCTGATTACACGTTATTGATGTTTACATCTTGGCCTTGAATGGCCACCTGCATCCTATCAAATATACTAGGCAGCAGGAGCCACCTGTGTCCAACCAACCTAGGATGTTAGTCAGCAGGGGCCACCTGTGTCCTAGCAACCAGTGACTGCAAGAGACGGCGCACGATGGGATGGTTCGATGTATTAGATGGACCTCCAGTGACAAATCTATCCATGTGAAAGCCTTTTTTGGCAGTATAACAGTCAGGAACAGCTTTTCTACACACCCTACCACCCCATATTTTGTACCTCTGGTCCGGTCACCTCTTCCTCTTGTGGCTTTAACCCCTTTGAGATTTATATGTGATCTATATTTGGGGGTGTGACCACCTTCGGGGAGGCTTCCTGTTCGGCGCATTTTGGGTGGACCAGTGTGGATAAGGTGGGACCATTTGTCCACCCCGGTCTCTGTTTGGACATCGGGGTGTCATTTTTTCCTGGGATAGCTGTCGCTATGATTCCGGCAGTGGAACTCCAATTCTGATATGTTTGGTGTGATTTTGCTCCACAAACTGCCCCTGATGAAGGGATGCCTTACCGAGTCCTGAAACGCGTAAGACCATGTTGAAGACTTTACAAGCATCACTACCATTTCATAGCATTGTTTTTATTGGTTTAACACTTTGTATAAGTTTTTGTCCTCTATATATATATATATATATATATATATATATATTGCTGTTTTTGTGTAGTTTTGCTTATATCAATAAATTTGCTTTTATAAAATTCTTACCGTTGCCGTTAAAGTCCCATTGACTTTTGGGGGTATTTTTTTCCTTATTCTAGGGATGTGGCAACCCTCATGGTCTAGCTGGATGGTTTTTCAATTTTTTTTTTTTAGCAACCAGTGTATGCTGTACTAATGGATACATACAAACCTTACATGTGTACAGAATATAGACAGCGTAACCACCTCAAGACTGGACGCTTTAACCCACTTCCTGCCCAGGCCATTTTAGATTTTCAGAGCTGTCACACTTTGAGTGACAATTAGTCATGCAACACTGTACCCAAATGACATTTTTATCAGTGTGTGTTTTTTTTTATTTTTTATTTTAGGCCTTTCTTTTGGTGGTTTTTAATCACCACTGGGGTATTTGTTTGCTATATAAGCAAAACAGTTGTTTTGCTATAAGTTCTGAAGAGACCTGAATGCTGGATGGAAGCCTCCCTTCGCTGTCTTTAACCTGCTGGGCTTCGGTATCTCGGTGATCAGATCCCTGTTTACCTGACAGCAGAAAAAAGTTTGCATCTTCCATCCATAAATGCTGCTATGAGTGCGTCCCATGTCCAGAAGGAGACATGTCCAACATTTCATGGACCAACTGGCAATACGTACCTTTTTGAAGGATAATACCTGGGAAGACGCTGTGATTATCGCTTTACTTCTGAAAGGCCCGGGCTGGGTATTAAGCCAAAAGCGCGTGTGATCTCCCATAATAGGAGATCATTTGGAGTCTCAAAGTGGCTGTGTGTAGAGGTGGAGGTTGCATCTTCTCACCACGACTCTTGGACGTATCGTGTGTCATTCTCACATCTGAAAATCATCTTTAATGTAGTGGACTGTTCATAATATGACGCAATGTGATAACTAATCAATTTTTTATCTGCACAGAGTCACATTACTTAAAAGTTCACCACTATCAATGTTTACTGCACGGATTCACTTTACATGAAGGTTTAGCGCAACTTAATATTGTTGCTGCTTGGCTTTCTATAAACAAACACATAAATACTTAATCCATTCACCATTTCACTTGATTTTTATGACAGCACAGTAATGTTATTTTGAGAAATATATGTATGTATGTGTGTATATATATATATATATATATATATATATATATATATATATATATATATATATATATATATATATATATATATATATATATATATATATATATATATATATATATATATATATATATATATATATATATGTGTGTGTATATTTTATAATATCTCACAGTGCATCCGGAAAGTATTTACATTGCTTCACTTATTTCACATCTTGTTATGTTACAGCCTTATTCCAAAATGGATTAAATTCATTGTTTTCCTCAAAATTCTACAAAGAACACCCCATAATGACAACGTGAAAAAAGTTTGTTTTGAATTCTTTGCAAATTTATTAAAACTAAAAAAAACATAGAAAATCACATCTACATAAGTATCAACAGCCTTTGCCATGACACTTAAAATTGAGCTCAGGTGCTTCCTATTTCCACTGATCATCCTTGATATGTTTCTACAACTTGATTGAAGTCCACCTGTGGTAAATTCAGTGGAATGGAAAGTCACACACCTGTCTATATAAGGTACCACAGCCTCCAAGACAGGATTGTTTTGAGGCACAAATCTGGGGAAGGATATAGAAACATTTCTGCAGCATTGAAGGTCCCAATGAGCACAGTGGCCTCCATCATCCATTAATGGAAGAAGTTTGGAACCACCAGGACTCTTCCTAGAGCAGGCCACCTGGTCAAACTGAGCGATCGGTGATCAGGGCCTTAGTCAGGGAAGTGACCAAGAACAGGATGGTCGCTCAGACAAAGCTCCAGCGTTTCTCTAGGGAGAGAGGAGAGAGAACCTTCCAGAAGAACAACCATCTCTGCTGCGCTTCACCAACCAGGCCTGTATGGTAGAGTCGCCAGACGGAAGCCATTCCTCGGTAAAAGGCACATGACCATTCGCCTGGAGTTTGCCAAAAGGCACCCGAAGGACACTCAGAAACAAAATTCTTTCGTCTGATGAAACAAAGATTGAACTCTTTGGCCTAAATGGCAAGTATCATGCCTGGAGAAAACCAGGCACTGCTCATCACCTGGCCATAACCATCCCTACAGTGAAGCATGGTGGTGGCAGCATCATGCTGTGAGAATGTTTTTTTTCAGCGGCAGGAACTGGGAGACTAGTTAGGTTTGAGAAAAAGATAAATGCAGCGATGTACAGAGACATCCTTGATGCTCATGAGTGCTCTGGACCTCAGACTGGGGCAAAGGTTCATCTTCCAACAGGACAACAACCCTAAGCACACAGCCAAGATAACAAAGGAGTGGCTACGGGACAACTCTGTGAATGGCCCAGCCAGAGCTCAGACTTGAACTGATTGAGAGAGAGATCTCTGAAAATTGCTGTGAACCGACGCTTCCCATCCAACATGATTGAGAGGTCCTGCAAAGAAGAATGTGAGAAACTGCCCAAAAATAGGTGTGCCAAGCTTGTAGCATCATACTCAAATATCTGAGTCTGTAATTGGTTCCAAAGGTGCTTCAACAAAGTATTGAGCAAAGGCTGTGAATACTTATGTACATGTGATTTTTTTTTTTAAGAAGTTTGCCAAGATTTCAAACAAACTTCTTTAATGTTGTCATTGGGTATTGTTTGTAGAATTTTGAGGAAAATAATGAATTTAATCTGTTTTGGAATAAGGCATAATGTGGAAAAAGTGAAGCGCTGTGAATACTTCCCAGATGCACTTTGTGTGTATTTGAAAATTGATCAGTCCTGATGCAATGACTGCATCTCATTTCTTGAGGCTCTGAAATGCCAGGACAGTAATGCGCCCCCCCTCCCCCCCGACCTCTTTTTGGAAAGTAGACAGCCAAGGTATTTAATAGAAGGCATGGTTAGTTTTTGGAGTTGCAATTTTAAAATTCACTTTTTCTTCATTTTCCAAAAAAAAAAATCGGATACAGTTTTGTCTTTTTTTTTTTTCCTCACACAAAGCAGAATCATGTTTAGAATTACACTCCAAAACACATCCTGCTATGCCTCCAGAGTATGGGCATACTACGTGTGTGAGATTTTTTTCACAGCCTAGATGCATAGAGGGTACCAAAAGCCAAGGAGCACCTTTTTGGGCTTTCAAGGAGCATCATATTTTTGCAGGTCCTGGAGCACGAGGACAGTAGAAACACCCACACAATTACCCCATTTTGGAAAGCAAACACTTCAAGATATTTTCTGAAAGGCACAGTGAGTCTGTTGAAAATGTTTTTTTTTTTTTTTTTTTTTTGCCAAGAGTTTTTGGAAAATGCAGGCAAAGAATTGGCCCAGGCGACAGGCAGAAATGTGATTAGTAAACAGGCCAGGGTTATTTCAGACAGGCAAGACCACAGTGGTGTGGTGGAGATCAGGGACACTTGCTGACTTACACTGCTATGGTCACACTGCGACTGCTGTGGCGGTGTTGAGAACTGCTGTTGCTGGATGGTCTGGTGACGCTGGGACTGGCGTGGCGGTGATTAAGGATATTGACTGGCAGCACTGGTCTGGTGACATTGTACTGCTGTGGTGGCGATCAGAGAAAATGGCTGGTGGCACTGACATGCAGTCATATCAGTACAATGTCACCAGACCAGTGCTGCCAGTCAATATCCCTAATCACCGCCTCTTCACACACACTGTACCTGCTCTGGTGACAGTAAAAAAAAAAAAAAAAAAAATCATTTTTTTAAAATATTTGTTTTTAACAAATTTGTCACCATATCAACACTGTAGTAATGCTTGGGATGTGATCGGGATTTTATGGAGGGTGAGCTATGTTAGATGTTGGCTGTGTTTATCTTTCATGGGCCCACTGTATGTAGGAACGTAGTCACCCTCTCTTGCTCACTTCCAAGATGGACTGTGAACTATGGGGTTCGCTGTGTGTATGACTGCAGCTAATGTGCACTGCTCGTTCCAAACAAATGGAAGTGAGAGGGAAAATTAGAGGTCCGGGATTGGACATTGGACATTGTAAGGAGGCAGAAAAATGCTGAAAAAAGCACTTTCATGAAAAATAGATTACAAAACCGTTGAAGAGGAACTCCAGGCTCCTTTTAAGTCAGCAGCTACTAATACTGCAGCTGCTGACTTTTAATATCAGGGCACTTACCTGTCCATACATCCAGTGGTGTCCTCACCCGAGCCGATTATTCATTCGACTATAGGGTGCTGGTGCCGCCATCTCCCTACTGCAAAGAGGAGGCCGACAAGTAGAGCTTCGTAATGGTGGATGTGAATTTGATTTTTTTTTGGAGACTAAGGATATTGTTTAGTTAGTACCACTTTAAAATGTAGGATCTTGCTGCCAGTTCTACTTGTGAAATAGTTTTGCTTGTTTAGGAGAGCCCTTGATCAGCTTCTAAAACAGAAAAATTGGTTTTCAAAGTGCTTTTACTGATTGTAACTATTTTAGTATGTATGATCTTGGCACGGGTTCAGTTTAACTACTTGTCTAGAGCTGCACAATTAATCGTTAAAAAGTGATCTCGATTCAATCCCCCTGACGATCTCTATTGCAGAGTTTGACGATTCTTTCATAGAGCAAGTGGAGAGACTTATCTGCTCACTCAGCTGTCAAAAGAAAACATCCGGGTAGTCTGCCAAGTTTTTAACATGAAACATTGCAACTAACTCTTCCTTCTTAGATCAAAGGGATAACCTTCTGTGTGTAAAGAAAAAATCCAGGCAGTCTGCCAAGTTTTTAACAACCTGTAAATGCAGGAAGTTTAACCCCCTAAGTCTAAATCTTTTTCTGACACTTGTTTCTTAAAGTGGATGTAAACCCCAATTTTTTTTTTTTATGTCATAATGTAGAGTATAAGATTTCCTATCATTTGAGCCCAGTCTTGCCACACAGAGTCAATCCATCTCTGAACAATCCTCTTTTATTGTTCAGTGAGATAAAACTTGACAAACAGAGAAAAACTTTGTCAAATCCTCCCCCTTGCTGTGAGTGACAGGTGATTTACATATCTCGTGCACTAACCTAAGACACAGGCATTCTTTTTTAATTCCCTCCCCCACTCCTTTCTTCAGCAGCTCTGCAAGGATTGGCTGTTCCACACCTCAGTATGATTTGGCATGCTGAAGTCATGTCGTTACTTTCCTGTCTTTTCACTGGATGTTAGAGATGATAGCAGAAGTTCAGTGTAGGGCTGCAACTAACGATTATTTTCATAATCGATTAGTTGGCCGATTATTGTTTTGATTAATCGGATAATAACCTTAAAAAAAGTGTGGTGTATAATTTAATATGTAAAGTTTAAAAAAATGTATTCTTAAAAATCTCTATGCAGTGGTAAATATAAATAACCAACTATATGTTTAGGGAGCAAATTCTCTAATCTACTCTGAGAATAACAGACAGAAGAGATATACTGTATATACTATTGGAGGTTGAATCTGGTAAAGATCAGACTAGGAGATCACATTTTTTATTTGGAGCCCTTTCACACCGGGGCGCATGTAATGATCCCTGCCCCCTGTAATGTTCCCTGCCTCCTTGTAATGTGCCCTGTTCCAATGTGTCCTGCCTGCATGTAATATGCCCTGCTCCCACGTAATGTGGCTTGCCTCCATGTAAAAATTTACTTTAAATGTAATTGTAATGCCTTCTATTACCTCCAGTCTATCAGCCTTCACCTTCTCTGGGTTCAGATGCTGATATTCCCTGCACAGTCTTTAAAGTATTTTTTTTTTTAAACAACAAGCATGTTATACTTACCTGCTCTGTGTAATGATTTTGCACAGAGCAGCCCAGATTCTTCTCTTCTGGGGTCCCTCACCGATGCTTCTGGCTCCTTCCTGCCTTCAGAGTTTTGCCTCTTCTGCCTTTACACCCACTCACTTTCTGCCCAGGACTACATGTCCCATGAGGCATTGCTCCTCACACATTCACATGTTCCCAGGCACTTACTGACATGTTTGGACGGTGTACTGAGCTGTATGTGTGCTGCACTGTATTTCCTGATGTGTAAACAGATATTGCATTCTGTATGCAGGCCAACTAATCGGCTGGCCAATTAATCGATTATAAAAATAGTTGACAACTATTTTCATAAATGATTAGTTGTCGATTAATCGATTAGTTGTTTCAGCCCTAGTTTAGTGTAAGAAATACACAGGAGAAAATGCATGTTGACAAGGGGAGTGTAGAGGTGGGGGGGGAGTCTACTGACATCACGACTCCACCCACCGAGCCCCAGACAACAGACCCACCCACAGAATCTGCAGGCAGAGGGGAGACATTTGACAGGTAAAGATACATGCAGGAGGCATGTATATCCTTATAGATAACCCCTATGGCAGTAGTTTAGAAAGGATGACATTGGGTTTACATCCACTTTAAGTTAAAATCAATATTTTTGCTAGAAAATTACTTGGAACCCCCAAACATTATATATATTTTAGCAGAGACCCTAGGGAATAATATGTCAATTGCTGCAATATTTTATGTCACACTGTATTTGCCCAGCAGTCTTTCAAACGCAATTTTTTGGGAAAAAATACACTTCAATGAGTAAAAAAAAAAAAAGACACAGTAAAGTTAGCGCAATTTTTTTTTATTTATTTTGTTTTAATGTGAAAGATGATGTTATGCAGCGAGACTCGTGAGAGAATCGTGATCTATCTTCTAAGCAAAAAAATCGTGATTCTCGTTTTAGCCAGAATTGTGCAGCTTTATTGTCTACCAAGTTATACTGCGGCGGGTTGGCTCCCCTGCGCAAGCTGTCGTAGCTATACATCGGCTCGCAGGGTTGGGATAGCAGGCACGCGCGCCCCGCTGCACAGCAGGGGGTTTCAGTGCTTGTGGCCGACGGTCGCGATGACCAACGGCCACGAGCGTTCGTGAGCAGGAGAGACAGAACAGGGACGAGTGTGTGTAAACACACACTTCCCTGTTCTGTTCTGACAGGAGTGACAGATCGTGTGTTCCTATTATGTATTAATGTGTCAATTTTGACACTATTAATGTGTCAAAATTGCCCGATGTGTCCGCCATAATGTCGCAGTCACGATAAAAATCGCAGATCGCCTCCATTACTAGTAAAAAAAATAAAATGCTATAAATCTATCCCCTATTTTGTAGACGCTACAACTTTTGCTCAAACCAAGCAATATACGCTTAGTGCGATTTTTTTTTTTTTTTTTTTTTTTTTTTTTTTTTTTTTTTTTTTTAACCAAAAATATGTAGAATACAGATCGGCCTAAACTGAGGAAAAAAATTGTTTTTTTTAATATATTTTTTGGGGTATTTATTATAGCAAAAAGTAAAAAATAATGCGTTTTTTTTTTTTTCCAAAATTTGATGCTCTTTTTTTTTTTTTTGTTTTATAGCGCAAAAAATAACCGCAGAGGCGATCAAATAGGCCATTTTTTGCGGTACGGCGCGGAGTTGCTTTAACTGAGAATTGCGCGGGCGTGTGATGCTGTACCCAAACAAAATTGACGTCCTTTTTTTCCCCACAAATAGAGCTTTCTTTTGGTAGTATTTGATCACTTCTGCGGTTTTTATTATTTGCACTATAAACGAAAAAAGAGCGACGTTTTTGCAATATTTTTTTATTTTTTTATTTGCTATATCTCCAAAATGTTTTTTAAAAAAATTATTTCTTCCTCAGTTTAGGCCAATATATATTCTTCTACATTATTTTTGGTAAAAATCGCAATAAGCCTATATTGATTGGTTTGCGCAAAAGTTATAGTGTCTATAATCTATGAGAAAGATTTATGGCGGCGTGTCCGGATGTAGCAAGGAGCAGGACGTGATTCAGAGGAGCTCCGCCGGTCCTGGCTTCATCCGTAGCCATCCAGCTTTAAAGCAACCTCAATTGATCCCACACGGCTCCCTAAGGGTTGCAGGCTACCATCCTGAGCAGGGACAGAGGGTATTGTGGAGGACGGCCGCTCGACGGAGGAGTGGTAGGCCGGCTCCACTCTCAGGAGGCATTCCGCCATCTTGCGGCCTACGGCGGCCTCGCGATCCCCGGCCTGGAGTACCGCGATCGGCGGGAGGGGGACCTCAGCGCTCCGCACATCGGGCCCGTCCGGAGGTGAGAACTGGAGGAGACAGGCAGATAGTGCCAGTGATCGCACCGCAACGGCCTCCATTCGGCTCCAGAACCCAGCCGCGATCTGCCATCCTGCGGCCTGCGGCGCCTCCGCGATCCCCGGCCTCGATTACCGCGATCGGCGGGACGAGGGCCACCGCAGGCTATACATTTGTGCCACCCAATTAGAAGCAGCAGCGGGATCGGGAGGAAACGTGGAGGGGACGCCCAAAATAACATAAAGGCCCTCGGTGGGCTCCATACACCAGCCGCCATCTTGAAGCATAACAACACTGCCCTGGGGTGCTGAGGTCTGCGGGAGCGAGCTGCCACCCGACCTGGGACCTGTACAAGAGGGGATAAGCTTCCACAGGACACTCGAGACATCACAGAGACGACCCCCCCCCTCCCCCTCTCCTAACCTGTGAGCTAAAGGACACTCCACAGCCTAAACTACAAGGTGCTGTTGTTGGGGGTGACAGAGCCACATGCCTCAAAGCCCGTGCCCTGCCTGAGTCCTTCCAATCCTATAGATTACTCCAGCCAGCAGTGGTGGACATCTGGGCATGAGAAGGGGCAGGTCTAGTTCAGCGAAGACAGGTGGGCAAACGCCTAAAGCTTCCTTACAGCGGAGGTCACAGGCCCCAGCGGACCCGACCAACTACGCACACATGGCATCTCAAACCATCCCCACGGACCCGGGCTCGGAGGAGGATCGGTTCCAAGCTCTGATGCTGGCTATTTCTGGATGCCAGAACACCCTGACAGCCAAAATTGATACTCTGCAAATGGAATTCGGACTGATGCGCAGGGATATGGACAAGATGAGGGATCGCATGATTGAAGCGGAGCGACGAATCGGTGACTCGGAAGATACTGTTCGCGACAACTGCGCTTCTATCCATACCCTGCAAGCCAAGGTGAAGATCCTCGAATCGCGGGCTGAGGACAGTGAGAACCGTAGTCGTAGGAACAATCTGCGGTTGGTGGGCCTCCCCGAGGGCTCTGAGGGTCGGGATCCTACGGCCTTCACGGAAACCCTGCTCCGCACCTTACTTCCACAGGCCCCATTCTCCCCACATTTTGTAGTGGAACGAGCGCACAGGATGCCTCCGATGCGGGGCCCACCTGGAGCTCCACCGCGTACCTTCATCCTCCGGCTGCTGAATTTCCGAGACAGAGACTTGGCCCTTAGGGAGGCCCGGAAGATCCCGGAGCTTCGCTTCGAAAACACCAAACTTATGATGTTTCCGGACTACTCTATCGACACCCAGCGACTCCGCAGAACCTTCGACCACGTCAAGGCACAGCTCCGCCTGAAAGGGCTAAAGTACAACATGTTGTTTCCGGCTCGCCTTAGAGTGATTGATGGAGAGTCCTCTCGATACTTCACCTCGCCGGGGGAGGCTTCCCGCTGGTTGGATACCCTACCCCAAGATCGAAGGGGACAGGAGTAGTATCTGCATATGATGGTGTAAGTGTCCAAAGATGCTACCTAGTGCCTTAGAAGTAACTTCTGAGAAGCGTATGACTGTCACTTTTAATACATACCAAGAAGTTCGTCTTTGCCCAGGTGGTTCCCCAAAAAGCCTTAAGGCCGCCCCCCTGCCCCCCCCCCTCTAGTTCTTGGTTCCTGTTCACTAAAAAGTGCCTGCTGGGGATGGAGGGCTTGGGGTGGTGGACGATTCCCTTGCTGAGTTTTTCCCCTCTCCTCTTACCTTTGAACTCTACATGGCGGACTTATCCTTTACCCTCTTCAAATATGTAGAAGCCATAACAGCTCAGACACACTATATTTTCTTTTTTGTCTGGTTTTGTCAGAAGAAACTGGGGACCTCCGTAAAATATGTATGGGGGATTATAGGTCACAGTTGGGACCAAAGTATGTGCCCCTAGCTCCGGCTAGGTGTTTTTTTTTTTTTTTTTTTTTTTCTTTTTCTTTTCCTTATTACGTTTTCTTATATTAGTTTAAAGTTTGCATGGATCTTTATTATGGTGCTTTTATCCTCAGGATACGGACGGATATCTCTGGACTGCACCGAACTTTGACCGCCCCTGTTCTGTTTGGTGCCGTTCTGGGAGTTGTCTCACTGCCTTATAGGAGACTTTCCTAGAAGTTAATGGGTTCTGTTTGGGGTTCAGGCACGCCGAGTTCTACAGCGGATGTGCGGGGTGGGTGGGGCTTGGGTTTTTGTTTTTTTTGGTTCATGATAGTTAATTTTTACTACATAAGACAGATGTGTGACAATGTATGTTTTACAAGGGTGTTGTGGGTTTGGGCCCTGCCACTGATCCGCCTAGGTCTATGGCGGACCCATAGGTACAGTGAATTGATGGTGGTGTCGGCCTCTCAGGGTCCAGCTGACTGTAATTTGGTCCTCGCATATTCCTATTCCCCCTTGATATGGCCCCCTTGAGAATTCTTTCCTGGAATGTCCGGGGCCTTGGCGATAAAATAAAGCGCTCTCTAGTGTTCGAATATATTAAGAGATATAACCCCCACATATGCATATTGCAAGAAACGCATTTAGTTGGGAGTAAGATAATGAGCCTCAAACGGCCCTGGGTTGGGAGACATTTTCATGCCACTCACTCTGGATACTCCCGGGGAGTTAGTATCTTGATTCATAAGTCCCTCCAATTTGAGTTGTTGGATGTTAAGCTGGACCCTGGGGGTAGATACGTAATACTACATGCACTTATTGACACGATTGAGATGGTGGTTGTGGGCATTTATTTACCACCCCCGGCTGACATTTCCCTTCTACATAATCTTATCTCTCTCTTAGCCCTATATCCCACGGATAATATCCTTCTGGCAGGGGACTTTAATATAGCACCGGACCCGTCCCGAGACAGACTTACACCTGACCCGGCCACGGAATCTTCCTTGTCCAGATGGGCGGATGTCTTTGGTTTTCAGGATGTGTGGAGATGGAAGCACCCTCATGAACGCTCATACACGTGCTGCTCCCATTCACACAATACGCTATCCCGCATTGATCTCATCTATGCCAGTGGCAGTCTTTTGCCCCGGCTTAGGGAGATCAAGATCCTCCCCAGAGGAATATCGGACCACTCGCCGATGTTCTGTGATATGCAGACGGTGACTCCCTCTGCTGACAGAATCTGGCGATTGTCTAGATTCTGGATAAATCACCCGACTATAGAGTTTGAGATGGCCACTTTGATTAGACAATACTGGTTGATAAATGCTAACTCTACTACACCGGGTAATGACTGGGATGCCTTCAAGGCCTATATCAGAGGATGTTACATGTCTTCCATAGCTAGGGAACGTAAAAACAATCAGATTGTACTGGAGGAGGCGGAGGCCAGGGCTCAGACTCTCGAGTCTGACTTTGCCCTTACGGCTAACCCCCTTACAGGACAAGATATGAGAGCAGCTTATAGGGAGGTTCTGCTTCTTAGGGTGGCCAAGGTCAAAAAAAAACAGTTGGTTCAAACCCAAAAAATATTTGAACAAGGGGAGAAGACGGGAAGACTGTTAGCCTGGCTAGCTAAAGAACAATCCATAACCCCCACTATAGCGAGAATTGAGGCGTCAGACGGTACGGTAAAGACAGACCCATTGGATATAAATATATGCTTTAGGGAATTCTACTCCAGGCTGTACTCTTCGAGAGCAGGATACTCTGATGAAGAGCTCTCTGGGTTCTTGGATGAAGTGGAATTTCCTACTCTTACCCCAGAGGCAAGACAGTCCCTCGATAGCCCGATCACAATAGAAGAGGTCCAAATAGCCTTGGGTTCTTTGCAATCTGGTAAGACACCTGGGGCGGACGGATTCCCTCCTGAGTTTTATCAGCAATATACTGAGGCAATGGTCCCAAGAATACACAGCATGTTGGTTAGGACGCTAAAGGGGGGAGTCCTCCCCCCCTCCATGGCACAAGCCATAATAGTCGTGGTGCCCAAACCAGGTAAGGATCCCCAATTATGCTCGTCTTACAGGCCCATCTCCCTATTGAATTCTGATGCAAAGGTGTTGACCAAAATCCTTGCTAGACGCCTTAATGAGGTCATACTATCATTAGTGCATGAGGACCAATCCGGGTTCATGCCGGGCAAGGGCACAGACATAAACCTGCGGAGACTGTATGCGGTCTTGACCTCGGGGGTTGGAGGCGTTGACCAAGCGGTAGTGGCCTCCCTGGATGCGGAAAAAGCTTTCGATTCCGTGGAATGGAATTATCTATGGGAGGTCCTCCGCAGATTTGGATTTGGTCCCGTATTCATCTCCTGGGTTGAAGCGGTGTACAGATCTCCGACAGCCGTGGTGCGCACTGGAGCGGTCCTCTCTCGGTCCTTTCCCCTCCGTAGGGGAACGAGACAGGGCTGCCCATTATCCCCGGGGCTTTTTGCGCTAGCCATAGAACCCATGGCTATCCTTATAAGGTCCAACCCACGTATACAGGGTATTACTATAGGCCCTCTACAAGAAAAGGTGTCGCTATATGCAGATGACACCCTTTTATACCTTAAGGATGATGGACAATCGCTGACACAAGCCCTTCAGGTAATAGATAGATACGGGCGATACTCCGGAATATGCATTAACTGGGGAAAGTCGGTGCTCTTCCCACTGCACTCTGGGGTTGCTCCTTCGCAATCGGACGCACAGCTGCGCCGGGTGTCACAGTTCAGATACCTTGGCGTAGAGATACATAGAGACCTTCGTCAATTCATTGGCCTCAATTTGGCCCCGGTGATGTCTCGGGTGTCCCACCAATTTTCATCATGGAAGTCTCTTCCCCTTAGTCCAGTGGGACGCGTAAATTTAATTAAGATGTCTATCCTGCCCAAATTCACCTACCTATTTAGGCAAACTCCTGTCCCTATACCTATTTCCTTTTTCAATAAATTGGACAGCTTAGTCATATCATTTGTATGGAATGGAAAGGCCCCTAGAATTGCAAAAACAACCTTACAACTACCGATTACATTGGGAGGCCTGGCACTCCCAAGCTTCCTAAAATATTACTGGGCAGCGGTCCTGGTGACATTAAAATGGTGGTTGGCGGAGGAGCCCTCTAACCCGGCTTCCGCTGTGGAGGCCGCGTTGCTTGGTTCATACTCGGAGCTAAGAAATCTTATACATAGGGGGCCCCGCTCCAACCCCAAAATGACTGTGCCCATGAAAACGACCATCAAAGTATGGGATACGGTAAACACGAAGCTAGGTAAGCAAAACACGTGGTCCCCTGTGACACCACTTTGGGGCAATCCACGGTTGTGTCATTTCCACTCGATACCAGATCCCGTCATATGGGCTAGATATGGAATAGTTACCCTGAGCGATATTGTATCGCAGGGACAACTGATAACATTTGATGAACTGAAGAGTAGAAAGGGCCTCCCAAACCAGATGTTTTTTAGATTCCTTCAGATAAGACATGCTTTTCGCTCCCAGTTTCCTGGTCCGGTGATCTTGCAGATGTCAGATTTGGAAACTGAGCTCCGCGCACCTGAGGGAACCAGACTGTTGTCGAATATGTATAACATGCTTGCACGACTGGACACGTCTAGAGTCTCACAATTGATGTCTACCTGGCAGCGTGACATCCCTGACCTGACTGATGAGGACTGGGAAGAGGGGGTGCAGCAATACCTAACCCTTACCATCTCCTCCAGGGATAGGTTTACCCAATTAAAATTTCTCCATCGGGCTTATTACTCCCCATCGCGTCTTGCTAAAATTTATGCGAATAGAACAGCCACCTGTCCTAGGTGTGATGCGGATAACGCTGATTTCTTCCATACGGTGTGGACATGTCCAAGGATAGTGGGTTTTTGGAAGATAGTCCTGGATGATATTAACTCGGTGGGCAAAATTAGGGTCCCCTACAGTCCTATCCCCCTCCTGTTGGGCATATGTGACTCTCTTGAGGCCCCAAAAAGGAAAAAAATATTCGTTTTTTACACAGCAATGTATGCCAGAAAGGCCATTCTCCTTAACTGGAACCAACCTCAACCACCCACTAAACAACTATGGCTCTCTCTTATCAACGCAGCCCTGCCCCTATATAAGCTGACATATATGGGGAGAAATTGCCCGAAGAAATTCGATAGGATATGGGCGGGTTGGGTGGAGGCCAAACACCTGACCATTGAATAGATATATTAGGTACCCTGCCTTGGCCCATTGGCTACCCACACATCCCTACTCTCTGTGACTTTGCCCCGGACATGGCCTGGCCGATACACTGCTACTATATAACTAAGGTTGGGGGAACCCTGTCGGGCTTCCCCCTCCTCCCCGGGCCTCACCCCCCCCCCCTCTCAAGGGTCTTATAAGATGTTTATGTTTTGGAGACTTAATAGTATACTTCTGCCACTATGTGTGACATTGACCTGTATTATTTTCACTGTACTTATTGACTTGACATGGTATAAGCGATAATTGTACATTATCTGTCTTGAACTAATGTAACTTGTTTTTTTTTTATTTCTGTTTGTTCAGAACAAATAAATAAACTTTATGTTAAAAAAAAAAAAAAAAAGATTTATGGCATTTTTTTTTTTTTACTAGTAATGGGGGTGATCTGCAATTTTTAGCGGTACTGCGACATTGCGGCGGACAGATCTGACGCTTTTGACACATTTTTGGGACCATTGACGTTTGCAAATGTCACTGACAGAAAAGGGGTTAACACTAGGGGGCGATCAAGGGGTTGGTAGGAACAAACAATATGTCTCCTCTCCCCTGACAGAATAGGGATTTGTGTGTTTACACACACACACAAATCCCTGTTCCTGCTCTCGTGCACACGATCGCGGGTGGCCGGTGGTGATCGCGCCTGCTGGCCACACACATCGGGTTTCCCACCATGCAACAGGCGCGCGCGCCCCTCCAGCAGTATTGCTTTCAATTTTTTATTTGTTTTTACATTCAGCTTTCAGCGGGGAACCCCGCTAACAGCTGATGTGACTCATTGGTTGCTAAGGATGTAGCAGCCGGCTTCCCGGCCCCCTGCTTAGCAACCAGTTATATACAGTGGTAAAGTAGGAAACGCAAAACACATCAAAAATGCACCACTTACGTTTCTGGTGCAGCTCCATATAAGTCCATTAGCCGCAAATCGTGGGGTAAATGGACTGTATTGGGTTTCTGCAAACTGCAAAACACACTAAAAAACGCATAGGTGTGAACGTAGGGTAAATATGCATCTGTCAATGAATTGTGAATGACATCAGAAGCATCTTAAACCAATGTAAAAAGCAAGCTGCATTTGCCCAGCGAAAAATGATGTTCGTTTGGCTCTCCTGACTTAACCCTTGGAAGGGCTACATGTTATTTGATCAGATCTGGGTCAGGTGCTCTCCGTAATTATCTTTTCTTATCAGAACATTTTGTCACTTGGGTATTTATACGGTCATATTCTGCAACGTTACCTGAGTTTTACCCATTATAGCTTCTTCTTTCATTTGTTAAGCAGTATTCTAGCTTCCGCAATGCAGACATTTGGCACTTTGAAAGACGTATAGCATTGCCATTTTATCACTTTTTAGGCAGTGGCAGTTATCAATGGCAAACATTCTCTTTTTGATGTCATTTGTCATTTTTGAAATTGTAGAGCCTGATCTATCATGAGACTGGGCTGCCAATGCACCACAATCAACCAAAACTGGACCTGCATTATTTATTAACACAGGACATTAAGCCCCCGTTCACACCTATGCGAATTAGATGTGGCTTACATCGCATCCAATTCGCAGGACATTTTAAAATACATTCATATCAATGCATCTGGTTCACATATGTGGGTTGCATTCGCACTGCGCATTGCAGAAAAACGTGTGCTTTTTCTGGGCATTGCGGTGCGAATTACAAGCCCATTATCTTCTATGGGAAAGCATCTGATTCGCAGATGCATTGCGTTCTGAACATGGATTTTCTCCTTCTCCTCACTACACCTCCCCCTCCCTGCTCACTGATCCGCAGCTGAAACGCAGAGGAACAACTGATTTTTATCTTCCCAGTGAAACCTGAGCTTCAATTCACATCACACATGTGAGAACCCAGGCTTAAACGTGCAGTAGTTGCAGTGTGTGAAACAGCTGTAAACATTTAAACTGCACCTGTCGTTTTTCAGGATAGATTTGAATTTGCTCATTTGCAGATAAAAAATACCTTTTTTATTTTTTTATTTTTTTTTTTTTTTGTAGTTGCCACATACAAGTTTTGATCTTGAAGCAAAGGAAAAGTCTGCTATACTCGCCACTTTCAGTGATGTGACATGCGTGAGTTCCCTCACCTGCGATGATATCGTCAGCTTTGGCATCTTTGGCCATCTTGATGACAACTCCTGCACATGTGCACTGGAGTTAATTAATCTTGGCTCCAAGACAAGCCGAGAATGTACACTGGGTTGCGCATGCACAGGTCAATGTACATTCTAAAGCGCAGGCAGGTAATGATCTTTTATCGTGGAACAGACATTTTTTTTTATTTGGGTAAAGATCTACGTTAACAGAATTATTAGATCAGCAAGATTTAGATCAAAGGGCCAGTTTAGTCACAGGTGACACTTGTTAGGCAAGTCTGATTTGCATACAAATGGAATTGTTTATGTAGTCCTTCACTGTACATAGCTTGGTAATTCTAAAGGAGATTGTACCTAGGCGTTTGTAATGTGTTTAAAGGGGTTGTAAAGGTTTGGGGTTTTAAAAAAAAATAAAATAACCGCTTCAGCCCCAGGAGAATTTACCCCCTTCCTAACCAGAGCACTTTTTGCAATTTGGCACTGCGTCGCTTTAACGGACAATTGCGTGGTCATGCGACGTGGCTCTCAAACAAAATCGACGTCCTTTTTTTCCCACAAATAGAGCTTTCTTTTGGTGGTATTTGATCACCTCTGCGATTTTTTTATTTTTTATTTTTTGCACTATAAACGAAAAAAGAGCGACGTTTTTGCAATATTTTTTTTTTTTTTATTTGCTATATCTCCAAAATGTTTTTTAAAAAAATTATTTCTTCCTCAGTTTAGGCCAATATATATTCTTCTACAATCATTATTTTTGGTAAAAATCGCAATAAGCCTATATTGATTGGTTTGACAATTTTGAAAAAAACGCATTATTTTTTACTTTTTGCTATAATAAATATCCCCCAAAAATATATAAAAAAACATTTTTTTCCCTCAGTTTAGGCCCATACGTATTCTTCTACATATTTTTGGTAAAAAAAATCGCAATAAGCGTTTATTGATTGGTTTGCGCAAAAGTTATAGCGCTTCCAAAATAGGTGATCGTTTTATGGCATTTTTATTAATAATTTTTTTTTTATTAGTTTTGGCGGCGATCATCGATTTTTATTGTAACTGCGACATTGTGGCGGACACATCGGACATTTTTTACATTTTTGGGACCATTGTCATTTATACAGCAATCAGTGCTATAAAAATGCATTGATTCCTGTGTAAATGACACTGGCAGTGAAGGTGTTAACCACTAGGGGACGGGGGGGGGGGGGTTAAATCAGTACTAGGGAGGTGTTTATAACTGTAGGGGGGTTGGGCTGTGTGTGTCAGTACACTGATCTCTGCTCCGATGACAGGGAGCAGAGATCGAGTGACACTGTCACTAGGCAGAACGGAGCTATGCTGTTTACATCAGCATCTCCCCGTTCCTGCTCTCCGTGAGACGATCGCGGGTATCCCCGCTGCGATCGAGCCCGCGACCCAACTCACGGAGCTGCCGGCGCGCGCGCACGCAATGACACGGCGGGAAATTCAAATGGACATACCTGTACGTCCATTTGCCCAGCCGTGCCATTCTGCTGACGTACATCGGCGTGCGCCGGTCGGGAAGCGGATAAACATGTCATACTTACCTCCGCTGTGCAGTTGGTTTTGCACAGGGTGGCCCCGATTCTCCTCTTTTGGGGTCCCTTCAGCGGTGCTCCTGGCTCCTTCTCTTCTCCTAAGCCCCATCAGAGAAGCGCCCCCCTTCGTGGACACCCGTGCAGGCGCGCTACCTTGTCCTGCTTCTGCGTCTATTCACATAGAAAGCAGGACTCGGCCCGGCGCCCGCATCATTGGATTTGATTGACAGTGGCGGGAGCCAATGGCTGCGCTGCTTTCAATCTATCCAATCAGGACACAAGACACCGGCCGGAGCTGGTGTGCTTGTTCCTGTTGTCGGAATTATGTGGCTCAAATAAGTATAAGGGGGGCTCGGGGGCGCTGCTGCAGCACAGCAGGTTTTTCACCGTAAAAGGGTTGTAAACCCTCGTGTTTTTTCACCTTATTGCATCCTATGCATTAAGGTAAAAAAACACCTGGCAGTCACCGCCCCCCCCAGCCCCCCTGTTTTACTTACCTGAGCCCTTCATCTCTTTGGGGATGCACTGTCTTTCTCTCCACAGGGTCCTGGCTCTTGATTGGATAGATTAATAGCAGTGCAGCCAGTGCTGTCAATCAAATCCAATGATGTGGGGGGTGGGACTGAGTCCGGCATTTGTGTCTGTGGACGCAAATGCTGGGCCCGGGAGCGCACACGCAAGGTAACCCCCTCTGGAGAGCGTTTCTCCTAGGGGGTTATCTGATGCGGGGAGGAGCCGCGAGAGCCGCCGGGGGACTCCAGAAGAGCAGGTTCGGGTCCCCTCTGTGCAAAACGAGCTGCACAGTGGAGGTAAGTATGACATGTTTGTTATTAAAAAAAAAAAAACCTTTACAATCACTTTAATGCAAAGAATGCATTAAGGTGAAAAACAGCAAGGGTTTACAACCCCTTTAAGCCTAGTACACATCAGTAATTTATTATTTTTTTCGTTCGACCCAACAGAGCTAGACGACAAAAAAAAAGCTGACAGTTTAGGAGGAGCCACTGCACTATCTGACATTTGTAAAGTGATCTTCACCCCCACCCCAACCCCCCTCCTGAACACTCCAGTCAGTGCTTTCATTGGCTGAGCATGCTGATTGGGAGCTGATCAGTAGACCTTTTTTCGGTCATGCCCCTTCAACAGAAGCTGGTTGCACGGCCTGTTTCTGTTGGACCGACTGCAGAGTACACATGAGCTGAATGTCGTCCAGTTTCTATTGAACTGCCCGATGCCATCCGACATTCGGCCTGTGTGTACTAGGCTTTATGGAGAGTTGAATTTGTAAGTAAACTAAATTTCGAACAAGAAAAAAATCTTCATAGAAATTACTGTTCATATATTTCTAAATATGTTATTTATCTTCCCTTTTGGTGTAATGACCTACTTCAATGTTCTACTTTTACATAGCTATGCATTTTAATTCAAGTACATTCCCTCCAGGGTTGCCAGCCATTTAAAAATAACACTTTTCACCAGAAATATTGCACTTTATCTGCAAATAGCTGGGCAGTCCCTGTGCCAACTTCCAATATTAAAATATATTTCAGGAGGTTGCCCCATGTGCCCTGTTGAACACTATTCTCCTCTCCTACCTCTTCTTCTTTCCTCACCACCCTCCTGACTCTTCTCACCCAATAAACCCTGTGATAAAATGATACCGGCAGGTAACTAATATATTCCATATCTTCACTGCTCTGAGTGTCGGAGAGCAGGGGATCCTGTGCTACCTCTCTGCAGAAAATGGGTTAAAATGTGATTTCTAACTCTTCAGAATATCTGCATGTACTGTGTATATATAGGTTAGTAAGTATGATGCTAACAGAGGTTGTTGGATACGCTGGCTTTTATGTATATTATCAGTTACTGCTGGATGCAGGCTGGGTGTCTCTTGGTTTGTAAATCTCACATCAGCACATTCCACTCGATATTGGTATCCTGCAGTTTGCTATTGTGGTTGGCGGTACTCTGATCTCCGAGCATGAGGGTTTTAATGACAAAGGGTGTAGACTTGTCAACTGTCCAGTTCCAGGCTAAATGTTAAATTGTAAGTAATAAATAACCATAAGACTATATAAATTATTTTTTTTATTTAAATAAGCAACTCCTTTAAGTTTGGCCATTGTGATGTGATGAGTTGAAAAAGCACAGTACATACATATTGAAAACATTACAAAGCTGTAGTAGCAATTCTATCAATAACTGTAAACTATGAAATGGAGACTGAGCACAACATGCTCTAGTGAAGATGTATGATGGTAGGTGTGGATCGAGGTACTTCTAATATGGTTCATGAACAGATGGTCGCAGGAAATAGAGATCAATTTGCTGTAATAAAATTACACAAGGAAAATGTTTTTGTTTGACGTAAACCCATTAGGAATAACATTTGTTTTGGTTTAATATGATAATACAAGACACTATTATAGTTACGTTACCACTGCAGGTTTGGTAAATGATTTTGTCATTTTTTTTTTTTCAAAAAGGCCTGCCTGCTTTATCTTAGTTTTGTGCTAAGGGCCAGTTCAGACCACATGCAGTCCAGTGCGTTTTTTTTTTTTTTTCCTGCATCAAAAACACATAGAAAGTAAGTTATATGGTTTTCAATGGCATAGTTCACACCAGTGCTTCCAGTTCCAGAAAAAAAAAAAGTAGAACGTGCTACATTTTTCCTGCAATGGACTGTACTGTAACGCTGTAAAAAAACATCACAAATGCACTGGAACACACATGTTCTTATTTAAAGTTAGGAAAAAGAGAGGCGGAAAAACGCACTGGAATGCATCAAAAAGGCACATGCAGAAAAGCATCTGGAACACATCCGGACGGCGTTTCTATGGTATGAACTGGCCCTCAGGGTTGGTTCTGTGTAGAATTCAGAAATGTAAATTCTTATGCCGAGTACACACGATCGGACGTTCCGACAACAAAATCCTGGATTTCCCACGGATGTTGGCACAAACTTGTCTTGCATACACACAGTTGCACAAATGTTGTCGTAAATTTCGAACGTCAAGAACGCTGTGACGTACAACACATACAACAAGCTGAGAAAAATGAAGTTCAATAGCCAGTACGGCTCTTCTGCTTGTTTCCGAGCATGCGTAGAATTTTGTGCGTTGGAATTGTGTACACACGTTCGGAATTTCTGAGAACAGATTTTGTTGTCGGAAAATTTGAGAACCAGCTCTCAAATTTTTGTTGGAAATTCCGACAGCAAATGTCCGATGGAGCCTACACACGGTTGGAATTTCCGACAACAAGCTCACATCGAACATTTGTTGTCAGAAATTTCAACATTAGTGTCCTTTTACATGGGCTTGTCTGTGTACGGCAGTGGTCATCAACCCTGTCCTCGGCCCACTAACAGGCCAGGTTTTTTGTATTACCTTGGGGAGATGCAGACCAGAATACTGCAATCCCTGAGCAGCAAATGATATCACCTGCGATGTATTTGTTATCTTGCAAACCTGACCTGTTAGTGGGCCCTGAGGACAGGAGTTGACCACTGCTATAGGGGACAGAACATTAACTACAAAATATGAGGGGATTATCCTTAAAGCCCATTTGAAATCAATAAACAAATACGGCAGAAACTTTTACCATTGTTCCACAAGCTTCAATTGCCCAATCTTAATCCTTAAACTGCTGCTGTTTTTCCCACCACTGGCTGCAAACCTCGTGGGAAATGCACAAAGTATTGCTGCAGTCTGCATGCGAGTGGCTGGGTCTGTACAGTGCTCACATGTTGGCCCCATAAATTACCTATACCTCAGCGCTGTCACAAAATCAAACCAAATATAGTCAAATATTATTCAGTGCAGTGAATGTCTTACTAATATAAAACAGTCACGTATTTTCAAAAGTCCATCACAAACTGTATTCCTCTTTTCTAAAGTGCTTCTTTGTACAAATAAAGAGCTCCGTGCCCATGTAAACTTCTTGGTGCTCCACAAAGTGCTCCGTGAAAAATACTGTACTTCCACACTCACCTGATCAAATTGACTTAATGCTTGTTCAACACAAAAGTCATAGCATACTTATAGGGAACAACCCTCCTGGGTATTCTGGCAGCAAGGTTCAGCCTCTCCACCTCAGTTCACCTCTCCTGATGTGCTCATATTCCTCTTTAAAAGAGAAGTATGGGAATCCTGTTTTTTTTTTTTGGTTAATTATACTTGCCTACTTGGATGCAGCATCGGTCCACGGGCTCTAACACGAAGAACCGAGTGATCGCTCAGTTCTCACAGTTCCCTGAGCAAAGAGCTGCTGACTGTCGGCAGCTATCTTCAGGGATTTTATACCACCACAACCTATTACAACCTTATTTAGAATCAATGCATCATTTCCACATAAGCAAAATTCATTATGTGCTTTCAAAAGCAATTACATATCAATTTGTTTTGGCTAGAGCAGGGGTAGGCAACCTTTTTGAGTGTACAGTGTGCCGAAAAATGTTTTCAAAGAAATTGAGTGTGCCGATTTTATATCAAAATAATGTCAACTTCACACACTGAGTCAAGAAAAGATTTTTTTATAAAGTAAATGCTGTAAACTACTTTAGTATTGAGAAATTAACACCCTGCACTCACGCCTCAGATCAATCCCAATTTCTGCAACCCCCACACCTCAGATCAGCCCCAATTCATGCACCTTCACACCTCAGATCACTGTTCCCCCTGCTAATCTGCCCCACCACTGTACCTCCCAGCCCATCTGCTCCACCGCCGTATCCCCATGCCCTTCTGTCTCACTACTGAATCACCTTCTCATCTGTCCTAACACTCAACCCATCTGCTCATCAACCCCACCACTGTAACCCACTTTCTCATCTGCCCCACCAATGTACCTCCTGCACGTCTCACTTCTGTATTCTCCTGCCCTGCCACTGTAACCCCCTGCTCATCTGTCCCACCAATACACCTCCTTTCACATCTACCACATTGCTCTACCCCCCCTGCTTTTCTGTCCCAACGCTGAACCCCCCCTGCTCATCTGGCCCAACGCTAAACCCCCCCACTCACCTGACCCAACGCTAAACCCCCCCCACTCACCTGACCCAACGCTGAACCCCCCCCACTCACCTGACCCAACGCTGAACCCCCCCCTCTCACCTGACCCAACGCTGACCCCCCCTCTGCTCATCTTGCCACAACTGTACTCTCTTCTCCTCTATGATGTGTGATATGCAGAGTGTTGAAAGGAAGCAGAGCTGACACACAGCTACCTGTCCAGGCACACTTATCCTGCTGAGCCACCTCTCGCATCCAGCCCATGTGCTTGTATGTAATGTCACATACAAGCATCTGGAATGGATGCGCAATGGTGAGCTCAGGTCAGGGGCATTTTCTGAAAGCAGTGGGCCTGTGTGCAGGATCATAAGTTGGGCCCCGCAGCTGAGAAAAAGTGCAGCACTACTGGCTCTGGCTTAAAGGGACACAGATTGCAGGGGTTCAGTAGTAAGTGATGCAAAGGTTCAGGAATAAGTTCAACAAAGTTCCCAGAACAGTAATTCCACAAACTGTCTCCTGATTGTGGTTTTCTCAATCACCGTGAAATCCCTTCTTTCTGAGTTTGGTAGTGGCAACCAAGTGAGTTATCTTCCTCCAGATAGTGGGCGGGGCTAGCAGGACTATGTTTGGCTTTAGCAGTGGCCAATGACAGTCCTCCTCCTCCTGGAAACAGGGTCCGCCCCCCACCAGAACTGCACCCAATCTTTTTCCCATCACAAAAGATGACGATCGCAGCTACAGCAAAGTTAGAGAACCAAACAATGTTTTGCATCTTTTGCAATGTGTGGGGGCACAGTGCCTCCCCTCAGTGCAGGTGCAGCATGGGGAACTCTGAAATTGGAATGCATTAGTGTCTCACCGACACTGCTCTGGTGATGGGGAGGGAGTCGAGTGCCAGTAAAAGAGGCTTTGTGTGCTGCTTGCGGCACCAGTGCCGGAGGTTGCCTACCCCTGTGCTAGAGAACTCTCATAATTCGATATGTCAAAGAAAAAAGTGAGGTCTATACCCTTGGCACACAAGGACTGCTGCACCCTGTTCACAGATTAGGGTACCATCTCTTAAAGGAAAAGAAAAAAAATATAGTATAGAAACTGGACCGCCCTTCTTTTACATTAGACCAAAATATATAGGAAAAAAAAGAAAATAACTAGGGAAAATAATCAATTATGAGACTCTTAAAAAGACTATTATGCTATATATGGTTCATTATGATATGTAAAATGTTTGTTATGAAGAGAATATGAGATTTCTTTTTAAATATTTAATACTTAGGAGTGATACCTCAACTTTTATTATTAAGAGACTAGTCATATTTACATGTATGGTGAATGCTAATGTTCGTAGCTTGGTGCCCATTGCCTTAAATGGGCACCAATGGGTTTGAATGTTACCACTTGCAGTCTGTGTATACACATTTTACTCTGGATTGTGTGTGTTTTATTCTGCTCAATAAAATTCTTTTGTTTGAGAGGAAAAAAAATAAAACTTGTGTATTCTTTATTGTTATTATTAAAAAAAACCCTATATATTGTATTTGTTTACTGGTTGCCTGTAAAATTCCACAAATAAAGGATCTATACATGTATGGCCAGCATTAGCATATCAAAGCATGCATGGCTAGTCTTACACAGAGTGTGACGATACTTTATCCAGTTTGTATCACTAATTTGTGGCCCATTCCGGGAGACCCAACATTATAAATAGGAGGATTGAAGTGTTTCTAAAGTTTTAAGGGTTTTTTTCCCTAATGCGTTTTATGAATTAAGGAAACCAAACACCCCATTGTCTGTTTCCAAACCTGGGCATTTGAAGGTTGTGAAGGAATGGTAAAATCTTCCACCCTACTTGTACTTTGGCATGACTAGGGCTTAAAAGTACAAAAGCAGGTGGCCACATGTGATAAACCAATCGACTCAAACTGCTATTCAGGAAACATTTTAACAGCCCTTAATTGACCTTGTATCTTACATTCGTTATAGAAGAAAAAAGACAAGTGCAACCTCTATAACTCTGCAGAGTTGGTTTATCAACCTCCAGTGTCCCAGCCTTCCAGCACTTATGTACTTTCCCTTTTTATGAACTGTTTCATGGACTTTATTGCATGCATGGACTGTTATAGCTCCCCTCAATATATTCCACAGAGCTGTTTCCCTTAAACTTGCCCAGTCCTACTGCTACCCCTGTTTTTATCTGGAACTTAACAAACCCATCACATTTTCCTTTGGTGTAGTGCATAGATAAAGATCTTAGAAGTGTTTTTACTATAGTGTTCGCTCAGTATTTGTGTTTATCCCTTTCTGACATTGTCCATGCGCAAATTTTTTTACCTGTCATGACCTCTTCTGAAAGCACTTGCCGGTGAGTCAGTACTGCAAGTCATTGACTTGGTTGCTTTTCTGGGTCAGAAATTATTAAAGACTTGGGTATTCAGGCAACTTGTATTTTCAGTAGAAGAATATTCATCTGACTGACCATAAGTTTTCTGGTAACAAGTTGAAGAGAATTGCATTGTTCCTGCATAATTGCCTGCAATGTCCTGGTGTTGTACTTGTGAGGGATCTGCCACCCTGCTACTAGTGGGAGCTTTTAGGAGACAAGAAATATCAGCTATCTGGTGAAATTAGCAGGCCACCCCTCAACAGCGCCCTCTAATGCTCAGGTCTTGTGTGAAGACATTACTAAGCTTTTGTAAAGCACTACAATTCCTTAGGAATTAGATGGTATGTAGCTCAAGCACAGAAGAACTGATACAATAAGGATCTATAATTATCCCCCCCCCATCCTCAAAAAACAGACATCCCTTCGTAGGGAGGACCTACCGGACATGCCAGATACAAAAGGAACAGTGGACATTTCCATGACCATGTAGCTGCAGATGCCTCATCTAGCCAATGGTACCAAACTTTGGAAAACTTTTTGGGGCAACCCCTTTTTAACATTTTTAGGTGTAGATATGAAATGCCAAGCAAGTAAAACTGTAAATGCCATAGAAATCGTATTTCAGATTAGCAATAACGCTTAATTGGCTAATTCATCAAACGGTGGCACATAAAATGAGCTCAACATGAAAGTTGTTGCCCATAACCACCAGTTAGTCCTTGTTTGATCAATTAGGGGCCCCAAAGCTGTTTATTTTTATTTTTTTTAATCTGAATTCAGATTGTGTATTCCTGAATGGTTTGTACTGTGTATCTAAAATGTGAGAGCTGCCAGCATAATATTGATGCATTTGTCCAATTAGTATGCTTTTCTGTGTGCATCTTAAATGACTTTTACAATTTTTCACAAGTCTTGTAAAGCTATCTAGAGTGCTGAATTTGGTTTGGGGTGGTGGTGGGGGGGGGGGGGGTCAGGTTTATTTCTCTAACTTTATAAAAAAAGATGCAATAGTGGCGGTCCATGGTGTGAAACATACTTCCTCCTTTCTACAGTGTGTAGGTATTTGCTGTACAAATACAATCAAAAGTTGTAGTATATATTGCCGGTTACAGCAGATGATATTTTTTTTGTTTGTTTTTGGTCTTTAGGATGCGTCAGGATGAAGCGACACAGGCACCTCAGCAGCAGTGACAGCTCAGACAATGAAAGTGAGTATCTCTCCTAATTAGTAAAGTGATACTTGTACTTGAGAGCAGCCATATGGGCTCATTACATGTGCAAGCTCTGCTTTGTACTTAGCAATAACAGTGTACCACTGCAATTTATCTTCAAAGCTTATTAGACAAAGTAATTGCACTGTGTTCCCTCAAAGTGATCTACACATTTCAACGTTGTGTGCAAACATTTACAAGAGGTCCAAAGTGACAAAACATTTTTTGCCAACTGCAGTTAACCTAAAACACTTTGGGTGGGATTTACTAAAACTGTAGAGAGCAAAATCTGTTGTAGCTGTGCGAGGTAGCCAATCAGCTTCTAACTTCATCTTGTTAAATTGAGCTTTGACAATACCTGGAATCGGTTCCTATGCAGAGCTGCATCAGATTTTTAGCAGCCGCTAGCGATCATCACAAGAAAATCCGGCAGGCTGGTGGTGCCTAAGTCGATCGATCAACTTGGTACCTTCAGCCTGCCCATTAACCTAGGCCGGTTCCTGCTGAACCGACTGAGATTCAAACCGTGTTTGGCCGGCCACATTCACACTACGCTTGGCTCGCTTTTTTGTGTGCGTGGTTCTCACGTGGAAACGTGTCCCGCATAGAGCAGTCCATTCACTTCAAAAGGCTGCCCTATTCGTGATTGTTCATAGAAGTTCAGAGACCAAATTTTGGCTTGAGCCAGGAGTGTTTTTACACTCGCTGCGGTTCTTTCACAAGAATTCCGACTTATTTTTGGTACAGACACAGAAGGTGGCACACATGGGTTAAAATGGCAACTAAAGGTTAATTTCTCACATTTGTGGCTTTTTTAACCACAATTGTTGTGTGTGTATAAATAGTCAATGAGTTTGTTAGCTCTCACATGGATGCACTAAGCAGGCTAGACACTGAGCCATGAGGAAGTAGAAAAGAACAGTCATGATCTACCTGACCTTGGCTTGGTATCAAGAGATCCCTAAATCTTCCAGTTCTTATTAAATGACTGAACAGTACTGACTGGCATATTCAAGGCTTTGGATATCTTTTTATATCCTTTTCCATCTTTGTAAAGTTTCATTACCTTTTTACGCAGGTCTTTTGACTGTTCTTTTCTGCTCCCCATGGCTTAGTATCTAGCCTGCTTAGCACGTCCATGTGCTAGCTAACAAACTCATTGACTATTTATACACAGACACTAATTGTGATTGTGATTTAAAAAGCCATAAATGTGGGAAATTCATTTTTAGTAGCCATTTACACCTGTGTGTGCCACCTTCTGTGTCTGTACCAATTCCAGGGTGTGTAAACTTTTCATCAGGGCCATTTGGGTGATTTCTGTTCTGATTTTAAAAGGAGCCAAAAAACTATGTGATAATAAATGGCTTCATGTGATCACTATCCTTGAATGAATAAGACAGTTTTTTTGGCATGATCAGTCATATTTTCAATATTTAATGCCACAATTTCTTCCAGGGTATGCAAATTTTGTGCACAGCTATCTATATCTATATATTCGACTTTTGAATTAATATCATGAATTTAAATAAATATTTATTGTCCTATTGACACCTTTTTGTGCTAGAAAAGTTCAATACAAAATGTATACCTTTAAATTCTACGTACAAGCGGTCCCCTAGTTACAAACATCCGACTTACAAACGACTCCTACTTACAAACGGAGGGAGACAACAGGAAGTGAGAGGAAATCTACCCCTAGGAAGGAATATTCACTCCTGTAAGACCCCTTTCACACTGGAGGCATTTTTCAGGCGCTTTAGTGCTAAAAATAGCTCCTGAAAAAAGCCTCAGTTGCAATCCCAGTGTGAAAGCCCGAGTGCTTTCACACTGCCGTTGCTATGGAAACCTGACCTGAAACCTGTTACACTGCTTGTGCTGCACTGAGCATGTGCGAGATCTGCAACAATGAGATCCAGGAAGAAATACAGTCTGGCTTCAGATGCCTACACTTAAGATGGCGACGGCCTGCTGTAAGTTTATAAAATAACAAACTACTGCTATAAACTAGCAAAACAGACCTTAGTTTACAGACTAACTTTACTAGAATACATTAAGCTTGTGTATTATAGGGGTATTTTTATTTAAAAAGTATAATTTCGGCCGGAACACCACTTTAAGTCACACTTTTAATATTGAAAAAAAAAAACACTTTTTTAAATTTTTTTTATGTAACCTTCAATAAGCATACAAGTATTTTTGTGTGTGGTGTGTTTTTTTTTTTTTTTGTTGTTTTTTTTTTTTAGGTGTTTTGTGCAAAGTTAAACAGATATAGAAGACACAATGTAATTCACCTCAGTATACATTAACCAATTTAGCCCTGGAAGGTTTACCCCCCCCCCCCCTTCATGATCAGGCCATTTTTTGTGATGCTGCACTTCCCTTCTTTAACTCATAATTGCGTGGGCGTGCGATGCTGTACCCCAAAAAAAAGTATGTATTTTCCCCCACAAATAGAGCTTTCTTTTGGTGGTATTTGATAACCTCTGCCGGTAATTTTTATTTTTTGTTTTGTTTTTGTACAAAAAAAAGACCGACAATTTTGAAAAAAACAATATTTTTTACTTTCTGCTATAAAACGTCCCCCCACCCCCAAAAAATGTAAAAAATAAATTAATTTCTTCATCAATTTAGGCCAATATGTATTCTGCTACATATTTTTGGTAAAATAAATCCCAATACATATATATATTGGTTTGCGCAAAAGTTACAGCGCCTACAAACTATACTATTTTTATTTATTTTTCTTTCTTTTTTTACTAGTAATGGCGGCGATCAGCGACTTGTAACGGGACTGCGATATTGCGGCTGACAAATCAGACACCTAACTGACACTTTTTTTTGTCAATATTTTTATTCAATTTCAAAGAAAAATGTCAATACAAAACAGAGTCTAATGGGCATACCCAGACCCAATGTAATACATTGATACATAAACCCGGCACCTTAACTAATAACAGCTAAAAGGTGTTTACCACCTACTATTTAACCAACATTAATAAATACATTTATTTTATCTTATATGGAGACTTGATGCATTCGCTCAGGCCTGCAGCAGGAGTACCGGCCACTGCAAGAGACCCTGTAAAACCCCACTACACATGTTCCCCAATTTCTAGATCTAGCACATTCTTCTCTACTTAATTCTTCCTTTATTCTTTCTCCTCTCATTTAAAACTGAAGGTGCAAAAGTTCATTCCTTTCCCTTTCCATCCTTCTCTTCCCCCTTGCCCCCCCCCCCTTTCCTCTTAGGTTACATTTTTAATTTTCCCGTATCATTAAACGTCGCTCACCCCAGTTGACCTGTGATGCCCATAACCCGGGGAAGGATGAGGAGGAGGAGAGCGAGGGCTTTACAGGGGGTCCCTGGGTCTGCTCGATTCTATGCTTTCTGAGAAAAGTCACATTAAGTTTATAACACTTGCGGGAATGAACTGCAGAACCCCATTCATTTTTAATCATTCTCCCCTTCTTACCCATCCCTATCAAAACCTCTTCCTCTGCCCACTCTCCCCCCTGAAGGAAAATAAAAGAAAGAGGAGAAAACTCCCCCCTCACTCCCAAGTACATTTACCACTGAATTATCATATTCCACAGTATTACTTTCTAAACCGACCCAGGTCCATTTTCAGCAAGCATCTGGCACCTTTCTGATAAAGTAAAATTGATCCATTGTGACCATGTTTTGTGGAATAGGGCTTCTTGCCTGTTTAATGATGTCGTAAGTTCCTCCATTCTCATTATCTCATTTACTGCTCTAATCCATTGAACTACAGTAGGTGGAGATGAGGATTTCCAATGTGCTGACACACAAGCCCAGGCGGCATTTAACAAATGCCTTACCACTGATTGCTATTTGTTTTTAGAGAGTGGGCTAAGATGAATTGAGCAAGCTCCTGGATTCGTAACAAGGGATAGACCAGTAAGATCTTTGATCAACTTACATACATTTAGCCAATAAGGCTGTAATCAAGAGCATAGCCAGACTATATAAAAAAGCATTTCTCCTATCTTCTCCGGAGCGCCAGCAAGTAGGATCTGCGTTTGGAAACATACAATGTCATTTCTCTGGTCATCTATACCACCAGGTTAATAATTTAAATCCTGATTCTTGCATTCTAGACGAAATTGATGATTTATGTATAGAATAAAAAATAAGGTCTCTTTGTTCATCAGAGATGCTAATGTTCAAATCCTTTCCCATGCAGTAATATAGGATGGAATATGCAATTCCGGTTATCAATTCTGCATATGCCCTAGAAAGACCTAGTTTTGTGGCCCAATTGATATAATTGCTCAAAAGCAGTAGTCCCAAGTTATCATTGGATCAAGTGTTCAAGATGTAAGATAGTGTCGTAGTTGAGTTGCCTGCCATATCAAAAGAGGTGGTGATAGCATTGGCTGAATATCGGCTATAGACTTACATCTTCCTGGGTCCCCTAAAATCTTGCATTCTGATTTTATTCATTACTATAAATTGATGGAGTTTAGGATCAAATAGTCCTGGTACAGAATCTGGATTTCCAATAACGAGTGTCATAGTTGACATCACTGAATCTTTTATCAACCTCGGTTTGGTTAAGCACAGTACTTTACAGGTAGTTCCCTTACCTGGTTGTGGCATTTACATGGTAACCATGGGAGGGCCTTAAGGGGGACAGACGTAATGGATTGTTCAATAGATATCCCTACTCTTTTTCCCTGTGTGGTTGCACCAGTCTAAGATTCTGGACAGATTTACTGCTTGGTAATAGCAGACTGGATCTGGAAATCCCAAACCCCCACATTTTTTAGGCATAGTAAGTGTATCTGCCTTGATCCTAGGTGGGCAATCTGCCCATAGAAATTGTATAAACTCCCGCTTTATTTGGTTTAGGAAGTTAGCTGGAGTTACCACCGGCAAAGTCTGGAATAAATACAATAATCGGGGCATTACATTAATTTTTAAAATACTGTTCTTTCCAAGCCATGTATGTGTCAGATTTTGCCATCTCCTAAGAGCGCTTCTAATATTAATCAGCAGTTGTGGAAAATGATGCCGAATTGTATTGGTTATGCACTGTGTAAGATGTATTCCTAAATACGTAGGTCTCTGTCACCCATTTAAATGAGAAGCTAGATTCCAAAACGGAGACTCTAGCTTCTAGAATTGTTAAATTCATTGCCTCTGATTTTGCGAGTATAAGTCAAATTTTTCAGCCCTTTTTTTTGGGCTGAAAGTGTCCCCTTCGACTTATACACGAGACACCGCCATCTGTCTGCATGATCAGCGTGTCATGCAGGCAGACGGCGGGCGGCGTGTGATGATAGTGTTCGGCGGCTATTCCAGCTTTCAAAAGCCGCGCCTCCTGCTCGTCTGTGATAGGCTGAACAGCTGTCAGTGTACAGCCTATCACGGACATTCTCTCATCCTCGTCCATGGTATGAGAATGAGAGAATGTCCGTGATAGGCGGTCAGCCTATCACAGACGAGGAGGAGGTGCAGCTTTTGAACTGTGGAATGGCCGCCGAACAGTATCATCACACGCCGGCCGATGTCTGAGGATGGAGATCGCCACAGGGAGGATAGAGATCGCCACAGGGAGGCTGCACAGGACACACGTAGGCTGCACATGAACACAGGACACATGTACAGGACACACATATACAGGACACAGGACACATGCACAGGGTACAGGTAGGCTGCACAGGACACAGGGAGGCACGCAGCTGCAGATGGGCATTGTTGACCCTCTGCATTTCTCACCCTCGTCTTATACTCGGGTCAATAAGTTTTTCCCAGTTTATTGTGGTAAATTAGGGGCCTCGACTTATATCCGGAACAACTTATACTTGAGTATATACGGTAATTGTTTTTATACCTTGATAATTGTGAGTATTGATTCAGCTCTCTAACTAGATTAGGTAGAGATTTCCTGATTGGTAATAAAAAAAAAAGTAGATAATCTGCAAAAGCATATATTTTATGAGATGTCCTTCCAACCTGTACTCCTGGTTTATCTGGGTTACTTCTGATATATCAGCAGCAGCTCTAGAGTAAGTATAAAAAGAAGTGGTGTGAAAAGGCATCCCTGGCGAATGCCATTTTCCAATGTAAAATTAGTAGATAATACACCATTGGCCTTAACCGCTGCCGTTGGGTAACCATACAATGCTTCCATCCACTTCATTGCATTTTTTCCAATCCCGATATGTCAAATGACACCCCTCATGCATCCCCAACTTACCCTGTTAAATTCCTTCTCGGCATCTATGGAGAGAAGCATTGCTGAGAATGTGGCATTATTACAAAAATGGATGATATTGAGAGCTCAGGTGGTATTATGCCTCGTAGAGGTCGACCGATATGGGTTTTTCTCTGGCCGATGCCGATATTTAGAAATCGCGGTGGCCGATTCCGATATGTGATGCCGATTTTTTTTGGGCCGATATATTTGGCCGATTTTTTTTTTTTTTTTTCCCTTCATCTCATAAAATCTAACAGTTAGACCCCTTTCACACTGGGGCGTTTTTTAGGCGCTTTTGGGCTAAAAATAGCGCCTGTAAAGTGCCTGTAAAGCGGCTCCTCTGCAGTCTCAGTGTGATATCCCGAGTGCTTTCACACTGAGGCGATGCGCTGGTAGGATGTAAAAAAAAGTCCTGCAAACGGCATCTTTGGAGCGGTGTATACTACCACTCCTGCCCATTGAAATGAATGCGCACTGCTGCCGAAGCGCCTGCAAAGCGTTTTGGCAGCGGCGCTTCAGGGGCGCATTTAACCCCTTCCTCGGCCGCTAGCTGGGTTATAAGCGCCCCGCTAGCAGCCGAATAGTGCCTCTAAAATTACGGTAAAGCGCCGCTAAAACTAGCAGCGTTTTACCATCAACGCATGCCCGCTCCAGTGTGAAAGCAACCTTAAGTGATACAGAAAATTTTTTACATTTAAACATTAAACAAAACAAACCTCCAATCAGTTCACTTGTATGTATAATTTAGAAAAAAAAAAAAAAAACTATCTTAAATATTAAATACACAAAAACAGGTAATCAAAACTTTTTTAAATTCATTACTGTATTTTTTTTTTAAATTGCGTTTTGAAAGACCGCTGTGCAAATACCGCGTGACATAAAATATTGCAACAACCACCATTTTGTTCCCTAGGGTCTCTGCTAAAAAAATATATACAATGTTTGGGGGTCTGAAGTGATTTTCTAGCAGAAAATACAGGATTTTTACCTGTAAGCAACAAGTGTCAGAAAAGATTTAGTCTTTAAATGGTTAAACTGAGAATTCCTACATGGAGTAAAGTCTATTGATAAAAAAGAACTTGAAGAGATACAAATGTATCTTCTTATCAGACTTGGCAGGCTGCCCAGAGGAGGAGAGAAGAAAACTTCAGACAACTTGCATTGACTCTATTACAGAAGTCATTTGCAAGTCACAGCTGAAGTTACAATCGGCCTTTTTTATCAGCACAATCGGCCGATGCCGATGCCGATTAATTAAAAAACGCCAAATATCGGCCGATATATCGGTCGACCTCTAATGCCTCGTCTCTGTGCCAGGCACATAACCTACCTTGTCCGCATGTATAACTCTCCAAATAGGGCAAGATGCTTATTGCCATTATTTTTGTAAATGGCTTTAAATCTATATTAAGGAGAGAGATTGGTCTGTAGCTGGCACAGAGTGGGAGGGATCTTTATCTGGCTTCAACAATACAGTAATATGTGCAAGAGGGGTATCCTTTGGGATAGGGTTGCCCTGTTGTATTGAGTTAAATGGTGAGACAAATTTAGGAGCCAGGATTTGACTGAATGTTTTTAAATGGAGTAGAGTAAACCTGTTGGGTCCTGGGGCCTTACCCACTGGCAGATTCTTGAGTGCCATGTTAAAATCTTCTTCCGATATAAGTTTATTAAGTACTACTTTTTTCATCGCTGGTAAGTTTTTTGGGAGAGAAGAGTCTGCTAGATATTTATTTATAAGATCTTTTTGGGTAGACTCACAATGGTGCATTCGATCTGGAAGGTTGTACAGAGCTGAATAAAAATCTCTAAAACTATTCGCTATTTCTGCTGACTTAGTGACCTTTTTATTCTCTTTGGACCTTCTGGCCTGAATTTAAGCCTCTATTGCTGGAACATAGAATGTGCAAGGAGCCTGCCTGCTTTATTTCTGAATTCATAGTATAAATGCCTACTATACAACATCTTCATTTTAACTTTAGATAACATAAGTGAGTTGACCTGTTCTCGTAAATTAACTAGTTCTGTCATTGTATCGCTTTTGTTTTTTTTTCTGCTGGATTTCAATATGGTGTATGCGCGATATTAATTCGACTTTCCAAGATGTTTTTTTTTGCGCCTCGAGCCAAGTTTTAATCAAGGATCCCCTGATGTAGCATTTATTGGCTTCCCAAACTGATAATGGTCTAATATCACCTATATCATTTAATTCAAAGAAAATTGTATGCTCAGCTTGGAGTGGTGACCTTGACACTTCCTCCTGTAAGATACTTTCATTAAGGCGCCACCTTTTATTTTGAGGGGGTTGTGTAGAAGTGGAGAGAGACAAGGTAATAGGGGCATGATCTGACAGAATTATTGGTTCTATGGTACTCTCCACCACATCTTTCACAAGTGCATGGGAAATAAAGAAATAATCGATCCTAGAATAGATTTGATGTATGGGAGAATAATACGTATAGTCTTGTGGATATATGGCGTCTCCAACACCATAATGCACGAGTTGAGCCTCATGCAGGCATTGTTTAATTTTCCTTAACCACTTACCGACCGGCCACTGTATATATATGTCATCACTTTGAAGATGGATATCTCGGTAACGGCAGCAGCTGCTGCCACAACCGAGGTATCCATCTTTAGGGCTGGCGGTTCTGTGTACGATAAAAGTGGTCTCTGCGGCGGGTTCACCGCGACATCACGGGAGAGATGGCCACCCCCCTCCCGGCGCTCTCCCGCGCCCTCCGCCGCTTACCGGAGCTGCCAGTAGCGGCGGAGGTGATCGAGTCCTCTCGCTTCCTAGGTATGGAGACGAGTGAGGCTAAGATGGCCCCCAACCCGTCTCCATACCATAGGAAGGGCGGAAGCGACGTCATGACGTCAGCTCCGCCCATTTGTCTTAAAGGCACATTTTAATTTTTTTTTCATTTTTTTTAATGACTTTTTTTTTTTTTTTTTTTGCATTAAAGTTCAAATATGAGATCTAAGGACTTTTTGACCCCAGATCTCATATTTAAGAGGACCTGTCATGCTTTTTTCTATTACAAGGGATATTTACATTTATTGTAATAGGAATAAAAGTGATCCAAATTTAAAAAAATAAATAAAATAAAGTAAAATAAATAAGAAAAATATTTTTTTTAAAGCGTCCTGTCCCGACGAGCTCGCGCGCAAGAACGAACGCATACGTGAGTAGCGCCCGCATATGAAAACGGTGGTCAAACCACACATGTGAGGTATCGCCGCGACCGGTAGAGCAAGAGCAATAATTCTAGCTCTAGACCTCCTCTGTAACGCAAAACATGCAACCTGTAGAATTTAAACGTCGCCTATGGAGATTTTTAAGGGTAAAAGTTTGACGCCATTCCACGAGCGGGCGCAATTTTGAAGCATGACATGTTGGGTATCCATTTATTCGGCGTAACATTATATTTCTCAATATAAAAAAAAAATTGGGTTAACTTTACTGTTGTCTAATTTTTCTATTCAAAAAAGTGCGCTTATAAGACCGCTGCGCAAATACGGTGCAAAAATAAGTATTGCATTGACCACTATTTTATTCTATAGGGTGTTAGAAAAAAAACAATATATAATGTTTGGGGGTTCTAAGTAATTTTCTAGCAAAAAAAAAACAGTTTTTAAACATGTAAACACCTAAAATCCAAAACTAGGCTAGTCCTTAAGTGATTAAATACGAATATGATAAATGAGTTGCGCCATAGGATGATTTTGTTAGGGATACATTGCTATATTAAAATCCCCACCCATGATGATTCTCCCTATAGCAAAGTGGGTAAGGTCCACCACACGACTCCAGGAAGGTAAGCTGGGATGTATTAGGTAAGTATAAGTTGGTGTCGCAGCCTGATCTCCGCTCTTACCACGTACAAAAAGATACCTGCCCTGAGGGTCAGATAACTGATCTTCTAATGACCATTACTGGGTTCTAGCCATCACAATCGAAGCCCCACAGGGCTTAGGATTATCTGAGCAGCTATGATAAGAGATTGGATACCTTGCGTATGTCAGTGAGGGACACTTCGGAGTGGATTTGATTTAAATCAAGTCGATATAAATCCATAATTTAAATTGCTAGTAAAAAGGCTTGATTAACATCATAATTTTTAATGAACAACTTCCATCTTTGTCCCGCAGTGGCTCCTCCTCTGACCTGATGACTCACCGACAGTCCCATTCACTTTAATGGGACAGCTGGTGATGCTGCAGTAACACAACAAGGTGAGGGATGTGGCGGCAGCAGGTGAGTGGGTGCCCACTAACAGGCGCTGCCATGATGGATCTGAAATGACAGGTGCTCTTTAAATGTAAGGACTCATTTTTTCAGGTAGTTAGAATCTTTAACATTTTCAAACAAAATAAAGGTTTCCTATTTAGAAAAAAAGGCTGTCAGGTTAGTAAAAATATTCCCAAACTGGGTCTCTTTTTTTACGGTCTGCTGCCATTTCTCTCCTCAAGGGAGGAATAAAGAACTTCAAGCTATGTGCAGAAAGATCACAAGATTTTTAAGCTGTTCAGAAGGTTTCACTTTCTTTTTTACTGCTTGTCCTTCCTCCTCACACTTATGCCCTGTACACAGGGTCGGATTTTCCGACGGAAAATGTGTGATAGGACCTTGTTGTCGGAAAATCCGACCGTGTGTAGGCTCCATCATACATTTTCCATCGGATTTTCCGACACACAAAGTTTGAGAGCAGGCTATAAAATTTACCGACAACAAAATCCGTTGTAGGAAATCCCAATTGTGTGTACACAAATCCGACGCACAAGGTGCCACACATGCTCAGAATAAATTAAGAGACGAAAGCTATTGGCTACTGCCACGTTTATAGACCCGACGTATGTGTTTTTCGTCACCACGTTCAGAACAATCGGACTTTACGACAACTTTGTGTGTATGCAAGGCAAGTTTGAGCCAACATCCGTCGGAAAAAATCCATGGATTTTGTTGTCGGAATGTCCGATCAATGTCCAACCGTGTGTACAGGGCATTAGAGCGTGGTGCAGATGCATTTCTCTTCGAACAATCGTACGGTTTGTAGTGTTCATAGATTTGAAACACAATGGGATAAAGGAATAGTTCTAAACTTTGTTTCTATCTCATGGTTACTGTGAAATTGTGTGAATGCATCAATGCAGTGCATGTTATTTTAGCTTGCAGAGCTTGGGTTCATTGAATGAGTTTACCAAAAATGTAAATGTTACAGAATATACAGCCTCATGCTACATAACTAAGCTCCATTTCATGCTGCATAAATTAAACTTGTTTTCTATTTAAGATACAATAATATCTTTAGATAGATTTTTACCCCAAAAACATTTTATTCAAATTTGATAAAAATAAATAATAAATAAAAATCAAATCCAATAAAAAAAAAAAAAAAATCTTTGATTTTTTATTTTATCCACCCTGCTTGGTATGGGTAAAATGTGTTTCTTGACGGAACACCATGTCTGCCCGCATCCGCCAACATTCCCTTAGGACTTGCATTCCCTTCTCTGTGACTTTCAATCCGTTTACATTAATTGAGACAAATTTAACCATGGTTTTAGTTCAGCAGTACTGGAGAAAGGAGTATAAAAGGGAGTGGAGAAAGGGGGGGGGGACCCCCAGGGGCTCACGGGTATATCTGTGGGGAGGTGTACTTGTACTCGGGCAAATGCTCCCGATGCTTCCCCCAATACTTAGAGGACAGCTGTGATCGGCGCGTGGGGGAGTTACAAGATTCTCCCCCAGCGGCTTTAGTGACATACAGCGGTGATCGGTCACCTCTGACTGTCACTGCATCCTCCTCCGTGCCCCCTCCGTTCCCCTCTCCTTCTCTGTCCCCCCCGTTCTGCTCTCCTTCTCTGTCCCCCTCCGCTGTCCCCTCCGTTCTGCTCTTCTTCTCTGTGCCTCTCCGTTCTCCCCCTCCGTTCCGCCGTCCCCCTCCTCCTTCCTTTGTGTATGGATAGTCAGCTGACTCTGTCCATTCACATAACTGAAACATTGTAATCTCCTGTGATTACGATGTGTCAGTTTATGATTGGAGAGGAGCCGCGGTCTTCTCTCCATTCATTCTCAGTGCAGCTGAGGCTGCAGAGAAAGGGACTGGGGAATCTCTATCCTCTGTCTCCTTCTCTGTCTCAAGGGGGAGATATCAGAGGTCTGTTAAGACCCCTGATATCTCACCAAAGCCCCCCAACAGGGCTGGTTACAAAAAAAAAAAAAAAAACACATACTGCAATAAAGAATAAAAAAAATATTATTGTAAAAAATAAAAATTGTAAATAAAAAAACAAAAACATACACATACACCGTTCACACCCCCCCCCCCCCCCCCAAAAAGAAAGCACTGTTAAAAAAAACAAAAAAAAAAACACTGTCACGTGACATTAACAAAAAAAGTATCGGTAATCGGTATCGGCGAGTACTTGAAAAAAAGTATCGGTACTTGTACTCGGTCCTAAAAAAGTGGTATCGGGACAACCCTAGTTATCTCTCACATCTTGTTTAAAAGACCTAAAAAAAATACAGTTGTCTACATACAATACCGGAGGATGCAGTTTACAGACAGAACTGAGTAAGGCCTCATGTACAATACAGCTACTAAACTGAAACTTAGGAGCAGTTGGGGTTTTTTTTTTTTCAGCAGCCCCTGAACTCTCCTCTGTTATCCATCCTTCTTTTTTCTTCTTTTTTTTAAAAACCTTTCTTTATTGGGTTCAGTCACATCTTTACATGCTGGTATGACTTGTGTTTAACAGTGACAAACATTTTTATCTTTTACAAAAAGACAAACGAAAAAGGAACAAATGATAACAGAGGTGATAATGTCATGAAGAAGGTTATTCTTAAGAATAGAGTGTGTGGCCTAAGTGCTCTTTCCAGTTATCCAACTGTGGCACGTTCAAGACCTCGGCTATCACCATGGGAGAGAACAGCCTCGGGTATTTTCAGGGCCGCCCCTGCCCAGGCTCCGCACCGGAAGAGGGGGGCCATTCAAGGCCTCCAACTAACCTCCGGCGCTCCGCCCAAGTCGCTCCGGGTTTCCACTGGGGGGGGTCACAACATTATTGCTTCCATTTAGGAGGCATATGTGCAAGCAGTCTGTCTTGCCATGCCTGTCATAGTATTTCTAAGGCGTCTGTTGTCAAGCTTATCAATAGTATAACCTTTGGCAGTGCTTAACCATTAAAGGAGGAAGGGAGAATAAGGAAGAAGGAAAAAAGAGGAGGGGGGGCTGGGTATGGTTATAGAGTAAGGGGGGACAGAGCAACGAATGGGGGGGGGGGGGAATCAGGATCTCACCTTAAGCTTAGAAGGGACCTACGTGGCCCGCATCGGATCATCTGACGCCCTGGTAATCGTATTTTCTTGTAAGACATGATTATGCAATGCTCGCCGTCTGGCTGTGGTCAGAAAACTGATCTGTCCAAAGTGACCATGTGGCGGTATGTGAAAATATATACTAAATATATACGCTCGCCCTAATGGTGTATCAAACAAGTAAAAATAAAATAAATACAAAATGCAGCTGCTACACACAAAGTGCTAATCACTTGAAAAACATATAAATATAAATATAGCATCCTTAATGATGCCATGTGGGAGGGCGAAACATTGGCGATATTTCCGGTATCACTGATGTCACTTCCGGTCTCGTTGAACGCACGCCAGGAACGGCGTCTTTACACCCACAGCTCCATCTTTGATGCTTGTTTTATCTTACTTTTTAAACTTCATAAGGAATTCTGGACCTGATGACTTATCACCATATCCGCCATCCCAGGATATATTTACCAAGCTTTTAATGACCCACCAGACTGAAAAGCTGGGGGTTATTCCGATCTGGTGAGTGGGGATACATGAGGGGGTGTTGCACACCTGAATTTTTCTGAAGCACCTTACATTTCCTTTACTTTGGATTGGAGCACCTTTAGTCACTTTATTTGGACTTTGTTTCTTTGTTAGTCAACATATTTTCACTCATTGTGTTTGCGAGCGCTATATTTATATTTACATGTGACGGTATGTTTATCTCTATTACCTTGTCTTGTTGCAATCCATTCCTCAGCTTCCCTGATCTCATTTACTCTGCGCATCCACTCTTCTCTGCTTTGTATCTGTGTCTTCTTCCAATAAATAGGAAGTAGCCACCTGGCAGCATTCAGCAGGTGGGGTAGTGTGTTTTTTGTAATGACTTATTGGCATAGGAGGGATGTGCAAAAGAATGTAGACCGGGGAGAAGGGGACATCTATCCGTGTATATATATATATATATATATATATATATATATATATATATATATAATTTTTTTTGAATAGCCCACAGGCAGACTGGAAAAAAAAATCATCAGTATATGGCCAGCCTTGGGGCTCATGTACACAGGGCAGATGAAAACCTTTTCTGAACGCTGGAAATCGATGGTGAAAAATGTCAATTTCACAGCTTTTACATACTACTTTTATGTGATTTTTAGCAGCGGTTATGAGTGTTTGAGGTTAGAAGTGTTTTTTTAAAGATAACTTCAGAAGATCCTTCTAAATGGCCACAATGCATGAAAAACGAGTACATTATTACTATTTCTGCCATTCTGTGAGAGAAGAGAGAGTAGCAGCAGAGAGAGCAGTGTGTTTTCACTATGAATCCCACAGCATGAGCATGTGTGAGGAAATGCTCTTGATGTTGCTGTGGCTCTGAAGATATAGAAAAATTGCGTGGGAGGACCAGAGTTCATTGCTACTAGACTCATCCATTAATGCATGCAACAGCATGGGGTGAAATTTGTGGGGGGGTTTTTTCAAAATTTTTATATGTTCAAAAACTATCAGAAATGTTTACCCCTTTAAAAACGTTTATGAACACAAATAAATGCAGTTCACCGCGGTCACAAGCATTTGGCGTTTGAAATGCTGGTGTTCTGCCGAGAAAGTTCCGCTCGGCGGCTAAGTTCCCCCCTCCACTGCGCAGGCGTCACGGATGTTTTTTTTTAACTAGTAAGGGTGGCGAGCAGTGATTTTTTTTTTTAACACTTTTTTTGGGGGGGACCAGTGACATTATAACAGTAATCGGTGCTAAAAATATGCACGGTTATTGTACTAATGACACTGGCAGGGAAGGGGTTAAATGTGTTCCCTCACTGTGTGTTATAACTGTATGGGGGAATGGGTCACTGGGGAAACACACAGATCTGTCTTCCTGCATAGCAGGAAGACAGGATCTGTGTAATTTTCCCTGTCAGAATGGAGATTTGCCTTGTTTACACAGGCAGATCCCCATTCTGTCACTGCGAGGAACGATCGTGGGTCACCGACGGACATCGAGTCCACCGGGCCCGCTGATTGGCTCCCCCACTGCGCATTTGGAGCACGCGCACCCACAAATCGCTGTGTACGAGCCGACGTACACCTACGGCGATTTGTGGTATCGAGCCACATTGTGGCCGGTCCTTAAAACGGGGGTCCACCTATCTATCGGTTTTTTTTTTTTTTTTTTTTTTTTTTAGTTCACTCACAAACTTTTCTTCTCAGTATTACATACTCACATATTGTGTGTAATATGTCCGCCTGTGACCTGTTGCCGAGAGGATAGGACCAGCACAAATGGCTGATGGCTCATTAGCGCTGGTCCTATCCTCTCGGCAACAGGTCCCAGGGTATCGATCCACAGAAACAGCGCTTTTGCGCCCTTTTGAAAGCTATTTATACTAGCTCGTTTGTGAGTATAACTTTTACTGTTTTTATGCTGCATTAAAGTTTATCAGTGGTAATGCACTAGGTTGGTGCGCCCTCTTTCTTTTCTGTTTTTTTTTAGCTTGAATACCCATTGTTCAAATGAGGGCTGCAAGACGCTAGGCATTACTTCTATAGGTGGCTGCACCACATATCCAGTTCATGGACACCTGAGCGCAGGAGAGGTCTTTTTTCTTGTATATGTCCGCCTGTGTCAGATTTAGTCGGAAAGAATAACTTATATTATTCACTGCAGGCGGTTTCCATCTTCATTGTGGGCATTTGAAGCCCACAAGCATTTATTTCCTGGATGTGGTGAATGCTGTGCTCCCAGCATTCACCGCTCGTTCCCGCACATGCTCAGTGGCATCCAGGGAAGCCTGAGACTAGCTCCCAGGAGTCTGGGAGAGGCTAGAAACACGCCTACTCCCACGGGAGGAGAACCAGGAAGTGCAAAGAAGAATAGAAAAATAAAAGGTAATTACGGCGATTTAAATTTTTTTTAAACGGCATGTCAGCATCTAGGCAAGGAAGAGAATACATACAGATATTGTTCAAAATTTGGGTGGAACCCCGCTTTAAGTGGTTAAAAGTGCATGAAATTAAGAAACAAAATAAAAACAATTATGAATGAATGCAGGGCCATTATTGGATTGTGTTGATTGATTAAGCCCAGGTATGTGCTGCATGTGAGGAAAAGATGATCTGCACTCCAGTGATTGCTCTTAAAAAGTATAATATTTATTGACAAGCCACAGTGACCAAACGCAATTGCATTTGGTCACTGTGGCTTGTTAATGAATACTATACTTCTTAAGAGCAATCACCGGAGTGCGGATCATCTTTTGCTCATTTCCCTACTCAGCCAGCGACTGTGGATCGAGCACCTGGGATCTCTGCTTTCTATGTGATGTCTGGGTAGTAGCACTTACTTTTTTGTTTTATATTATGTGCTGCATGTGCCAGTATCAGCATTGAGTATTATACCTATAAGAAATTCTGATATTTCACCGCACTGCAAGGGCCTGTGTCAGTGGGCTTTTGTTGGCTATAAAGCCTATAAGAATGCAAAACCTGCTTGAAGGAGGTCAACTGCAGGTCTAATTCCCATGTCATTGAATTGTGAGTTTCAAACTGTTGCCATTGACGCAAGCCCAAAGCCCATGACTGCAGACCCAAATAATCTCAGTGTCCAGTTTGACAAAAAGTAGTTGTCATTTGCATCTTTAATATTTCTTTCTTTGTTTTTAGGTCCTTCAACTTCTTTTTCCTCCTGTTTCCAAGAGAACAGGAACAAGAGTACATATACAAATGATGAAGAGAAGAAATCTGCCGAGGTAAACACCAGCCTATTGTACATTGATGGCCATTTATGTGAACTTTCCCCCCTTAGAGAGGAACCTGTGAAATCTGCATTGTTCTCTGAAATCTGCTGTTCTAAAACTGACCAGTGGTTGAAGTATTGCCACAGATGCATGTTCTGTTTTGTGAGTATAATTAAAGTGGAATTACATTTCATCTGAGCACCACAAACCAAAATGGTTTTATTTTTATGTTTCAATGATTTTTATTAAAGTTATTCACAGAACAGATAACAAAAAACCTCTGCATATCTTTGAACATTGCACAGTATTCATTGTACATCATACATACAATAAACACGAGGAATACACCTCTAGTATTTTCAAAGCTTTTTATCAAGTCCTGATGTAGACTGTACCTTATTTACTTTAAAATGTGTGGTTTATGTACCATACCCTACAGTGGTTCTTCCACCGTACACTTTACATCATATTCTGTAGCCTTGTGTATGCTCTATATCATAGGTTTCAGACTACATCCCATCAGCTGGGAAACGCGTGCTCCCCAACTATCTATTGGGAAGTCTGGTTTTCCAGATCACGGGGGGGCACCATCCAGACCTCATTAGGTCAGTGTCTTGCCGAGGGGAAAGGGGATAGATTTTAAAAGGAAGGAAAAAGGGCTCAGAGGTAGTGGAGGGCAGAGTTGGGGGGGGGGGCTCCTCACTCTTTGACATGTCATCCAAGAAGGGTTCTGGTTTGTGATTGTCCGGGGATCATTTGTTCGGTATCTGATCCATGGATCCCATACTTTGTTAACTTCATTTTATCCTGCACAATTGCTGTTAGTCTTTCACTTAACATAAGCCATGACATTTTGTGTTTAAGTTGGTCGAATGACAGGGCTGCAGACTTCCAGTTTCTTGCTATTGTCTGAATATAAATGTAAGAAGCCTTCTATGGTTTTTTGAGGCTTCAACTACCCTGCCACCCAGGAGTGCGTATTTCACAGACTTTGCCAGGTTAATCTGGGTGAAGGTGTATATAAAGTTGTAGACCCTGATCCAAAATCTCCTTATTTTGGGACATGTCCACCATATATGATATGCTGTTCCCACCTGGCCACATCCCCGAAAGCACTCCGGGGTGGCTCTGGGTACAAAAGTGGCCAGTCTGGCCGGTACCATATACCACATTAATAAAACCTTATAATTAGCTTCTATAATGGCGGTATTGGCGAGCGATCGAGAAGCTGTCGTTGTTATCTAGTGCCATTCCTCAAAATCTAGGGTTTCTTGAAAATCTTGTTCCCATTGAGTCATCTAGTTCAGTTTTGTCAAGATATATGTCATAAATAAATAAAAAAAAAATATATATATATATATATATATATATATATCAGATATGACCCCTGAGTTTATCATATTGTCGACACGTGTTCCATGGGAGTCATTGTCACTAGATCACCCTTGCATGCTATGGTTTGCATATAGTGGTGTATTTGGGTGAGTCTGTAGTGTTCAGTGTTTGGCAGTTGATATTTTTCTACCAGAGATCATTAAGATAACCCTTATGATCGCAGAGATCTGCTATCCGTATTATGCCCTTGTTAGTCCACCATTCGAATGCGGGGGGAGTGAGGCCCGGGGTGATTTTTCTATTTCTCAAGAGAGGTGCTAGCAGATTGTGGGGTGACTTGAATTTGAGTCCTCGAGAGTCTATCCCAAATATCTAGCGAGAAGGAGAGAGTAGGGCATAATATAATTGGTCTCTCTTTCATTGGTAGCCACATAATATGGGAAATTGGTTTGGGGTGGCAGGAATAAGATTCCATGGTCATCCATAGTGCTTGGGGTTGTTGGGAGTGAAACTTGGTGAGTTGGGCCAACTGGGCCGCATAAAAGTATTTCTGTAAATCAGGCAGGCCAAGGTCCCCCCTTCTGTTTTGGAGTGTACATTGTACCTTTGTTCACCCTGGGCCTCTTGTCTCCCCATATAAACTGAAGAATCTTTTTTTGGAATGGTTGCAGGACAGATCGAACTAGTGTTACAGGTATAGTGCGAAACAAATATAAAACCTTCGGTAGAATATTCATTTTTATTGAGTGTAATCTGCCGAACCATGATGGGGGTGGATCTGCCATCTGGCTAGGTCCTCTGTCAGCTGTTTGAAGAGGGCAGGGTAGTTTTGCTTATGTAGTGTTTGTATAGACTGGGTCAGTTGTATTCCTTCATCATATAAAAGAGCTCCCATTGAAATTGGTAGTTTTGTTCTAGTGCTCTCTGGGTGGAACTTTGCAAAGAGAGGTTCAGTGCCCTAGATTTATTGTGGTTGATTTTAAGACCTGAGATTTCTGAGAATGGTTGTAAAATAGCATAAAAATTGGAGAGGGAGATGATAGGTGACGTTAGAGCCAGCAGAAGGTCATCAGCAAAAAATAAACACTTATGTTTTCTGTCTCCACAAACAATGCCCTTAACATCTGGACAGGCGCAAATCCTTATTGCCAGTGGCTCTATTGCTAAAACGAATAACAACGGGGATAATGGGCATCCCTGCCTAGTTCCCCTTCGAATATCAAGGGTTTGGGAAGAGTATCCCCTGAGCATCAAAGATGCTGTTGGGGTGTCATACAGCGTTTGAAGGAGGCCAGAAAGCTCTCGCCAAACCCGAAGCGACGTAACACGTTAAATAAGTAATCACAGGATAGAGAGTCTAACACCTTCTGGATATCCAACGAAAGCAGCATGCTCTGTATAGGTCCCTTACAATCCTAGTCAGATTGAATTGCTGAAATTAAATTTATAATCCTGCGGGTCTGATCCGATGCCTGGCGGTTTGGGACAAAGCCTGCCTGGTCTGGATGAATATATTGTGGGAGGAAAGAATTTAATCTAAGGGCTAGTATTTTTGTCATTATTTTTAGATCCACATTAATCAAGGAAATTGGGCAGCAATTAGCACCATTATCTGCATGTTCCTGTCCCGGTTTTGGTATAACATGTAAATATGCTGCATTTTCATGTCTGGGGATTTTATTTCCCCATCTCAGGTCATTAAAATAGGAACATAAATGGGGGACGAGGATCTCTTGATATTTTCTATAATGGTGATCTGAGAATCCGTCTGGACCTGGGGCTTTAGAGGGATGTATAGTTTTTATAGCCATCCTAATCTCTAGTTCTGTGAATTCTTTGTCCATCAGTTCTGTGAGGGCGTGTGTAAGTTGGGGCAATAGAACACCTTGAAAGAATGTTTCTGCTTTAGTTTGTGAGTATGTATTAGGTGGGCTATACAGTTTGACGTAGAATTTGTGGAATTCCAGGAGGATCAGTTCAGGATTTTGAGTGGAGTGCCCAGTGGGTAGTCGCAATTTAGGTAGCGTGTATGTAGTTGGCGTATTTAGGTGGCGTGTATGTTCGGGTTACGGTTACGCCTGTCCCAGAATCACTGTTCCAGGGGGAACTTGTTATCCCTCCACCCGAGGGGAGAGGTACAGTACCTTTCTGTCACATAATAAAACTAGCGGCAAGCAATGAACAATAAACAAACATTGAACATTCAAGTAATCGATCAGGTTGTGCGGTGAACTGCACGGTTCTTGTGCAACAGGGGTGACTGTGTGAGATCTACTGTCATTAGTAGATGTCAACCAGTCCCAACTTGAAGAAACTTTAGTGCTCCCCATTTAGGGGAAGTAGCAGCTAACCATGTTCAGGTAATCTGAGAAGACCTTCCGGCCGGCAAGTTCTTTTGGTCCTGCCACAACGGGTAGAGGGGACGATTGGCTTGATGGGAGGGGGCGTGGGAGTCCCGTGTTGATGATCCCCAGATCCAGCAAGTAGGTCCTCTCCATCTTGAAACCTTGAGAAAGAGTGGGATCTGCCTTTGTATGTGAAAGACAACTTGAAGGGAAATGCCCATCTATATTTTATCTGTTTGTTCACAAGCTATTGTAGCAAAGGCTTTAGGTTTGTCAGTTTTTGTACCGTTGAAGGGGCTAGATCAGTGAGAGCTGGATAGGTGCTCCAAATATTGAGAAATCCGGTCTATTGCGGGCGGCAAACATCAGCTTCTCCTTTATGCGGTAATAGTGCGGTTTGACTATTTTATATTGAAGTGGTTCTGATTAACCTTTGTGACTGTGCTGTCGATCTTGATTTCAAGCATCTCAAATCTTTCTCCTATACTTTTACTTTGTATGTCCCGCTTGAGGTCAGTTGTTATTATGGCACACACTTTAGATAGCTCTTGCTGCAGCATTGTAGAAAAGTAGTAGCACCGCATCACTAGCATAGTGTGCTGGCTGAGGTGCAGAGATGTCAGGGCTGGATTGGCTAAAGATAACATCAGTCATTTCTGCCATATTCCTGTCCATGGAGGACATTGGGGAATCTACAGGCTCGTGTATGTCCCTATATGAGGCCGGTGATGGGGGCTGTGATAGGGACTCACCCTGTTGATCTGTGTCCAGGTCTCCGGATGATTGAGAGAAGGGGTTTCTGATGGGCTCAGGCTGAATCTGTTTGGCCTCCTCCTGGGATTAGCTCGTTTCTGTATCTGTGCTGCCTCGTGTTTCTCTGTGTTTTGGCGCCATCTTTGTTTGCGACCTGTGTCCGGGGGAGAGCCCGGCCGCTCCGTTGGAGCGGGCCCGGCTGTTTGTACTGCCTTTTCTTGGGCTGACCTGTCCCCCTCCAGTTCATTACCGCCTCGGGGTGTGTGCTGTTCAGTCTTCAGTGTTTTATCCCCACTGCCTGTGCTGTTTATTGCTTTTTTTTGGGTCTGAGTGTGCGGAGCTTGTTCAGAGCGCGCCTGCTCCTGAGATCCTGCGCATGCTCACTAAAAAAAAATTATTTTAAGTATTCAAAGCAAGCTTGCACATCCATCCACGTCTCCATGCTTTACTTTGAGAAATTACTTTGAGAAACACCCCCTAGCATTTCTGGCCGTGACCGTCTTGAGTAAGGGCAGATGTTTCGTGTATCCTTTTCTTCCAGGGATGTACCTGCCCTTGGCTCAGGCATGCAAGCAGAAACATGTGTGCTTAGCTCAGAAGGCCCCTCCTTCCTTACTAAAGACTCCTGCGATGTATGACATAATTTGGCCAAGCATGAAAACCCAGTAACTGAAAAAATAAAAATAAAAAGTTTAAAACAAGTAAATATGATTTACTTTCCTATGCATTTACTAATGCTAGCAGCATAAGGATTACAAATAGCTAATGTTTAAGAGAGTGAAGTTCTGCTTCATTGTGTAAGAAGGCAGTACCTCTTGTAAAAAAGAAGCAGTTTGTACATTTCAGATAAGGACTCATGCTTCAGACAGACTGACTGCTCTCCCTTGGTATTTAATAGGCAGATGCCTTTAAAAATATGACTATAATAGCAATACTTCTATTTTTCCCCCTTTTTTTTCCTTTACTGACATTCTTACCTTGACTTCTTTACAAGTGATCTGGACAAGTATGCATCTAGTAACGTCTGAGACTGAACCCAGTCATTTTTTTGAGTCGCTAACTTACTAAGTAGTGAAGCCAAGATGAGGTTGTTAGTCCTGGAGCCTGCAGAAGGAAATGTTTAAACTAAGTTTTTTTTCTTACCCTTTCCCCTTAAACAAACAAATGTAGCCCATCCATCCTCTCCCCCTCAAATATCTATATGTGGATCTTTCTACCGAGTCCTGTGACAATATTTTCTTCTCCACATGACAATTGCATCTTGGCCCTAAAGATCTTTGTGACTAGCAGATTGATCAATGTCTATCTATTTACACGGAAAAGAAGCCAGCAGAGTAATGTAAATATTGCCATGGGCCTCTGCATTGAGATCTAGGTAGGTATAAAGATGTGCGAGTGTAAACTACTGTACCTCCTTTTTAGGGGAAAAGACAACAGCAGCTCACAATTTACTGGACTCAGAGATTCTTTTTAAATCACTGAGAGGCTGCCCTTCATGAGTAAGTACTTGTAGTTGGGTTTTTTGAATGTGTAGTTGCTGGGCATCCTAAAGTGAGCAGTGGAGATGGGAATCGGAAAGAGAAATGGTTGAAAATGGGTATTTGTAACAATTGTTTGTTTTCCCTACTTTCTATAGCTCATCATGTACAGACATACAGTAGGTTGACCCTTTTTTCACCCTGTCCTTTCTCTGACAGCTGAACTTTTCTGTGTGCTATAAATTTGTGGCGCCTGGAGGCAATGCGTGCATGTCCTCACTTCCTTCTGCATGACAGGTCTTTTTTTTTTTTGTTTTGTTTTTTTGTTTTTTTTGTTTAAGGACTACATACAATATATATATTGTGTTTGTATAAAATATTTTTTATGCATTTTGTATATGTGCAAGTAGGTTGTCATGTAAATACTTTAAAAATAAAGTAATCAGTCTGTTTGCTTGCTTATTAGTACTGCAGTGTTGTGACTTGTTGATCCTCTTAGCTTACCGCAAATAAGTCTCTTTGAAAACAATCTAATAACCTGAAACACCCACAATGTTGACGTTTAATATTGTTATATTTTTCCTTTCCTGGCTCCTCCCCTTTATCAGCATGCGAATTACATTTTTAAATAAAATCTTTTATTAGATGCCTTTTTTTTATTTAGTTACACCATCCCTGGGTTCTTGTGCTTTTCTATGTAATGCAGATCATGACTGGTGGGAGAGGCTGACAAGGTACCACCTAGCTTCCTTAAAACATCACAGCACCCTGCTTCAGTACTCCTCTAAAGCGCCCTCAACCCTGATGCCTCAGTGAACTGACTTTTTGGGATTTAATCAAATGCCCTTATGGGTGGATGTCAGTCTGAAGGAGTGGGTATTCCTAGGCAGGTTGCACCAGCGTGCAGACTGCCCTAGATAATGTGATGCGTGATGCTAAAGCTTAACGCTTGCAAAAACTGAAATCTAATGAATGAAAGGACAGAGCCATGAACCGTAAGGTTGGGGAAGAAAGAGCTTGATGATGCTTGATGTTCTCCAGATAGGTAAGGTAGTCTCTATTTGAGTTGCTTTAGATTCTAATATATAAGTCCCAGAGAGGAACCTGTACAGCTGTGCAAGACTGAAGGTAAGGCTGGAGTTCAGGTTCGGGCCTTAATTGCCAAGAGGCGTCCTCCCATGCATGAGCTGCCTGCACGCCCCCTGTGATTACCAAGTGTATGAGACTCGGCTGATCAAAGTTTCGGCGTGAGGGGCCTATCCCGTCCCCTTATTACGTGATCAGCTGTGAGCCAATGACAGCTGATCACCTGATGTAAACAGAAGATCGGTAATCAGTGTTTTTTTTTTCCTCTCACGCTGACCCAAAAATGTTGAGATATATATATATATATATATATATATATATATATATATATATATATATATATATATATATATATATATATATATATATATATATATATATATATATATATATATATATATATGAGAGAGATATTCTGCGGACTCTCCGTTTATGTATGTGTATATATACACACAGATGTGCTCATAAGTTTACACACCCTGACAGAGGTTATGATTTCTTGGCCATTTTTCAGAGATTATGAATAGCACCAAAACTTTTCTTTCACTCATGGGTAGTGTTTGGCTGAGACCATGAATTACCAATCAACTGTGTTTACTCTTTTCAAATCATAATGGCAACAGAAACTATCCAAATTACCCTAATCATAAGTTTACATACCCCAGTTCTTAATACCGTGTGTTGCCCCCTTTAACATCAATGACAGCTTGAAGTCTTGTGTGGCATTTGTGGATGAGGCTCTTTGTCTTCTCAGATGATAAAGCTGTCCACTCCTCTTGGCAAAAAGCCTCCAGTTCCTGTCTTGCTGTTTTGCATGAACTGCACGTTTGAGATCTCCCCAGAGTGGCTCAATGATATTAAGGTCAGGAGACTGAGATGGCCACACCAGAACCTTCACTTTATTCTGCTTTAGCCAATGACTGATTGACTTAACCTTGTGTTTTGGATCATTGTCATGTTGGAATGTCCAAGTACGTCCCATGTGCAGCTTCCTGGCCGATGAATGCAAATGTTCCTCCAGTATTTTTTGATAACATACTGCATTCATCTTGCCAACAATTTTGACCAAATTTCCTGTGTTGTTGTAGCTCACACATCCCCAAAACATCAGCGATCCACCTCCATACCTTTTCATCATAGACCTTCTTGACTCCTGTCCAAAAGTAGCGTTTATGGTTGTGGCCAAAAAGCTCCATTTTGGTATCATCACGCCAAATGACTGTGCCAGAAGGTTTGAGGCTTGTCTATGTGCTTTTTGGTGTATTGTAAGTGGGATACTATGTGGCATTTGCGTAGTAATGGCTTTCTTCTGGCGACTCGACCATACAGCCCATCTTTCTTCAAGTGCCTCCTTATTGTGCATCTTGAAACGGCCACACCACATGTTTTCAGAGTCTTGTATTTTACCTGAAGTTATTTGTGGGCTTTTCTTTGCATCCCGAACAATTTTCATGGCAGTTGTGGCTGAAATCTTAGTTGGTCTACCTGACCGTGGTTTGGTTTCAACAGAACCCCCTAATTTTCCACTTTTTGATTAGAGTTTGAACATTGCTGACTGGTATTCTCAATTCCTTGGATATCTTTTTATATCCCTTTCCTGTTTTATACAGTTCTACTAGCTTTTTCCGCAGATCCTTTTACTTTTCCCATGACTCAGAATCCAGAAACGTCAGTGCAGCACTGGATGAAAGATGTAAGGGTCTGTCAGGAGTCCAGAAACTCATTGACCTTTTATACACACACTAATTACAAGCGAACAGATCACAGGTGAAGAGGGTTACCTTTTAATAGCCATTTAAACCCCTTTGTGTCAACTTGTGTGCATGTTATCAGGCCAACATCACCAGGGTATGTAAACTTTTGATCAGGGTCATTTGGCTAGTTTCTGTTGCCATTATGATTTAAAAAGAGTAAACACAGTTGATTGATAATAAATGGCTTCAGCCAAACACTAACCATGAGTGAAAAATGTTTTTGTGTTATCATTCATATTCTCTGAAAAATGGCCAAGAAATCATAAATTCTGCCAGGCCGTGTAAACTTATGAGCACAACTGTGTGTGTATATTTTTAGCTGGCTGGAAATCCAGGTAAAACTTTGCAACAGGTTTACATAAACTCTTTGCTTCAGAAGACTGTATACAGTGAGACATGTCAAGCACAAAAAAGTAAATTTAGGGTTTACATACAGCGCCTTGCAAAAGTATTCACCCCCCTTTGTTCAATTTTTTTTTTAATGTGAATTATATGTGATGGATCAGAACACAATAGTCTAAGTTGGTGAAGAAGTAAAATTTGAAAAATATATACATAAAACTATTTTTCAGAAATAAAAAAACTGATAATTGGTATGTGCGTATGTATTCACCCCCTTTGTTATGAAGCCCATAAAAAGCTCTGGTGCAACCAATTACCTTCAGAAGTCACATAATTAGTGAAATGATGTCCACCTCTGTGCAATCTAAGTGTTGCATGATCTGTCGTTGCATATACACGCCTTTTTGAAAGGCCCCAGAGGCTGCAACGCCTTAGCAAGAGGCACCACTAACCAAACACTGCCATGAAAACCAAGGGACTCCCCAAACAAGTAAGGGACAATGTTGTTGAGAAGTACAAGTCAGGGTTAGGTTATAAAAAAATATCCAAATCTTTGATGATCCCTAGGAGCACCATCAAATCTATCATAACCAAATGGAAAGAACATGGCACAACAACAAACCTGCCAAGAGACGGCCGCACACCAAAACTCACGGACCGGGTGAGGAGGGCATTAATCGGAGAGGTAGCACAGAGACCTAAGGTAACCCTGGAGGAGCTGCAGAGTTCCACAGCAGAGAATGGAGTATATACTAGTACATAGGACAACAATAAGCCGTACGCTCCATAGAGTTGGGCTTTATGGCAGAGTGGCCAGAAGAAAGCCATTACTTTCAGCAAAACAAAATGGCAGGTTTTGCGTTTGCAAAAAGGCTTGTGGGAGACTCCCAAGATGTATGAAGGTAGGTGCTCTGGTCTGATCAGACTAAAATGTAACACTTTTGCCATCAAAGAAAACATCTGGCGCAAACCCAACCCATCACATCACATCACCCAAAGAACACCATCCCCACAGTGAAACCTGGTGGTGGCAGCATCATGCTGTGGGAATGTTTTTCAGCAGTCGGGACTGGGAAACTGGTCAGAGTTGAGGGAAAGATGGATGGTGCTAAATACAGGGATATTCTTGAGCAAAACATGTACCACTATGAGTGTCATTTGAGGCTAGGAGGGAGGTTCACCTTTCAGAAGGACAATTACCCCAAACCCACTGCTAAAGCAACACTTGAGTGGTTACAGGGAAACATGTAAATGTGTTGGAACGGCCTAGTCAAAGCCCAGACCTCAATCCAATAGAAAATCTGTGGTCAGACTTAAAGGTTGCTGTTCACAAGCGCAAACCATCCAACTTGAAGGAGCAACTTGAAGAAGAACAGTTTTGCAAGGAGAAATGGGCAAAAATCCCAGTGGTAAGATGTGGTAAGCTCATAGAGACTTATCCAAAGCGACTTGGAGCTGTGATAGCTGCAAAAGGTGGATCTACAAAGTATTGACTTTAGGGGATGAATAGTTGTGCACATTGATTTTTTTTCTGTTATTTTGTCTTATTTGTTTTCTTCACAATAAAAAAAAAAAAAAAATCTTCAAAGTTGTGGGCATGTTCTGTAAATTAAATGATGCAAATCCTCAAACAATCCATGTATTTGCAGGTTGTGAGGCAACAAAACACAAAAATGCCAAGGAGGTGAATACTTTTGCAAGGCACTGTACACCTTAAAGAGACCCTATCGGTTCAATAAAAAATAAATGCAGATAATTGCAATAGAAAAAGGATTATACTACTATGGTGGCCCATGCCTCCTACCTTTCCTCTGTTCAGCGCTGCAGCCTGACATTCCTGAAAGTGTTGAACACTGCATATTCTGATGGAGGCTAGGCTGCACTGCTGAACAGATATGCATGTAAGGTCATACATTCCAGGGAGTCTTTCTCAGCTCAGCTAAGCATGCCCACTTGCCTATATGCCTCAGCTAAGGGCAGATGGATTCCAGAAAGTAAATGCTACAACCCTTACTAAAATGACCACCATGGCTAGAAATGCTAGGGCAGTGATAGTAAACCTTGGCACCCCAGATAATGCTAGGACAGTGATAGCGAACCATGGCACCCCAGATGTTTTGGAACTACATTTCCCATGATGAAAAATTAGTAAAAATACCTACTCGCGCATATGGAAAATTAGTTGGGGAGCAGCACGTTATAATGGTAAACCAGGAAAAATAGGAAAAATAATTAGCTGTCTAATTACAAACCGCGCTCTGTGCAAAATCACTCTATGTAAAACAACATATTATAAATTTAAAAAATCGTGAGAATTGTGAAATAATATCTGCCAACTGAATATTAAATCATCATAGTGAAAAATAACAAGCAAAATTTTTTTTCAAATTAATCAAATGTGCAAAATTCAAAGAAAAAGTCCACCATTTTTATCCAATGTGTACGACAGATATGTGTCAAAATAGTGTTCAGAAATTGAAAAATTGAAAAACAGAGCATCTGGGTGGATAGAACTTCTAGACAAATCTTTCTTGGGTACAGCGAAGCATCAAATAGCAGTATTCAATCGCCATCACCAGCCACACAGCCTACTCACCAGATGGAGGTGACTCCCATGACAGGAGTCAAATACGCTTTGGGGTCAACCAACGAGGCTTCTCCCGATCACGGCCAGGTGTAGATGCTGGAACTCAGGCGTCTTGATCAGCGCTGAGGCTACTTGGATGCATGCAACAGGACCTCCCAGGGTGGGTCACAGAGACCGTAGATATTTAGAATTGGGGAGAGATGAATGAAAAAACTCCCATGGTGAACCACCGCATTCCCCACATGAGGCTACAAGCGGGCAAAAATACAAACAGAAAAAGCAGGAAATCAAATACGAGCGGAAATGGCGTGTCACGTTCGTTTTACGACCGGTTTCGTCTTATTTTTCACTATGATGATTTAATATTCAGTTGGCAGATATTATTTCACAATTCTCACGATTTATTTATTTATAATATGTTGTTTTACATAGAGTGATTTTGCACAGGAGCGCGGTTTGTAATTAGACAGCTAATTATTTCTCCTACATTTCCCATGATGCTCATGCACTCAGCAGTGTAGGTGAGCATCATGGGAAATGTAGTTCCAAAACAGCTGGGGTGCCAAGGTTCGCCATCACTGTGCTAGGGGGTGTTTTTCAAAGTAACTTCTCAATAAAATAAAGCATGGAGACATGGATGGATGGGTGAATTTACTTTGAATGTTAGAAATTAAATAGCGTTTTAGTTTGTAGTGCTCTAAAATTACTCAAAATTCCGCTTTGAATTGGGGACCTGGAAGATCTAATGGCTAAATGCATGCTTTAGTTGATGATCACAATAAAGTCTTTTGGCCCTTTCACACTGGGGAGGGCGCGGCGTCGGTGGTAAAACGCCGCTATTGTAAGCGGGGCTTTACCGTCAGTATTCGCCCGCTAGCGGGGCGGTTTTACCCCCGCTAGCAGCCGAGAAAGGGTTAAAAACCAGCGTAGAGTGCCTCTGCAGAGGCGCTCTGCCGGCGGTATAGCCGCGCTGTCCCATTGATTTCAATGGGCAGGAGCGGTGAAGGAGCAGTATACACTCCGCTCGTTCACCGCTCCGAAGATGCTGCTAGCACGACTTTTTTTTCCCGTCCTGCTAACGCACCACTCCAGTGTGAAAGCCCTCGGGGCTTTCACACTGGAGACACAGCAGCGGCTGTTTCATGCCGGTTTGCAGGCGCTATTATTAGCGCAATAGCGCCTGCAAACCACCCCAGTGCGAAAGGGCCCTTAATTTTTCTAAAGCACATGGCGTCGCTGCTATACAGCCTGTCACACTAAGATCATAAAAGGTTTGTTATAGCACACAAAAGTTATGTATAGTCCCCTGTAATCTATAAATGTCCTGTCTATGCAACAGTCAAGCAAGTTGCACCTATATACTCAAGAATTGGCTAGTGTGATAGTAAATAACGTTCCCACTGTGTCTAACAATCAAGTCTGGCTCACAGTTTAGCTACTGTACTAGTTATGTATAAACCACTTTTAAAGCTGTCCATACACAAAGTGAATTTCGGCCATTACTAATGAACCAGGTGATATTCGCTCAGTAGGTGTCCTTGTCAGCTGCCTCCCACCCGATATCCCTCAATTAATAAACTTAAGGAGCCCAGGGTAAAATGTCTGACGAGCACCTCTATCCAGACACATGCACTCACTGTTCAGGGCTTCAGGATGGTTGTCAAAATACAAAAGCCACAGCAGAAGATTTATCTATATCCGTTGTGTAGCGTGGATGGAAGATTCTGTTAGACTTTTTCCATTCAGCCTGCAGGCTGAAGGGAAAAAAAAATCATGGTATGGTCAGCTGCAGGGAAATGATCTCTAAGATTTAAGTCAATGTAGGTGAAATGCATCAGAGGGGCGTACCCAAGGGCAGGGACTCTACAGAAGCCAGTGGTTTCAGAATAAACATTATGGTTGACATCATCAGAGTGCGGCCTTGGGCTCTTTACATTGGAGTTAAGGAAAATGAGGCAGCAAATTCTCTGTGTGTGGGTGGATCATGCATACACGCCACAGACCTCACATTGTATGAATAAAGCTTCATTGATTTTATAGAAGGAGTTTGCGACTAGGATTTAGTACACCCTCCACAGCAGTAGAAATATTACTTTTTGATAAAACACATAATAAGCTATAGTTTGAGCTACAGGTAGTCATACCGGATTATCAGATAACTAATTTGTTTCTTGCATAGCCGTTATGTGCTATTTAGACCAATGCCCTGCATTTAAATTTGCAGTGCTGTTGTGTATAATTCTAAGCACTGATACAATTCAGATGTCTGTGATTACATGTGCACTCTGCTAAAGTACACCAAAACTCCTACACACATACATGCATACATATGTGCATAGAATGCCTAGAATAGGGAACTCTGCTTGGATAACATACCACTGAACATAAACTGTAGGACTTTAACACTTGCTTATGAACTAAGCCTTATTCAGATGACCTGCATGAGTAGTAGTATGTAATTTGGTGTGGTAACACAAGGAGCTCCCACCCATGTTTTTCCATCTTGATGCATTTTGCCAGGCAGCTTCTATGGAGAAGGAAAATTTTAAAGGCGTGGTTAATCAGACTGTTGTTTTACTTTTCTAACTAGAACAAGATAAGGCTCAACTGGGATTTGTTTCCTTTGCAGCCAACAAGACATACCTAATTAAGTATTTATGACAAGTTTAGACATGGTCACATGGTTGCTATAATGTTCTAATTAAATTGACTTTAAAATATATTTTTTCATGTTTCACCAATGTGTTTATCAGATGTTGTTCACTTTGAGGAATATTGTAATTGACCATGTTAGTCGATGACGGTTATCCAGTGTTTTATATGAGGCTCCAGAAAGCAGGTTTTCCCTAGTGTGCGTTTCCATAGTGCGCCTCTGTGTTTGTTTTATATCTTGCCACATGGCATTGTACAGCAGCAGCTATGAAACACTCCGCATACCAGAAGACTATTCCAAATAAACTCCTCCATCCATAATATGAGAAGGTGTGGTTTTTTTTTTTTTTTTTTTTTTTTTTTTTCACTTATTTTGTCCTTCATCATTTTCCGTGATTCCACCCACCTACACTGAAAAAAGTGTTCACAATCAAATAAAAATGGCCCCAGAACCTGCTAGCCTAATTTATTTTATTTTTTTTAAGTTTTCCTGGCCTAGCAGAAGACTTCACACGAAAGTTTTTTTTTTTGTTTTTTTTTTTGCCGCTTAGACTCAATGTTAGTAGGCAGGGGCTCCACCTAGACGAGGCAATGAATGGGACAGTGGCCTGAAGGCTAAGGAAAGGTGGATGGAGGAACATTTAAAAAAAAATGTTCTTTAATTTTTAGTATTTTTTGCAAGACCTCTGAGTTTTCTTTTGTCCCAATAGGAAGGGCAACTATCCCCTCTGCTTTGCGGTACTTGGCCCCTACCCCCCAGCACATTTTTGTTCTGGCAATTTATGGACAGAAAAGCGGCGTTGCCTCATTGAGCAAGCTCTTGTGAATTTAGGGTGGTTTTAGTATATTCCTTCCTGGGTGTCTGATGCAATTGGAGCGCTTGTGTGTGAGTGGGGAGAGCTACATCAGTTTCTCTCAATGCCAGATGTAGATTTTCATTTTTGGCCCCTTAAAGGAACTCGGATGCTGGACTTCCAATTGGCATTTCAAGCTCACGAATACCAACAGGGGGGAAGCGGTGGGCGAGGGGCGAAGACGTGCAGACCGCCAAATATATGTCTGGAATTACCAGGCAGCCATCCATGAGGGTGAAAAGGATGTGGGCCATACTGGAATATGTTTTGTTAGTTTACACGGACAAAGGGAAGTCCCTCCTGGAGAGCTACTCTGAGGACTGAGACCCTTTCTTTTCTTTTTTTTATTCTTTTCTTCTTCCCCTCTCTTCCTCTTCCTTTCTTAGCTTCTGTTTTGGCACCACCCGAGGTCAACCTATGTTTCTATACTTTAGCTTTCATTCTTCTTAAAATGTATAGTGTCCGCTCGTGTACATTAGAACATAACGTACATGGCTACCATCTTATCCTTGGTAATGTGCAACTCTTCAGAATATCAGTGAAGTTGAACTACTTAGCATTTCTGCAATCTCACACGTCACTGTAATATTATGCCAACTTGGATTGTCTTTATATTTTGTGCGACATGACAGCTCCCTTTCTTTTGGTGTATAATGTCCTGATGGATACTTTATTCTTTCATATAAATAAAGAATTTGAAGAAAAAAAAAGGGATGTGGGCATAAAAGATCTCACCACTGCTCCAGAGGAAACCTCTGCAGCAGGTAGGAAAAAGCACTGTTATTGCAAGCTGTTTTTCACTGATGGCCTGTAAAGATTAGGCACAGACATTTTCCTATATCCTTATACAATCTGATTTGAGGACTGGCTCTATCCCTCGGAAGAAAGTGGGTTTCCATTAACAAAACAATGACTCATAGGGACCAGATATTGGATTCCTTATTGATGTTATCAAAGACCATAAAATGCATCACAGATGCCTCCAGAGTTGAAACCTCTTACAGTGAGAGCTACGTCTCTTGTCATATCGGCCAGGAAGGCCTTATGGTTGAAAACATGATCTAATGACTCCACTTGCAAATTCGAACTTTGTGGCATTCTATTTAGGGGAAAACTCCACTTTTGAAGCTGTTAAGAGGCTGTTCTTAACTGGTCAGCTGACAGGGAGAAAGGCTTTCCCAAGAGGAAAAAGCAGCAGGATAAGAAACCTTTTTGGAGTCCCAGGTTTGAGTATGGGCAAATAGAAAAGCCAAGAAATATGTAAGAACTGGACAGGCAATATTTAGAGGTGATTTTGTTCAATTCTCCTGAGCCCAGATGTGGGAGGAAGATTGGGGAATTTCCTTGCATGATGAGAATTGGTTAGAAACAATCCCATTATTCCCAATGTGATTTGTCAAGGGTATAAAGTGGAATTCGCTCAAGTTCCACCAGTAGAACTGCTTATTACCTCTCTTCCAAGGGACAGGGGGAAAGCAGCCATCTTCCCTCCTCTAATTCAGGATTTGCAATCCTAAAATGTGATTGTGCCAGTTCCTCTAGAAGAACTATGTCAGGAATTTTATGTTGACCATAGACCAGAGAGATGCGTGTCTTCATGTTACCATTCTGAAGTCATCACAGAAATGCCTGACGTTCACCGTGGGACCCATTCGCAGTTTGCAGCCATGCCCTTTGACCTATAGTCAGCACCACAAATATTTACCAAAGTCTTAGCAGAAGCCTTAATCCCCCTTAGGTAATATATTTGGATACTCTTCTACTGTTTGTGCTCCCTGATACTCAACTTCTAGGTCTTGCCGTCTTTCATAACATCAGTTCAGTGGGTAAAAAGTAAGTTGAGAAAGTTGTAAAACCTTCACTCATCAATCTGGGGTGGAGCTCAGACTACGCTGAACAAGAAGGATTAAACCTGTGGTTCCTTTGGTGGAAAGACATCTAGTTCCTTTCTCAGGGAAGAATTTGCTTTTCCATCAGGTCAGTGTCCATTATCACAGACCCGAGTGCTTGAAAGTGGGGAGCCCATCTAGATCATTGTCATGCGTGGGAAATGGAAAAAACAATAGGCTTGTAAGTTCCTAAATTCAAGAGATCTTCTAGCCATAGACAAATCTTCAGATTACTCAGAAGCATTCTTGGATGTTTTAGGACAACGCTACGTCTGTAACATAACAAACGAGGAGGTACTAGATCCCATCCTCTTATGTCATATGCTTCACTAGCAGATCCCCTCTTCTGTCACTAGCAGAAAAGTATCTTCTTGCTCTGCCGGCAATGCACCTGCGAGGATCATTAAACTCCTTAGCAGACTTGCTCAGCAACAGGGAATTGAGTCAGTCTGAATGGCAACTAAATCATCAAGCTGGTTGTGGGAAAATGGGGCAAAGCAAACATACACCTGTTTGCATTCAAAAGAAAGACACAGGTAGGTTATTTTCTCTAGAGCAACAGGTTAGGCGTGAAGGACTAAAGAAATTCCATCTAACTTATGCATTTCCCCCATTCCTCTTCCATTCAGTCATACAGAAAGTATTAAATGATAAATGGGAATGATTCTGATCACCTTGTATGGTCCACAGAGATCATGGTTTGGCAGTCTCCAAAAGACCGAGCCTAGAGTCCCATGGATTCTGCTGAACCTCTTGGATTTTATCCATCAATGACCAGTGCAGTACCCCCATGTGCAGCAACTAACGTTAGCAGCTTGGTACTTGAACAGCAACTGCTGAAATCCCATTAGTTATCAGACAGACCTAGAATGTTGAAAGCCACAAATGCAATTTATGACGGAGTATGCAAAATAAATATATTATGGCTATTGGAAAGCAAGAGCCCAGAAGTACTCTAGCTTCTGTTCTGGAGTTTCTTCAAGAAGGGATACAGAGAACATCCATCTGTCAACACTCTAAAGGGCAAGTAGAGGCACTTTCGGACTGTATTGAGATTTAGATTAGCAGAGGAGCCTCGGATTCACCAGTTGAGATTCAAACCATGTATGGGCAGGCTGACTATACCCAAGTTGATCCAGGGCAGAGAAAGAGGCAACACCGGAACAAAACTGCAAGACAGGCACATGGTTGAGTTTCAACACTTTTGTAAGACTTTACTGGGTAGACCTGATTTCCAGTCAAGACCAACCTTTTGGTAAGAAGGTTCTGCAAGCAGTGGTTTCCCCCAACAAGGTCAGAACTAGTTTATTCTCTCCTGTGGTGTCCTGGCAGATGAGGAGAAACCAAGTTACCTGGTAACTTCATTTCAAAGAATTTTCTAGGACAGAAGGGAGTCCCTAACCTACATTGTGTTTTATTTATATGTAATTAGTAGTGTACCTTTATCATGCAGTTGTATATGGCCCTTGGTTCTCTGTTATTAGGCAAGCAGGGTTCTAGGGGTGTTCTTGGGTTGCACCTCTCTGGAGTGGAAGCAAAGGAAATTGCTTGATTCCCTCATCAACACTGACCTCAATCTCTCCCGCAGCACTATTGTATTCTGCTGGTGGGGCGCACAGGGGAGCATTCCCCTCTGGCAGAACACATTGATTATTGTTGCACTATGTTCACGAAAAACCCAACAGGCTGGTTGTACACAAGTCGATTTGATAGAATGGCTTGTGTACAACCAGGATGCCCGTACATGGATCGGAATTCGGCCGGTCCCTGCTGAACTGGCCAAATTGTGATCCATGTATGGCCGGCTTTAGACTCAAGTGATTTTTGAAAGTTTAAAAAAGGAATTCTGTAAAAAGGCTTAATCATTGGATCAGCTTTCCTTTAGTACATTAAACAAATTTTCTGCCTTTTTATTGACGTATCTGACAGAATAACTGACTCAGGAAGTTTGTTTGCATTATTACATTCTTAGTGCACTTAAAGGAAGTAAAAGAAAATTTGAGTTTGTTACCATTGATGAGTTGAGGTGGTGGTTCTACACAATTGTTCCTTCTAATACAGGTCTATTGGTCAAACTCACTAAATGCAATGTCCCCACTATGTGATGGATTTCTTTCCCAACAGTTTTTAAGCAGAAAGGAAAAGGTATTGTAGTTTTTGAGCAAAAACATTTTAAAACGTTTTTTATAATGCAGGTCAGCCAATCAACCAAAAACTTTCTAAAAATATTTTTTTTAGAAAAAAAACTGCCCTCTGTTTATTCTTTGAAAATGTTCCTATTACGTTATGAACATTTTTTTTTCTATATATTTAAGAGCCCGTGGTGTTTTTGCCATGGTGGAAATGGAGTTGAAACGCATTTTCTTAGTAAATTTATGTTTACAAGTGATTTGTTACTTGTAAGCTGTTAAATAACTGCTGCAGCATACTAGTGAATGTTCAAAGCATATACTGTACATTCAGGACTATGTTTAATATTCCATTCCCGCTTGGTGGTGCATCATGCCAAGTGTCAGACATGCCTGGGTGTTGGTGCATACTCTGCCAAGTCTGGGACATCTGCCAAGAGCAGCTGTTCTATCTCAGAGGACACACTTGTTTTCCTCAAGAATGAAACCAATAAACGTTTACCTTTTTATCTGCCACTGTGCTGGTATGAACTGGTAATTGTGTTTTTTTTTTGTTTTTTTTTCTTCTACAAAAATATAAATTTAATTTATATTTTGTGCTTTGGTTTCTTTTCCCATTGTATCCGTGTTCAGTGCTTTATATGCAGCATCTCTGTGTGACATATTGGTAGGTGGTTACATAAAGTGTGTGTTTGGTTTTTTTTTAGGGTTTTTTTCTTAGTTTTTTTGTGAAACACTTATACCACTGATCAATTCTGCAGTGCAGATTAGCAGGGCTGTCCCTGCACTCAAAGTTTCTAGCAGTGCTTAAAGCTGGCCATACATTGTACAATTTCCTTTTAGATTTACCTTGAACTATGTAGGGCAATGGCCTGCTTGATTGCTTACAAGTTGAAAGTGTTTAGGTTAGACCTCATATTATTATATGGTTTTTGTAAATCTAAAGGAAAATTATACAAGAAAATTATAATGTATGGCCAGCCTAAGGCATATTTAGTTGATCCATCAACTTGGCACATTAAGACTGCCCATACATGGTTCGAATCTCGGCTGGTTCCTGCTGAACGGGCCTGAGATTTGAACCGTCTATGGCTGACCTTACACAGTATAGTTACAATACAATGCAAAATAAGGGGATTAGCGTGTGATAACTTACAATTAAAAGTAGGGATGCACCAAAATTTCGGCCGCCGAAACATATCGGCCGAAAATGGTCTTTTCGGCAAAATGCCGAAAGAGAATTCTTGCCGATAATGGCGCTGAAAATCGCGCATGCGCAGTAGTGGTGGGCGGCGTGCACGTTTTTCGCGGTTAAGACGCCGCACTCGTAAGCACGTTCCCTGCTGAGACGCTGGCACCTTCCCCGCGGACGCTCCTCGGGCTTGACAGATTCTGCTGGGACCCGAGAGATGCTGCTGGGACCCGAGAGACGGCTTCATAGAGGGCTGCACAAAGCATACTTAGGTACAAGAGTGGGCACTGTCCCTCCTGCATGGCTGCCCTTACTACTATTTGCCGGTGAGCATTTTGCCTTACTTAAACTGACAGAAGCAATCCAACTAGTAGTATTATTTTATTATAGTACTGAAACTGAAATGATGATCTTTCTGTCTATAGCAGTCAAACAACATGTATTACTTACTGCTTGGCCTTTGTTAAACAACAAGCCAGCACTCTTGCCATGCAATACTAGTATTTAAAATTTCTGTCTGCACTGCAGTAGATTTGACTTGTAGCAAAAAGATTTTATATAAGAGCCCTTTCACACTGGGGCGGTTTGCAGGCGCTATTGCGCTAATAATAGCGCCTGTAAAAAATAAGGTGTATAAAAATCCGCCTACTCATACACCCAAAAACGCTGCGCTGATGGAAAAAAACCTTAATCTAAGCTGCTGCTTAAATAATAACAAACATAAAATAAAAATTGATTCACCACAAACTCGCCCCAAGTGAACTCAAAATAGCAGCGCTAAAGTAATCCCTAATCTTAAAGTAACATATAGTGAAGAATTATAAGAGTGATAAGTCTTATCACTCTTCACTATATGTTACTTAATAATAGCGCCTGCAAACCGACCTGAAAGTGCCGCTGCTGTGTATCCAGTGTGAAAGCCCAGAAGGCTTTCACACTGGAGCGATGCGCTGGCAGGACGGTAAAAAAGTCCTGCCAGCAGCATCTTCGGAGCGGTGAAGGAGCGGAGTGTATACCGCTCCTTTACCGCTCCTGCCCATTGAAATCAATGGGAGGGCGCGGCTATACCGCCGGCAAAGCGCCTCTGCAGAGGCGCTTTGCAGTGGTATTTAACCCTTTCTCGGCCGCTAGCGGGGGTAAAACCGCCCCACTAGCGGCCGAATACCGACGGTAAAACGCCGCTAATAATAGCAGCGTTTTACCGCCGACGCCGCCCCAGTGTGAAAGGGCTCTAATTGAACTGATTAAATATAATTTGAAATGGAATGGAATGGATTGCAATTGCATGCTATTTATTTTTTGAGCATAGACCAATTCATTTACCATTTCCAACATAGTACATGAATTGGTATCGGACTGTGCTACCTAGTATAGTATAGTATAGTATGACTGACTACCTAGTATGTTCCAATTGTCTAGTTGTGCCATTTGTTGGTTGTTCATTGTAGTTCTTCTACAGTTTTTTGCACTTTAATTTAAGAGAGAACTCCAGCTTTTGAACTACTGTACCATAGTTTGTTGCTGTTGGGCTAAAGTTAAACTATGTCTCTTCCTAAGCTGTCAGCCCGCTGCATGTGCAAATGCAAAACTGTATGTTCTGTATCTGTGGCTGTCTACATACTACAGTACTATACCACACTGTGTTCCGGGTATGGGCGGTGACTTCCATAAACACAGACTAGACTAGTCTACATTGCTTGCTATGATTGGCTGAGCACTGCTGCTGTAGACTAGTCTGTGTTCCACTTCCAGGATGTCCCCGCCCATACCCGGGGACGGAACACAGTGTGGTCTACTGTATGACTAGTATGCATCTAACTCGCAGCTACATACATACACTTTTATATGGCACATTCAGCCGCTGTCACCTTAGGGAGAGAACTTGGGGAAAAAAACTATTAGTTCTCATTTAAGTTGAAAGAAAATAATAAAATAAAAATTTTATTATAGCGTAGCAGATAGCACTGTACTATGTTATATTTACAAAAACTGTGAAACAGAATAATGGCCTTCTGCCATATTTCTGTTATGGTTAGTTGAGAGAGTTGTTCTTTAAAGTATTACTTACTTATACATAGTTTGTTCTGTTGGGCCAAACTGTTATTGTCTCTCCCTAAGCTGTCAGCCCGCTGCATGTGCAAAACTATGTTCTGTATCTGTGGCTGTCTACATACTACAGTACCACACTGTGTTCCGGGTATGGGCGGTGACTTCCATAAACACAGACTGGTCTAAATTGCTTGCTGTGATTGGCTGAGCACCGCTGCTGTAGTCTAGTCTGTGTTCCAGGATGTCTCCGCCCATACCCAGGGCCGGAACACAGTGCGGTCTACTGTATGACTATGTATGTAACCCGCAGCTACATACATACACTTATCGCACATCCAGCCGCTGACACCTTAGGGAGAGAGAACTGAATTACTAGTTCTGATGTAAGTTGGAAATTAATAAAATATAAAGTCAGTCTTTGGCATTTTTATAATATTATATTAATATTAATTATTATTATTAATATTATTATCTTATTTTTTTTATGCCTGTTTTATTTGGTATGGTGGTGCAATGTACACTGACTGCAGTCTTATTTTATTTTTATCTTCTTTGTCCACTGTCCAATTTTATGTGAGTTACTTTTTATTAAAGTACTTTTTGACATTACTGGATTGTAGTATTCTTTTCTTCATAAAATTAATGATTAAGTTGAATATAACGAATACGAATGTAACACAATTTTGTATATCCAATAATTTTTTGTGTTATATATATATATATATATATATATATATATATATATATATATATATATATATATATATATAACAAAAAAAGCCTATTTCGGTTTCGGTGCTGTTTCGGTATCGGTTTTTGGGATCAAGGAAGATTTATTTTCGGTATCGGTTTCGGCACCGAAAAACCCATTCGGTGTATCCCTAATTAAAAGGGAGGGGCAAGTGATACATAAAAGTAGTAACTGTGGGACGATGATGGGATGGGGTAAAACTTCCGTTTTAGGTAGCGGCAGGGCAGGCCTTTCTGAGAAGATTAGCTTTTGGTGAATTTAATATACACTTTTAGCAATTCAAAAAATGTGTGGCTTTTGGATTGTGAGATAAACCCTTGGGAAGCTCACGTAAACAAAGAAAAGTGTACAGACTCGACGAGCAAAGTGTTTCTTGTGAAAACTGGATAATGAAGTTCTAGCGCTGAAATAACAGAGCTCTAACTGTAAGCCATCATGCTTCCCAAACATCAGTTTTAAAGAAACTTTTTAGTTCTAACATGCTATTGCTGACCAGGACCTGACAATAGTAGTTTCCTGGTTGTCTCTGGCCTCAAACAAGAATGCAGCTGTTGAAGTGTTTGGAAAGTTAGGTTCATAGACTGCCTTCCATCTCTTGGGTCAGTGGATAACAGTCTTGTTACTTTAATTGTTATATTGATTCAAGGCTTTAAATGGAGAACTCAACAATGGCAACCTACCGATTTTATATTTTTTCAGGTTTCCTTTAACAAAAAAAAAAAAAGTTAACATTTTTAGATATCAATACTTTTTGTTAAACTTGACGATTGTTACTGCCAATTGGGAACAATTTATTCTATCGACCTATAGGAAGTAAAGAATATGTGTTGTAAATTCCAATACTAAGCCACATAAGTACATGGCTGTCAGTCTGTTAATAATGGTGATATATGGAAACTGGAGGAAGGCCTTGTATCCAGGTATATATATCATTTCTATAAACTGGTCACTAGAAAAATTACCTTTCTGTTCTAAAAGGCTGCCGTTAGAAACACCTGTGCCTTTTACCCTTCTGATTTTATGCATCTGTTACATAATGCTGTCTTATTGCTGTTCACTTATTAACGCTTTGTCTTTTATTGTCTTAGGTATTCAGAAAGGACTTAATTAGTGCAATGAAGATTCCAGACTCTCAACATGTCAACCAGGATGAATATTACAATTTTGTGGACACTTGGAAGCAGGAGTGGGAAAAAGGTGTTCAAGTTCCAGCTAATCCAGAAACTATCCCACAGCCTTCTCTCAGGTCAGAACAATGCTATAAAAATGCACTGATCACTGTATAAATGGCACTGGCTGGGAAGGAGTTAACACTGATCAAAGGGTTAAGTGCTCCATAGGGAGGTGCTTTCTAACTTTCAGGGGGATGGACTGACTGGGAGTAGGGAGAGATCACTGTTCCTGAATACTAGGAACAGTTGATCTCTCTCCTCCCCTGTCAGAACTGCTATCCGCCTTGTTTACAGATCCCCATTCTGCCTCAACAGCGACCGCGGATGGCCGGCAGAAATAGAGTCCGCTGGCCCCATGAACTAGCTTGCGCGCACCCGCTGTATCTAATGCATTAACCCCGCCCTGCTGCAGTATATGTGAGGTGGTGGGTCTGGAAGTGGTTAAAGTGGAAAAAAGTCAGAAAATGAACTCCTGATAGTTTACTTCATGCTGACCCCATTTGCAGGTGTAGCTATGTAAAACATTAAAAAATAAGTGCCTGATCTGTTGAAAATCCAGTAATGCATTGTATCACATTGCTCTGCACAGCCTCAGTTTTTCTATATTTTTAGGCACTGTGCCAGAAATCGGAGCCAAAAATTTACTGCTACTCAGGGGCTCTGTGTTTCTGCAAATGTCAGTTTCCAGCAAGTAGTACCTGAAGCAATGCTGGGGGGCAATTTTACAGCACACACTGATATTGGTAGCATAATAATCTTGAATGTATGTTCCTTTCTAAAGAACATTATTTTTTTTATCAAATTGTTATAGGTAAAGTTCTGCTTTAAATGAGAGTTTGCATAATTTGCATTTTTTCAGCTAAAAATATCAATACTTTCTTGTGTGTGTATATAGGCTGAATATACTAGTATGAACGTTTGCATCTCATTTACAGGGTCATTGCTGATAAGGTAAAAGAGGTGCTGTACTCACGGCCACGAAAGTACATCCATTGCTCAGGGCAGGAGCCATCAGAACCAGGATATGTAAACATTCTGGAACTAGCAGAAAGCATGTGCCGATATGACCTTGATGATATGGACCTCTTTTGGCTTCAAGAGTGCAACCTTGAACTTGTAGATATGGGTATGTATGGGACACAAAAAAAGTGTGTGTGTGTTTTTTTTTTTTTTTTTTGGACACTTTTTCAAAAATGTTTTTTTTATATATAATGGTGTTCGACTTTTTAAGTAATTTTTGAAGCGATTTTGCGTTAAAAAAAAAACACAAAAAACTCAAGAAAAATGCATCCCTCTAAATTCTATGTATGCCTTTACACTGGTCCATTGCGCTTCGGTTGCAGAGTAACACCCCCCCCCCCCCATGAAATGCTTTGAAAACACCTCAAAAACGCACCCATTTTGCAGTTTTTGATTCACATCACCTATGAAAATCATGGTAAAATCTTGTGCATTTTTTACATTTTTCGGTGGCCATTATCGGGACTCATTAGCAAAACACTGCTAACCCTGTTTTCGGCCAATAATTTTCAGCGGCCGATATATCGGTCCATCCCTACTAAAACCTTGTCACTGTTAACACTGGACCAATAGTTCTGTGGGAAGCTGTTTCCCCTGCCGTAACCTTGCTGTTTCCCCTGCCGTAATCTCCCTATGGATACTACTCCTGATCATTGATTTTTATGATTAAGTCATGTTTATGGGTGTTATCAAAAGCATTCATGTAAATGGTAGTTTATCACCTGTCTAGGATTCCCACAGCAAGAGAGAGTAACAGTAATACTGGGCATTAACTAGTGGTAGCCACAGAGGTATGATTTTGGCAGTTAACATTTGGTACAACATAACTGGTAGTTCACTAGTGAGGCCATCTCTAACAATAATTTAGGTAATCGGCCTGAGAATCGATATGAACATGGAGAATTCAAAAGAATAATTATAAAAGATAGGATATTCATACCCTTGGGGACCTATCTTATAGTACAGTTAATGAATGCCATGGTCTGCGCTATGCAATGTCCACCACTGTTCTTGAAAAGTGCCATTAGATAGCTCAGAATTTTTTTTGCATTTCTTTAGATTCCTGATAATTAGATGTATTCTAATCTCACCCTTTTTACTGCTTTGATTATTATTGGCTGAGCAGTGAACCGATCATTTCTTTTTGCCACAGGTTGCACTCCAGTGGATGAGAACACTATGGAGAAGACTTTAGAAGTGCTGGAACGTCATTGTCATGAAAACATGAATCATGCAATAGAGACAGAGGAGGGACTGGGCATAGAATATGATGAGGATGTCATCTGTGATGTTTGCCGCTCCCCAGACAGTGAGGAAGGCAATGAAATGGTGTTCTGTGATAGTTGCAACATCTGTGTGCACCAGGTGATTCAGAGGTGCCTTTTAAAAATTAGGGAAACCTTATGAGTAATGGGTTAGAACCTTGTATATTGGTTTATTTACCGACACATTTATGATACCTAAATACCAGACTCCTACAACACTACACTGAATGCACTACAACACAGAGTGTCCTAAACATGTCCCATCAATGGATCATGTTTTGCTGGTGATCTCACATATGTGCAGTTGGTGTAATCAATGTCTCGGCAATGTCATTCAGCTAAATGTGTACATAAATTGTTGGCAGGAGTGGAGTACATGGTTAAGGGCCATATGGCCTTATATTTTTTTCCCTTGCTTTGTAAAAGACATTAATGTTCCTAAATTATTGTGGCAGTAGAGGAAGGAACTTTTTTGTATCATGTTAAGTCATATAACATTCCCTTTGGTTACTCTTCTAATGTGTTTTTTTATTTACTTTGAATGGGGTGAAATGTCTTGTTTGCATGGCTATACATTCATTCATCACATCAGGGGAGCTACAATAATATGTAGGTTTTATGCTTTACTTGAATGCATGACTTAATTTTCTTTGTTCAAAGGCATGTTATGGCATCCTGAAGGTCCCAGAAGGCAGCTGGCTGTGTCGAACGTGTGTTTTAGGTATACACCCGCAGTGTATTTTGTGCCCAAAGAGAGGTGGAGCAATGAAAGCTACAAGAACTGGTACAAAATGGGCACATGTAAGCTGTGCTCTATGGATACCAGAGGTAATAACTTTTCCATCCTCTTCTGGTTTGTTATACAGCTCATTCTTCTTTGCTAGTGACAGCTAGACCTGTTTCATATTAGGGTGCTTTAGAAATTGCCCACCCCAGTGTGTATTATATCAGATGATCTGGAGTTTATACAATACCATTTATTGGGAAGCTCAAAAATCTTACGATGCAAGCTTTTGAAACACGTTATGTTACTTTATTGGATTTAAAGCCTGATGAGGCATATATTTTAAACTTGAACTAATGGAATTGCCAGTAAATTGTATAATTTAAAAAGCACAGCACTCTGCTCCCACTTGATCAAATAAATGAAAATGCGAAGAATCTTTTTGAACAGGAGAAAATTTATAATGATGATTTGTTTCTCCTTAAAGTGATTGTAAAGGTTCTGTTTTTAAATATCAAGCATGTTTCACTTACCTGCTCTGTGCAATTGTTTTGCACAGAGCAGCCCGATCCTTCTCTTCTGGGGTCCCCCCTCCAGCGCTGTGTGCTCCTCCTCTTCAGTTTTCGCCCCTTTGCAGTCGCTTTGCTATGGGGGCAGATGTCTGGGTTTGCTCCCCGCTCACTGAATTTGACAGCAGCAACCAGTGGCTCCCGCTGCTGTTTCTGAATCTGAGGGGAGAGAGAGCAGTGCTGCTGGTCTTGGGCACAGCGCTGGATGGAGATCGGGCTCAGATATTTGGGGGGGGGGGGGTCAGTTGTACGTGGGATTTTTCATCTTTAATATAGAGAATGCATTAAGCTAAAAAACCTTTAGCCTTTTACGATGGTTTTAAAGTGGTTGTAAAACTGAAAAAAAAGAAAAAATCCTGTAAGACAAAGGCATAATGAGCTAGTATGCATCACTGGAGCCACAATGACGTCGCTCATGCGCGTGGGAGCTAACGCTCATGACACACTGCTGAAGAAACTGCACGAGCAAGCCATTTCTTCAGTGCGCATGCGCTGATGATGTCGGCGCAAGCGTATATGGTAAATTTCTCCTAAACTGTGCAGGGTTAGGAGATATTTACAGTACCTACAGGTAAGCCTCACTGTATGTGAGATTCTAACCTCCCTTTCTTGCTCGCTCCTAGATGAACTAGGGCCTTTGGGATTTGCAGTGTAGGCACAAGTGGTGTAACAGGGTTTACCACCACTTTAAAGGAAACCAATGCATAATGCAGGATGATACTTGTTTTTTTTTTATGTGCTAGATTGTACCTTCATAGTGACACTCTACATTGCCTCTGCAGCCCACTGAAAACTTTCCAATCCTATGTATTGGGGGAATAGACATAATACATTCTGTCAGAAAAACCTACTATGGTGGAATGGGGCTTCGCAAACACCTGCTTTGGTACTTCAAAGCATTCTGGCAGCACAGAGGGACATCCTTTTGTAAAGCAAAATTTTACTTGACTTGTGAACTTTACTTTGTACAAAGACAAAATTTGACAGTATTTTGCTTGTCCGGAATCTCACGGCATATATTTTGTTTTGTTTTTTTCTTCCTTTTTACAGTATATATGTGTGTGTGTGTGTGTGTGTGTGTGTGTGTGTGTGTGTGTGTGTGTGTGTGTGTGTGTGTGTGTTTTTTTCATAGCATTTTTATTTAAGTATTGCAAGAAAAAAAAAAACAAAGATACACAAGGTTTGACTGAAACAAAACACTGCTGCAGAAGTGGCGGCAAAGAAAACAAAACTGCCCTATTAAACTAATCTGAATATAGGCTTTAGCCTTTCTTCTGTACTTTGTTCAGTCTTTTTTCCCAGAAATAGAGGTAAAGACTAATATTTGTGAAAAAACACTGCATCACTAGGAGGTGAAAAATAAGTACGCTCTCTTTAAATAATAGGTTCTGGAATGAAAAGTACTTCCCCTTTTTCTTTCCTCATATGCACCTTAAAGTGAAAGACTGAGGTCTACTGCCATACTCCCATAGTGTAGGTTCCCTACAAGTCTGAATTTCCCCTGCCTCACTGACATTTTTTTTATCTTTAAACCAAGTTTTTGGCAGATTCTGTGGGAGTCACAGGGGGTATTTGGCAGTTTAGGAAGGGGACGCCAAGTGGTGTCTGTTCCTGACACAGGACTTGTCCACTGTTATAACAAAAAAGCACAATTGATAAGAAATTGAGAGAACTGCTGGTAGGTCTTGGAGGGACCCTGTTTCAGGAGGCAGTTTGGCATTTTTAGGGAGTCTGTTCTTTTCTATGGCAGCAGCAAGGGGGAACAGTGATCCTAAAGTTCATTTACTTTTTAGCAAATTTTTTGTTTGCGCACATAAAAACAAATTCCTGTCGAGAAATATGGAATATTAATTTATATAATACGCTTTCAGAATGGTTTTGGGATACAGTTTGGTGATTCAATTTATATGCATTATTTAATACTGCCTGCAGTTCGTCTCTGCGGTATAACACTCATTCTTTTATACAGGTGAGCATTGCTTGCCCTGAAAGGATGGAGCCAATAACTAAGGTTTCTCACATCCCTCCCAGTCGCTGGGCATTGGTCTGTAGTCTCTGTAAACTGAAGACTGGAGCATGCATACAAGTAAGATGTTTGTGTTTGTATCTGTAATTGCTGTGCCACAGAGTAAACCCTGCTTTCAAGTTACAATTCATGAATTTTATCTGCCATACATATAGATACCAGATGTACAATTCTTTTTTTTAAACTGTATGCCCCATGTAAAGCTGAAATAACATAATGCAAAGGAATTATAAGTACCAATATATAGCAGCCAATCGGCCAATAACAATGTGCAAAAAGCAATATCCTGCAGTAATTGACTTTTGCAGGATATTGCGTTTTGCGCTTGGTTAGTAAAACAATGGGCAATTCAAATCTAAGATGACAAAATTCAAACAAGAATATTACCATTAGCGAGAATCATATTTTCAAATTGTTCTAACCAATTCCGGTGATGTGCTTCCACCTTCCTCACTTTGCTGTGCCATTCACAAACCACAGTCATCACTGCGCTATGCTCTGTAAATGGAATGACAGGTTGGGGAGTGGGGACCTGGAACTGGGCGCTTCATTGCAGTGGGAAGCGGAAGCGCAGCTCCTCACTTTACATCAAAATTGATTAGTGGAGCTTAGAGAGCTCCTGAAGTTGTAAAAGAATGGCATTGTTTGCATTAAAGTGAAAAAAAAAAATTATATTCAAGTTTGTCTGATAAAATCAGACCTTCATCCGCCACCTTAAGAAAAACTTGCTTACCAGATAGCAAGCAAAACAGGCGTGTGGCTATAGCCCAGCCAAGGCCTTGTACTTGCACAGATGCTTGTATGGGGCGTTGGCCACAGGATGGATCGCTGCACTAAGTCTCACACACTTAGCAAACACTGTGGAGTCTGTTCACGTCCCATTCAGAAGAGGACCCACAAAGAAAAACTAGCCATAGTGTAATATTGTCTCACTTTATTAAATAGAAAAAAGTATATATTTTAAATATGCATGGATAAAGGGCCGGCTTACAACAAGCGCCCGTCCGGGTTGCAAAAAGTGTGGTGACGTCAACACGTACCCTTCTCTTCTGATGCGTTTCATCATAAAGTGATGTCTCCCCAAGACGATGTCACTTTATAATGAAACGCGTCAGGGGAGGGTAGGCGTTTACGTCACCACACTGTTTGTAACCCGGAGGACGGGCGCTTGCTAGCCAGCCGGCTCTTTAGACATGCAAATTTAAAACCTATGTAAGTGCAAAATTTTTTTTCTATTTAATAAAGGTGGGTGCAGAAGGGCAAAGCCACTGAAAAGGGACTGAAGGCTCTTCTTTAACTCAGAAATCCTCTATTGCTCTCAGCCTCCTCCAAATCTAACTTTTTTTTTTTTTTTTTTTGCTTTTGTTGTCCGACTTCCTGTGTTACATAGTTAGTAAGGTTGAAAAAAGTCCAACCACAAAACCGGGTTACTGGGTGGCTTAGTTAGTTCTCCATTGTCCCACTCACTGTATGTGAGATTGTAACCTCCCTTTCTTGCTCGCTCCCTAGATAAACTTGGGACTTTGGGATTTGCAGTGTTCACACAAACGTGTATGGATGGTTCCAAACGGATGTGACTGGAAAAGGAAAAGTTTGGCAGTTTAGAGAGGACATTTTAAGAAGGTCGAAAAACAACGCAAGAAACTATTTCATTAGACTACAAGGCCAATAAATAGTTATTTTAGTTTAGTTAGTTAGTTTTATTTTATTTAGTTATTGTATTTTTTTTTGGAGAATGATCTAGTTTAGTGTCACTTTAAGAATAAAAAAAAAATAAAAATGAAAGTTTCTGTGGCTGGAGATGCATTCTAAAGCGCACACAAAGTTAAAGCCGGGCTAAAAATGTTGGCCCCAGATTATAGCTAGGTGAATTTACCCACAGATCCTCTACAGTCAAAAGCTTTTGTTGTAACCAGAGAAAGATTAGTTCTGATACCTGAGTTGGTGTGCAGAAGTTGCAAGTTTATATATCGTCTATAAATGTTCACTGAGGCATTTCTATTGGAAATAAACTCTTTTCATTAAAATGGATAATAGCGGAAATAACTTTGGATGATCCAAGTCCAACATGCACTATTTTAACTAACCATTTCAGTGTGTTTACATTAAAAACAATTGAAAACAAATTTTGAAATTACAGTATATTTACATGTTAAAGCTTACATGGTATTTTAGAGGTGGGTTTACATCTACTTTAATTGTTCAGCAGATGCAAGCACTTTTGTCTCATGTGAATGTATCTTTAGTTTATGCTCCTGTAAGCTACTTGCATTATAATTCATCATTTGTGTTTGTTTTCTTTTATCAGTGTTCAGTTAAGAGCTGCATAACAGCATTTCATGTCACTTGTGCCTTCGAACACACTCTGGACATGAAGACCATTTTAGATGAAGGAGACGAAGTTAAGTTCAAGTCCTACTGCTTGAAGCATAGCAAGAACAAACATTGCTCAGAAGGGGAGCAGGAAGATTCTCACAAACCAGTCATTGACAACAGACAAAGTGAGAGTGAGAAAACCAGCCTCCGTGCCCAGAAACTAAAAGAGTTAGAAGAAGAATTTTACACTATGGTAAACGTGGATGCTGTGGCAGCTGAACTAGGAATACCCAAACTCACTGTGGACTTGATTTACTCTTTTTGGCTGCTGAAACGTAAAAGCAACTTCAACAAGCCACTGGTGCCTCCTAAAGAGGAGGAACAGGAAGGCTTGTTACAACCCAAAGAGGACAGCATCCATACAAGAATGAGGATGTTCATGCACCTTAGACAAGATTTAGAGAGAGTGAGTCTAGTTTTTACAGCTATGAGGTTTCTTTTTAAAACAATAGCTTATGAAAATGTTCTTTTCACATTTTACCTTGTATTCTGTTTCATAGTTAAAATTGTTAAAAAGCAGGGAAGGATTAAAAATTCCACAAGGTTTTCATAGCGGTCTGTGTGTTCCTGTCCAAGTGATTTTCCTTCCTTGAATTTCTTTCTGTAAAGTAAAAATGGTGCAGATGGACAAAGACCTTGCATACATTCTAACCCTTACCCACTCTATCCAACACCCCCCTTACCCTTCCATAAGTTTTGGCTTGTGTTGATCTTTAGCCATTTAAGTCACAAAGCGTTTTTTACTGGTCTGGTTCTGCCTGTTATATCTTTTAGGTTTGATGTTTCCCCTAAAATATTTTACAATGTTGGGTGTTTTTCTTATTTATTTATTTTTTAACTAACAGGGCCTTAATTCAGATAGACTTTTTTTTTATTGCAAATAGTAAAAGAAAAACATTTGTAATTTTCCCCAATGCAACTTTTATGTAAAATGTGTGCACACAAATATATTTACTATAAGTCTGCCTATTAAAATTATATTACATTGATGCAACTTATGTAGCAGAATTGTAATGTTCATGTTAAAACACATGCTACGTATTTTACTTTAGGACGCTTTATTCTACTTACAAGGCTACACTCTGCCTCAGAGCTCTTCTTCTGATTATTACTAGAGTTGGATTATATTAAAGTACTACTAAAGCTTCCTGTGTGACAGTCCAAACCCAGTTACTTTGTGAGGCACAAACCTCTTACAGTAAACAACCAACAACCTTCCCTAACTGAGCCAAATCCTACACCTTTTGTGTCACACATGCCCCTTCAACACTGCAGCTCACAGGATTTCAGCAACAGTGGTTCTGCCCATCCTGAAAGCAGTGGGCAGGGCAAGGGGTGACCGTGTGTTGATTGACATGATACTGGCTTATAATTCAACAGTGACAATGCTGATAGCTATGCCCCTGCAACATTTTTTTATCCCACTCTAGTGCAGTCAGGCACAGCCTACATGAGAATGACTACTCTGCTCTGAGTTCAGTAGCAGTGCAGCATTTTTGCTCCTACACACCGAACTGCATTAGGTTGACTTTTTTTTAATGGGAGGTCAAAGTTCTACTTTGCAGAATGGAATGCTCAGCTGCAGTTACTAAAGCAAGCAAGAGATTTCCTTGTGTTTAAAAGAGGTATAGACTCCAGAGTGGGGGGCATAATCGAGACATAGCAGTTTCCTACCTTTTGTTATTCTGAAGAAATAGAGGTTTGTCTTTCTATATGCAGAGTGAATCTGTACTGTATGGGAGTGATTTTATAATTATCAGTTGCTGCACCCTACAGAGTCTGCATCCCTTTGAGTGTTATTTCCCTTTCAGCGTATGACACCAAAAATTACATTTGTTGTGGAGATGCAGTGTAGTGCAGTGTGAGTGCAGACGTCTGGGAAAATCACTAAGCCAATCATACAAGCGGGAAATTAAATTTCTGGGGCACGTTCTCTACACCATCTTCATATAGAATCCCTCCAGACTGCCATATTGCATTGCGTCTTAGATTTGCAGACTGAAAAAGAGAGGTCATATGACTTGTGTCACAATTGTATATGCTATATTATTATTATTATTATTATTATTATTTTGCTATTTTTTTCCCACTAAAGTGGAGTTACCCTTTAAACATGTTTAGTTTTGGGTGCCAGTTCACATAAAGGATTTTGTGGAATTGGAATGAGTGCAGAGAAGGACAACTAAACTAATTACAAACATGGAAATGATATTCTAGGAGGATATGTTCATTGAACTCAATTTATTGTCCCTTGAGAAGAGTGCACTTTAAGAGGTAGGTTATCCAAGATGGCAGATTTCTAAATTGTGCTAATATGCATATTATATTCTGAACCTCCTACGGTAGATCACAAGGATAAAAGAAGCCAGCATGTGTCCATGTCCAAAAAACACACGAAGGTTGGAAGTAGAACAATAGGCACATTTTTTTTTCTCCTTTTAGATAGAGTAAGGGAGGTTTATAACCCGCCAGGTTTTTGTGTGATTTTTTTTTTTTGCCATCTGTGTTCATTTAGGGAGATTTGCCTTCATTTCCTGTCCCATAGCCAAAACAGGAAGTTGGAGTAAATCCCTGCAATTTAAGGGATTTCCCCAGGTCACCAGATCAAGTGTCCCAATTGGAAGATTTCCCCTCTTACTTTTCTGGGGAAAACCTAAAATTTGGGACTTTCTTTTATTTTCACTTCTAATGATAATGGTAAACCGTAACAAATAGAGAGGGTGAATCCTCCATAATGGGGACACAGGCAGCAATAAAACCTTGACAAGTGTACTCATTCCTTTCCACTTTATCCAAAAAAAAAAAAAAAAAGTTTTGCTGTTCATTATACCTGAAGGCCTCAAAAAGCCATGCAACTCTTGAGTTGACAAGCCAAGACTTAAAATTGAGGACAGATCTAGCATAATTATTTCTCTGAAAACCATTATGCTGCATCCCTGGTAAAACAAGCTGCCTTCATATTTGCATGCTCAGCGTTCTTCCATTCAAACCGCTTTCCACAGATGGGCAGGCCAAGTTACAGTCTTCTGACTTTAGAGTGTGTATTTATATATGTGAATCTGTTACAGTGGAATGGCTACTTCTTGTGTGATAATATAGAGCATATGGTGTAAAAAAGCTTCACATATTTTTATTTTTTTTTCCTATTCACAGGTTAGGAATCTGTGCTACATGGTGAATAGAAGAGAGAAGCTGAAACTCTCACACAGCAAAATCCATGAGCAAATCTTCAATCTTGAAGTACAACTTGTAAATAAAGAGTTAGCTGGAGGTGACCTACTTTTCATTACTCATTAATAAGGCTAAATGAGATGAGTGAGGAATGGAAATTAAATGTGAATTGATTTAAACTATATAAGGTTTTCTGCAACATATCCGTACCGAGAAGTATTTACTGTCTACATAGGTTAGATCCATTATGTCCAGACAGTTCGCCTTGTTGAGACTAATAGGCTCAAGTATCGTGCCAAGGTTTAGATTAGCAATCTTAATTTGTGTTTTTTATAAATATAAAGCATATTACTGTAGCAGAAAGTGGTAATGATTTCTGGTGTAGCTCAGCTGTTTGTGTGTGTGTGGACTTTTTTCTTTGAGTTGTGTGGTTGTAGTAGAAGTGAATCTCTGTTAATACCCTGGCCAGGTGCTCTATGTAGAGGTTGCTGTAGGATATATAAATTGGAAGTTTTCAGAAGCCATTCTTTGAGGTCACTTCTTAAGCTGAATTTTGGGGAAATTAACTTCTATTGGTTTTCTAGACACACTCGTTTTGTTTTGACTCCCTATATTTCTGTCATTTTCCTCAAGCCTTTAATACTGCTTACATGTGTACAGGTTCCCCTTTTTCTTGCCTGATTTTGATACACAATGGTGTCTGAGTTATAAAATCTGTCATTGTTCAACCATGATAGTTTGCATAGCTTTCTAATAGTAGCGCCTGCACATTCCTTTGGTTAAAAATGTCTGCTCCCAAACCCTGGGTCCACTCCACATGCAGATCACTAGTGTGTACATGCGCGCACATGCACAATCAATGTGTTATATAGGTAGAGATGCAGAACGGCAACTGCTGTGCTTGCAAGTAAAGGCAGATTATAGCAGGCATGTCCCAGAGGACAGGGATGGTTGTCATAGTTTTCAGCTTTAAAGGAGTTGTAAAGGCAGAAGGTTTTTTATCTTAATGCATTCTATGCATTACGGTAAAACACCTGTGTGTAGCTGCCTCCCCAGCACCCCCCAATTACCTACCCGACCTCCTTCTCTCTCCAACAAAGTCCACGATCCCCTCAGCCATCCAGTACACTCCTCTTGATTGGCTGAGACAGAGCAGCGGCGCTATTGGCTCACGCGGCTGTCAATAAAAGTCAGACAACCAGGAGAGAGAGGGGGCGGGGCCAGGTCGGGGCTCAGTGTCTGAATGGATACACGGAGCTATGACTCAGCTTGGGTGACAACCTGTAACAAGCTGCTGGCTGAGGGGCACTCAAAGGAGGGGAGAGACGAGGAGGAGGATCTGGGCTGCTCTGTGCAAAACCAACTGCACAGAGAAGGTAAATATAACATGTTTGTTTTTTTAAAAAGCGAGCTCTTACTATCACTTTAATGTCAGGATGTTGGGAAAGTGATGAATTTGATGCTGCCTTTTGTACAAGCACAGAACGTAAACCCTTTATGCTCATATTCTAAGGGCTTGTTTACACTTGCAGTCAGAAGGGCAGTAAGGGTGGCAGATAGGTGGCAAAGGCTATCGCATATGTAAACTAAAGCTGACCATAGACTGTCTCGGCCGGTTCAGCAGGGACCAATCGAGATTCAAACCATGTATGGGCAGGCTGAATGTACCCAAGTTGATCAATCAACTTGGGTACAACCAGCCTGTTGGATTTTACATGCGATTATTGCTAGTGGCTAATATAGCCTCTAACAACAATCACTGTGTTCTCCTGGCGAGGACGGCTCCCCCCCCACTGAGAGAACACAGTGGCTCCGTGGCAGGGAGAAAATTGCTCCATTTATGGCCAGCTTAAGCCTGAAATGTTTTAATCTTTTGTAGATTGATGCAGAATAGCGGGCACCAGAGCTTCAGGGTGCTTGAAGCTGCTCATTCTTTTACTATTCCAGAAGGTGCCCTGAGCACTCCAGCAGCCTTGGATTGTAACTGGCAGGGATGCACATATAATTCCCTTACTGCCCTAGTTCAGCATCAGCACTCTAATGGAAAGGTTCTCACTTTCTTCTTAAAAGGAAAATCCTATTCATGATTTTAATAAAGGAATTAATGGAGGTAATGCAACTGTCTTAAAGTGGAAGTAAACCCATTGATTTAACTGTGTTAAACATTTAAATAGACGTAAGGGCAGTGAAGGACTGGAAATAGACACCACATCCCATTTGATAAATAGAAGCAATGGCAAAAGGTGGGACTTTTAAGGTGCCAAAACACATTTTTTTAAAAATTACAAATTTTATTAAATATCAATTTCTTTAAAGATTACAATAAATGTTCAAAGAACTTATAGTTCAACAATGCAGCAACTTCTGCTTTACATGTTTCGCCCAATGGAGCTTCCTCGGGATAATTGTGAATATTAAGCAATACATTGTATTGTGACAAACATGTCATAAAAGAACACATAGTATATGGTTAAGCATAATTGCATAAACTCATCAGATAGACTGGGAATAAATGCCTACCGGATGCTTTAAAATCTAATGCTTGAATCGGTTGAATATTACAATTCCTAGAGCCTAAAGTCAAGGAGGCAAGTTGCAACCATAGGGAGAAGAAAATGTTCTGAAATGTATGAGACAAAAAAGTATCATGTAAATTTAAATGTATGAACATTTTTATTCATCATAAGATGATTTAAGTTATCCATAAGTAAAGAGATTTACCTTATTCAGAATACAATTCAAAGTGTAACCAACTGGTCCCTCATTTTCCTGGAAAGAGTCATTTTCTGTTGGAATTTGAAAAGAGAGAAGCGGCAGATGATGTTTCCTGATGCCTAAAGAGGCCCAAACGTGGGCGTACAGCACTCCTGCTGTGTAGGCCTGTTTGCTAAAAAATTCAACCACCACAGTCCTTTTGAGGAGAAGAAAAATATATACAGTACCTTGCAAAAAGTATTCACCCCCTTGGCATTTTTCATGTTTTGTTACCTCACAACCTTGAATTAACATGGATTGTTTGAGGATTTGCATCATTTAATTCACAGAACGTTCCCACAACTTTGAGGATGTTTTTTTTTATTGTGAAGCAAACAACAAATAGGACAAAATAACAGAAAAAAATCAGTGTGCATGACTATTCACCCCCCCCCCCCCAAAGTCAATACTTTGTAAAGCCATCTTTTGCGGCTATCACAGCTCCAAGTCGCTTTGGATAAGTCTCTATGAGCTTTCCACATCTTACCACTGGGATTTTTGGCAAAACTGCTCCAGCTCCTTCAAGTTAGATGGTTTGCGCTTGTGAACGGCAATCTAAGTCTGACCACAGATTTTCAATTGGATTGAGGTCTGGGCTTTGACTAGGCCATTCCAACACATTTACATGTTTCCCCTTAAACCACTCAAGTATTGCTTTAGCAGTGTGTTTGGGGTCATTGTTCTGCTGGAAGGTGAACCTCCGTCCTAGCCTCAAATCACACACAGAGTGGTACAGGTTTTGCTCAAGAATATCCCTGTATTCAGCACCATCCACCTTTCCCTCAACTCTGACCAGTTTCCCAGTCCCGACTGCTGAAAAACATTCCCACAGCATGATGTTGCCACCACCATGTTTCACTGTGGGGATGGTGTTCTTTGGGTGATGTGATGTGTTGGGTTTGCACCAGACATAGCGTTTTCTTTTATGGACAAAAAGTTCATTTTTAGTCTCATCAGACCAGAGCACCTTCCTCCATACATTTTGGGAGTCTCCCACATGCCTTTTCGCAAACTCAAAACGTGCCATTTTGTTTTGATGGCTTTCTTCTGGCCACTCTGCCATAAAGCCCAAATCCTATGGAGTGCACGACTTACTGTCCTATGTACAGATACTCCATTCTCTGCTGTGGAACTCTGCAGCTCCTCCAGGGTTACCTTAGGTCTCTGTGCTGCCTCTCTGATTAATGCCCTCCTTGCCCGGTCCGTGAGTTTTGGTGTGCGGCCGTCTCGTGGCAGGTTTGCTGTTGTGCCATGTTCTTTCCATTTGGTTATGATAGATTTGATAGTGCTCCTAGGGATCATCAAAGATTTGGAAATTCTTTTTATAACCTAACCCTGACTTGTACTTCTCAACAACATTGTCCCTTACTTGTTTGGAGCGTTCCTTGGTTTTCATGGCAGTGTTTGGATAGTGGTGCCTCTTGCTTAGGTGTTGCACCCTCTGGGACCTTTCAAAAAGGTGTATATATGTAATGACAGATCATGTGAAAATTAGATTGCACACAGGTGGACATCATTTCACAAATGATGTGACTTCTGAAGGTAATTGGTTGCACCAGAGCTTTTTATGGGCTTCATAACAAAGGGGGTGAATACATACGCACATGCCAATTATCATTTTTTTATTTCTGAAAAATAAATGTTATTTATATATTTCTAATTTTACTTCACCAACCTAGACTATTGTGTTCTGATCCATCACATATAATTCAGATTAAAAAACATTGAACGAAAGGCTGTAATGTAACAAATTAGGTAAAAAGCCAAGGGGGGTGAGAACTTTTGCAAGGCACTGTGCAGTATACTATATGTAGTGTCTCATAGAGAGTTATTCCTGTTTTGGATGAGACTGGGCTTTAATGTCAGCCAAAATGGGGAATAGGTTTAATGAGCATCCCTCCAATGTTGAGTGACAGTTCACTAGTGCTTAGGTGGTAAAGAAGCCCCCCTCCAAATGGAGGAGATGGTGACCAATGAGTCTCATGTCTCATCTCATACACAGGAATTGATGCATCAATAAGTCAGTCTAGAGAGATACTTACACATACTTGGGGATCAGTATGTGGAATCATGATGTCGAGAGGTAGAGGAGATGTGCAAACTCTCTCTCTCTCTCTCTCTCTCTCTCTCTCTCTCTCTCTCTCTCTCTCTCTCTCTCTCTCTCTCTCTCTCTCTCTCTCTCTCTCTCTCACAAATCCTCCATCGGTGCATGGTGGCTGGATGCCAAGATTTGACTTCTCTCTGTTCCGGTGGTGTCTGATGTCACCAGTGGGGCGCGGACGTCTCAATAGCGCTTCCGCGCATGTCTGGATTCAGCACGGCAGATCTGACATCCCACGCAAGCGTGCGAATGCACATATCACCATGCTGGAAAATCCACTGCTCCCATTCAGCATAGGGGACAGCCAAACAGGTGTTTTGGTCCGCCCCTAGGCGTCATAGGACATGGTATTTCCAAGGGGCGGCTCGGAGAGCAATTCATTAATTCCGGTCACGAGACGGAAAAGAGAATCCCCATGACTACGCTGACGGCGCTTTTAGGGGCCGATTGGGTGATTGGTTGGACACTCATAAAGCCAGTGCCTGTATGGCTGCTAATCCCAAGACCTAGGACATGGGAAACCCGATATTGGTTAAATTTAATTAGATAAATATATATAAATGAAATTCTATCAAATTTCTCTTGCATCCAAACAAGAGGCACATTTTCTCAGCTTATGTACACAAAACACGTGTATATAAGCAGTACATAACTTATTTTATTTTACAGATTACAAAATGAATTTGTTAAAGTGACCCACCTTACACATGAGATGGGTACAAATGGCCAGTTTGGGGGGAGGAGATCAAAAGAGTGGGAGGGAGGAATTTAACTGACCTAGAGATAGAACTATTTATAAAAAGGCAGATATAAATTGCCAATGCTACTTAAATTCCTTAGTGGGGTAGGATAAAACAAATAAGCATAATAATTCACATATGACACAGCAGTGAATATATCAATATACCCCACAGAGGAATATAAATAAAAAACAGTGCTGTGAAAATGAGACATTATACCCCACAGGCAAATGTGAAAATAACCTGTGCTGTGAAAATTTCACTTAATGAAGAATAAATATAACATAATTGATATGCGCATATGCACGCCAGTTCTAAAAAAATGTGTCAATAATTAAAATTATTATTCACAAGTGCAAAATCCGAAGTAAAAAATGGTGGAAAAATTATTAAAAAATAAGTCCCAATACACTCGCAAAAAAAGAAAAATCAGTCACTGGGAATAGGTTTCCGTGATGAGAGGAAAGATCCCTTATCCAGTGAAAAACTAAACACCCAAGGTGAATAAGTTGGCTCCTTACCGGATAGAAAGACCAATATGTTGGTCTCATCAGGCCCAGGGAATTAGGTCTCCCAAAAACCGTATGGGCAAATGAGAGCTGAAGCTTTGTGGCGTCACACCTGCCGTTCTGAATCTGGACATGCGCGATTTAAGATGTCCGCGCCCCGCTGATGACATCAGACGCCACCAGGACAGGGAGAAGTCAAATCGTGGCATCCAGCCACCATGCCCTGGCGGAGGATTCGTGAGAGAGTTTGCACCTCTCGACACCACGATTCCACATACTGATCCCAATTACCTGTAAGTGTCTCTCTAGACCGACTTATAGATGTATCAATTCCTGTGTATGAGAGGAGACGTGGGACTCATTCGTCACCATCTTAACCATCTGGTCACCAGTTTAAACAAAGGCCAAGATGGCAGCTTCCTTGGCTGAAAGCGATAGGAGGGTTTACGTCCAACTTAAAGAATAATAGCCACAAATGAGATTCCTTTCTTAGTTTTTCAAACATTCACTAGATGATACAGAATCTGATTATACAGCACAGACAATTTGCCTATTAGATCATTTTCATGCAGGTCCAGTGGCCAAAGTGCAATAAACTATTGCAACCAAGTAGCCAAACTCCAGCTGTTGGAGTTGTTTTGGGTGGTATCCCATGTCATTTAAATGCTTCTTCAACATTATATGCCATGTTGTATTGAAAATAAAAAGCTGTGATGGGGCTTCTTTGCTCTTGAAGCCTGATAAATAAGACAAACTACTGGGTAAGGCTACTTGGCTCTACCCGTAACTGAACTGTGCTTTATTTTGCCAGATGTAGCCTTTTGCAGGCAATACTTATTCATCTAACACTAAAATTTTTCTTGTTATTTATATTTCAGTAGAGCATTTGTCTAATATATATATGTTTTTATCTTTAGGGCAACCATTATCAAGTGCACTGGAAAATACACTGTTCTACCCTCCTCCTAGAATTACATTAAAGTTAAAAATGCCAAAATGCCCCCCAGCAGACTGTAAAAACAGCTCTGTGAAAACTGGAAGCCAATCGGGTCTTCTTGTAAAGAAAAAAAGTTCTTCTCATAGCGGTAGCAGAGTACTACAGAAAGGGTCATCTGATCCTGGTACCAAATACTATACTAGGCATGTCTCTGAGCAAAGAAGCAATGGCCTGCTTGGCACGAATAACTCTCGGACAGACACTCAGACCCCAGGTTCCCAGAAAACATCACGAGTTAGGAGCTCAGGTAAACCTTTGTCCCTACAAGCTGTAATCCATGGACAATCGTCAAACGGAAGTGGGAAAGTTCAGCATGAGCCTTCAAAGTCAAAAAAATCGAATGGACTTTTGCATGGAGACAAATCCCAGAGAGACAACTCAAGCCAAACTCTTCACAGTGAAGAGTCTTTATGTCATTTGACTAGCCAGAGTAGCTTTAGGAAATCCAGTTTGGACCATTTTAATAGATCGTTCAAAGAAGCAACAAATAGCTTAGTTAGGACCATGGAAGATATTCAAAGTTGTGAAAAACCTCAAAGGAGACAATCTACAAAAGATCGCTTGTGGAACAAACAGCCTCTTGAATGTCCATCATCTGTGACTCCTTACCAAGATAATGATGGCTATTGTCCTGACCTTGAATTGAGTGACTCGGAAGCTGAAAGCGATGAGAATAAAGACCACATACGAGTACGGAGAGGCAACCCAAGTCATGAAAGCCCTAGCAGAGACTCAAAAAAAAGCAATCGTAGTAGAAGCAAAAAGAACATGATTCCACACAGTTCAGGTCAGAGGTGATAATACAGTGTTGGGAAGAGACATTCATTTGTGCTATTACATATCTAAATGCCAAAGGTGGGTCTGTGAACCCCCAGTGGAATACAGAGAAAGCATATGCTTTTAATACTTTTATTTAAAATTTTTGTTTTTCCTGAAAATTTTAAAATTGTCAAAATGAGCGTTCTCATCCTTTTATCAGTACAACTGGATAAACAATATGCACAAATATCTTAAAAAGATTTTTTATATTCTTTGTACCAGCGAAATGTTCATAAGGAATATGTACTATTTGCTTAATTTATGTGGCTAAAAGCCCTGTATAATTTGTAATATGCTTTTTAGTTCTCTTAGCCAGTGGGTGAAAGCATCAAGTGCTTCTGTAAATACTTTGCTTTCAGTTTGTGGTTTTTAAGGCCTATGTACAAAAATTGCTAGTTGTGCAATGAACCTGTAAATATTTTACCCAGACAAGTAGCAGAGGCCAACATCCAATTATTATTGTTTACAGAAATAAAGGGTAGCTGTCTATTATGCATCATCATCCGGTACACAGAAGACAGGAGCATAGAAAATCATCATCAAGATTAAATAAAGACACTGTTGAGTCTTTACAACAATAAACACTACAATATTTTATGTTTACAGAAAGGGCCTGACCTGATCAAATTGTGTGACTGGTTGCTGTTCCTACAGCCTCCTAACTATCTTGCTTAGTCTTTTTCCCTGCAACTTCATGTTACCAAAGTACAGTGTTTTAACAAATTTTGTCAGGAGTGTAATATGATTGCCATGTTTGAAAACCACCTGTGAGCCCTTAGCTGTTAATAATTCAGGGCTGAGCCTTCGAAGGATGCACAGCAAAAGTCTTTTAAATGTAGCTCCCTCCTCTTCCCTCTGGTCTAGAGTACAGTTCTATCCCACCCTCCACTCCATAAGGTAATAAAATACCTTTGCTTCTGGTCTTCTCTCACTGAACTTTTGCAAAGAGTTTAAAGGTCAATCAGTTTCACTGAGAAGGGCAAAAACAAGCCCAAGAGCGGATAATTCCTTCACATAATAAAATTGGTCATGCTGTCTTTACTGCATTCATCCATTAATTGCTTCAGTTCTGCTTCTCCATATTTTAGCAGGATACCGGCTTCTCCACAAAGACCACTGGGGACTTATCTTTTTTAAATGACATTACTCCGTCTAATCTTGCCTCCCATAGTGATGGCTTAAGGGTGCGAAGGAAGTATACAACTAAAAGCTTGCGGTTGTCCTCCCTCATTAAAGTAAAAACATTTAGACTTTAGTACTATTACTTTAGTACTACTTTTTTGCATTGTTACATATACGTTCTTTATTTAATTTATAATTGGTGTGTTAAACCAGTCTATTATGGCCCACGTTTTCCTTTTTCATGCATCACTTAGTCAGTATAGTAATTTAAAGCAGAATAAAACTTTGGAATATACTCACCTCAACCTTCCAGCAATGCGATGGTTCTATCCCTCGCCGGCCACTGTTATCTTCTCCTTGGGTGCCATGTTTTTGGCCTCTTGATCGGCTGGTGGGGAAAGACGTCCTGTGCTTGCACAAGGGAGTCAGTCATTCTTGCACAGCCAGAGTGTGCTGGGAATGCGTAGCTTGGTGTACATCTAAAAGAAAACTGCAAGCAGGCAGGTAAGTGTGTATTCTTGCAGAAGAAACACAGCATGTCTCTCTGTAGTAAAGAGTTGCCTGCCTGCAGTTTTCTACAAGTTAGGTTTAGTTCTGCTTTAAATCAAACAGATATCTGCTGATCTGTAGATTGTTAGGCTACTCAATACCATGTTGCATTTGAGCAGTTTGGTCTCTTCCTAATGGGACCCACCAGAAAGAATGAATAAATATCACTGCCCTAAAGCGTCGGCATCAGTTTTGTCAGCTTGGGTACACCATTTTACATCTAAAGTGAAACATAAAGGAAGTGCTATGCAACTTCCTTATAGTACATGTGAACATGTTCGAAGTGATAAATGTTTGTAAATTTACAATGATCTAATTAGCAAATTAGTTACGAATTTTCTTTATGGAAAGTATATTATAAAAAAACTATTTCAGTTTAAAGCAACCAACCATCTTTTGTCATTTCTGCAGTTTAGGTTTGAAAATGATGCAAAGACTGTTTACTGTGGCAAAGGTTTTTTTTTCCATATATTACATTTTTCATTCATTAGTTTGTAGTTTTTTTTTTATTTTAAGATTTACAGAGTTGATACCAAAGGTGCTGTATTTTTTGCAGTTAGGTATTTATTAGCTAGTTACATAGATATAACTCATTCTGCCAGTTTTTTCCAATTTGTGTTGCGACATGCTTTCAAACTTGCATTGCTGTCCTGGGGACAACTTCGCTGCCAACCCCCCACTACCAGAAAAAAATTAAAAATCTTGTACATGTGTCGCAAGGTGTGGCAGAAATTTCCCACTCTATCCAAAACATTGAATAGAGTTGGATTTAACATTGAAGGAAGTTTTAATATTGTCAATTAGGTTTTGTATATGAACAAAAATAGCTGCGCTTCCAAAACCCTGTGTCCTTCAGATGAAATTCGTTGGGCGTGGCCTAATCATGTCATCACACCCGCGGAAGGCAAGGCGATACATGTTTGTCTCTCAGTTTACATTGCAAGTACCTGTCTTTTTCAAATAAAGAATATAGCGTTAATGGTTAGCGTGTTATGGCTGGCTTTCAAATTTCACTCGTCTGGTGCTGACATGCCTTGTATTTGTGCCAAGTGTCATTGGGGCATATTTTGAATCCACTGGAACAGCAGTTGGCCTGTTTATCTATATCATATGCACTAACTATCTCTTAATGTACAGAGATCATGCAATTCTGGTAAGCGGCTGCAGTACTTGGTGTGCAAAGCATGGGAAGAAATCATCTGTATGCAGTTTTGATCACAGTGAAGGAGAGCGTTTTCATCAACCTTCACTTTTATAATCTTTCACACTTATTGGCATGTGCACTGAAATTTCTTTAACCACTTCAGGTCCGGAAGGATTACACCTCTTCATGTCCAGGCCAAATTTTTTTTTTTTCAAACCGGCACTGCGTTACTTTAACTGACGATTGCGCAGTCGTGTGACACTGTACCCAAATAAAATTGATGTCCTTTTCTTCCCACAAATAACGCTTTCCTTTGGTATTTGATCACCTCTGCAGTTTTTATTTTTTGTGCTATAAACAAAAAAGGACCGACAATTAAAAAAAAACAAAAAACTTTTTTTACTTTCTGCTATAAAACATAACCAATAAAAAAAAAAATTAAAAATCTAATTTCTTCATCAGTTAAAGTCAATATGAATTCTGTTACAGGTTTTTGGTGAAAAAAAAAAAAACCCAAAAAACATATTGATTGGTTTGCGCAAAAGAAGTTATAGTGTCTACAAACTATGGGATAGATTTATTTTTTTTTAGTTACTAGTAATGGCGATGATCGGTGATTTTTAGCGGGACTGCGACATTTTGGTGGCCAAACTGTACTAATGACACTGGCAGGGAAGGGGTTAACATCGGGCGATCAAAGGGTTAAATGTGTTCCCTGGGAGGGCTTGCTAACTGTGTGGGGGTGCTTTGACTGGGTGAAAACAGAGATCCATGTTCATTCATCTTCCCCTCTGACAGAACAGTGATCTGCCTTGTTTAAATAGGCAGACCACTGTTCTACCTCTCTTAGAAACGATCGCCGGGTGCCAGTGAACATCGGGTCTGCTGGACCGCAAATGGGCTCTCGCTGTGTCCAATCACAGCGGAATCAGGTTGCCGGCAGCTCGGGTCGCCCTAGACCCAAAAAAATTAAAAAGTTGTATAGGTACATGATTTCACACTGAAGGGCCGCCCTTCCGCATTATATGTGCGTGGTATGGCCCAGAAGCAGTTATTATGCATTACTTTTTTTTTTTTTTTTTTTTTTTTTTTGAGGAGTGACATTTCCCTTATTTGTTGGCATATTGATTTATACACGCCGGGCTTTGGAAGCACACCTATTTTTGTTTCTGTCCTGTATTCAGATAGTTTGTGTGCTGCATCTACATTTTATTTCTTTTTCACTAAGTGTAAAAAGATTTTTTATTTATTTATTTTTTTTAGGTTTTCTAGGTGAAAGTATAGTAAAAGAGCCAAAAATTATAGGAGGCCAATCAGCCATAACATTATGACCGCTGACAGGTTAGGTGAATAACAGTGAATATCATCACAATGGCATCAGAATGTCATGGGCTGTATTGGGCAGCGAGTAAACTTGTTGTCCGTGAAGCTGATGTGTTAAAAACAGAAAAAGATGGCATCCCAGTTTGTTGTGTGTGGGGCTGCATAGTCGCAGCCTGCTCCAGGGTGCCTATGCTGCCCTGTGTTTATAGCCAAAAGAGCCTACAGGATGCAGTATGGGACGAAGGCAAGCCAACAGTGTGTGATGCTTTGGCAATGTTTTGCTGGGAAACCTCTGTCCTGCCATTCATGTGAGTGTTACTGTAATATGTGACACCTACCTAAACATTGTTGGTGACCAAGTACACCTCTTCATGGAAACTGCATTCTCTGGCAGTGGCCTCCCTCAGCAGAATAATGTGCCTTTCCACACTGCAAGAATGGTTTGTGGAACACAATGAGTTCAAGGTGTTCATTTGGCCTCCAAATTCTCCAGATTTCAATCCAATCAAGCATTGTTGGATGTGCTGGAAAAACAAGTCCAGTCCATTGAGACAACCTCAATGTCCAGGACCTAAAGTTTCTACTACTGATGGCTTGGTGCCTGATACTATAGCATACCTTCTGAGTTGTAGAGTTGTCCATGCCTTGATGGGTCAGAGCAGTTTTAGCAGTAAAAGGGGGACCTACTCAATATTAATTGGGTGGTCATAAAGTTATGGCTGATCAGTGTAGATATTTCATCACAGATCAAGAAGACAAGCCATCACATTTTGGGGGCTGTAAGGCTCTCCTTTTTCAGGGCCTACATTACTTAGTTAGACTCTTACTAGTTAATAGGGAATAAAATTAACACAGTCTCCTATAATCCAAAAACATGCTTCAGCAGCTGGTTTTTAGACCTTTTTCAACTAACTGCTGAAGTGTGTTTTTAGATTAAAAAAAGGAAAATTTAACTTCATTTCTTATTAACCAGTAAGATTCCAAAAAAACAGCACTCTTAGCTCTGATAAATAGAGGACCTTTATAGCATTTGCAACGTGTTGAATTGTTAACTTTGAATTTCTTTGATAGAAAAAATTTTATTGGACTCGTATAGTTTTGGTGCAGCACCCTTATTCACTTTGCACCTTCCAGGGTTGCCTGAGATGCTCTTGAGGCCTTTGTATTAGAGAAATGCCTAGCTAAAATCATTGTGGCCTAATAGTATTGTTTACTGAGGAGAGTGAAATCCGTTTCGGATCCAGCATCTCCTACCTACAGCTTCTAAGGTTTTTACTACTGTTTGAGACCCTGTTGGGGAGATTTCTTGTTACATTCTGTCTCAGTGATCACATTCTAACTGTGATTGGAAGTTAAGGAAAACCTCAAACAGGGATACTCACGGTAATGAAAAGCTAACAGTGATAATAACTCTTCCTCCCTTCATTCAGTGCTGAAAAAAATTGACCACCATTTCACTTTTAATAAACTTTGCATCTATACTGACATAAAAAAGCCCAGTTGACCTGCAGAATAAATCCATCTGTAGAAACAAAATGTTTTGTTTATGGTTCCAAACAGACAGGAACATTTGAAAGATTCTGATGTATGTGCGTTGAGGTGCTAAGTAGCACATTGTAATGGATGTATCTGCCATTAGACGAGGTAAGATAGTAATTTGGGCATACTTAAAGTATAACTAGAGGCAAAACTTTTTTTTTGGATAGACTGGACATGGATTATAACACCTGTCAGGTTTTTATTGCTGTCTGAGCCCCTGTTGAGGACCTTCATACTCTATTTGTCATATTTACTGTTCTCATTAAAAGTGAAAGTAAAGGAAAAATTCTAAATTTTGGGTTGTCCCCACAACCGTAAAAGATGAGAATTCTTCCAATGGGAACACTAGATCTGGTGACAACCAGGGATTCTCTCACTTTTCAGGGATTTTCTCTCACTTCCTGTTTTTATTGGACGGGAAGTGAAAGGAAATTACCCCAATGGGACACACATAGGAAAAAAAATGACAGGGGCTCTAACCCTTCATTACTCCAAAATGAAAAAAAAAATTTTGCCTTTGAGTTCTATTAAACCTAAAAGAATCTTGCCATTTCTTAGATGTGATGGCTGTATTAGTTTCCTTTTTTATGCTTTCTTCAATTTCCATCTAGTGATTTGGCCAGTAAGCAGGGGTGTATATGCAGGCGTCGCAATTGGATAGGGGGACAGCAGGTTGGCATGTAGAGGGACCGCGCCCCCCCCCCCCCCCCGCTGTCTGCTGCGGGGATCTGTCGGGGGGAGGAAGGGGCCGGTAAATTTGTAATTGTCTTAATCGTGATCTGTACCGATTCTGTTCTCTGTACGCTGTTCTTTCTTAACAGAAGCTTAGTAAACTGTTTACTATGCTTCAGTTTGTGAATTAACGGGAAGCTCTATACAGAGCTATTTCTGCCCATTCATTCTGTGCAGCTGAGGGCTGTGTCCTTAATCTCCTTTCTCTGTCTCCGGTCTCTGTTTAGACCTCTGATATTTCACTAAAGCTTCCCAACAGGGCTCCTAAAAAAAATATTAAAACAAAATAAAAAAACTACTGACACCAGTGGTGGAACTACCTTGGTTGCAAAGGTTGCACTTGTGAGACTCAGGCCTGGCGTGTCGCCACTGTGGGGTCAGGGGGCCCTTTATAGTTTCTACCACTGGGGCCCTGAAGATTCCAGTTATGCCTCTGCCAGTAAGTGTTGTTTGTTACAGGGATGCTTAAAATGACACCCCCCATCCCCCTTTCCAGATTGATAAATCCTCCCCCCTGCCGATCATTAATCGAGAGTGGTGTCTGTATAGGAAGTGTGTTGCTGGCCAGATCACCAGGTGAGAAAAAATGGGGGGGGGGGGGGGGGCCTTAAAAAGAAAACGAATACAGCCACCACATCTGTGGATTGGTAAGCTGCAATATATTTGTTTTGGTTTTGGGTTTATTACCGCTTTAATTTCTTATCCTGCTTTTACAGCTTTAAATTTAGCGGTAAAGCCCCGTACACATGGACAGAATGTCAGGAGACATTTGCTGGTACAAAAAATACCAGCAGACATTCTGCCCACGTGTATGTCAGTCTGTCCGACAGAAGCTGGCCGTGCGTGCTGGAAAACTAGCAGCCGACTGACTCCCGATCAGCGCTCTCAGCCATTGGCTGAGAGTGCTGATTGGAGTGTTCTGGCGGGGGGGGGGGGGTGTCTTCCAGTCAGAACACAGCTCAGCCTGGGAGATCACTGGACTAACCTTGCATGGTTAGTGCGGTGGCTCTGACCAGAGCTGTCTGTTTTTTTTGTGCAACCTTGTGGGTGTACCAGGCTTAAGTCCCCAAGCCTAGATCCTTTATATCAAATTACATTTACATGTAAGAAACCTGATCAGCTTAATTGTGGATGACATAGCTGTAGACTTGGAACCTTAGTGTTTTCAAAGGAATTACAATATCAAAACTGTGTTGTGCCAAGAAGGGCTGAGTAACCTCGGTTGGCTTTTCACTGACCTAAAAAATCTGACCTTGGAGATGAATATTGTATTCAACAAATATAGGTATATACCTCCTGGCATTGAACCTAAAAGTAGTAGGTGCTTTGTAATGATACAAATCTATCATCTTTTAGTGACTTGCTAACAATCCATAATCTGAGAATGCAGGAAAGTGCACAAATTCTATTTAGGCAGTCAACATATTTTAATAGGTTTTAACTATACATAAGCTTGTCTTAGCAAAGCTACACAGTTCACCAATCCATTGTGATGTTGGTCTTGTTCAGTGAGAAGTGATATTTTTGAGTGTTTTCCCCTTCGTATGCAATAGGGTTGATTTACTAAAACCGGAGAGTGCAAAATCTGGTGCAGCTGTGCATGGTAGCCAATCTACTTCAGTTTGTTCAGTTAAAGCGTAACTCCACTTTTGTTGAGGAAAAAAAAACATTTTCCCCCCTGGGTGTGGATTTTAACAAACATTGCAGATTCCTACCTTTTGTTATTCTGAAGAAATTCCTGTGTATATGTCTGTGTCCATGTGGGAAAGTGAGTCTAATGATTATCAATCAGCTGCAGCACCTGTAGGGCACTAATAAGGAAAGCTGCAGGGCCTGCATCTTTTTAGATGCGTTCCTATTGGGAGTATCTCACCAAAAATGAAATTTTTGTTGCAGGGGATAGCTGAAATCTGACTTGTATCTTAGTGCAGACTTCTGGGAAAAATCAGTGAGCCAATCACACAAGCAGGAAATTATGTTTCTGGGGATAGCCATATTGTATTGCATTTTCAGAAAATTACAGAGCTGCAGATTGAAAAGGAAAGATCTTTTTTAAAACTATTCAATCACAATATGACTTGTGTCACAATTGTTTAAGCTATATTATTTCTTGATTTGCTATTTTTTTCCCCTCGAAAGTGGAGTTACTCTTTAACCACTAGCCGACCAGCCACCATCATTGTACTGCGGCAGGTCGGCCCTCGGCCCTTTAACCGCTTGCGACCACCGCACGAATATTTACGTCGGCAGAATGGCACAGACAGGCAAATGGGCGTACAGGTACGTCCCTTTAAATTTGCTGCCGTGTGGTCGCGCGCCTGCCGCGAGCTCTGAGTGTGATCACAGGTCCTGCGGACTTGATGTCCGCGGGGATACCCGCGATCGTCTCATGGAGAGGAAGAACGGGGAAATGCTGATGTAAACAAGCATTTCGCCATTCTGCCTAGTGACACTGATCTCCGCTCTCTGTGATCGGGAGCGGTGATCAGCGTTACGTCACACGTAGCCCAGCCGCCCCACAGTTAGAATCACTCCCTAGGACACACTCAATCCCTGCAGTGCCCCCTCTTGGTTAGTCCCTTCACTGCCAGTCACATTTACACAGTAATATTTTACCAAAAATATGTAGAAGAATACGTATCGGCCTAAACTAAGGGAAAAAAAATGTTATATATATTTTTTGGGGATATTTATTATAGCAAAAAGTAAAGAATATTGCTTTTTTTTCAAAATCGTTACTTTTTTTTGTTTATATCGCAAAAAATAAAAACCGCAGAGGTGATCAACTACCACCAAAAGAAAGCTCTATTTGTGGGAAAAAAAGGATGTCCATTTTGTTTGGGTACCACGTCGCACGACGGCGCAATTGTCAGTTAAAACGATGCAGCACCGTATAGCAAAAAATGGGCTGGTCATTTAGGGGGCAAATCCTTCTGGGGCTGAAGTGGTTAAGCCTTATAAACAAAAAAAAAAATTGGAAGCAGATTGGTTTCTATGCAGAGCTGCACCAGATTTTGTGCACTCCAGTTTTAGTAAATCAACCCATGTGTCAAAATTAATATACTTTCTTCTATTGCCTGGCTATTAGTCATTTATAATTTAGAGAACTGCTGCAACTTATAAAAGATGAATTGGAATATGTTTAACCTGGTGCTATGTTTACTGACCCCGAGTTACCCAACAACCCAGTTGGAGGCAGGGTGTTGTTCTCTGCCCAAGGTTGTCTATGTCCTCTTATCCATGTGATCTGAACAGCCAAGCCCATGCAATACACAACCATAAGGACTCATTAACCCCTGTACATTTTGAAGCATTGCAAAAAGGGCAGTCTTGTTTTGAATGGGTTGCCAATACACCAAAAGCGGAGGGGAAATTTTGCCCGCAGTATTTCTGTATTGGTGTATCACAATACACTCTAGTGCGCTACAATGCAAGTATGTTGTGGAAGTTCATTGTAGTGTCATTCAAAATGAACGGCACCAAAGCACACCAAGTGAATTATTGCAATGCAATGTTGTGACTGGCCCCCTAAATTTGTTTAATATTTTCTGAACCGTGTTACACTGGTGCTAATCTTTGAAATATTGCTTGAAATTAACTCTATAATTCCACGTGAACAGTAGTGTCTACCTAGCACTTGTAAATAAAGTTTTGGTGCAGTTAATGAAGGAGATCTCCTAGTGTCCATCAAATGGTCCTTCCCTTGTTACTTTATACTTCAGCTTTTGTTTATTTTTTACTTTGTGTTTTTACATATATAAATATGTATATATTCAATTTTCAAAAACGGACTGAGCCTTTTCTGATGTCCCTGTTTTACAAAAAACTTTTTCATTAAATTATGTATTTGGCAACCTTATTTTTTGTTTGGTGTTCTTAAAGCAAAACTTTTTATGCATCAAATTGTTAGCGACATTTGGCATCTAATAGTAGGCACCACCTGGTGAGACTTCATCTAGTATGTCAAATGCTTGTCTGCCTAAACACCTTGTTATTAGCCACTTAGTGTGATAGTCCCTGCAGAAAATGTATAACTTGCATAAAACAGTGCACAGGGTTTTGGGGCAGCCATGTCATTTTAGAGCCAACTGAAGCAACTTGCAGGCATCCAGAAAATGCCTATGCTTACACGAAAATAAATGCCTTTTCACTCATAGATTTATCAGCAAAATTAATTTGAAAGAAATGGATTCACCTTATCGGTTATCAAATTTACCACTACAGTGGATCAAATCTTCAAATGTATCGCACTACTTGGAAAACAAAGCAGCTCTGTATACAGGCAGTCCCCGAGTTATGAACGGGTTAGGGACTGCCTGTTTGTTCTTAAGTCGGATTTGTTCGGAAGTCAGAAGCGCATGCGCAGAATGTCAGAGACGTCGTTTTCTGATGTTCTGTCAAGTAGCCACGCATGCGCAGACGTCGTTTTCCGATGTGCCCGCCGTCGAAAAGTGGCCGCGCATGCGCAGAACGCCACGACGCCTCCCATTCGTAAGTAGGAGTCATTCGCTAGTCGGAGACTCATAATTCGGGGACCTCCTGTGTCTGCATACCAAATATACATCTAAAAACAAAAACTAAGCAATGGATAGTGTAGGTAAGACCACTTTAATAATTAAACATTAAAATTGCACTTACATATAAGTAACTTGATTAATGCATATCACCAACAATAATGATCCAGATGCACACAGCTCACTGGAAGCTGGCAGTAGAGGAGTAAAAATGCTGGGGTGGACAATGGAGAAGTCTAGGGAGAGACACTGCAGAGGGGTTCCAAGCTGAAACTACAGTAGATGAGGACCAACTTTTTTATGTTTCAGGGCCCGTGCCCCTTCTCTAATGGAATCCTCTGCTCTGGACTGGCCCAAACAGATATGTTACCTGACATGGTGAGACTGCTGGTACACACTGTGGATTCTGTCAGATCATCAGGACCTTCTGTCCCAAGGAATGATTTGCCATCCTGCTTCACAGTCACAGGCTTTAATGGTCAGATTCTGAGGAACAAGGATGTCTGTGAGTAATACAGTGCTAAAAAAGTATTAAGGCTGCTTCTTGCAAGGTCTGTCATTTGACATAAAACGTATTTTACTGGGTAGGAGTTTTCCGGCAGAAGCTTCTCAGTGGGACAACCTGCAGCTGGGTCTGGACCAGCAATTTGGCTCTCCGCACTATCAAGGGTTAGGTTTCTGTTTGAAAGGCCATTGGCTACTTACGCTTTAAAGACCTTGGTACGTAGGGTCCCCCATGAAATTCTCATCTGATGCCAGCTTGGGGTGTAATATACTTCTGGCAGCACTTTGACATTGGCAAGCAAAGCTGTAAGACAGCCCAGCATAACCCCTCTCAATCCCAGCATGCCTTTTTTGCTATTATCCTAGGAGAATAGAACTCTTTATATCTATCTCTAAACAGCAGACCCATTGCTTTACTTTTGCTTTTATCAAGACTACTTTTTTCTTTTAGCAAGTTTTCTCAGAAGCTGTAGAGCTTTAAAGTACATATTACTACTGCAGGTATCTGGATCTGCTGGTGCTCTGCCTTGGAGGATGTGACCTGTGGGCACTGGGCTCTGCTGAAGGCACTACAAGTTAAACAGTATCACTGGAACTTCATCCTGCCACAATGCCTGTACCTCCTAAGGCTTGCAAGAGATTTCTCAGAGTGGGGGGACAGTTGCTGGCCTTTTTTGGCAATTTTGTTTGGGGAAATTTTAGATGCCTGGTTCCTCATAAGCTAGAATTTCTTTTGCTACCCCTGCCCTGGTCCAATGTCATTCTCTCAAAAACTAGCAGACTTAAGCTCTGCCTTGTCCCAGCTCTTGAATCAAGGTGTTCATAACCCTGGTCCAGAATGGGGAAAAGTTTCAGTTCTACTCTGAGAATCTACCTGTTCATTCCCAAAGCCAGTGGAGCTTTGAATTTGCTCTATTCTAGACCTAAAAATTCTCAACGCTTTTGAGTGAAAAAATTCAGTTGGCCAAGGGATTTTTTGACTTTTGTGGATTTTAAAGTATTAAGTATTAAACCGAAAACCAAAAATGAAATAGATTGTAGCTTACCAATGTGTTGCATTCAGTTTCTTTTTTAGACTTTTTTCCCTCCTATTTCTTTTCAACTGGTGGCCTGGCCAGTAACACACCTCTTGTATTAGAGAGTGTCCCCACATTGTTAGTCTGAGGGTGAGAAAAGTGTTAGATTTACTGGCAGATTTAAATACACTAACAAATTGAAGCCAAACTCCAGGTCACACTTATCAGAGAAACCATTTTTTATCCTTATGGGATAAAGATTTTACATGAATAATCACTGATCATTGTAAGCACCCTTGCCAGTGTTAAATGGTTTGTCTCATCCCTGTAAACTGATATATCTGGAAGAGAGCTTGCTCTTTTGAAAACCAAACTTACTGGCTAGATTACCAGATGAAAAAGGCTGATAACTAATGCAGCCATCTCATCTAAAAAATGATAAGCTGTAATATGTTTGCTTTTGGGTTCATTACTGCTTTAAGGGTGCCTATCTACAAGTCCCTATTTTTCAAGTAAACTGCTCCCTATGCTACTGACACGCAACACTATCAATTCTTGCCCATTCCCTTTGGGTTTTCACTGTGCTTTGAGTATTTACCAAGTTTCAGGCCCCTATGCTTGCTCTGCTTCACTCATGGGGAACTCCCTTTATGGGATATTTTGACAAGCTCATTCCGCAGGAACAGTCAGAGCAAGCCCTGTCAGCCATTGGATCGATCTTGAACCTCAAGAATTTTGCATTCAATTGACTTATCACTTAAGTATGTGTGCTTCCTGCAGAATACAGCCCAGTCCAAGTTCTTACTCCCACAGGAGAAAATTCTGGCTCTGCGCATGCATTTAGATGCTACTGTCCAAAAGTAAACCATTTATTTGCTACTGAATAAGGCCCTTTGCTTGATGGTTGCCTCCTTTAACCGCTTCAGCCCCGGAAGATTTCACCACCTTCCTGACCAGAGCACTTTTTGGGATTCGTCACTGTGTCGCTTTAACTGACAATGGCGTGGTCGTGCGACGTTACACACAAACAAAATTGATGTCCTTTTTTTCCCACAAATAGAGCTTTCTTTTGGTGGTATTTGATCACCTCTGCGTTTTTTATTTTTTGCGCTATAAACAAAAAAAGAGCATCAATTTTGAAAAAAGCAATATTTTTTACTTTTTGCTATAATAAATATCCCCCAAAAATATATAAAAAAAAACAAATTTTTTTCCTCAGTTTAGGCTATGTATTCTTAATTTTTTTAGTAAAAAAATTGCAATAAGCATTTGATTGGTTTGCGCAAAAGGGAATAGTTTTATGGCATTTTTATTATTAATTTATTTTTTTTTTCGTAGTAATGGCGGCGATCTGCGATTTTTATAGTGACTGCGACATTATGTCGGACACGTTTGATGTTATTTTGGGACCATTGTCATTTATACAGCGATCAGTGCTATAAAAATGCACTGTTTACTGTGTAAATGACACTGGCAGGGAAAGGGGTTAAGTGTGTCCTAGGGAGTGATTGTGACGGGGGGGGGATGGGCTTCCACTCACATGACATCGTTCGCTGCTTCCGATGACAGGGAGCAGTGATCACTGTCATGTCACAAGGCAGAACGGGGAAATGCCTTGTTTACCTAGGCATCTCCCCGTTCTGCGGCTCCGTGACATGATAGCTGGGAGACCGGCGGAGATTGAGTCCACGGGTCTCGTGGGCACGGTCACGCTGTACTCAGCGGGCGCCCACTAGCCCCGCCAATTAAAGGGGACATACAGGTACGCCCATTTGCCCACCGCTGCCATTGTGCTGACGTATATCGGTGTGCAGCGGTCGGCAAGTGGTTAAGGGAGTCCTCTATGCCGAGTTTTCCTCCGGGCTGTTGCAATTCCACATTCTGGCTGTAAGGATCATGAAGGTGCTTCTTTTTTTTTTTTTTTTTAATTTCTTTTTGAATGTGTTAGCTCGATGCTGAGACTTGCTCTGGCTTGGGGACCCAGTGGAGCAATGGAGTCAAGGAAATCCATCCTTCCTCTGGCATGGAAGGTCCTCACAGTGGAACCCACCCTCTCAGTGCAAAGGACTTTGGTCATTGGAGGAAGCTTGTTTCCCGATCACCATCCTGGAAATTTTGAGCAATTTGATTATCCCTTCAATGATGGAACTCTCCGTACAACGCCATAGCATTGCCTTACATCAACCACCAAAGAGGAACCTAGGGTCTCATGACAGTAGGGCTGGGTTCACATATGTGCAAATTGGATGCTGGTTTCCTCACATCCAATTCGCATTAAAGGCAAGTGTGCCCGGCTTGCAATGGAGCCTGTTCACACAGGTCTGGGGTGGCCACGGTCCGCATTCCAAAAGGGTCCTTGTGCGTCTTTGGGTCCAATTAAGGTGTTAATTCAGGCATAAATGCGGACCCGATTTGCACCTGAACCGGTGAACAGGGACACACTGGACCCCATGCTGTGAACCATGGCTGCACATATGTGAGCCCAGCCTTAGGAAAGCCAAACAATTCTAAGTTGGGCAAAACTTCATGTTCCAGCTCTCTCCACAATACACATTGCAGGAGTTAACATCTGAACTCGGGAGCATGGTCTCTCCACTTAGAGGTGTTCTAGGAACTCTGTTGTAGGTGGGGGACAGGTGGATTTTTCCTTTCACCTCAACCAGGATTTTGTGCTCCTCTTTCTGTCCTGCTCCAAAACATTCTGATCAGGTAAATGGAATAGGGATTTATTTATCAAGGGGTTTTCTTTCCATTGTCTGGATGTGGTGTGAGTGGTCTATTTAACCACATCCTGCCCGGCCTATAGCAGAATGACGGCCGAAGGATCAGTTATCCTGACTGGGCGTCCTATGATGTTAAGCTGCTCGCACACCGATTGTTAGTGCAGTGTGTCACTCTAACAGACCACACCTCTGATCTCGGTAATGAGGCTATGACGTAGGCTCTTCACCATATGGTTAGCTGAGACCAATCACAGCTGGTCACATCGCAACCAGGAAGTTTGGTTTAACAGCTTTTCCTCTAGTGGCGTTGACAAGGTTGGGTAGAGGAGAGCTGTTCAGCAGCTCTCCTGACAAGGGGGGATCTTCACTGATAATCAGCGCATCGATTATCAGTGCAGACCCATCAAGGATGCCCACCAGGGATGCCAATCAGTGCCCATCAGTAATGCCTGTCAGTGCCACCTATCAGTGCTGCATATTAGTGCCACCTCGTCACTGAAGGTGAAAACTTACTTATTTACAAAATTTTATAACCGAAACCAAGAAAAACTTTTTTTTTTTTTTTTTTTCCCCCTACATTTTCACTCTTTGTTTATTTGTTTAGCAAAAAAAAAGTGGTGATCAAATACCACCAAAATAAATAAATAAATACAAAGAATAGAGCCGGCAACTCTAAACGCCCTTGTTGCTTCTTTATTGGTGCATAAAAAAGTGAGTAAAAACATACAGGGGCTCACGTGTTCTGGCTTACAAGCCTTGATCACAGCACTACTGCTCCCTCACTTTTTTTTGCGCTAATAAAGAAGCAACAAGGATGTTTGGTGCTTCCGGCTCTATTCTTTGTATATATGTCTATTCTGGTGAGAGAGAGCATCAAAGCCAGAGCACCCACTGGATTTTATTACAAGCCTGCAAAGGACCTTCACTGATTCTGAGCGTTGTATTATCTGCTTTTACCATCAAAAGAAAGCTCTATTTGTGGGGAAAAAAAATTATAAAAGTATCATATGGGTAGAGTGTTGCATGACTGCGCAATTGTCAATCAAAATGCGACAGCGCTGAAAGCTTATAATTGGTCTGGGCAGAAAGGGGGTGAAAGTACCCTGTACTGAAGTGGTTAATTTCACAGCTACTGCCTCAGACTGACCGGTACTCTTTTTATCATCCTTGAAGGGTCCCATAATGGACAGTCTCATAGCTCCCAACTGTTCTTGATTTCGAAGGACTGTCCCTCACAGTGGTGGCCCGTAATGCAGGACACAGGGGCGCCGCCCCCTAATCCATGCGTCTGAGCGGGAGGCTCAAATAGGCTTCAAAAAAGGGTGGGCTTGGGGCCCACATAGTTGTGTGAGACTAGCGAATTAATATTCGCAATTGTCTTCCTGATTCTCCTCCCGGCTAATCAGATAGCAGGTCCCGAAACCCGCCACCCGATTGGCCGAGAGGAGAAGTGATCCTATTGGCCCCCGAGGAGTCACATGGGAAGCCGCCTTGAAGCACCAGTAGGTGAAGGGTGGCTCTGGGGGGATTGTTTGCCACCAGCCTCCATTGGTCCCTCATTCCTCTTCATTTGGCCCTCATTTTGGTCTGAGCGATATAGTTGTATATAAAATTAACTATTTATCAAAAAGTGTTTTACAGTGCTAAACCTTTCATCCAATTTCTAAATAGCTGTATTTGTAAATTCCAAAAGCTTATAAAAAAGGAATAATGTTCGATTCACATCTATGCATGTTGCTTTTGAGCGTTTCTGTAGTGCTTTTTGCTGTGCTTTCTGCGTTTTCTTTTTTAACTGCAAGTTGCTGCTTCTTTTTTTCTCTTTCACTGTATATAGCCGGTTCCTAAGAAGCGGGCTGGGAATCCGGCCGCTGCTTCCTTAACAACCGATGAGTCATCAGCTTTCGGCGGGGTTCCCTGCTGACAGCTGAATGTAAAAAAAAGAATAAATTGGCAGCAAAAAAAATTTGTGAAAAAAAACAAAAAAACACACGGGGTCCTCCCCCAGGTCCATACCAGGCCCTTCCGAGTCTGGTATGGATTTGGAGGGGATACCCCCACGCCCAAATTTTTTAAAAAATGGCATGTGGTTCCCCCCCAAAATCCAACCGAGCAAGCAGCTCGGCAGGTCAGGAGAAGGAGAAGCAAACGCCCCCCCCCGAACCATACCAGGGTACCACGCATGCCCTTAACATGGGCGGGTGCGGTGCTTTGGGCAGGGGGGGTGGCGGCTCTATGTGACTGAGTATGAAGTACTTTGTACCCCTCCCTATTCACCAAAAAAGTAGTGTAGTGTGACAATAGACAGTTTTTGACAAGTCCTTTGTTAAAAATGTCGTCTTCTTCCTCCGGTCTTCTTCCCCCACTTCTTCCTTCGTCTTCTTCCCCCGCTTCTTCCAGTCTTCTTCTTTCACTGGTGTTCTTCCTCCACCGCTGCCAACCCGCTGAAAAAACAAACAACGATGCGATGGGGTGGACGACTTAATTCAGAGACCCTGGCCCCTTATGACGTCACCGCCTGGGCATGATGGTTCCGTGATGTCACAAGGGGGTGGGGTCTCTGGATGACCACGCCCCATATATGAAATGTGCAATATCGAAGCAGACAGATCTGCTGGGCACAGTATCGGAGGAGGGTTTTTTTTTTTACTTTGTTAGTTTTTTTCCTCCAGCAGGTTGGCGGCAGAGGAAGAAGATAACCGGAGGAAGAAGCTGGAGAAGAAGACAACGTTTTTAATAAAGGACTTGTCAAAAACTGTCTCGTCACACTACACTACTCATTCACATTTGGGGGACTAGGATCTGATAAGCCCCCCACCCCGCAGACCCCCACAACCACCGGCCAGGGTTATGGGAAAGAGGCTCTTGTCCCCAAAGTACCCCCCATGTTGAGAGCTTGTGGCCTGGTATGGTTCAGGGGGGTGCTCTTGCTTGTCCCCTCCCTTTCCTGACCTGCCGGGCTGCATGCTCGGATAAGGGTCTGGTATGGATTTTGGGGGGGACCCCACGCCATTTTTTTTTTTACATTTTGGCATGGGGGATTTCCCCTTCAAATCCATACCTGGTATGGTTTTGGGGGTGGACCCCACACTGTTTTTTTTTTTTTCATGAATTTTTTTTTTAGCCAACTAATTATTTATTTTACATTCCGCTGACAGCTGATGACTCATTAGTTGTTAAGGACGCAGTGGCCGGCTTCCGGTGTCTTGCCGAGAAAGTTCCCTCGGCGGATAAGTTCCCCCTTGTACTGCGCAAGCGCTGTGCTTGCGCAGTACGAATGACCAGGAGCCGCCGAAAATAGCCATAGATGAAAATCTTCAATCAGCTCTACGCGACGCCTGCGCCTTAGGTCCAGGCTGAAGCCCCACCATCCAAGTGGACCTAGAGGGGGAATAAAAAAGTGCTAAGCGAGGCCGTGCCCGAAGCGTGGTGAGCGAAGCGAGGCCGTGCCCGAAGCGTGGCGAGCTAGGGGGCGAGGCCGTGCCCGAAGCGTGGTGAGGGAAGCAAGCCCGCAAGGGGGCCCTCTTACAGGCGCCGTGTACAGCTGATTTCTTCTGTATTTCGCTTCGGCTATTTCCACTTGCGCAGTAGATGGGGGTCCTTATCCGCCGAGAGGAACTTTCTCGGCAGAACACCGGCAGCTATATACAGTGAATGTAAAGTTGCCAAAAAAAACCCACGTAAATCGCAGTAAAAGTGCAGTACTTGCGTTTTGGATGCAGGTCCATTGAAGTCTATTACATGCAAAATGCTGCATTTTGAGGGAAAAATAGTCCCCAACCTTTTCAAAAACACAGAGGCACAAAAATGCATTGATGTGAATGTGTTCCATAAGAACCCATGTTAAAAAAAAAAAAAAAAATTGAATGCGTTTCTGCAAAAAGCATGAAATAACGCATTTGTGTAAATGGAGCCTAACAGTGGTCAAATAATAAAAAAAGTATCTGTGGGTTTAACCAATCTTCTTTTTTTTTTTAATTTCTCTTAAGGGGGAGTGTCCTGTGCCTACATACTTTTGCTAATAAGTGCCCCTTATTCCCATTCCCATTCCCATCTCAGAAAGTTGTGAGGTATGCAGGCTGCTTCTTGTTCCTCTAATTCTAGGTGGATTGGATAGCTTATAGTTGAAGCCTATCAACTTAAGGTGGATGTAAACCCTCAAATATACCCAGTTAAGTAAACAGCCCCAGATGATACACAGGGATGAAACAAATCTCCCTACATATGTTTTACATGTATATCTGCTGTCTTCGGCTTTATATATCCTTTAGAAAGTGCACATCGTTTTAGATTTTTCTCTTCCTGTTCAGCACTGGGAGTGGATTATTGGCATACAGCCAAGACAGCTGATTGGAGGAAAGGCACATACTCCCACTCCACATTGGCAAAGGAAGGAAGTAATGTGCAGAACTCTGCTGTGAATCGAGCAGCTCTCTGCTAAGCTATTTGTAGCAACCTCCCATGACACAAAATTCTGGCCGCTTTTATTTCCCGTCTTGGAGAACTTATCAGAAGTTATCAGGCTGAAAACAGAGCTACGGAACAGAAGAAACACACAGGACTCAGTGCTTTGGAGAGAGAGAAGAAAACACTATGGATAGATGAATTGGGTTTACATCCACTTTAAAGGGGTTGTAAAGGTAATTTTTTTTTTTTTTTTTTTTAAATAACAAACATGTTATACTTACCTTCACTGTGCAGCTCGTTCTGCACAGAGTGGCCCCAAACCTGGTCTTCTGGGGTCCCTCGGCGGCTGTTTCAGCTCCTTCCCGCAAGCATTTACCACCTTAATGCGAGCTCCCTCGCATGGTGGTGAGTGCTTGCGGGCGCGCTCCCGTGATACAGCCGGCAGCTATAGCCGCTCGCTGTATCACTCGGCCCCGCCCCCCGGCGCGCCGCGTCATCCGATGTGATTGACAGCAGCGCGAGCCAATGGCTGCGCTGCTTTAAATTCATCCACTGCAGCCAATCAGCGACCAGGCTGAGCTGCAATGGAGATGACGAGAACGAGCAGCGAAGATTCGAGGCGTCAGGTAAGTAAAACGGGGGGGCTGGGGGCGGCGGTATTGTCAAAAGTTTTTTCACCTTAATGCATAGAATGCATTAAGGTGAAAAAATTTTTACCTTTACAACCCCTTTAAGGCCCACACCACTAGGTCAGATAGTGCTTCATAGGCTTTTCACCTTCAGGCATTATTCTCAGATTTCCAAGGCTGCCACCTGGTCTTGTGTTCACAGGTTTGCAAAGTTCTCAGCTCCCACCCTATTGTTCATGTAAGCCACTCCTATCATTTCTTACTACAAAACTGAGGCATGCTGGGAGTAAGTTTGCTATACTGGGGTGTCTTACGGTAGCTGAAGGTTCCCTTTGGAACAAGAAAAGGGTGAGTCAAAAATATTGTTTTTTGTATTCGCCATTAAATCCTTTTGGAGTACTTTGAGGGATATGTGTTTTAAAGTGCACCTGGAAAGTATTCACAGCGGTTCACTTTTTCCACATTTTGTTATGTTACAGCTTTATTCCAAAATTGATTAAATTCATTATTTTCCTCAAAATCCTACAAACAATACCCCATAATGACAACGTGAAAGAAGCTTGTTTGAAATATTTGCAAATTTATTAAAAATTAAAAAAAACAAAAAAATCTCATGTACATAAGTATTCACAGCTTTTGCCATGACACGTAAAATTGAGCTCAGGTGCATCCTGTTTCCACTGATCATCCTTGAGATGTTTCTACAACTTGAGTGGAGTCCACCTGTGGTAAATTCAGTCGATTGGACTTGATTTGGAAAGGCAAACCCCTGTCTATATAAAGACCCACAGTTAACAGTGCATGTCAAAGCACAAACTAAGCTATGAAGTCCAGGGAATTGTCTGTAGACTTCTGAGACAGTATTGTGAGGCACAGATCTGGGAAAGGGTACAGAAAAATGTCTGCATCATTGAAGGTCCCAATGAACACAGTGGCCTCCATCATCCGTATATGGAAGAAGTTTGGAACCACCAGGACTCTTCCTAGAGGGGGCCGCCCGGCCAAACTGAGTGATCAGGGGAGAAGGGCCTTAGTCAGGGAGGTGACCAAGAACCGATGGTCATTCTGACAGCATTTCTCTTTGGAGAGATGAGAACCTTCCAGAAGAACAACCATCTCTGCAGCACTCCACCAATCAGACCATGTTAGAGTGGCTAGATGGAAGACACTCCTTAGTAAAAGGCACATGACTGCCTGCCTGGAGTTTGCCAAAAGGCACCTGAAGGACAGAATTCTCTGGTCTGATGAAACAAAGATTAAAAACAAAGATTGAACTCTTTGGCCTGAATGGCAAACGTCATGTCTGGAGGAAAGCATGCACCACTCATCACCAGGCCAATACCATCCCTGCAGTGAAGCATGGTGGTGGCAGCAACATGCTGTGGGGATGTTTTCCATCTGCAGGAACTGGGAGACTAGTAAGGATTGAGGGAAAGATGAATGTACAGAGACATCCTTGATGAAAACCTGCTTTAGCACTCTGGACCTCATACTGGGGCGAAGGTTCATCTTACAACATGACAACAACCCTAAGCACACAGCCAAGATAACAAAAGAGTGGCTATGGGACAACTCTGTGAATGTCCTAGAGTGCTCCAGCCAGAGCCCAGACTTGAGCCTGATTGAGCATCTCTGGAGAGATCTGAAAATGGCTGTGCACCGACGCTCCCCATCCAACCTGATGGAGCTTGATAGGTCCTGCAAAAAAGAATGGCAGAAACTGCCCAAAAATAGGTGTGCCAAGCTTGAAGCATCATACTCAAAAAGACTTGAGGCTGTAATTGGTGCCAAAGGTGTTTCAACAAAGTATTGAGCAAAGGCTGTGAATACTTATGTACATGTGATGTTTTTCATTTTTTTTTTATAAATTTGCAAAGATTTCAAAAAAGCTTCTTTCCCGTCATGGGGTATTGTTTGTTGAATTTTGAGAAAAATAATGAATTTAATCCATTTTGGAATAAGGCTGTAACATAAGAAAATGTAGGGCGGCACAGTGGTGTAGTGGATAGCACTTTCGCCTAGCAGTAAGAAGGGTCTCTGGTTCGAATCCCAACCATGATACTATCTGCCTGGAGTTTGCATGTTCTCCCTGTGCCTGCATGGGTTTCCTCCCACACTCCAAAGACATGCTGGTAGGTTAATTGGATCCTGTCTAAATTGTCCCTAGTATGTATGAATGTGAGTTAGGGACTCTTAGATTGTAAGCTCCTTGAGGGTAGGGACTGAGGTGAATGTACAATGTATATGTAAAGTGCTGCGTAAATTGATGGCGCTATATAAGTACCTGAAATAAATAAATAAATAAGTGCTGTGATTACTTTTCAGATGCACTGTAAACCATGGTAGCTGTGCTTCAGCTGATGTAAACAATCTCCCTGCCAAACAAATGCAGCTAAAAAGCTGATTAGAGAATGCACATAGGAAAAGTCTCCAAGTGCATGAAAACCTGGCTCAGTTAACACATATTGTTAACTTCAGCAAGGTAACTACTGATATTTATTTAGTTAACCTTGTTCACACTAGCCTGTTTTCATGCAGCTAACTCATGCCATTTTGCTGCATAAAATGCATTTCATGTACAAATCCAAATCTTTCCTGTGTGGCTAGTGCCCATCTAGGCGCTGCAGTTTGTGTGTTTTGGACAGGGAAAATATAGAGGCCCACGTCCATAGTCTCATGCGTGAAAAAGAAAACCTGATTTACTGCTAACGCAAAATAGACCAGCACTCAATCATAAGGCCAATTATGATTTGCTAAATGATGTAAAGCACAGGTAATAGCTGAGTACAGTCACCACATATTATAAAACTGAGCATGCCTGTTCTTTACCGTTCATAATTTGTGCTCAGTAGTTCAATTCTAAGGATCTGGTTACAGATTTGTGCTGGGTTGGTAAATATTCAGTGCCCTTTTTCTGACCCATTTCCAAACTTGGTCCTACAGAATGGAGAAAGTGCTGAAGAAGCCTAAGGTTTCTGGATGATTAGCCAAGAGTATTTTGTTAATCATGCTAAGCTGATGTTTCAAAGGTGCATTATCCACTGATGTTAAATATTAATAGACCTGACAAATATAAACCTGCAAGTTGACAGCACTTTCGAGCCATCACAAGGAAGCCGGCACTGATTTCTGTATGTAAGATCTACTCTGTTATGTTCTGTTTGTTGCATGTATCATGTTTCTAGTGTATGATGAATCTCGCTACAGAAAAGATAGCCATGTAGAGTGCATTTGTAGAATGTACTGGGTCTTATTTTTTAAAAACCTTTATTTGCACTGAAAATGATAGACTTTAGATCAATCAGTATTAGATTGTCAACTGCTTGTGCAAATGTTATTAATATTTCTACTTTATTATTTAGATATAATAGAGCAATAATCTGAAACCACTTAGATCTCAGGATTTTATATATTGGAATTTTCCTTTTTTTGACATCAACTGAAAAAAAAAATCACAAATTTGTTGTTACAATGGGTTGCCATCTTTGGGAATCCAACCAACATCCAATAAATAAATATATATGTGTGTTGGTTGAAAAAGGATGTCTTCAAGTAGCAGCCAGAAAAGCTTGGATATTGGAATCTCGGTGAGAAAGCTTGAATGTAGGTGCCTGAGCATAAGAACACAAAAGTTTAAGATGTAGGTTGTCATCCATTGCTACTGGAGTCACATTGATGTTCTCCATGACCACACATTTTTTCTATTCTTAGTTCTTATTAGTTTCTACCAATGAATATTGCCACATTGGGCCACAAAATAGATGAATAAATGTTCCATTATGTGTGCAGATCAATAAAGCTATCACCCATATGACTTATTAAACCATTTCAGCACCAAACCATTTAGGTCCAATGAAAGTAATTATAAATGGTTTATCCCCCCCCCCCCCCCAGTATTTCTTACATGTGCTTTGGCTACCACACATAGCACAGAGCCCCCATCATGAAGTCAATGTATGGCACTGTCCTGATAACAGCTGTATTTTGTATATGTGTATGCCACCACCCCTTGAAATTTACACTTTTTATACAACTCAAAACAAATTGATGCGAGTAATCCAGGTATGTGAAGATTTAAAATACTCTCTTTAGAGTCAAGTACGTTTTTATTGTGTTTAACAGGATAAAATAACATAACATAGGTAATGACCAGATGTTTAATACAGAAGGCAATACAATGTAAGTCTGGTATCTAGTACGTTTTAGGATACAATCCAGTAAGGAGTACAAACACCGTTGTGTATTGCAGAGTGAACGATCAGAGTTGGGGATCAAAGCATCTGGGTGTAGGTTAAGGAGACATAGAAGTGGGGAGGAGGGGAGAGGGAGGGAAGGGGGGGAGAGATTGGGATTGGGATAGGGGGGAAAGGTGCAATAGACCTGTGTGATGGGATCAGAAGGTGTGTCTGGGTTGACTATGGGGTGCCAGCATCACTTTCAGGGAGTCCGAGGAAGAGTAATTGATCCAGATGAGCCATAGGATTTTAAATTTGTCGAAGGTGTCATTGTCTAGGGCTATCATCTCTTCCATGCGCAAAATGTCATTGACCATTGAGACCCATAAGGACAATGGGGGGGTGGTAGTGGTTTTCCAGAATAGGGGGATAAGTTGTCTGGCAGCTAGCAGGAAAAAGCGCAGCAAGGTGTGTTTTTGGGAGCAAATACTCTCTTTAAGAGATCTACAGTATATGAAGCCAAAGGCATCAGAGCCCAGTTTTACGTTAAGGCATGGATGGGACTGCTTCTAGATTTTTGCATAGCCAGTTTCTAGCATTAAGCATGAAGATTTGATTCAAATTGGTATGTAGGGAGTAGGGGCACTCAAACACCTCTGGTCCCGATTACTCATGGGGCAAATTATTGTAATTAGATATTCTATTTTGTCTGATGATTACATACACCAGGAATCTGTGTTTAAACATAAACATGAGTTCATCACCTTATCCATGCGAAAACCACCAAATCTGGTGACTGTTAACATGTTTATAAGTAGGGTACCTTACGGATAGTATATACAGACATATATGTAATTGTTGCTTATTACTTCACATTACTTTTTTTTTTTTTTTTTTTTTAGAGAATAGAGCAAATAAATTAGCTTGCTTCACTAGGCATAATGATGGTTGTTTAAAGTTCTTAGCTTGTTTTCATGGAGCACTGTTATTATATTTGTCCATCAAAGTACAGATATTATCTTGGCCCCTAACTCCAATAAATACATTTGATATAATCTGTTGTGAATCAGGCAGGGTCCTCTGTAATGTATGTCTGGCCTTGTGAAATTGAGTTTGTATTTATACTATTTACTAGGCAGTGGGTTTTACTATATCTGAACCAAAGGATCAAATGAAAATTCGGGGAATATAGAAAATGTTAGATAAATTAACTTCACATACAAGGTGCAGCAAAGTCCAATATGGCTACTTCAAATAAACCAGTGTCTTAAAGTAGACGTAACTCTAATTTGCTGAAAAACTGTGCACCATAAACAATTTCCATTTTTTCACTTTTTATGCATTTTTTTTTCTTTTTAACTCCTATTTCTAAATACATACAGAATCCACAAGGGGTAATGTGGAGAATAGAGCACAAGGTGACCACATCTGTCTCCAATGACAAATGCAATCAAGTGAGCGAGTCAAATATGCAATTATATGTTGCATACAATGATCATTCAGGCTGTACATAATATTCAAAGCTAGTATAGTTGATTGAAAAACAGCAATTGTGTTAATGGTAAAGCTGGAAACATTTGTCAGCTTCCCATTGTGCACAGAAGTAGAAAGTCACAGATGCTTTCTTGTAAAAAAAAAAAAAAAAAGAAAGTCACAGATGGTGTGGGGACACACTCAAACAGGGGTAATATGGATACTATGGACAAGTGGACAAGTTTGGGGGAAGATAATGAGAGTTAGTGGTCCAAATATAGGGTAATTCTGGGGTATAGGGAAGGATAAGGAGTTTTTCGAGTCTACCATGTGTCTAATGTCTTCAATGTGACAAATCCACTGCTGAATGGATGTGGGGATGAGTCCTTCCACAGGGATACAGGAGCGTGGTTTGTTAAATAAGTGTTTTACCACTGATGTTCATTTATTTATTTTTAAACTTTGATGAGCACTTTATTATGGAGCAGGAGAAAAAACACAGGGCAGTAATATGGACCTGTGACAAGATGGACTAAAGGGCCAGACGTTTTGAGGTATTGAGCCACATCCCTAGGAAGACTATGATAGCAAGGGGTAATTTGTGTGCAGTGGCGTATGATACCAATGGGTACAATTACCCACAATAGCAGAATATGCCTGCTTAATGTGTGTGTTGAAATAGCCACTTGCAGTTCCAAACTAACTCACTTGTGACAACACAGGAGCGCAACTGGGAAGCAAGGACAGAGTGCTGCCACTCTATAATATAAAGGGCCTGAACAAGGACCCTAATGGCAGGATCATTGGGTATTATTTTAAAGCCTTTATGACGGAGGGTAAAACAAATCCAATTCCTGAACACAGTTTTGCAACTTTGGCATGTGTTAATAAAACGGAACATCTCAACTACTTGGTGGTGTATCCAGGTGGTTTATACCTCCTGATTTTTTTTTTTAAATTAATAAAGGAAAATTGGTCTAAAATAGTTAAAGAAATATATATATATATATATATATATATATATATATATATATATATATATATATATATATATATATATATATATATACTTTTTAATTTAGCTGTACATTTCTTGCTATTGCCATAACCCACCACCAGAAAAAACAGCCCAAAAATGTATTTCCCCCTGCTTCTGCCGATCACAGCTATACTACATATGTATATGTTATTTATTATTTGTACCTGTAATAGGTCCCAGAAACAATAGTGTGCTTTTTGCTTTTTTTTTTTTATTTCTATGCTGCCCAAAACACACCGGCAGGCTAACTGACACTAATCCTGAGTTTAAAAATTCTTTTTTTTTTCCAAGATATACTGACGCTGTCATTAACCCTAACCTTGACACTACATCAAGCCCTGATCTACCTATTTTATCCTTATTTTTTTACATTTTCTTTTTTTTTTTTTTTACACACATATTGTTGTAATGTTTTTGTTTACATTTTCCCCTACAATGTACCTTTTTCTTCATTCAAGACAAAAAAAAAAATTCCGGCGTGTTACACAGTGACTGATCACTGTGATAGCCAATCAGAATCTATTACTGTGATCGGATGATCAGGAACCGGGACTCTGAGTTCACAATCATTAGTACTGGAGGCAGGGCTCTCGTGGGAGCCCAGCACAAACACCGGTATGCATATATGCATCTTCACAGCTAAAGACCCTCTTCCATGAGGCCGCATATATGTGTACAGACAACGACAGCAAGGAGTTAATGAAAACAGCAGATTCAAAATATTGAAATTTTATTATGAAATGACATTTCATAATTTTGAGGCACGAGATTAATCCTATTTCAGCCAGATATATTTATTTGAAGCTGCATTGTTTCACAAGCAGGTTAAAAAATGCACATATTTGCATAAAATGACATATTAATATTGTATGTTCAGAAATAGTTCAAAATGTTAAAGGTTTCATGCAAAGAATATCATCTTTTTAAATAGGATTACATTTTGGAAGTAGAGAGATGTCACATTCTAGCCCAAAATATTCAAATGTACTGTTATTTTTTTAATAAATAATTTATAAATTATACAGATCAACTGGAAAAAAGAAACAAAGATTCTCTGCAATGTGAATCAATCTGCAGCATATGCAGGTGTTTATTTTCTTCAACCAGACAAAAACCTGTTCCACCACCAGAGATGATGACCCCAGTGGAAACAGGCTCATCAAATGGAGATGACCCATTAATCCAATAAACTGGTCACTCAAGCAATATCATTAAATCCAGTGCCGATCTTCCTTCATTCACACACTTCAGCATATAGTCCCTTCATAAATGTACAAGGCAGAGAGAGGGGGAATCTTCGTGTAACACCATCTATTAAAAGCCAGAAAGTAAAACCACTCACAAAAGAAGTTCTTTGCCTAGCATTGTAGTATAGAAAACCTCTATTGTGGGATTTTTAAGGCAACAAAAAAAAAGAAAAAGTATTATATTAAAAAATTCATTTATTTTACAAAATATTTATAGACATATTTCATAGAAAAGGTTCATTTGGAATTCTACCACATTACATGTCAATGTTAAAAGCATTGTATATTTGAAAAAGCGATACTATCCGCTCAAGAATTCAGGGACCTCCAGAACAAGTGGTGGTAACGAAAAGAAGCGGTTCATCCAACGCATTTCAAATGGTAGTAATTATACAATCTTCGTCAGGGATATTGTATCATGCTCTATGATAAATCAAAAAAGATTCACTCAATACATACAGCATTTAGACATTCCATGTTAAAGTCATATTTCATACACATTAATGCAGTTCAAAAGTGTGTAGTGACTTACTTTTCAATAAATTCAACTAGTAGGTGCATTCCCCATGGTATCAGAAAGGAAGGTTCTCAAAATCGCAACACATGCCCCTCATATATCCTCTACAGGATGGCCAGATAAGATAAATCCAAAAAATGGCACTTGAAAACAGAGTTTCCTGGGTGCTATATAAAAATGCAAAGTGATCGAAAAATGAATACTAAATTCAAAAATAGATACTCCTGTTCCCATGAAGAAAAATGAGAAGAGCTTACCCTGTACAAGGAGAGGGGTTTGAGTATTCAAAGAGGTCATCGAGCAAGCACTCTCCTGTGATTTTGCTCCTTCAGCTGTCAAGTTGAGGAGAAGAATGGCGCCATTTGCTGTCCTTGGCGTGCTTTTAAGTATATAATATTAGTAATAATCTTTCTTATTTGATGATGTTCATTTGAAAACTTCATAATGATCCTAGTAGTGTTATCCTCCCCGTTTCTTTTTTTTGGTTTGAAAATCAGGTCTCTCCTGTTTGTCCCTTTTACACGATTGAATGCCTTTCTTAGAGTCGACTTTGTATACCCCCTGGCTAGCAATCTGGTGGTGAGTTCATCAGATTTCATCAGATTCCTTTTGAAAATCTTCATCGGAAGTGCAGTTCCTTCTAATGTGTAGGAACTGGCTAAATGGAATGGATTTCTTTAATGGATCAGGATGAAAGCTATCCGCATGCAGCAAGGTATTGCCGGCGGTATCTTTCCTGTATAATTTAATGCTCAGTCCTCCATTGGAATCTTTTCAGATGTTTATGTCCAGAAAGTTAACCTCCTTAGAATCATAAGTCATTGTAAAAAAGAGATTACATTTGTTCTGGTTCCTTAATTGCACTTTCTGGACCATCCCAAATAATGAGGACATCATCTATGTATCGTTGCCACATTAAAATGTGGCGTGTATACATAGACGACTACTCTCCTGATAAAAAAATCTTTCTCCCACTCCCCGAGGTACAGATTGGCATATGAGGGTGCACAGCACGTCCCCATAGCCACTCCCTGTACCCTGGAGGTAGTGGGAGCCTTTGAAGAGAAAGACGTTGTGCCTCAATATGAAGTCCAACATCTGCAAAACAAAAAGATTAAACTTCCAATCGGTGGTGGCACGCTATCTTAGTACTCGACTAATAGCTGCAATGCCTAAATCAGGGGGAATGCTGTTATACAACGATTCTATGTCGATGGTCACCAGAATTGCTGATTGGGGGATAACCAAGTCTTCTATGATCTGTAAGAGATGGATTGTATCCTTCGTGTATGAAGATAAATCCATAATATGTGGTCTGAGGTATTGATCGATAATCTGGCTCATACCTTCTGAAATACAGCCATTTCCGGAAATGATAGGTCTTCCGGGGGCGTTGTAAAGGTTCTTGTGTACCTTGGGGAGGGCATACAGGGTGGGCAAACGGGGATGTCTAGTTCGGATAAAGTCCCATGTATCCTTTGTAATAGCTCCCTCATTGAGCGCCTCATCTACAAGTGAGTAAAATTCATGGTTAAATCTATCTACTAGAGATGGAGAGATTTAACGATAACATTGGGTGTTTTTTAATATCTTCAGACACATATTCTCATAATTGATATTGTCCATTAGGACAATATTTCCTCCCTCATCAGATGCTTTAATAGTAATCTCTACGTTGTTTTTTAGGGATTTTAATGCGTGTTTTTTCTCTGAATTTAAATTGTGATGGATTGTATCATTTCTCAAATCCTCAATCTTTTTAGCGATCTGTCTTACAAAAAGGGCCAGAGCAGGGTTTTGGTTTAGGGGAGGAAAACTATGCGATTTCCTCTAAAATTTTTTGATTGGATCTCCCTCCATCTCTTCCTCACTTTCCAAGTCTTCTTCCCACATTCCATCAAGAGATGCATTCTCCTGTGGAAGCAGATTTAGATCCCTAAGGGCTCTAAAATCTGCTGCTTTTAGGTTTGAAGCCACCTCTGGTTCCTTGCTAATTTGTTCAATAGCCCCCTCCGTACAGTACTTCACCATGCGTTGGCTCCTTCATATGGGTTTCGTTCCAATGAACTTCGTCAGGAGCTGCTAAACGTACAACAACCTCAGCATTTTCAAGTATCCCCATTCAGGGCCCATTCACACCAGAAATTGCACATTTACTGTGCATTTTTGCATGCGTGGCTACCTCCATTTGATGCACGTTTTTACGTGCATTAGCGGTGCATTTTTCCTGAGTTTACATTTTCAGGTCACTTCCGTCTTCTTTCTTTTTTGGGCCTTTATGTTCACTGCACCGCATTACGGTGCATTTTCATGCGTTTGCGTTCATTTCCGAGCATTTGTAGTGTGAAAAAATGCATCTTGTTGTTCTTTTTTTCACTGCACTGCAATAGTGTTAACTATGCCCATAGGATAACCTGGATTTTGGACTGCCTATGCAATTGGAGTGCAGTCAAAAATGCACATTGAGTGTGAATGGGCCCTAAACCTTGCATTACTGAAAGCTTCAGTTAAACATGAGGGCATACATAAACTTTAATTTCTTTTCCAGCCACAATTTAGAACCTTGTTAGAAATCCAATCTCATATACAACAATAATAATTCAAATAATTCACAAATCTACTTTCTTGTCAGAAACAAGGAGGGTAAAATTATCACTGCAGATTAACCATAGATATCACAAATCCATTTCAGATCCGCAGAGTATCCTCCCACTACGTTGCTGCTGCCAAAAATTATTGTTCCTATAGTTCAAATCTGGAACAGTCTGACTGTGGTTGCCCAGCATACGAGGTGGTATCAAAAAGTTTTGAGACTAGTTTTGTAACACAATGTGAGGAAAGAAGTGATGGGATAATGGCGCCAATGAATACCAAATGATTCTAATGCTGCACGTAAAATTAGTAACAACTAATGACTCATGAAAAATATAAAAATAAAGGGCGCAATAGACAAATAATAATAAATACACAATGTTAACCAATTAGTAATGTGCATATACTATTAATAAATCTGAAATTAATAAAGTGCATATAATATTGATAAATCTGAAATGTCCATGACAAACTTTTGTGAGCAAATCTTCTTGTATATGCTCCAACACTGTGAATACTAAAGTGCAATGTGCTCACTTCTCACTTAAAAAGGTGCTTCACCTGAAGTGATAAAAAAATGCGCTCACTCACCTCAGGCACAAGTGACCATAAAGCATGAATATATGGAGAAATCTTTTATTCAACGATATAACCCTTTCAGGAATCTCATTCCAATCAGTCATCCATGTGCAGGAGAGAATGGATACCAATCCAATATACAATTTTTAAACATAAAATTCTTCACCTTATGTATCCTCTACCTCATTTATCCAACTTGCATCAAGTGATCAAGTGAAATCCGCCACAAAGAGCCACAAAAGGCAGGAATAGTGTAATATTGCTTTTAATGGTTTAAATATAGCACTTACATAGTCCAGTATTGGTTCAGCAAGAAGAACAAACAGGTCAAGGGAATCCAGAAGCCAGTTCTGACGTCGCTGTGTAACTCGCGGCGTGCACAGAACATCCCAGCTATCCGAGCAGAAGTGGAGGGCTTCTGTTAGTGTGCGTGTCAAGCCTGGCTTCTATGCATTTCACGCTCAAGCGCGCATCATCAGGAAGTGGCTCTGATGCCATTTTACCAAAGCCTAAATACTAGCAAAACGACTGTCATTGGTCAAATCAAACTCATTGCTTTTAGATATTAAAAAAAAAGGTATAAGATTTCAAAAATTAGCCAAATAGAAAATGGTTTCTGCTTACCCTTTGGACATTATGTTCACATAAGATCAATACATCAAATATACTCTTTAATATATATTTAAAATTTAAAACCAACTTCACCTCCAGCTAAATACAACCTCATATCCTTCATCTCGGCTGTGATTGACATGAAATCAAAAACAGCCTCAGAATATACAAATGTGAAAAAGAGGGGTTAAGATAGTAACATACTCTTAATTAATGATATTATAGATAAAAATAAAATTACTAACAGTGTATGAGAAACACTATAGCAACCAACAATTAAGATATACCGCCCTCTAGAGGACATATATGGAATCTCACACCTATATTTCTAAAATCTCGTGTTTATGTTACTAAATTAATATACAAAAAAAGGAAGCTAATTTTTACCCATAAAAAGGGGATCTCTAAATACGTTAACCCTTAAAAGTACTAAAGGGCACTATTCATTTCATAGGATAATATTTATATGATAAAAACATATAGTCAAATTAAAAATCAGCGATAAAACAATTTAGGTCTATTTCTATATTCAACCCGGCTGGCATAAGACAGCCAAACTCAAAAATCCACCTAGTTTTGGCCTGTGAAACATGAGTCTTCATAGTTTTGTAACACGCTAACAGATGGCAGCACAAGGCACAGTCACAGGGAGCACTGACCTTCATAAGTCAGTGTGCCAAAAGACATTGTCCTGTGTACCTCGGGATCTGTGCAACTGGTGCTATTCTGACCACGTGCATTACCATGTCTGCTATTTCATCATAGACAGCAAGTTAGAACAAAGAGCAAATGTGAAATTCTGCGTGAAACATTTGACATGAGACGTTCGGCAAGTTTACGGCGATGCTGCAATGAATTGTTCGAAGTGTTTTGAGTGCCACACGCAATTGTTCTCCGACGATCATCATGCACAAGTTGCTGAATGGTTTTGACATTTTTGGGGTTTGAGCTCGTTGAAGGTCTTCCTGATCTCTCGTCTTACAGTAATGTTCTTCCACTCTTGAAGCGCGCATGCCATTCTAAATTACTGATTGCAGCATTGCTGTTGTTGTCATCATTGAAATCATTGCTGTCCATGACGCACGTGGTCAGAATAGCACCAGTTGTACAGCTCCCGATGAACAAAGGACCATGTCTTTTGGCACACTGACTTATGAAGGTTGGTGCTCCCTGTGACTTTGCATGCAGCCTTGTGCTGCCACCTGTTGGCATGCTACAAAACTATTTAAATAACTAAAGTATCAACACATAGTGGTAATGTGGATACGCATATGGTACTTAGTGCCACGTCCTGATATAATTGCATAGAGAGTAAAAAGTTGGGCTTTGGACTTTCTGGGCACAATAATCACTATATATAATTGTATTAAAAATATGATTTATTTGAAATGGTTTAAAAAGCAAGAATAAAAAGGACAGATCCAGAAATCAGTTCATAGCAATATAATTACAATTATGCACTCCATACATAGCTCAAAAATATAGAAGTAGATCATACAGAAATTGGAATTACCAATCCTTAATCCATGTGGTTGTATTGTAATAAACTGAGAGCTATGCAATGATAACAATCGATATCTATAACTTGCTCAACATGTTGCACGCCAAAGCGCTTCTTCAGGAGAACAGAACAGATCAATGAAATATACAAAACATCCAATAAATATAACTTTAATAGACTAGCTAGAAAAAACTGTAACATAATAATAAAATTATTGCGAATTTAGTATTGTTGCCGCCGGGACCCATCAGATAGTGCCAGTCCCACAGAGCCTAGGTAACATTCAAACACTATGGGGACGTATGTAACATGGTAGCCATATATATGATGGTTCATAAGTTTATTTGGAAAAGAAAAAAAGAAAAATGTGACTGCCAGTAGAGAAATGGGGGGGGGGGGGCAGATTGTAGAAGGGGGGAGGGGAAAATTAGAAGGGAAAGGGAAGGAAGATGGGATAAGAATATAAGTCAAGAAATATCAATTGTATATAAGAACCGACTCACGAAGGGTCAGTAGAAAAATAATGGACTAGTATAGAGAGATAATGGGCCCATTATCTCTCTATACTAGTATACCCCCCCCCCCCCCCCCATTTCTCTACTGGCAGTCACATTTTTCTTTTTCTTTTTCTTTTCCAAATAAACTTATGAACCATCATATATATGGCTACCATGTTACATACGTCCCCATAGTGTTTGAATGTTACCTAGGCTCTGTGGGACTGGCACTATCTGATGGGTCCCGGCGGCAACAATACTAAATTTGCAATAATTTTATTATTTTGTTACAGTTTTTTCTAGCTAGTCTATTAAAGTTATATTTATTGGATGTTTTGTATATTTCATTGATCTGTTCTGTTCTCCTGAAGAAGCGCTTTGGCGTGCAACATGTTGAGCAAGTTATAGATATCGATTGTTATCATTGCATAGCTCTCAGTTTATTACAATACAACCACATGGATTAAGGATTGGTAATTCCAATTTCTGTATGATCTACTTCTATATTTTTGAGCTATGTATGGAGTGCATAAGTGTAATTATAGTGTTACAAAACTAGTCTCAAAACTTTTTGATACCACCTTGTAAGTTAAAGGAGAAGTACAGCCAAAGCTCATTTGTCCATACTTCGCCTATGGATCACAGGAGTGCAGTTGGTTCTGCACTCCTGTGACCCATTTCAGCTGAAGCCCACTATCGGCTAACGTCACAAATCAAATCCAGGCTGGGGGAGGATCATGACCATATGCTTGGGATTCACCCAGAAGCCTCGACCGGCACCTAGCAAAGCCTCTTAGCGAGCCGCTGAGAGCCTGAGCCAGCCCCTCCTGCCCCCACCACAGCCCAGAGCTCCAGTGAGTTCTGGAAGGACAGAACAGACAACGGTGACTGACAGTCACCAGCTCTCTGCTCATGGAGCTCTGAGAACCGAGTGATTAGTAGTGTTTGATCGCTCAGTGTTCAATTTTAGAAGCGTAATAGATAAGTATGATTTCTACAAAAAAAAAAAGCCAAACTTCTCCTTTAAAACATATTATGAAAAAAAATATAGCAGCTGCCTCTGCAGACCTCCTTCTGAAAGTACTGCTTGCCTGACTGTTATGCTGACTTGGCTTCAGTACTTTCAAAGGTATGCAGATCAGGAAAATCTAAAGCTCTCCGCACCCCCTTTACAATCTGACTGTACAATCTCCTTTAGATCTCTCTATTTGGTTCTTTTTAGTGCAGACGCCTGCATGATTGGATATGTATCAGATGGAGCCTCATATTAAATAGTTTAGAATGTTCAAAGATTTGTACAGTCTGATTGTAACGTGTATGGTGAGCCCAAGGAAAGTCCTGATCTGCATACTTGTTCTGGGTCTGCGACTCAAAGTATCCAAGGCATTGCTGGAAGATTGATCAAAGCAGTGTCACCTGCAGTTCAATTTAAAGCAAAGTAATGCAGAAGAAGAATCCCATGAGTGTTTGTGAAATGTGTTTCATTCTTTTCCTATAGGTGGAGTGCTCAGATCACTGGTAATGCTGGATTGCAGTGCAATCTAATCCTCTGTCCTTTATGCCACACAAACTGTGTTGCCGGAAATAGGATAGACAGAATTTCCTATTGAAAGGAGACTGAATGCTGCATCAACTTCTGCTTTTTTTCAAGTCAAGCGGGCTTATGGTGCAGCTGAGATGACTGTAACTACATGTCTTGTTTATGGACTAATCATCAGACTTGCAAACTCCTTCTGATCCTGTTTTAGGCTAAAGTACTTGTGAGTTTTTACAAAGTTACAGTTGTTTATTTACTATATATAGACACTGTCTAGGCTCCTGTGCAATCATACAGCATAGCTTTAGTGCGAACCCATGAATGTCACTCAAGGCCTTGAGCCACCTCTGTAGTTTTAAAGGAATTAAGTCAGATTTAACTCACTAAACAAAGTGTTCTGTCTCAGATTCCTACCATGTATGTAGTCGAAGAGAACTGGAGCTAGCCAATCATTTGACAGCATTTCCTGTTTTCAGATTCTGTAGGATTGCATTCATTAGGCACTGGCATTAATTCATCAAGCTGCAAATGGTTAGTTTAAAAAACAAAAAAACAAGCAGTCACTATACCCACTTGACCTCCAGAAGATATAACCCCCCATTCATGACCAGGACATTTTTTGCTTTACGGCACTGCGTTACTTTAACTGACAATTTGCGAGGTTATGCAGCACTGTACACAAATTAAATTGATACCATTTTTTTTCCACAAGTAGAGCTTTCCTTTGGTGGTATTTGATCACCACTGGGTTTTTTCTTTTTTTGTGCTAGAAAAAACAAAATGTATTTACTTTTTGCTATGAAACATATCCAATAAAATAAACTAAATTCAAATACCTTCGAAAAATGTAGGCCAATATGTATTCTGCTACATATTTTGGTAAAAAAAAATCCCAATAAGCGTATAGTGATTGGTTTGCGCAAAAGTTATAGCATCTACAAACTATGGTATACAGTGCCTTGCAAAAGTATTCATACCCCTTGAAATTTTCTACATTTTGTCTTGTTACAAACAAAAACATAAATGTCTTTTATTGGGATTTTTTGTGATAGACCAGCACAAAGTGGCACCATCTGATTGGCGAGGAGAAAGACAGGACAGAGCTCTGTCTATGTAAACAACACAGAGCTCTGTCCTGTCAGTGAGGATGTGTTGTTTTTTGTTTCCCTGCAAAGCAGGGGATAAAAACCAGCTCATCCCTTAGTGAAAGCACTTCGCAGAACACACACAAACACGGGTTAGGCACACATTTAACCCTGTGATCACTCTAGATGTTTAACCCCTTCCCAGCCATCATTAGTACAGTGACAGTGTATATTTTTAGCACAGATCGCTGTATTAGTGTCACTGGTTACTGCAAAGTGTCAGTTAGTGTCAGACTGCCCGCCATACTATCGCAGTTCCACGATAAGTCGCTGATCACTGCCATTACTAGTATAAAATGAAATGTTACAAAATTCCAGTATCTACAGGTATAGTGCCTTGAAAAAGTATTCATACCTCTTGAAATTTTCCACATTTTGTCATGTTACAACCAAAATAGTAAATGCATTTTACTGGGATTTTATGTGATAGACCAACACAAAGTGGCACATAATTGTGAAGTGGAAGGAAAATGATAAATGGTTTTTTACATTTTTTTACAAATAAATATCTGAAAACTGTGGTGTGCATTTGTATTCAGCCCCTTTACTCTAATACCCCTAACTAAAATCTAGTGGAACCAATTGCCTTCAGAAGTCACCTAATTAGTAAATAGAGTCCACCTGTGTGTAATTTAATCTCAGTATAAATACAGCTGTTCAGCCCTCAGAAGTTTGTTAGAGAATCTTAGTGAACAAACAGCATCATGAAGGGCAAGGAACACACCAGACAGGTCAGGGATAAAGTTGTGGAGAAGTTTAAAGCAGAGTTAGGTTATAAAAAAATATCCCAAGCTTTGAACATCTCACCAAGCACTGTTCAATCCATCATCTAAAAATGGAAAGACTATGGCACAACTGCAATCCTACCAAGACATGGCCGTCACCTAAACTGACAGTCCGGGCAAGGAGAGCATTAATCAGAGAAGCAGGCTAGAGCCCGATGGTAACTCTGGAGAAGCTGCAGAGATCCACAGCTCAGGTGGGAGAATCTGTCCACAGGACAACTATTAGTCTTTCACTCCGCAAATCTGGCCTTTATGGAAGAGTGGCAAGAAGAAAGCCATTGTTGAAAGAAAGTAATAAGAAGTCTTGTTTGCAGTTTGCAAGAAGCCATGTGGGGGACACAGCAAACATGTGGAAGAAGGGACTCTGGTCAGATGGGACCAAAATTGAACTTTTTGGCCTAAAAGCAAAGCGCCATGTGTTGCAGAAAACTAACACTGCACATCACCCTGAACACACCATCCCCACTGTGAAACATGGTGATGGCAGCATCATGTTGTGGGGATGCTTTTCTACAGCAGGGACAGGGAAGCTGGTCAGAGTTGATGGGAAGATGGATGGAGCCAAATACAGGGCAATCTTAGAATAAAACAAAATACTTGAGACTGGGGCGGAGGTTCACCTTCCAGTAGGAAAACTACCCTAAACATATTGCCACAGCTACAATGGAATGGTTTAGTTCAAAGCATATTCAAGTGTTAGAATGACCCAGTCAAAGTCCAGACCTTAATCCAATTGACAATCTGTGGCAAGACTTGAAAATTGCTGTTTACAGACGCTCTCTATCCAATCTGACAGAGCATGAGCTATTTTGCAAAGAAGAATGGCCAACAATTTCATGCTGTAGATGTGTAAAGCTGGTAGAGACATATCCAAAAAGACTTGCAGCAGTAATTGCAGCAAAAGGTGGTTCTACAAAGAATTGATTTATTGGAGTTGAATACAAATACACGCCACACTATTCACATATTTATTTTTAAAAAATGTTGAAAACCAATAAAATACATTTACGTTTTTGGTTGTAACATGTCAAAATTCGGAAAATTTCAAGGGGTAGGAATACTTTTTCAAGGCACTGTACCTGTAGATACTGGAATTTTTATATATTTATTTTATACTAGTAACGGCAGCGATCAGCAACTTATAGTGGGACTGTGATAGTATGGCGGGCAGTCTGACACTAACTGACACTTTGCGGGAACCAGTGACACTAATACAGTAATCAGTGCTAAAAATATACACTGTCGCTGTACTAATGATGTCTGGGAAGGGGTTAAATATCTAGGGTGATCACAGGGTTAAGTATGTGTCTAACCAGTGTTTATATCAGGCTCCTACTTACCAGACCGGCGAGTCCAGTTGGGCAGAGGGTAGGCTCCCTTACCCTCCGTCTGTCGGCCCCTGGTAGAGTAAACAGGAGGCACGAGAGTACGGAGTGGTATGAGGGCCTGTATTGCAGTCCAGGTATAGTAGTCCAGATATTGCAGGGTTAACCGGAGAGAAGGCTGGAACTGGCTGGAGCACAGACACAAGGTAGAGCAGGCTTGTATAGTCAGCAGGCTGGACGGCTGCAGACAGGCAGACAGACCCAAAGGAGCAGGCAGACGGATGGTCAGGAGACAGGCCGGGTTCGGTAACAGGCGGGCGGCAAAGGCACAGTGGAGCAGGCAAGCGGATGGTCAAACAGGCAGAGGTCAGGTTCAGGCAGAGTTCAGAGAGAGGTCGGAATCAAGGCCGGGTCAGAAGGTATCACAGGAACAGACAAGGAACAAGGTAAGGCACTGGGACGACTAGCTGTTGATTAGGCAGCACTGGTCACCAGAACTCACTGGCTTAAATAGGGCTTTTGGCGCCAAACGACGTGCACGCGCGCGCCCCGGCCCACACAGGCACGCGCGCCCGCCAACGCCCGCGCGTGCGCCCCCGCACGCCGGCGTGCACAGTGGAACGATCCCGGACACACACACCGGCGCCGCGAGGAGCCCGCACGGCGAGGTCCGCAGAAACGCGCGCGCCGTCGCACCCTGACGCACACCACCGCGGGCGCCCCGCCTGCCACGGTAAGAACCCTGACAGTGCCCCCTCCTCAAGGGCAGCCTCCGGATGCCCAGCTGGGCCAGCCTGGGAGCATGGGAGTTCTTGAAAGTTTGTAGCAATTCGTTGGCATGCAGGTTACCTTCGGGTTCCCAAGAATTATCCTCGGGGCCATACCCCTTCCATTTAATGAGGTACTGGAGCTGATTCTGCCTTTTCCTGCAATCCAAGATTGCCTCGACCTCGAACTCCTCCTCATTGTTGACCAAAACAGCCTCCGGTGGCTTGGCCTTACGGTCAGGAAAAGGATCGTGGATAACTGGTTTCAGTAAAGAAACGTGGAAGACCGGGTGGATTCTAAGGGACTCTGGCAGACTAAGCTCAAAGGCAACATCATTCACCTTTCTCTTCACCCGAAACGGGCCCAGAAACTTAGGTCCCAACTTCTTGGAGGGACAAGCCAACTTTAGATTAGTTGTAGAGAGCCATACTTGGTTACCAGGTTCAAGGACGAGTTCTCCTCGCCTTTTCTTATCGAACATCCTCTTGAAAGAAGCCTGGGATTGGGCCATGGTTTCCTGCAGGATCTTACAGTTACTAGAGAAGAACTCCATTGTTTCCGTTACTGCGGGTAGAGAACATTCCGGGATAGAACTGGGGAGGAAAGAAGGATTGAATCCATAATTCGCAAAGAAAGGAGTCTGGTTGATGGCAGAGTGTAAGGAGTTGTTATATGAGAATTCGGCGAGTGGTAGCAAGGACACCCAGTCGTCTTGAGTAAACACAGAGAAACAACGGAGGTATTGCTCCAGCGTCTGGTTAGTTCTTTCCGTCTGGCCGTTCGTCTGAGGGTGGTAGGCCAAGGAGAACGCCAATTCAATTTCCAAAGCGGCACACAGTGCTCTCCAAAACCGGGAGGTAAATTGAACACCTCGGTCGGAAACGATATTCGCGGGCACCCCATGTAACCTTACTACTTCCTTGACGAATATCTTCGCCGTTTCTGCGGCTGTGGGAGTACCCTTCATAGGGATGAAGTGTGCCATCTTGGATAGCCTATCAATCACCACAAAGATGGTTGAGAAACCTTCAGAGGGGGGTAACTCCACAATGAAATCCATCGATAGCATTCTCCAAGGCCTGTCAGGAATCGGTAAGGGTCTCAATAAACCCCAGGCCTTTGAGCGGTTACATTTATTCCGGGCACAGGTGCGGCAAGAACCCACGTACCTCTTACAGTCCTCCAGAAGACATGGCCACCAAAAGGTGCGTAGCACCAATTCTGAGGTTTTCCGGGCTCCGAAGTGACCCGCCAGCTTGTGGTCATGACATAGTTCCAGTACCAGTACCCTACATCTTTCAGGAACGAAAATCTTGCCTTCATGCCAGAGCAACCCATCATTTAAACTGGTTCCAGTAGGTAGAGGAATTTCAGAGGAGGCCTGTTTAATCCTGGAGATTAAATCTCCCTGGAAAAGTAAGAAACTACCTGCAGGCAGAATAGTATCAGGAGAAGTTCTTTCCTTGGAGTCATGGAACATCCGTGATAGGGCATCAGGTTTTCCATTCTTGGATCCGGGCCTGTACGTGATGTGAAAGGAGAAGCGGGAAAAAAAAAGTGCCCATCTAGCCTGTCGTGGTCTGAGTCGCTTGGCTGCTCTTAAGTATTCTAAGTTCTTGTGGTCGGTAAAGATAAGAACCGGATGTACCGCACCCTCTAGTAGATAGCGCCATTCTTCCAAAGCCGCTTTGATGGCCAACAGTTCCCGGTCTCCCACGTCATAATTTCTCTCCGAGGATGAGAGCTTACGGGAAAAGAAGGCTACAGGAAACAGGAGGGCCTTGGGGCCCTGGCGTTGAGAAAGTACCGCCCCCACTGCGATCTCCGAAGCATCCACCTCCAATACAAACGGTAGCGCAGGGTCCGGGTGTTTGAGGATAGAAGCAGAAGTAAATAGTCCCTTTAATTTCTCAAAAGCTGCCTGTGCTCGGGGTGACCAACAGAATCGTGTCCCCTGTTTAGTAAGTTCCGTTATAGGCGAAATGATTTTAGAGAAGTCTTTAATGAATTTCCTGTAGAAGTTAGAGAATCCTACAAAACGTTGGACCCCTTTCTTGTCAGTAGGGGCAGGCCAGTCCAGGATGGCCGACACTTTTTGTGGATCCATCTTAATTCCTTCTACAGAAATGATGAGTCCCAAAAACTGGATACTCTGACGTTCGAACTCACACTTGTCAAGTTTAGCGTATAAGCCATGTTGCCTGAGCCGGGCAAGAACATTCCTGACGTGCCTGCGGTGATCAGCCAAAGAAGAGGAGAAGATGAGTATGTCGTCCAGGTAGACAATGACGTAGAGGTCCAGGAATTCTCTAAAGATGTCGTTCACAAAGTGCTGGAACGTAGCTGGGGCATTACAGAGGCCTAAGGGCATGACCTGGTACTCGAAATGCCCGAAACGAGTGCGGAACGCAGTCTTCCACTCGTCCCCCTCTCGGATGCGGACTAAATTGTAAGCACCCCAAAGATCCAATTTAGTAAAGATTCGGGCGGTGCCCAGTCTTTGGAATAGCTCAGGTACCAGAGGAAGTGGGTAACGGTTTTTAATAGTTATTTTGTTTAATTCACGGTAGTCAATACATGGCCGCAAAGAATGGTCTTTCTTTTCAACAAAGAATAAGCCCGCACCAGCTGGGGAGGTGGACGGGCGGATAAATTTCTTCTTCAGATTTTCGTCTAAATACTGTTTCAGGGTGCCCAGCTCCTGCTCGGTTAGTGGGAAGATCCGGCCAAAAGGTACCTCGGTTCCAGGAAGCAGTTCAATTGGGCAGTCGTAGGGCCTGTGTGGTGGCAGTAATTCTGCCCCCTTTTTGTTAAACACATCCGCAAAATCTTGGTAAGGCTCAGGAATAGCTTGGAGCAGATCTACATCTGGATGTAGACAGAGAGGTTGGGTAGCCTCATGGCCTGTCCCTTGCAGACAGTGTTGAAGGCAGTATCCAGAGAGGAACTCGACACTACCAGAAGCCCAGTCGATTCGAGGGTTGTGCGCCTGCAGCCATGGTATTCCAAGAATGACTGGAAAAAGAGGGGAAGAGATGGCGTCCAAACAAAGATGTTCACGGTGTCGTTGGCCCATGATGGCTTTTAAGGGGACGGTTTCTTGAGTGACCGGACCGGAGCGGAGAGCAGAACCGTCTGCAAGATGTACAGCTAGGCTTTGAGTTTTGGATTGGAGAGGGATGTCATGTTGGGAGGCGAAGGTCCGGTCGATAAAGCAGCTGCAGGCTCCGGAATCAATGATAGCTGGGACTTGGATGGCCTTTCCGGGAAGCTGTAAAGTGATAGAGATGGTTAGGTGTGTGCCAATAGTAGGTACAATAGTAGCACAGGTACGATCAGCAGAACGACACTTACGCATCTTGTTGGGGCAACCACTGGCGTAGTGCCCGGGTTCTCCACAGTAGAGGCAGAGGTTGTGTGTACGTCTGCGTGCTTTTTCCTCTGGGGTCAAGGAAGGGCGGAATAGACCGAGTTGCATGGGTTCTGGCGCATCATAGGCCGAGGCAGGTGTAGGAGTGGGAGATCTGCTGGGAGGACTGGGTACTTGTGGCATCATCCAGGTGGGACGAAAGGTACTGGTGGTCCTTTCAGTGCATCGCTCTCGCAACCTGCGGTCTATTTGGATGGACAAGTTGATAAGCTCTTCCAGGGTTTGTGGTACCCCTACCCGTGCCAACTCATCCTTGAGGGGATCTGACAACCCCATCCTGAACTGATGGCGCAACGCGGCGTCATTCCATGCCATGTCAGAGCTCCAGCGTCTGAACTCGACGGCATAATCTTCTGCTGCTTGACGACCCTGGCGTAGGGCCTGTAAGGTGGCTTCTGCAGTGGCGGTAAGCTGGGGGTCTTCGTATAGTTGGGACATAGCATCAAAGAAGGCATCCAGACTATCCAAGGCAACTGATTTCTGCTCCAAAAGTCGGTGGGCCCATGTTTGTGGCTGACCGGAAAGTAAGGAGATAACAAAACCCACCTTAGTGGCCTCAAGGGAGAACGTGCGTGGCTGCAGGGCGAAGTAGAGATTACAGGCATTCCGGAAAGCACGATACCTACTTCGGTCTCCAAGAAATCTTTCAGGTACTGGTACTTTTGGCTCTGGGGGTAACATGACCACGGAGGGTGCTGAGGTGGCTGATGTGGACCCTTGCGGACCGGAAGGTGCGGACAAGGCCTGTACTCGCTCCTCCAGACTGGAGTATCCCTCTTGCAGGCTCTTCACCGCCTGGGTTAGACCCGCCAGATGTCGGCAAAGTTCGTCCATGGGGGAAGCCCCCTGCCCGGACTCGGTCATGGCTGCCTAATACTATCAGGCTCCTACTTACCAGACCGGCGAGTCCAGTTGGGCAGAGGGTAGGCTCCCTTACCCTCCGTCTGTCGGCCCCTGGTAGAGTAAACAGGAGGCACGAGAGTACGGAGTGGTATGAGGGCCTGTATTGCAGTCCAGGTATAGTAGTCCAGATATTGCAGGGTTAACCGGAGAGAAGGCTGGAACTGGCTGGAGCACAGACACAAGGTAGAGCAGGCTTGTATAGTCAGCAGGCTGGACGGCTGCAGACAGGCAGACAGACCCAAAGGAGCAGGCAGACGGATGGTCAGGAGACAGGCCGGGTTCGGTAACAGGCGGGCGGCAAAGGCACAGTGGAGCAGGCAAGCGGATGGTCAAACAGGCAGAGGTCAGGTTCAGGCAGAGTTCAGAGAGAGGTCGGAATCAAGGCCGGGTCAGAAGGTATCACAGGAACAGACAAGGAACAAGGTAAGGCACTGGGACGACTAGCTGTTGATTAGGCAGCACTGGTCACCAGAACTCACTGGCTTAAATAGGGCTTTTGGCGCCAAACGACGTGCACGCGCGCGCCCCGGCCCACACAGGCACGCGCGCCCGCCAACGCCCGCGCGCGCGCCCCCGCACGCCGGCGTGCACAGGAGCCCGCACGGCGAGGTCCGCAGAAACGCGCGCGCCGACGCACCCTGACGCACACCACCGCGGGCGCCCCGCCTGCCACGGTAAGAACCCTGACAGTTTATGTGTGTACTGTGAAGTGAGGGATGAGATGGTTTTTATTTATTTTATTATTATTATTTTTATTTGCAGGGAAACAAAAAACAGCACATCCTCACTGACAGGACAGAGCTCTGTATTGTTTACATAGACAGACGACAAGAGATCTGTCCTGTCTTCCTCCTCGCCAATCAGAGGGTGTCGGTGGTTATCCATTGGCTGACACCCGCTGATCAGCTTGTCTTGTGATCAATCACAGCACAGCCAGCACACCCCCTACACACACACACACACACACACACATATATATATATATATATATATATATATATATATATATATATGTGTGTGTGTGTATGTATATACAGTATACACAGTATCTCAAAAAAGTGAGTACACCCCTCACATTTTTGTAAATATTTTATTATATCTTTTTATGTGACAACACTGAAGAAATGACACTTTGCTACAATGTAAAGTAGTGAGTGTACAGCTTGTATAACAGTGTAAATTTGCTGTCCCCTCAAAATAACTCAACACACAGCCATTAATGTCTAAACCGTTGGCAACAAAAGTGAGTACACCCCTACCTGAAAATGTCCAAATTGGGCCCAGAGTGTCAATATTTTGTGTGGCTCTCCTTTTTTCCAGGACTGCCTTAACCCTCTTGGGCATGGAGTTCACCAGAGCTTCACGGGTTGCCCCTGGAGTCCTCTTCCACTCCTCCATGACAACATCACGGAGCTGGTGGATGTTAGAGACCTTGCGCTCCTCCACCTTCTGTTTGAGGATGTCCCACAGATGCACAATAGGGTTTAGGTCTGGAGACATGCTTGGCCAGTCCATCACCTTTACCCTCAGCCTCTTTAGCAAGGCAGTGGTCATTTTGAATGTGTGTTTGGGATGTTTGGGGTTGTTATCATGTTGGAATACTGCCCTATGGCCCAGTCTTTCCGGTGGTTGTGGGGGTCTGCGGGCAGGGGGTTTATCGGAATCTGGAAGCCCCCTCAAACAAGGCCTCCCCTATGTAAATGAGTATAGGGTACATTGCACCCCTACTCTTTTCACCAAAAAAAGTGTCAAAAAGAAATAAAAACACATAGAGGTTGGGTGTTCATCATGGTTGACGCTGGCCCCCTTGTTAAATCTGGGAAGGCCAATCTGGGAAGGCCTGCTGCATAACAGTTAATTGTTATCGCTTGAAATATTTTTCCCATTATGGGCGTGAGTAGGGCCACGTGTCAAAATTTTGCCTAAAGCTGAATACATCATTTACAATTTTCTGTAGCTTAGACATGAAGCCTGACTCACGCCCATAATTGGAAAAATAATTCAAGCGATACAAGTTAACTGTATAAGGAGGGTACAGTACAGGGGGGCACAGGAGGGCACAGTACAGCGGGAGAGTAAGTGGGCACAGTACAGAGGGCAGGAGGGTACAGTACAGGGGGAGCAGGAGGGCACAGTACAGCGGGAGAGTAAGTGGGCACAGTACAGGGGGGAGCAGGAGGGCACAGTACAGCGGGAGAGTAAGTGGGCACAGTACAGAGGGCAGGAGGGTACAGTACAGGGGGGAGCAGGAGGGCACAGTACAGTGGGAAGGTAAGTGGGTACAGTACAGAGGGCAGGAGGATACAGTATATGCGCAGTAATGTATAATACAAATATGGTCTCCTCAAGCAGAGCTGCATAGGGAAGCTGCTGTCACAGATCCGAAATATTCTAGTAGGCTGTTATTGGGCTAAATCTACACTGGAATGACACCTCCCCCTCTACCTTCCCCTCCAGAGTTTCTGGCACTCTTTTCCAGCACTTTGCAGGGGTTAAGAAAGAACTCTGAGCAGAGCATCTTACTACTGCTATACAAAAAAGGAGCCCGGGTAAGATTACCCGGGAAGAAAGTGGCTACTAAGGCAGCAAGGGGCAGTGATGAAGGCTGATAAAAAGTACAAAGCAATTTATTAAATTTAAGGTTGAGGGATAAAAACATACTCAATATACAAAAACATTGATAGCATCTTCACCGCTACCGGTTAATAGGACCCCACTTTAGTAAAGGGAAGTGTGAGGAACAGATAATAGACACACAAAAAATCACATACAGATAACAACAGAAAGTCCGGATGCCAAATCACCATACACACAGAGATTGTCAGCGGGATACCCAGCTTACCTAGTTAACAAAAATTAGTTCCAGTGGAATGCATGTATAGAAAATCTGTGTGTGTATGGCCCCCAGGGATCGGAAAGATACAATTGGAAAAGTTGTGCTAGGCTCAATGAGAGAGGCGGCTGTTACTAGAATTTGTGAAGTAAGGTCACAAACTATATGCTAGTGTTTGGAGCATCTGTATCCACATAAATCAATACTCTGATCACTAGGGTCAGTGAAGGGTGGGTGAAGGTTGCTCCTGTCGACTATTAAGTCTAGTACACATGACCAGATTTTCCGGCAGAAAAGGTCCGACGGAATCATTCCATCAGACATTCCGATCGTGTGTGTGCTTCATCAGACTTTTTCTTTCGAAAATTCTGACGGACCTAGAAATAGAACATGTTTCAAATCTTTCCGACGGAATCAGTTCCTATCAGGAAGACCGCTTGTCTGTATGCTGTTCCGACGGACCAAAAACGACGCAAGGGCAGCTATTGGCTACTGGCTATTGAACATCCTATTTCTAGTCCCCTCGTACGTCATCGCATCCTAAACTATCGGACTTTGGTGTGATCGTGTGTAGGCAAGTCCGTCTCAGCGGAACTCTGTCGGAACACCGTCGAAAAAAACGTCAGACCTTTTCTGCCGGAAAGTCCAGTCATGTGTACGCGGCATTAGTGTCGACTGGCTGCTGTTTTGAAAAGCAGAAGTCATTTAGCCATGAGATGAATGTTTGCGTATATGATGTTGCTCCAGTTCCCAAGTTCACTGCCATATTAAGTGCAGTCAGATCTAAGCCAATCAGGCAGAAGAAAGACAATTCATCAGATATAGTTATTAGGGGTGCGCATCTTCACTGGCCTCACGATTCGATTCGATTGCGATTATCAAGTCAACGATTCGATTCGATTCCGCGATGCATCGCGATGCATCACGATTACAGCGCAAGTCCGCAGGTGCTCCTGGTTTTCATCCAAAAAAATTAAAGTAGTCAGGAGAACTCCATTTTTTTTATTCTATCTGTTCTTAAGAAAAAAAGAGACAGCAGAGGAGCTCCAGGCTCTCTTCCAAAATACTAAAGGAGATGGTCAGAGCCTGCGGACATGCTACAGGAGATGATCAGAGACTGCGGACATGCTACAGGAGATGATAAGAGACTGCAGACATGCTACAGGAGATGATCAGAGACTGCAGACAGACATGCTACAGGAGATGATCAGAGACTGCAGACAGACATGCTACAGGAGATGATCAGAGACTGCAGACAGACATGCTACAGGAGATGATCAGAGACTGCAGACAGACATGCTACAGGAGATGATCAGAGACTGCGGACATGCTACAGGAGATGATCAGAGACTGCGGACATGCTACAGGAGATGGTCACAGACTGCGGACATGCTACAGGAGATGGTCACAGACTGCGGACATGCTACAGGAGATGGTCACAGACTGCGGACATGCTACAGGAGATGGTCACAGACTGCGGACATGCTACAGGAGATGGTCACAGACTGCGGACATGCTACAGGAGATGGTCACAGACTGCAGACATGGCACAGGAGATGGTCACAGACTGCGGACATGGCACAGGAGATGGTCACAGACTGCGGACATGGCACAGGAGATGGTCAGACACTGCGGACATGGCACAGGAGATGGTCAGACACTGCGGACATGGCACAGGAGATGGTCAGACACTGCGGACATGGCACAGGAGATGGTCACAGACTGCGGACATGGCACAGGAGATGGTCAGACACTGGGGACATGGCACAGGAGATGGTCAGACACTGGGGACATGGCACAGGAGATGGTCAGACACTGGGGACATGGCACAGGAGATGGTCAGACACTGGGGACATGGCACAGGAGATGGTCAGACACTGCGGACATGGCACAGGAGATGGTCAGACACTGCGGACATGGCACAGGAGATGGTCACAGACTGCGGACATGGCACAGGAGATGGTCAGACACTGGGGACATGGCACAGGAGATGGTCAGACACTGGGGACATGGCACAGGAGATGGTCACAGACTGCGGACATGGCACAGGAGATGGTCAGACACTGGGGACATGGCACAGGAGATGGTCAGACACTGCGGACATGGCACAGGAGATGGTCAGACACTGGGGAAATGGCACAGGAGATGGTCAGACACTGGGGACATGGCACAGGAGATGGTCAGACACTGGGACATGGCACAGGAGATGGTCAGACACTGGGGACATGGCACAGGAGATGGTCAGACACTGGGGACATGGCACAGGAGATGGTCACAGACTGCGGACATGGTACAGGAGATGGTCAGACACTGGGACATGGCACAGGAGATGGTCAGACACTGGGACATGGCACAGGAGATGATCAGACACTGGGACATGGCACAGGAGATGATCAGACACTGGGACATGGCACAGGAGATGGTCACAGACTGTGGACAATAATGCAGACTTGTGGTGTGATGAAGGCACATAGAAGACAATTCTATGATATGGACTTGTGTCACAGCGCCCCCCCTCCCCCTCTGTACTTACATGCTGCTCTGGCAGCCTGTAATGAGCAGTGGGGCCGGTGTTCCGCCGGTTGTCACATCTCAGGTCAGCAGTGAATTCTCCCGGGAGAGCGCTCCATGCATAAAGTTGTTATTAGTGTGTGTATATTCCGGTCATGTGACTCTCAGCCACGCCTCCCTCCTCTCACGTCTCTCCTGATGTCAGCCCCGCCCGCCTCTCTTCTGACCTGATAGCTCCAGTCAGTGGGCGGAGCTGACACCAGGAGAGACTGAGAGGAGGGAGGCGTGGCTGAGAATCACATGACCGGAATATACACACACTAAAAACAGCTTTATGCACGGAGCGCTCTCCCAGGAGGGGGCCAGACATCGATTTTTGGGGTCGCATGCATCGATGCCGCATCGGGGACACCCGAATCGCGATGCATCGATGCTGCGATTAATTTCAGCAGCCCTAATAGATATCTGAAAGTGATGGCCACAGTGAATTAAGACCCAAATAGTAGGCAGACCGTTCAATACTGTACCTGGTTCAGATAGCCAATTGTCTTACTGCAGTTCCTAATGCCTGCTGGATCGGGGGATCGCTTGGATGGCGTCACGTGACTGTGATCACGTCAACGCGTTTCGCAACGGAGAGTGGCGTAGCTTCCTCTGAACGGTGAGGGGGCTGGCAGGCACCTGTCCCTTATATTTTCTATCTCGTAATGGTGGTGCCACCCCTCCAAGGAAGGTTTAATGGGACATGTACAGCAGCCTTTCGTCCATTGTCAGTAAGATTCTTAGTGGGCTATGCGAGGCCGACAAGCGGTGCTTGAGGTTTATATTTCTAGATTAGGAGCAATTCACAGACCTATGGAAGCAAAAAGTTAAGCAAATTTTCCCCTAACTTAAAGACAGTGTGAGTGAGTGTACATAAATATGGGGGTGCTACAAGAAAATAGTACCATGTACATTGATAACTGTTCCCTTATTAGTAGTTCTGAAAGGGGAAGGGAGAAAAAAAATATATACATGAGTTTGGTAATATTGAGAAATGGCAGTAAATAGATATGAACAGTATATCAGCTTAAAGCTGGATACACACTATACAATTTTCTGTAGATTTTTTCCTTCAGATTTACCAAAACTATATAATATGAGGTCAAACCTTAAGAGTTTCAATTTGTATGCAATCAGGCAGGCCCTCGCACTACATGTTTTTTTTTTAAATCCAAAGGAAATCAGACAACAAAAGTTATATAGTGTGTATTGGGTCTAAGGCCTCACGAAGCCTAGAGCCAAGTCTGCCTACCAGCATGCCTTTTGGAGTGTGAGAGGCAACCAATGCTAGCACAGGGAGAAAATGCAAACTCCTTGTCCTGGTTGAGGCTTGGACCAAGAACCCTAGTGCTACAAGGCAGTAGTAGTACTAAACCCTGTGATTCACTTTTTGGGAAATGCAATAGTCTTAAGCCCCATACACACTATTTGATTTTCTGCAGATTTTTGTCTTCAGATTTACCAAAATGTGGATTTGGTAAATCTAAAGGAAAGTTGCATAATGTATAGCCAGCCACCACCTTGCAATACACAGGAACTGGACTGATAAAGGAAGCCTCTCTACTCCCACAATGTTAAGACAGTGTGTTATTCCAACTTGCACAATATGAATGTGAGTTGTGCATTTCCCAGATGTTCCCACTGCTTTGTCTGACATTAGTCAGCTCTCTACAAGTTCCAACGAGGAAAGATGCCAGAGGGCTGGCTTGTGGGTACGTGCATTCCTTGCTTGGATTGCTTTTTTTTCCGTGTTGATTTTTGAAAGCTGAACTCTAGAACTTTGTCATTTTCTATACAATCTATAATTGTCAGTTCCTATGTCTTTCTTTCTATCTGTGACCTTGAAAGAGGAAATTAACCCTTATACATCCTATGACATTTATCAAAATTCACAGCAGATTCACCAAAATAACCTCCTACTGTACATTCAAGCATTTTTGTTGCTTTTTTTTCTATAAAAAAAAGCATTGTTTTGCAATAAAAGATATTAAATTCTTACCTTTCCAGTGGGCAGTTAGTCCAAACTCCTTACAAGTTTTCAACATTTAACACTTCTTTGAGTCCCCCACTGCATCCTCTGCTGTGCTCAGTGGTTCCTTCTACCATCTCGTATGTCACTATTGAGTACTAGATTGAGGTAGAGGCAAGTGGGAGGAACCACACATGCAACGGGGGGACAAAAACTATTCAACACTCTCAGGAAGCGTCAAATGCTGAAGACTTTGCCTAAGGTTATCCTGCTTAAAGCGCTTGTAAACTGCTGCCCTTTTTTTTGGGGGGGGGGGGGGACCTGCAAGGTAATGTCATAATGTGCTGGTATGCATCGCATACTAACACATTATGTTAAACTTACCTTAAAACAAAGCCCTCCCGCACCAAGAAGCCAGTGCTGCAGGAGCTCCCATCATCACCCATCTTGTATCTGGGTTCATAGCACAGGTGGTCGTTCCTACAGAGCGCATGCGCCAGTAATGTCACTGGCTGCATGTAATGTAAATATCTGCTAAACGGGGCACGTTTAGGAGATAGTTATAGTATCTATAGGTAAACCTTATTATAGGCTTACCTATAGGTAAAAGCAAAAGATGGAAGTTTACTACCACTTTAAAGAGAGAGTAGATAGGACTTGCCATCGGCCTGAGACGTAAGTATGCACTGCCTTTTTTTGTGGAAGCAATGCTTTGCAGTTTTGTTTTTTTGTTGCAATTGAAATCTTTACCAATATTCAATAACTTTGCATTTAACACTTGAAAACACTTGCAAATGTGCATATGTTCACCAGAATTTTATAAATACGCTGCAAATCTTATTTAATAAATACCTGCTCTAATGAATTTCCTCTTCTTTTATAGAACCATGTCATCCATCAAGATAGAATGCGTTGTGACTGAAAAATACAAGATTGGAGAGTCTCCTGTATGGGAAGATAAAGAAGGAGTGTTAGTGTATGTTGACATTACAGGACAGAAGGTCTGCCGATGGAACCCCAATACTAAAGTAATACAGACTGTTAATCTAAGTAAGTTGAGTTCATACAGTACACTGTACAGACATCTTCCTGGAGCACTTTACAAAAGACATTAAACCCAACCCTAGCCAAAACATTTTATTTTATCTTGGATAGAGCAGCAAAGGCTGAGAACCTCTATCAGATTTATTATTTTATTTATTTATTACAGGTACTTATATAGCGCCATCAATTTACACAGTGCTTTACATATATATTGTGCAGTCACATTAGTCTCTGCCCTCAAGAAGCTTACCATCTAAAGTCCCTAACTCACATTCATACAGACACATAGTAGGGACAATTTAGACAGAAGCCAATTAACCTACCAGCATGTCTTTGGAGTGTTGGAGGAAACCGGAGTACCCGGAGGAAACCCACGCAGGCACAGAGAGAACATGCAAACTCCAGGCAGGTAGTTCTGTGGTTGAGATTCAAACCGATGACCTTGGTGCTGCCAGACGGAAGTGCTGACCAGTTTATTGTGTGTTTTATTGGGAAGATTTACCCTTACTGCATGTCAAGCCGAGAAGTGATGGTTAGTCTTTTCAACAGAGACACAAAAAACAAAAATGCTTTTTACAAAGGTGAAGAAGGATTAGGTATCTTTCACAAGTGCTGAGGCCCCTTGTCTGTGAATAGGCCGTGTGTTTATGCAGCTTGCGTGCAGGTGGCACATGTGTGTATATAGATGCAGCAGCTGCACGGACACAGCCCGTCATCCTAATTTGATAGATGTGTGGGTCAGCATTCCCAAATGCACATTTTCTGCATTCAGGGCCGCTCACCTGCACTTGCACACCTGTCAAATTGGGACAAGCAGCCACTGCATCCCCATACACTTACATAAGCTGCCTGTATGCAGCACCTGGCTCATGCTCCATACACATACAGCCCATTCATGGACTATGAGCCTCAGCACACTTGAGAATGAGGCCTTAGAACTTCCATGAAGTCTAAATAGAAGCTGCACACTGCACAGTACTTGACCTTGTAAAGCCGGGTACTCAAACTGAATTCCACGGATGGTGCCATGCCAGAACCAAATGCAGAGATGCTAAGTCACCAGCACTCCACATAAATACCTTTCAGGTGTTTATTGTGAATACAGTATTATGTAAGGCATAAGAAACCAAAGTTTCAGGGCTCTGCAGACTCCATTTATCAAGGCAACATGGCGGCAATAGGCATACAACTAACACACACCCATGTATTGTGGTATAACCCATAGCGATCTGTGCAACACCCCCATGACATCATAATGACATTATAATCCCACCAGAAAACAACAGGGATAAGCAAAGAAATGAAAAAGTAGTGCTATAAACTGTTCTAAATACATCCCTCATAAAAATATAAACATAACCAAGAATCAAAAGCAAACTTATGGTTTCTGAAAAAGGTTTTATAAATGCTCAACATAGTGCAAAGTGCCACAGATCATGAAAATATTCCTTAGCACAATACCATTCTGCTCACTCACACAGATGGAGCGGTAATACCGGAAGCTAAGGCTAGGTTCACACCAGTCCAGTGCGAATTGCACCTCCAGTTTCTCGAAGAGAAATATCAGTTTTTCAGTGGTTCCTCTCCGTTGTAGCTGCGGATCAGCTGACCAGGGAGAGGGGGAGGTGTAGTGAGGAGGGGGAGAGAATTTGTGTTCAGAACGGAACGCATCTGTAAATCAGATGCATTCCCATATAAGATTATGTGCCTGCAATTCACACAGAAAACGCACACGTTTTTTGGGCAATGCGGAGTGTGAATGCAACGCACATATGTGAACCAGACTCATTGAAACTAATAGGTTTTAAAATGTTCTGCAAATTGGATGCGGTGTAAGCTGCATCCAATTCACATAAGTGTGAACCCAGCCTTAAGGCTGGGTTCACACCAGTCCGGTGCAAATTCCAGCTCTGTTCTCTGTGTGAAGAGAAAAAGCAGCTGTTCAGCGCTTCCTCTCCATTGTAGCTGCAGATCAGCTTAGCAGGGAGAGGGGGAGGTGTAGAGAGGAGGGGTAGAGAATGCCTGTTCACAACGGAACGCATCTGTGAATCAGATGCGTTCCTAAAGAAGAATATGTGCCTGCAATTTGCACCACACTGCCTAGAAAACGCAAACGTTTTTGGGCAATGTGGAGTGCGAATGCAACGCACATATGTGAACCAGACTGATTGAAGTTTATAGATTTTAAAATGTTCTGTGAATTGGATGCGGTGTAAGCATGGAGAAGTAATGTCCAGGTAGTAAAAATGCACTGGGTACCTTAATGGTGTCATGGGGTATGAAATTAGTTGGTATGGTTCAGTGCTGAAGTGTTGTTTCAATTTCAGCCTTGACTCAAATTTGAACGTCTCCACCTCAAACTGAAATTGATCTAATTTTGTTGTAGGACAAAAGGATAGGATTTGGCCAGTAATCTCAGTTCACCCTATCCCAGTACTTGTAAAGAGAAGTTTGTCACCTGGCTCTCTTCATCTTCTGGTGTTGTAGACTAGAAAGATTTTACTTTTAAACTAATTTTCTGTTGGTGTATTGTCCCCGCAATGGGACATTCAGGGCACATTTTTTGAAGGAGGTATTTATCACACCCTAAAGCACTTTCTATGCTTTCTATGCTTATCCTTGTTCTTGTTTGGTTATTTTTGGTGGGCTTATGATGTCATGGGGTGGAGAATGTTATGGGTTACACAATGTTATGGGTTACACAAGGATATATAGCTGTGGGTTAGTTATAAGCATATTGTCACTATATCGCTTTAAAAAAGTGACCCTACAGGGTTAGAACTTCTGACATTTTTTATTGCGGTGCTTGCCTTCCTGTCAAGATGCCGTCTACAATCCCCATGTCTTGTACAAGCATCACAGGGACAGACCAGATTACCAAGATGTATAAAAATTGAGAGAAATGTTAACTTTTCCTGATTTTATGGAAAACTAAAAAACTTAAGTGGCTGGAGTTAGGCTTTAAGTCCAATTTTTGGAGAAAACTGCGTGAACTACCCGTATTTGAATACGAGGAATCCAGAGGATCCAGAAATACTCCATATAGGTGCGTCTGTGTGAGAATGTAAACTACAATGTGTACTGGTGATTTACAAGTTTTGTATAAAATATTAATATATCACAATATGCAAACTGAAAACTTGGTTGAAGTATGCATGATTAAAGCTGACTAAGCAGGCTAATCATTGTGGAAGGTGAAGAGTAAGAAAGGTGGTGTTGAAAAGGAATCTGGTCACTTGAACCCAATCCTGGTTATAGGTCTTTTAGCATTTTTATTAGAAGCTTATCAAAGCCAGCAACATGGTAGAGGTCTGGGGCACTGATGTAAAGCAAATATTAGGCCCAACTTTATCTTAACTTTTTTTTTTAGTGCTTGATGCATGTCTTGTATTCCATTTGTAGAGAAACCAGTTGGCTCTGTTGCACTACGAAAGTCGGGTGGCTATGTGATTGCCACGGGCACCACCTTTGCTGCTCTGAATTGGGAAGACCAATCAGTAACTACTCTTGCCCGAGTTGATGAAGACAAGCCCAATAATCGTTTTAATGATGGAAAAGTTGACCCAGAAGGGAGATTTTTTGCAGGTATTATTAAGTTTTTTGTACATAATATTGAAATATTGATCAAAAATGTAACAACAAACAAGAAAAAAGTAAACGTACACTAGATGCAAATAAGGCATTTACTAGTGATAAAATTGCACTCACAAAAGATCAGTCACAAAGAGCTATGATTTGCCATGTACAGTGCCTTAAAAAAGTATTCATACCCCTTGAAATTTTCCACATTTTGTCATGTTACAACCAAAAACAAAAATGTATTTTATTGGGATTTTATGTGATAGACCAATACAAAGTGGCACATAATTGTGAAGTGGAAGGAAAATGTAAAATGTTTTTAATTTTTTTTTACAAATGTCTGAAAAGTGTGGCATACATTTGTATTCAGCCCCCTTTACTCCGATACCACTAACTAAAATCTAGTGGAACCAATTGCCTTCAGAATACACCTAATTAGTAAATAGAGTCCACCTGTGTGTAATTTAATCTCAGTATAAATACAGCTGTTCTGTGAAGCCCCCAGGGATTTTTTAGAGAACCTTAGTGAACAAACAGCATCATGAAGGCCAGGGAGTACACCAGACAGGTCAGGGATAAAGTTCTGCAAAAGTTTAAAGCAGGGTTAGGTTATAAAAAAATATCCCAAGCTTGGAACATCTTACAGAGGAATGTTCAATCCATCATCTGAAAATAGAAAGAGTATGGCACAACTACAAACCTACCAAGACATGGCCGTTCACCTAAACTAACAGCATTAATCAGAGAAGCAACCAAGAGGCCCATGGTAACTCTGGAGGAGCTGCAGAGATCCACAGCTCAGGTGGGAGAATCTGTCCACAGGACAACTAATAGTCGTGCACTCCACAAATCTGGCCTTTATGGAAGAGTGGTAAGAAGAAAGCCATTGTTGAAAGAAAGCCATAACAAGTCCTGTTTGCAGTTTTCGAGAAGCCATGTGGGGGACACAGCAAACAAGTGGAAGAAGGTGCTCTGTTTAGATGAGACCAAAATTGAACTCTTTGGCTTAAGCCCGGGTTCAAACTTGCGCAATCTCAGAGATCGCATGTAATTCGCACCCACACTGCAGGTGCCAAGCACATGTGATCTCTGAGCAATGCGAGTTCAGCCATACAGTTGCGATCCGATTCCTGTGCGAGTTCACAGTTCGCACTGCGATCTGTGAACTAAACTAGGGGTGTCAAAAGGCAGTATGAACTGCCTGCGGGAGAGAAGCGATGCGGGAAACAGCTCTGTAATCGCGCTGGTTTCCACATCGCATCAGTGTGAACCTAGGGTAAAAGCAAAATGCTATGTGTGGAGGAAAACTAACACTGCACATCGCCCTGAACACACCATCCCCACCGTAAAACATGGTGGTGGCAGCATTGTGTTGTGGGGATGCTTTTCTTCGGCAGAACAGGGAAGCTGGTCAGAGTTGATAGGAAGCTGGATGGAGTAAAATACAAGGCAATTTTAGAAGAAACCTGTTTGCAAAAGACTTGAGACTGGGGTGGCGGTTCACCTTCCAGCAGGACAACGACCCTAAACATATAGCCAGAGCTACAATGGAATGGTTTAGATCAAATCATATTCATGTGTTAGAGTGGTCCCGTCAAAGTCCAGACCTAAATCTAATTGAGAATCTGTGGCAAGACTTGAAAATTGCTGTTCACAGACACTCTCCATCCAATCTGACAGATCTTGAGCTATTTTGCAAAGAAGAATGGGCAATAATGTTACTCTCTAAATGTGCAAAACTGGTAGAGACATCCCCAAAAAGACTTGCAGCTGTAATTACAGTGAAAGGTGGTTTTACAAAGTATTGACTCAGGGGGGCTGAATACAAATGCACCACACTTTTCAGATATTTATTTGTAAAATCATTTGAAAACCATTTTTCATTTTCCTTCCACTTCACAATTATGTGCCACTTTGTGTTGGTCTATCACATAAAATCCCAATAAAATACATTTACGGTTATAACATGAAAACATTTGGAAAATTTCAAGGGGTGTGAATACTTTTTCAAGGCACTGTATACCTGTCATAATAGCCCATTGTCGTATCTATACTATATAGCACACTGCTTTTTTCTTGTCTGTGGTTACAATTTTTTGTATTTCCCTGATCTATGTGTGGAGCTGCAAGGATTTATGAGGATCATTTAAGGCATCTTTAAAGTGACATTTGTACATTTTATACTCCATAACCCGGTGATTGTTTTTTATTACAAGCTTTGAGGGGCCTTCTTTCAAGTGAGTGTACCCTATGTCATGTTGCTATTGATCAAAGGTGGTTTACCATATAATTTAATAAGCAATTCTTGCTGTGAGTTGCAACAAGCTTGTATTTTTAAATGATAATTTTAAACATTAAATTACATAATGCAATGGAAGGAAAGGCTCCCAGGCCACAGAGTAAGCCTGAGTCAGTGATGTAACTCATATTCAAGCTAAAAAGGTTCAATTTCAAGGTCCCACAGTTAGTTTGTGGCCTAGGATTTTGGCAACAATTGTCTGAGGCTTCTGGAAGGTTGTTTTAATTATAGATATCTCTTAACTAAAACTGCCCTACAGCAACATTTAAATTAAGTACAAATTTTCCATGTACTTATAGATTTACTTGTCTAGTTTGAACCAGGACTTCCCCATATGTGTTATATCCAAGTTAACTAATTGTAAAAGGGTAGTACGACCAAGGCTTTTTTGGCCATACTTCTCTGGTGGGACACAGGAAGACACTTCTTTTTGGTCTCCTGTGACCTAGATGTAGCAGAGCTGCTCCAGACTCTGGAAGGATCCCAACAATAACAGAGGGGACCAAAATAAATCTAAACAAAACCATTTTTTTAATCACTCTATCAAATTATCAGAAGAAATGCTCTGATTATTGGACATGGAAATATTTTCCTCTGAGTATAAGGGATGGACATATACCTGTCATAAGGGAAACATTGGACCTTCAATTGCTGTTCTTTTTCTGAAAATACTGGTTGCTTGACTATAGCGTATTTTGAATGTCAAACCTGAAATAAAATTGCAGCACTCTGAAAAGTAAGAATTTCTTACCTCTGTATTGTCCCACCTCACTGACTGAAAACACGAAATTGAGGGTGTATCATGACAGCTAGACAAGTAACATTTTTAAAAGGAAATATCAATAATGGCAAAACAATGTATACCCAAAGAGCACAAAATTGGAGTTTTAAGGTGCAGAAAAATCCATCAAAAGCAAAATTTACAAAAACTATAGACAATGTTATTACATAGATATTATAAAACAATTTGTAAAATTTAGGCCATAACGACCCAATGGCCAAGGTACAAAAGTGTGATTGCCTCTACATGTTTCACCACAAACGTGGCTTCTTCTGGAGCTTTCGTAGAACCTTGTTTTTTAATATTTGCCAACTTTTCAAAATGATCTTGGTTCCAAATGATCCCCTGGACCCATCAGGAGGTTTTATAGGGAACGTCTGTGCCACAAAAGAGGAAAAAGAGGCATTGCCCCGTAGCAGCACCTAGTGTTTCAAGGAGTTTGAATAAATCGATCGATCAATGTTTCAATCCTTTTCGGTATATAAACTTCCTCTGATGCCAGGAAATTTACAGGGCAATTATGCTGAGCACCTCCCTCTTTCAATTTACCACTGTTCCTTGGCTCAGTGTCAGCACAACACCTCTTTAACCAGTGAAAATTAAAAAACTTGTTTCAATCTATCACATGGGATAAACCCTTTTAAACAGGTTAAGAGCCTCACAACAGTGTGGATGGCCAACAGTGATAAATTGAAAGAGGGAAGTGCTCAGATGGCATAATTACCCTGTAAATTTGCTGGCATCAGAGGAAGTTTATATACCGAAAAGGATTGAAACATTGATCGATTTATTCAAATTATTTGAAACACTAGGTGCTGCTACAGGGCAATGTCTCTTTTTCCTCTTTTGTGGCACAGACGTTCCCCATAAAACCTCCTGATGGGTCCAGGGGATCATTTGGAACCAAGATCAATTTGAAAAGGTGGCAAATATTAAATAACAAGGTTCTACGAAAGCTCCAGAAGAAGCCACATTTGTGGTGAAACATGTTGAGGCAATCACACTTTTGTACCTTGGCCATTGGGTCGTTATGGCCTAAATTTTACAAATTGTTTTATAATATCTATGTAATAACATTTTCTATATTTTTTTGTAAATTTTGCTTTTGATTGATTCTTCTGCACCTTAAAACTCCAATTTTGTGCTCTTTGGGTATACATTGTTTTATCATACTTAAAGGAGGTGGTGCATTTATTAGAGTCTCCCAGATCCAATATCAATTTGATAAACTTCATCAATAATGGCACACCATGCTTTTCTCAAGTACAGTAAGAATGCTTGTAAATAATGTATCATTTAATAATTAACACATTTATCTGGAGCATGTCAATAAATCTGTTAGCTTTGTTAATTTATGTTACTTTTATCTAGGGACTATGTCGCAGGAAATCCGTCCTGCAGTCGTAGAAAGAAACCAAGGCTCGCTGTTTACCCTGTACCCTGACCATTCTGTGGTGAAACACTTTGATATGGTTGATATCTCTAATGGGATAGACTGGTCTTTGGATCACAAAACCCTCTACTACATAGACAGTCTTTCCTTTGCCGTGGATGCATTAGATTATGATGTGAAAACTGGAAAAACCTGTAAGTTTTTTTTTATTTTTTATTATGTAATCTAACAAGTACTGCATAGCCCTATCCTCTGTGCTGTAAGATTGTATTGTATCCTTTGTTGGTGCAAAAAGTTTGTGAGCATTAAAAAAAGAAACATACACTAGATGCCAAGATGGCTGCACTATCAATCTGATGCTGCAGCTTTCCCCCGCCAGCTGTACACAGAGAACTGGGCAATCAAAGACTGCTGATCATTCAGTTCTCGGGTCTACTCTAAGCACTGAGTGGTGACTGTCAGTCACTGGCCCTCCACTCTGCCCCTCCAGCACTCATCACTGGCTGTGGAGGGGCTGAGCAAGTTGCCAGTCAGGCAACTGGGTGTATCCCGACATAATTGTCAGGATCCCTGGAAAGCCTGAACCAGCTCCGTGATGTCAGACGACAGGCTTTAGTCCACTGTTGGCTGAATCTGGGTCAGTTTATAATTTGTTAGGACATGCATTTTTAACCAGAGCAATTTTTTTTATCTATTTTATTTTGTATTTTTTACTTTAAACTTTTATTTATTATTTATTTATTTTTTTGCTTTAAACCTCCAAAACACTTTTTATTTATTTTTTACTTTAAACCCCCAAACAATTTGGTGAAAAACTATTGTACCCAAAATTGTACATAGGCTTCAATTTAAAAAGCCTTTACAGGTTATTAATTTACAGTTAACCATGAATTATGGTCTAAGAATTATTGCTCTTACTCTGACATTCATGGTAATACCTCACATGTGTGGCGCAATTGCCCTTTACATAAAATGTCAGGAGACATTTGCTGGTTCAAAAAAAAAATGGCCGACATTCAGCCCGTGTGTATGTCAGTCTGTTTGACAGAAGCCGGTCAAAAAAACAGCATATGAACGACTCCCGATCAGCGATGTCAGCCAATGGCGGAGAGCGCTAACCAGAGTGTTCTGGCGGGGGGACCGTCCCCCCGTCAGAACTCAACAGCTCAATGGGGGAGATTGCTGTACTTACTTCGCATAGTGAGTACAGCACCTCTGACCGTAGCTGACAGGTTTTTTTTCATTCAACACACTGAGTTGAATAGAAAAAAAACCTATAGTTTGTACCAGGCTTAATGGAGACATTGGGGGTCTACAGCTAATCAGGCACAGATTGTGCATAGTGCAGACTATTCAATTTACTGTAAAAACAATCACCTGTACATGACAGCTGACAGTCAGCTAAAACATTCAATATCAGGCTCACAGTAGCAGCCATGAGCTTGCTTTAACCCCTTGACTATCCAGAACAATTATAAATGTACCTTGGCAAACAACAGGTTAAATTGTGTTGTGCTATGCATTGCAGTGTGTTTTTATCTTTTTTTTTTTTTTTGCATTAGTGATGTTCTGTGGCAGGTTGCAACAGGCTGCACAAAAACACATGTCCTTTCTTACACCAACACAACATCAATGTGAACTGAAGCCATAGGAAATAAGGCTATTTATCTTGTCCTTGCATTGGAACTGTGTTGGCCAACTTACACTACAGAGTCCAATTTTTTCTTTTTCTTAAGATGTTTTTATACCTTGTTCATGCAGTGTACTTTTTATATTGGTATTTTTCCTATACAAAATGCTTACAAGAAGTAATTTCTGCTAAAGGAGGCAATACCAGCTTGGCACTACTGCTCCAAGGGGCCTTATGATGGCCATACATTGCTCGAATTTCAGCTGATTCTGACTAAATTGGCTTACATTTAGACCATCTGTGACCCTGTCAGCACCACCTTGCTCAATAACCTTATATCAGAAGTTTAAGGGAATAGGGTACGAAATTTTCAGCTGAACAGTGACTTAAGTCAATCAGATGCAGCCACTGTTTGGGTATCTTGGTAGCTGTTGGAGCGGTGGCTTTCAGAATCCAAAAGCCCGAAAGAGAGATAGCTCCACCCACGCTGTTAAAGTGGTTCCAAAGGCAGAAGGTTTTTTAATCTTAATGCAGTCTATGCATTAAGATAAAAAAACCTTCTGTGTGCAGCAGCTCCCCTCATACTTACCTGAGCCCCATCTCGATCAAGCGATGGTTTGGCTGAGCCACACAGCAGGCACCATTGGCTCCCGCTGCTGTCAATCAAAGTCAGTAAGCCAATGAGGAGAGAGAGGTTGGAGCCAAGCTGCGGCTCCATGTCTAAACATATGCTCAAAGCAGTGTCTGCACTCGGGTGCCCCCATAACAAGCTGTTTGCAGTGGGGGCACTCGGCAGGAAGGAGGGGCCAGGAGCGCCGGTGTCTTGTCAAATACAGTCCCCTATCATATAGTGTCCTCCCTGTACTGCGCAGGCGCAGTACGGAGGACAAACGAGACGCCGAAATTTTCCGAAGTTTAACAGCTGATCATCAGCTGTACACGGCGCCTGCGCATTTATTCTCACCCTATGTAGAGGATCATTCCCTACTATCCAGGTGGACATAGAGTATAGAATATACAGTTGCCGAGCGCAGCGAGGCCGTGCCCAAAGCGTGGCGAGCGAAGCGAGCCCGCGAGGGGCCCTCTTACACTGCCATCGCTAAGAAGTGCAGAAGCGCCGTGTACAGCTGATGCTCAGCTGATCAACTTCGGACATTTTCGGCATCAGTACGCAGTACGCAGTACGGAGCGGACACTATCCGATAGGAGGACACTATATGGCTGAACACCGTCGAGGGACCCGAGAAGAGAAGGATCTGGGCTGCTCTGTGCAAAACCACTGCACAGAGCAGGTAAGTATAACATGTTTGTTATTTTCATCACTTTAAGTGTGGATGGGAGAATCTATTGATTTCTCTTGTTGCTGAACATCAATGGCCAGAGTTAGACAGGCTTTGGTCCTGAGGAGTTTGTAAATAGTGAAAGAAATTTAGAAAAATTAAATAAGTAATGCATTCTACCCAGAAGTTATCTGGTTTCAGAGGCATAAAATATTCCCTAATAACATACATTCAAAAATGTTTTGCAAGCCAAATAATATTTGAGGATTTAACACACATTTAAAACACTTGCACCCCATTCCCCCCCCCCCCCCTGAAAAAAAAAAGTTCTACATTGTCTGATTCTATAAGAATAAACACTAAATGCAACCAAGCTACTATTCCCATGATCATTTCTAGTCCTAGTCTATACACTTTTTGGTAATAAACACAGCTCAAAGCACTTAGCTAAAGCTGGCCATACACAGTTTGAAGCGGGAACCGGCCAAGATTCGAATCGGTAATGGGCAGGCTGAATGTATTAAGTTGATCGATCGATCGATCAACTTGGATACAACCAGCCTGCCGGATTAGCTTGCAAATTTCACAAACGGCTGCTATAACCGGTAGCGATAATCACTGTCTTCTCCCGGAGGGCATGGCTTCCCCGGGCCCCCCCCCCGCCGGGAGAAGACAATTGCTGATTTCCCTGTCAGCACTGCCTGTGTTGATGAGGGGAATCGCACGAGTTACTTACCTGCAGGAAAGAAATTTGCAAAGTGTATGGCTGGCCTAACTCAAAAACACAAGACCCTCAAACTACAGATGTTTGTTTAATTTTAGATGAACCCAACTAAGAGACTTTGCTTAATCTGATTTAACTATTATCATCTTGTTAAGGTTAAAAAAAAGCCACAATGCAATATGGATCTCAAAATTTGTTTATTTGCACAGCAAACCGGCGCCATGTCTACAAATTACAGCAGGATGAAGGAATTCCAGATGGCATGTGCATAGACTCAGAGGGGAAACTGTGGGTTGCTTGCTATAATGGAGGACGTGTTATCCGTGTAGACCCTGAGGCTGGTATGAGATATACTGTATATATATATATATATATATATATATATATATATATATATAATTTTCATTTTCAGTGTACATTATAATATTTTAAACTTAATTTTACACTGCAAACGCGGTGCCATACGTTGTTCCTTAGCACTGGAAGTAAACTTTCCAATCTGTACTGCAGGGAAGGTAATCCAGACTGTAAAGCTCCCAGTGGATAAGACAACCTCTTGCTGTTTTGGAGGAAAAGACTATTCAGAGATGTATGTGACATCAGCCTGTGAAGGCATGGATGAAGAGTTGGCCGCACGCCAACCTCAGTCTGGAGCAATATACAAGGTGATTATATTCTATTGTAACTCTTGAATTGTTTTGTGTTCTATTTAAAGAAATACAAAAATGCATGATAATAAAAAAAAATTCTGCACAAATTCATATAACAACTTGCCATGACCAATTTTCTAATATACATTATAGAAACCCAAGGCACAAGTGAAATATTTTGTCTAGATAGTTTACATGAAATGCGTCCAACAAGTCTAATTACTATGGTCGCAATGCAGTGTCAAGAAAACCGTATGTGAACCTGCTAGATTCTAAGGCTTAGAATGAACTGGTTTTCTGCAGTAATTTGTCATAAAAAGTGATTTGATGCTCATCTAAGTCACAACAATAGACAAACACTCGCAATAAGCATATATTGATTGGTTTGCGCAAAAGTTATAGCGTCTACAAAATAGGGAATAGATTTATGGCATTTTTGTTATTTTTTTTTTTACTAGTAATGTCGGCGATCTGTGAGTTTTATCGGGACTGCGATATTGCGGCAGACAGATCGGACGCTTTTCACACTATTTTGGGACCATTGACATTTATACAGCGATCAGAGCTATAAATAGCCATTGATTACTGTATAAGTGTCACTGGCAGGGAAGGGGTTAACACTAAGGGGCGATCAAGGGGTTAAATGTGTGTCCTAGGGAGTGATTCTAACTGTGGGGGGATGGGACTGCCTGGGGGAGGAGACCGATTGTTGTTCCTAAGCAGTAGGAACAACAGATCACTCTCCTCACCCGACAGAGTGGAGATCTGTCTGTTTTGCATTGACAGATCTCCCTTGTCTCCTTCTCAGGAGCAATCGCGGGTAGCCGCCGGCCATTGTGGCCGTCGGCCACACGCCTGGGCTCCTACATCACGCGGCAGGCGCGCCCTGTACCCCTTAATGAGCCCACCATACAGCTACGGCTATTTGCGCAGGAGTGCCATTCTGATGCGGTCAATCGACGGCGAGCGGTCGGCAATCGGTTAACTTTTTCAATATAGGACTTCTTTGATTTAAAAAAAAAAATAAAATTTGTGCCAGAAATGTTTTGGCCAATATACATGTATAACATTACCATGTCCCATCGTCATCCCAAAAGCATTTAGTAGACCTTAACAATCACTGTTTCATACCTGTATGAAAATACACAGTTTTGGTTTCTTATACATACATTTGTTCCTCTCATACACTTTAAAAGTGATATTATGCTAATAGCTGACCAGTGGTCAAATACATTTTTAACAATAAGGCAAGAAAATTATTTTTTTTACGCGTTTAAGGGTTTTTCCATCCAAATTTCTATTTCACTTTTTGGTAGATGCTGAGTATCAGCCTGGGTGCACCAAACAAGAAGAGTTTATTAAGTTCAACATTTTAACAGATCACAGTCCTCGAGCCTTGACAAAAATAGATAGTGATCCAAACATATGGACCCATAGTGTTTTGGTTGCTTTAGAAAAAAAGTATACAAGCTGATATGTTCTACATACAGAAAGACCACTGGGTCTCCACAGTATGCTTTTTAAAAATCCATGAGGTATACACTTAAATTGCAATGCAGCATTTATATAAAAAAAAAAAAAACAATACAACTAAAATCAAACATGTTTTCAAATATTTTTCTTATAACAGATTACTGGACTTGGAGTGAAAGGAATTCCACCAACTGAATTTGCTGGTTGAACAAAACAAGCTTGCCTAATGCCATTATTTCTGTGTCTACCTACATTAAAGCTACTCTACATGAAGCAAAGGAATACCATTTACACATTCTCTGTGGCTAAAACTTCTAACAAGTTATATGTTATGTAATGGAATAACCTTTTCTTTAGTATTTTGTTACTAAATAAAAGTGTCTACTAAAATGGAAACATGTTACACTAGCCAAGCATCAGTGAAAATAAAAAAAAAATATTTTCCTAAAATTCAGTGAGAGTCATTGTGTATTTTTTAGCTACAGTACAGTTAAATTGATATAAAATCATGTAAATTGGCTCATCATAAAAAATTTAAATCACTCATATCGAGAATTATGTGACACAGCATTGGATCAAATGTGGATAGGTACTTTTAGAAAACACTTATCTGTGATTCCATATGTCAAAAATGGGTAGAGTCACTGTGTGCAACACTTTTAAGACAGAGTAATAGAATAAAGAAAGTAGAGAAAAGATGAGAAAAAGAAAATGGGAAGGAAGTGAGATAGAGAAAGGTGGTGTATGTTAGATTATATAGGTGGAGCCTCTCTCATGTTCTCACGTTTCCTCAGAAACCTCTGTTCCTCCTAAAACTCAGTTCCCTTGAAGAAACGGGGACAGCGAATTCCCGCCAATAAAACTAGGCCTCCCAAAATTTTTCATAGGTACCCCTATCTGAAGCAATAAGACTTTACATGTGTTTGATATAATTTACTTTGTTAACCAATGTATCTATGGATGGTGTCCGAGACTGTTTCCAGTATACTGGGATGAAGCTCCTAGCAGCATTGAGCAGGTGTGGGAGCATCGATCTCTTAGAAGTCTCTTAGGGAAGTCATTATGATGCAGTAAGAAAAAAGTGAAGTCAGTTTTCCTACCCAGGATGACAAAACATATTTGTGATGCATAGTCAGCAGTTCTACAATAAGTCATTGCAAGCACAGCAAACTGGAGGAAGTAACTTCATAACCTTCATCCCTGTAACTTCAGGCAAAGGTTAACATTTGTAGGGTGATTAGAGAGCCTTAATGTTTCCAATGCCTGCATTTTGTATTTTTAGTGACTATTTTATTATTTCCACTGATATCTGCTGTAAAATGTGCGCGCCTGTCATATATGATTTAATGAATAGCACTCGTAAAACATGATAGTAGATGTGTGGGTTCTTGTCACCACATGTAGGTGGGGACCCTCCAGTGACTTTATAACAAGTGTGCCCATTCATTGTCATCAGTGTTTATCTGCCCATCCTGTTTTTTTTGTTTTTTTTTTTTGTATGGAAAGGAAATATAACACCAGTCAGGCTTTAAAGCGGGGTTCCACCCAAATTTTGAACAATATCTGTATGTATTCTCTTCCTTGCCTAGATTCTGACATGCCATTTAAAAAAATTTAAATTGCCGTAATTACCTTTTATTTTTCTATTCTTCTTTGCACTTCCTGGTTCTCCTCCCGTGGGAGTAGGCGTGTTTCTAGCCTCTCCCAGACTCCTGGGAGCTAGTCTCAGGCTTCCCAGGATGCCACTGAGCATGTGCGGGAACGAGTGGTGAATGCTGGGAGCACAGCATTCACCACATCCAGGAAATAAATGCTTGTGGGCTTCAAATGCCCACAATGAAGATGGAAACCGCCTGCAGTGAATAATATAAGTTATTCTTTCCGATGAAATCTGACACAGGCGGACAGATAACACACAATGTGTGAGTAATGCTAAGAAGAAAAGTTTGTGAATGAACTAAAAAAAAAAAACGATAGATAGGTGGACCCGCTTTAATTGATGTCCACTGAAAATGGAAGTAAAAGAAGATGCCAAATTTTGGGTTGTCACCAGAATAGGAATGGAGAGGAAATCTTTCAATTGGGGTACTAGTTGTGGTGACCCAGATGTCCTGTTTTGGTTTTGGGACCAAGGGAAATCTTCTCAATGGGAAACAAAAAGTAAAAAAAAAAAATGGTCAGGGGTTATTATAACCCCCCTGACTCTATCCAAAATGAAAATTGCAGAAAGCTTAATATAAGGCAATATGGCAATATGTAGCACCAGCATCTGTTTGCATGTAATCAAACATGCAGTGATTACTTGTGGATGATCAGGCCAGGGCACAGTCTGTATCCAGGCCGTTCATCCACAGATAATTGCTGCATGTCCAATTACATGCAAGGCGAACAGCCGCAAATGGCTGTGGGTGCTGTCATCCTCTTGTTGCTTTGTATGAGGCAGCTATTCACAGAAAACCCTGTTGAGTCTCCCGTAGGAAATCATAGTCGACCAAAAATGCAGGTGTGAATGAGGCCTAAATACATCTCTTCAGCAGGCTGAACTCCGCTGTCTTCCAGTAGTACAGCCTACAGCAGCCTACAGCAGCCTTCAGCATTCAACATTTCCAAAGCTGTGCATAATCTGTTGTACTTATCTAATAATATTAGGCAAATTGGGGTTAAAGCAAAGGTATGGATGAGACCTTAGTATTTTCTATTCGTTTTTTTTGGTGAAAAAACACAAGTACCATTTATAACTAATCAGAAACTATGAACAATTGTTTCCAACTAGCTGCATAACCTTACTAAGGCTCCATCCACACTTATACAACATAGGAACATGTGTGATTTTGCACATGTTCACCCAGCGCATAAAAATGCGATATGTTCTGGCCGGTGCGCTGTGATGCCATTGATTCTTAATGCACCAGCCAATGTAAGTGCGCTGAAATGCAACACAAAGCATGGTAACTTATTGCCATGCATTGTAGTGCAATGTCATTTTTTTTTTTAAAAGATGCCTACACTTCTTTTGTGCTATTGTCACTGAGCAAAAACACAGGCGATCTGTCCCACCTGCATAAGTATGAATAGAATGTAAGTAAGCATGAAGATTTTTTGGCAGCTCAATACAAAGTTTGTAATGTTTGCACTCTGAACCCTAAAGTGTTTAGCTCAATTATATTTAAACTATTAATACTCATTCATGCATGGCAACAACGGTTACTTCCTCTGCAGCAAAGTAGTTTTGCTTACTTTTCTCTTAGTTCCTGTAATGAGTGTTTATTTTATTCCAAGAAGAAGATGATTTGGTACTTTTTATTACATTTAGAGTAGGAATTTTCACATTTATTTCTGGCAAGTCAGAGATTTTCAGTTACTGTTCCCATGTATTATTTCATGTGACTCTATATTGCATTGCATGTTTATAGACCAGGGTTTCTGAACCTTCTTCCAGTCAAGGCACCCTTTAAAATTCTGCACAGTCTCAAGGCACCCCATTCTAATGCCGCGTACACACTACCGGACTTTCCGGCAGCAAAGGTCCGACTGAATAATCCCATCGGACATTCTGCTCATGTGTGGGCTTCATCAGACTTTTTCTTTCGAAAATTCTGATGGACCTAGAAATAGAACATGTTTTGAATCTTTCAGACGGAATCAATTCCTATCGGGAAAACCGTTCGTCTGTATGCTATTCTGACGGACCAAAAATGACGCAAGGGCAGCTTTTGGCTACTGGCTATTGAACTTCCTTCTTCTAGTCCCGTCGTACGCCATCGCGTTCTAAACGATCAGACTTTGGTGTGATCGTGTGTAGGCAAGTCCGTTTCAGCGGAACTCCCTCGGAGCTCCATCAAAAAAAACGCCAGAGTTTATTCCGACGGAAAAAACGGTCGTGTGTACGTGGCATAACATGTAAAAAAAACTAAAAACAAATATTTTTACGCATTGCAACAGCATCCATACACCTAGGACACCCAATAATAGAAGTGATTTATTCTTTGAAGGCAAATACACTTTTGCACACTGGTACTGACTAGAATTCCAGGATTTATTTGTGCTCATTTTCTCTGCCCCACGTAGCTAACATGACCCCAGTGCAGAGATAGAGGGACATGGGGGCCAAACAAGGATGGTGTGCCGGTGCCCAATGTACTCCTTTTCAACCAATGATGTCAATGTAATGCCCAAGATTGTAATGCTGCACAATGAAAACTTGTGGCTTTGTGTATCAAAAAAGTCAGGCTGATCCACTTGCTGGTACACAATTTTGGGGCAATTTCTAGGCATTTTGCCAAGGCACCCCTTAAGTATCCAGAAGACACCCAGTGGTGTCGCTATGGGGGTGGAGGGGGGGGCGGACTGCACCCGGGTGACACCCGCTAGAGGAGTGACACCATCCAGGAAGCAGTTGTAGTGGCGGGTGCTGTCGGGGTCCCCCATCAGTGAAGCAGTGACAGCGAGCTGCTTCTCAGCTGAAAAGAACACAGAGGCACTGTGACAGAGGAGAGGCGTGGGCTGTCAGAATGTTTTCCCCCAGCTCACCCCCCCCCCCTTTCTCCTGTCAGCAGCACAAGATAAGAGAGAGCGGCTCTTTACAGGTTCGCCAGCCCAAAAATAGGGGGGGGGGAGGTTACTACACCAGGGCACACCAATCCTAGTGATGCCACTGAAGACAGGGTGTCCAGTCTTCCTGGTTAAAAAGGGCTGGTATGGACAGTATATAATTAGTAAATCTCAGCTCCAGGATCGATCTTACCTTATACAGACAGTTTAAGCTGGCCATAGATGGATCACAATTTCCTACTGAACCGGTCGAATTTTGATCCATCTATGGCTTGAGAGAAGTTGATCTAATATTTGACCTCTCTCAAACAGGGATGTTGGAAACTTTATATTCAATCAACGGCTGCAGCCCTGATCAGTGTGTTCTGACATCGAAGGAGTTCCAGGTGTCAAAATACAATAGCACAGCAGGGAGGATTCCTCCATCCACCTCACTTGTGCGGATGGGGGAATCTGTTCGATCCATGTATGGCCAGCCTTACAAGTTATGTCCCAATTAAAATCGCTGTAATAAGTTTCCTTATTGCACACTTATTTTCCAAGATATTAAAATTATTATACAAGTTTACTGTATAGAATACTATATAATCTGACCAAAATGAGGGACAAAAGAGGACGGAAGAGAGCCAGAGGAACTTTTTCCAAAAGGAGGACAGTCCCTTCAAATCAGGGACAGTTGGGAGTTATGCTTTACAATATAAAGAGATATGCTGTTATTAATTCTTGTAATATTATCATTATGAGCCTAATTCATTCATATCTTCCGTCACTTGTGGGAGGATTCTGTGTACCGTCGCATGTCACTTTTGACCTCTTCTTCCCCACACAGGGCAAACTACATCTCCCATAAGTACATGACAAGGGAATTCCTTATTGGGCATGTTGTTGGGCGCTCCTTGGGCAGTTGCAAATCAAACAAAGGAGAGCCTGCTCGCCTAGATGGGAAGAGACAGGAGATGGAGAGAGGTGGTGATGAAACATGGTAGGCGGGCACACTGTGAGGGGTGGTGAGGAGACCAGTCCCCTCAGAGATAAACATTGTAGGAATCTTGCAGGTTTCCAGGGCAGGACATAACACAATTCAAAATGAAACCTGGTACTTTGAAGGAGTAGAACGCAAGAATGAGGAGGAGCTGATTGCAGCACACATCGCTGAGAGATATACAGAATTCACTACCCAGGGTCAAAGTTTGTTTCCCAAGTGGAGTAGGGCTGTAGAAGCTAAATGTAGTTACTCTCAGCAACCAATCAGAGCTCAATGTAATCCATACAGAGTGTGCACAGTGAGATGTATTTTTACTATTTCTTTGGTAACATGAGTTCCACACACAGATATTAAGACCCCCTCCTCATCAAAAAAAAAATGAAAGGGCATGATAACACAAATACTTTAGAATTGTTTGCATTGCCCTAGCCCAGGCACTTGGCAAAGGGAGACAGGTAAGCCATTAGTCTCTTTTGTCAGGCTTGTGGTGCTGTGCACTACGGGGAAAGCATGCATTGCTGTTCTCATAGGTGATCAACACTGCCTGAAAAGGTCTGCCTGTGAATTATTTTAGGGCTGAATCAAACTTTGTTGTTCTGTTGCACTGCATTAATGCATACATGTTAATGTGTGTTATGTTGCACATTAATGTGGGCCAGGGCAGTCCATTAAAATAGGAAGTCTGCTAATACACCAGAACGGACAAAAAAATGTCTTACAGAATATTTATGATGCAGTTCCCCACAATACATGGTGGTGTGTACGTCAATGCTAGAGTGTTATGCCGCGTACACACGGCCGGACTTTTCACCTACAAAAGTCCGGCGGACAATCCGACCGTGTATGGTCTCCATCGGACTTCCAACTGACCGTTTCAGTCGAAAATCCGATGTACTTTAGATTTGAAACTTGCTTCAAATCTTTACGTCGTAACTCCGCCGGACTCAGTTCCTGACGGAAAGCCCGTTCGTCTGTATGCTGGTCCGACGGACCAGATACAACGGAGGAGCAGAGTACTGCATCTCGCGCTCGCTGCAATAGGAAAAACAAATTTTCCTATTGCGGCGAGTGCGGGGGGCATTCCAAGCCCTTAGGTCTGGTATGGAACTTAAAGGGGAACCCCCTATGCCGAAAAACTGGCGTGGGGGTCCCCCCAAAATCCATAGCAGACCCCGATCCGAGCACGAAGTCCGGCCGGTCAGGAAAGGGGGTGGGGACGAGCGAGCGCCCCCCCCCCCCTCCTGGACCGTAGCAGGCCACATGCCCTCAACATGGGGGGGGTGCTTTGGGGGAGGGGGCGCCCTGCGGTGCTCCCCCACCACAAAGCACCTTGTCCCCATGTTGATGAGGACAAGGACCTCTTCCCGACAACCCTGGGCGTTGGTTGTCGGGGTCTGCAGGTGGGGGGCTTATCGGAATCCGGGAGCCCCCTATAATAAGAGGGCCCCCATATCCTGGCCCCCCCACCCTATGTGAATGAGTATGGGATACATGGTACCCCTATCCATTCACCTAGGGAAAAAGTGTCAATAATAAAACACACTACACAGGTTTTCAAAATAATTTATTAAACAGCTCCAGGGGGGGGGATCTACCTCCGGCTTCGCGGGTCCCTCCGGCCGAAGAATTGGAACACCGGGAGAAGAGGCCGGAGAGAGCGGAGAAGAACCAACCGGACGCCGGGAGAAGATGAACCGGAGGGACCCCCGAAGCCGGAAGAAGACCCCCGAAGCCGGAGGAAGATCCCCCCCCCGGAGCTGTTTAATAAATTATTTTAAAAACCTGTGTAGTGTGTTTTATTATTGACACTTTTTCCCTAGGTGAATGGGTAGGGGTACCATGTACCCCATACTCATTCACATAGGGTGGGGGGGCCGGGATCTGGGGGCCCTCTTATTATAGGGGGCTCCCGGATTCCGATAAGCCCCCCGTCCGCAGACCCCGACAACCAACGGCCAGGGTTGTCGGGAAAAGGCCCTTGTCCTCATCAACATGGGGACAAGGTGCTTTGTGGTGGGGGGGCACCGCAGGGCACCCCCTCCCCCAAAGCACCCCCCCATGTTGAGGGCATGCGGCCTGGTACGGTTCAGGAGGGGGGGGCGCTCGCTCATCCCCACCCCCTTTCCTGACCGGCCGGGCTGCGTGCTCGGATCGGGGTCTGGTATGGATTTTGGGGGGACCCCCATGCCGGTTTTTCGGCGTAGGGGGTTCCCCTTTAAGTTCCATACCAGACCTAAGGGCCTGCGACGGGGCTCGCAAGGTTTCAATCTCGCCGATAAAAGCGGCGAGATTGACTTCCTTTTCTAGTCCCGTCGTACCCGAGTCACGTTCAAAATGAACAGACTTGTCCGTGTGTGGGAAAGTCCGTTCATTCTGAAAGTCCGGCGGAAGTCCGTTGGGAAGACCGGATTCTGGAAAGTCCGGTCGTGTGTAGGCAAGTCCGTCCGTTCAGAAAGTCCGGCGGTAGTCCGCCGGAAGTCTGGCGGCAAGTACGTCGGACCTAGCTTCCCAGAAAGTCCGACCGTGTGTACGCGCCATTAGAGTGCTGTTAAAAAACAAAACAAAAAAAAAACATTTCTTCATCAGTTTAGGCTAATATGTATTCTTCTACATATTTTCGTTACAAAAAATTGCATTAAGCGTAAATTAATTGGTTTGCGCAAAAGATATAGTGCCTACAAAATAGAGGATAGATTTATGGAATTTTTATTATTTTTTACTAGTAATGGCAGCGATCTGCATTTTTTATCGGGACTGCAACATTGCGGCGGACAGATCGGACAATTTTTTGGGGCCATTGACATTTATAAAGCGATCAGAGCTAAAAATAGCCACTGATTACTGTATAAATGTCACTGTCAGGGAAGGGGGTTAAGACTAGAGGGCGATCAAGGGGTTAAATGTGTTCCCTAGGGAGGTGTTTCTAACTGTGGGAGAGGGGACTGACTGGAGGAGGAGAGAGATCGTTGTTCCTGATCACTAGGAACAGCAGATCTCTCTCTCCTCCCCTGTCAGAACGGGGATCTGTTTGTTTACATACACAGATTCCCGTTCTGGCTTTTTGTGTAGCGATCGCAGATGGCTGGCAGACATCACGGGCGCGCACATCGGCTCCGGCGTTGCGCCACGGATGCCCCTATCGTTTTTAAAGCCTACGCCGATTCGCGCACCCGCGCCAACCTGCCGCTGTATAATGGCGGCGGCTGGTCGGCAAGTGGTTAATGTGTTGGGCAAAATTATTTTTTTTATAAAATGAAAAGGTGCTCTTCTGGTTTTCATAGTGTCACGTTCACTTTTAGTCAGTATGCTGATGATATGATCTCACTAGTATGCGGTCATAATGCACATTTTGTAGCAGACAGAATTTGTAGCAGCTGTGCATGGTAACCAATCAGCTTCCATCTTTCTTTTTTAAAACTATAGAGTGCTTTCACACTATAGCTTATAAAAAACGCTATATGCGATTTATAAGGGCGCATAGCGTGTTATGGTGCATTTTTAGTGCATACTTGATGCATTTTCTGTATATACTGTATATGACAGAACTTCCTAGACACGTGAGCAAAAAAAAACATCAAAAACACAATGCTGTGCATTTTTGATGCTTTTTAATGTGTTTCCATTGATGTCTATAGAAGGTACATATTTTGTGCGGTCTTATCACAGCACATAAAAGATGCTGCATGCAGGACTTTTCAAAAGGCACCGCACAAATGTGAAACGGTACATATGATTGTAAGGGAAATATTTTGAATGCACTTTTGTCACGCTGTGAATGTGCCTTCTAGCGCTACAAAAGAGCATAGGTGTGAAAGGGCCCAAACGGAATAAACTGAAGATAGAAACTGGTTATCGTGTACAGCTGCTTCAGATACTGGCTGCTCCAATTTTTCTAAATCCCCCCACAGCCTTCAAAACGTCACAAAGTGTTGGAGATTATTACAAATATACATCCTATTTCCATTACAAGAAAAAGCAATATTGATAAAGAAAGCCAAACCTGCCTTATGGTTAGCTACCTTTACATGATTGACAGGGTCTCTTTAAGCAACCATCAGAAAGTTGCTAATTGCATGTTACTCTTGAAGCCTTAGGACATGCTGTAGGGACCAACAATTGAATGGTATTATATAATTCTTTGGAGTTCGGCGTTAATATATGTGGTGTGCCCGAACAATTATGTAGTTAGTTGTCTGGTCCTGTGGGTTTCAAGTCCCATCCCTCGACAGCTTCACTTATGTCTAACTTTTTATGGGAACTTATTTCTAACCAAGACCTTTACAGATGTTTATGGGACCCTTCAGTTCTTCTTTCTATGAAAATAAAAGGGTAATGGAGAAAATGACTCCAAAAAGCCAGCTGAATACAAATTTCTCAATTGGGCATTACTTTGTCAATGCAAGCTTTTTTGTAAATACAGAAGATATTTCCAAGTTATGCCATATAACTAGAATTCCAGGGGTCTTCCCAGCTGTAAAAATATCCCAGTAACTGCAATGTGGGATATCAGCCCATACATGTCTGCTGGTATTCAAAAATGTGTTGCGTAAGCAGGATATGTGAAAACACTTTCTAATGTGTGGTGTTGAAGGAGTGTTTGCTTTCCTTCTCTTCTATACAGCTCTATGGAATGCAGTATGTTCATGTAACTAATTATGACAGTCCTATGTACAATGTACGTGTATTTTATCTACTTACAAACATTGCAGTTTCTACAGGAAACGTACTGAGAATTTATGTAGGCTGCTAATGAAGAGATCTTCATCTACAAGTGCCAGCTGCATGGATATCATGGTGATGCAAAGGCTTAAAGTGGTTGTAAAGGGTGAAAGTTTGTACCTTAATGCATTCTATGCATTAAAGCTGGGTAGGCAACCTCTCAGAGGAGGGGGGGGGGGTGTTGCCCTTTAAAGAACATAACTATCAAGAGCTCAATAAAAACACAGCATAGTGTCCTGTGCCCCACACTCCAACTAGTGTCCTCCACTCCCCTTTACATCATTCCCCTCACAATAGTGTCCTCGCCCCCCCCCCCCACAGTAGGGAACTCTGCCCCCCTATACAGTAGTGTCCTGTGCCTCCCCATAGCAGTGTCACACCCCCCACCTATAGTGTCCTCTGCCCCCTCCACCCCGCAGTAGGGTCCTCTGCCCCTCCTAATATTGCAGTGTCCTGTGCCCCCCCAAAGCAGTGTCCTCTGTCACCCTTCACATCACACCCCCAACTGTAGTGTACTCTTACCCCTTCACATCACAACCCCCCCCCCCCACTGTAATGTCATCTGCACCTCCATAGCAGTGTCCTGTGCCCCCTCAAAGCAGTGTCCTCTATCCCCTTCACACACCACCACTGTAGTGTCCTTGCCCCCCCCAAAGCACTGTCCTTTGTCCCCTTCACACCCTCCTCGCACTGTAGTATCCTCTGCACCCCCAACAATGTGGGTCCTCTGTTCCCTTCACCCCCCCCACTTTTGTGTCCCCTGCCCCCCCATAGCAATGTCCTCTGTCCCCTTCACACCCTCCCCCCACTGTAGTATCCCCTGCGCCACCCAATGCAGTGTCCCATGTCTCCTTCACCTCCCCACTGTAGTGTCCTCTGCGCCCCCCCCCATGCAGTGTCCTCTGTCCCCTTCACACCCTCCCCCCACTGTAGTATCCCCTGCGCCACCCAATGCAGTGTCCCATGTCTCCTTCACCTCCCCACTGTAGTGTCCTCTGCGCCCCCCCCCATGCAGTGTCCTCTGTCCCCTTCAACCACCTTGACTGTAGTTTCCTCTGCCCCCCCATGCGATGTCCTCTGTCCCCTCCACTGTAGTGTCCTCTGTCCCCTTCACCCCCCTCCCACTGTAGTTTCCTCTTCACCCCCCCAGTGTAGTGCCCTCTGTGCCCCCCATGTTGTGTCCTCTGTCCCCTTCACCCCCCCACTGTAGTTTCCTCTTCACCCCCCCCCAGTGTAGTGTCCTCCGTGCCCCCCATGTAGTGTTCTTTGTCCCCTTCACCCCCCCAATGTAGTGTCCTCCGTCCCCTTTACCCCCCCCCACTGTAGTGTCCTCTGCCCCCCCATGCAATAACCCCTTTCCCTTACACACTCCCCCCCACTGTAGTGCCCTCTGTGCCCCCCCATGCAGTTTCCTCTGTCCCCTTTAACCCCCCCCCCTGTAATGTCCTCTGCCCTCCCAGTGCAATGTCCTCTGTCCTCTTCACCCTCCCCCCCCCCATGTAGTGTCCTCTGTCGCCTTCACCCCTCTCTCCCCTTAACTGTAGTGTCCTCTGTCCCCTTCACCCCTCTCTCCCCTTAACTGTAGTGTCCTCTGTCCCCTTCACCCCTCTCTCCCCTTAACTGTAGTATCCTCTGTCGCCTTCACCCCTCTCTCCCCTTAACTGTAGTGTCCTCTGTCCCCTTCACCCCTCTCTCCCCTTAACTGTAGTGTCCTCTGTCCCCTTCACCCCTCTCTCCCCTTAACTGTAGTGTCCTCTGTCCCCTTCACCCCTCTCTCCCCTTAACTGTAGTGTCCTCTGTCCCCTTCACCCCTCTCTCCCCTTAACTGTAGTGTCCTCTGTCCCCTTCACCCCTCTCTCCCCTTAACTGTAGTGTCCTCTGTCCCCTTCACACCAGTGTGTAGGTAGCACTCTCCTACCTTACACCAGTGTATAGCAGAACAGAGAATGGGAGAAGTCACAGTACTGGACAGAGGGCGGGGGCGGGATCTGATGGAGTTTCACATTAACAAACTTTTGATTGGTTGTTAGGACTGCCCGGCAACCAATCACCTGCTGGTTAATGTAAAAAGTAAATTCCAGCAGCTCCTGCCCCGCCCTCTGTCCAGTACTGTGACTTCTCCTGATCTCCACGTTGCAGTGAAGAGGAGAGCGGTGGCGGGGGCTGGGGGAAGGACTGTGTGTGGGGGTTTGTTCCCGAGCGAACCGACGGCTTGCCGACCCCCCCCCCATTAAAGTGTTTGTTTTTTTAAAACAAACATGTCTATACTTACCTGCTCTGTGCAATAGAATTGCACAGAGCAGCCCAAACCTCCTCTTCTTATGTCCCCCGCTGACACTCCTAGCTTCTCCCCTCTGCCAAGTGCCCCCACTGGGAAGCCACTTGTTATGAGGGCAGGCTCAATTCAAAGCCATTGGCACAGACAGGGGGACTCCCCAGCTCCTGCGATACTGTCTTTGATTGACAGCAGTGGGAGCCAATGGCTCCCAGTGCCTCAGCAAGGCCAGCGAGACCTGGAAGTGAGAGGAGAGAAGAGCTGCAAAGATGCAAAGTTCTGGATGGAATGAGAGCTCAGGTAAGTATAAGAGGGGGGGGAGGGCAATACTGATGCCTAAACACTTTTTTACCTCAACGCAAAAGAGATGCATTAAGTTAAGGTAAAAAATGAGCCCAATCTCAATCCAGCAATATGCACGAGAGCAGTGTCTCTCTCCTGTCTCTCCCTTCTCACTGGGTAGATTGATAGCAGCGGGAGCCATTGGCTCCCACTGCTGTCAATCAAATTCTGTGACGAAGGAGCAGGGGGTGGGACTGAGTCGCCCTCTCTGTGTCTCTAGTCTCAGACAAAAATTAAAAACTGCAGAGGTGATCTAATACCACCAAAGGAAAAGAAGGGGGGTGTAAATCTTTCAGGGGTCAAGTGGTTAGATTGTGTTTGTGTACACTACAATTCATTAAAGCGGACCTTCATCTTTCCATCTAATAAATCTTCTGCCCTTGTTGTTTTAACTTTGGATAGTAAAACATTTCTTTCTGCCAGTAAATACCTTATACAGCCCACTTCCTGTTTCTTGTCTGGTCATCAGCCTAGGCTTATGACATCATGCACAGCTCTCTCTCTTACTCTCATGAGAGTTTGCAAGAAAAGGAGGGGGTGAGTCATAAGAGGGCCAATGAGAGCTGCAGAGCTGGAGGTGTGCTTCTGTGCGTCTGTGTATATCCAGGAAGTGAACAGGCAGCTTCAGCTGCCCACAGTTAAAATGGTTGCAGCCAGACTCCATCGAGGGAGATTTCTGCAGCATATTTGGCAAGTACAGAATCACAGTATATATAAAATAATATGCAAAGTGGTTGGAGGGAAGCTTCAGAATGGCAAAGATGTTTTTATTACAAATCATGTGAGCAGACTACAGTTCTTCTTTAGTGCCGGTTCACACTACAGCGACCTGAAAGTCGGCACAACTTTGCCAGGCAACTTCAAAGCAACTTCAGGGAATTAATTCCTGGGTAATCTTCCTTGTAATGTCGGATCCAAATCACATCAATTAAGATAAGGATCCGACTTGGAGGCGACTTCCATTGAAATCTATGGGTACAAGTCGGCTAGAAGTAGTACAGGAACCTTTTCTAAACTCGGAGTGACTTCAGTAGTGTACATAAAGACAGCTCTCATTCACTTCAATGGAATTTCTTATGTTCAGCGACTTGGGGCGAATTGAGGTCTGACAAGTCGCTGTAGTGTGAACCGACACTTAAAGTGTATTTTTTTTTCCAAAAAATTTGTGTTTGAATAACCGCTGGACAAATATTCTGTATCTGTAACATAAAATATTGCACCATTTTACTCTCTAGGGCTTCTGATTGTAAATATATAATGTTTAGGGGTTCTAAAGAAATTTTCTAGCAAGAAAAAAAAAAAGGCAGATTTTTACATGTAGAGGAATGTCAGAATTGGCCTGGGGGGGGGTCACGCATTTAAAGTTCTTGAAATATGAGATTCCAGTAAATTGGGTTTACTTATCCATTTTATTATTCTGGCTGTTTTATAAGTCACCTGTAGGTGTCACTGTGACAGTCAACAGGCTAAGGGAAGTGAGTTTTCTCCACCCCCCCTGGACGTAATGCTCTAGTCCTTCCTCTAGGATGACAGATAAGGAGGGATTGTACTACTCCCGTTTCTAAGGGAGGGGAGAGCCAGCCCCCCTATTGGATGTATCCCACCATCGCAGCGGGGAGAGAAGAGCGGCTGATCTACCAATGGCTGTAGTGGTGGGCGGAACCCCGGAGTACCTGTGTGTCCAGATAGAGGCGGCCAAGGAATATCTCGATCTATAACATGATCCGGAATGTAGGGAAGGCTTGGATTCCATGTCCCTATAGACATCCCTATAGACAGTGTGCGCTGCTGGTGAGTACACCGACCCCACTGATTACTGCATTACTATTGGCTACTTCCTATCATGGTAATAGCATCCTACTAGAAAGGATCAGATGGGATCAGGCTGCCCAGGGCTGATCTGTCACTTTATTCATCTAGATCATTTATTGATATCATGTATTCATTTAGATCATTTATTGATATCATTTATTTCTATCATTGATTCATCTGATTTATCTAGATCATTTATTGATATCATTTATTCACCTGATTCATCAGCAGTTATCATAATGTCCTAAAAGGTGCATTACATACAAATTGCAATTTATTTAATCAAGATCTGTTTCAAACTCTCTATTGTCACGATCAGTTTGGAATATTTTTAAAACCCAATTTATTTTTAACCAGCTATGAACTAGGGTGACTTTTTAAAGTGCCCCCCCCCCATTAATAATTTTCTATGGAGTTGCTAAAGGGCGATTTGTCGCTTAGTAATTAATATTCAGTACACACCGTGAGACGATCAGATGATTGTCCGTTTTTTTTTTTTGCATGCTAGTCTCATATCGAAAATAAAGAGTTTACTAAAGTTACGAAATTCTCATACGACAGAATAAAAAAAGTTCAGAAGCGATGTCATGTGTTGTAGTGTATTTATATAGTATTTTCCAACAACTGTACCGATTAAACAAAAATTGTATTATCAGGTATTGTACAAGAAAAATGTTTGTGTTTGTCCCTTCAGATAATATTGGTGAACATCTCCCGAAAGCTGTGCGCTAACGATCAGATTATCGCACAAAGCGGTATTTTTCGTACAATTTTTTTTTTTATCATCTGCACGGGCCATTAGGCTCGGTTCACACTTCTGCAGTTTACTTTTGATCTACTTCTGCAGCGCATGTTTTGTCACACATGTTATTGAGCCTAGGTACACAATTGTGCAAACACAAGACATGACATGTGATTCGCACCCGCACTGTGCGGCCGATCGCATGCGATGTCTGTGCAATGCGAGTTCAGCCATACAGTTGTATGGCTGAACTCGCATTGAATTTGCCCAAAAAGCGTGCAGGGACTCCCCCCCCCACTGAAATCGGATCGCATGAGTGTTCTCACCTATACAATCCGATTCTTGTGCGAGTTCGCAGTTCTCACTGCGATCTGTGAACCGATCTGGGGGTGTCATTAACATTGTATTGAAACCCTCAGTGGTTAATGGACATTTGTGCACGAGTTGTAAATTACTGACCAAAAATGCAGATTTTTCTATTTCTTTTCCTAACTAAAGTATACACGGCGCTTGTTTACGTGCCTGTGTGCATAGGCACATTACAAATAATGGGATGTATTTTAGCTCAGTAAAAAAAATTAAGCTGTACTGAGCTTTTTCAAGCTGAAGTGTGCAAGAGGAATAAGGAAATTGGGCAAACGATCGTCCCATTTTCCTCTTTGTTTCACAGCAAGTCGGAACCGAGGAAGGAAAAAATGTAGGAAAATTCACGTATGGCAAAAGCTTTTTTTTTTGGTTGTTTATTGTTTCTGATTTTGCTTGTACAAAAATCGTACGGAAATTGTACACATTTGTCCGTTCTGTTCCCGTACGAGAAACATTTTGGAGTTTGGTACTCCGTTTGGAAGGTCGGAATCGGCTGTCGAAAGTTACAAAAAAATCATACGACCATTCCTCAGACAAAAATGAATTTCTAATAGTGTGTACGAGCCTTAAATTGTTGAAATTAGTAATTAATAATGAAAATGAATCTTCGCTACAAAATTTCCTGTCAGACATCAGCCTTATGGTGACTACATGCTTTAATTTTTTATGCGATCAATTCAAACAAAACAATCAATCGATTTAATTCAGTCAAAACGATCGAATCAGCAAACAATCAAATAGCCGTAATTTCCCTAGACTCTACTTAGATCAGATCTGAGCAAACTGAGTCAATCGGCCAGGGTGCCAAATTATCTTTCATGTTGGATCGATTGCCAGCACTGAGATGATTTGTGCATGAATTTGATTTTGATTGATCAGAATACGAGATTACATGATAAAACTAGAGATGCAGTCAGTAACTTGAAATAGAACTAGAGGCAAAACTTTTTGGATATAGTAAGGGAGGGTTATAACCCCGTCAGATTTTTTATTTTGGCCATCTGTGTCTCATTGCAGAGATTTTACTTCACTTCCTGTCCCATAGCCAAACAGGAAGTGAGCGGAAATCCCTGCAAATGAAGGAAATTTCCTGGGGACTCCCAGATCACCAGAACTAGTGTCCCCATTGGAAGATTTCCCCTCTATTACTTTTCTGGGGATAACCCAAAATTTGGGATTTTTTTTTTACTTTCATTTTCAATGATAATGGTAAACAGGAGAAATAGAGAGGGGGAAGCTCCCTAACGGGGTTACAGACGGCAATAAAACCTGACAAATGTTCTAATCCATCTCCACTCTATCCAAAACAAAAAAAAAAGTTTTGCCTTTAGTTATACTTTAAAGAAGAGCTCCAGTCTCCCCCAGAAAATGTAAAAGTCAGCAGCTACAAATACTGTAGCTGCTAAACTTTAATATAAGGACACTTACCTGTCCAGGGATCCAGAGCTGTCCTCATCCGAGCTGATTCTTCAATCGGCTTCGGGTACAGGCGCCGGCATCTTAAGTAAGGGAAACCGGCAGTGAAGCCTTGCAGCTTTATGAATGGATCCACAGTCTTCTGGGACCTGTGATGTGTCCCAGAAGGCTGCAGGGGAAGGAAAGGGGGGGGCGAACTTCCACTCAGATCGTCTCGGTCATCTGACCAAAAGTGGGTGCGGTTACCTGTCAAAACCAGGTACCTGCTCCCCCCTCCCCCTTCAGAAAGTGCCAATAATTAAAGAAGAGGGGGGGAGGGGATGCAAAGAAATGGAACTTCCCCTTTTGGGTGTTCCGCTTTAAGTCTTATCTTTTAGCTATTAAATTCTATTTCCCTGCATGCCATATCGATCAAATGGGTTATGGATCAGTTATTACGATTCAGAGAGATGGATTGAAAAAAAATGACATTACTTGTTGAAGCATGCATGGCCATCTCAAAGTGCTTGTAAGTGATCAACTTGTAAAACAACCCATTCCGTTTCAAATAGAAATGAAAGGCAAAACATTTGTGTATAGATATAAGAAAACATTATAAATCCCTTTTTTCCCTTGTTTAGAAATGATCACAGTCTCTCTGTTCTCAGCTGCAAAAGAGCTGGGGGAGGAGAAGCAGCAGCACACTAATCTTCCCAGTGAATGGCTGTGCACCAGGGGTGTGTCAGGACAAGTCTGATAGTTGGAGGAGAGCAGGCTGAGATCCCAGAATAGCTAGAGAACTGACCACGGTGTGTTCGCCTGCTTGGTGTGGTCAGTTTTTAATAGGAAAGCAGGGGGACTGGCAGGAACACCAGGGATTTCACACAAAAGAAGCAATACAAAGAGAAAAGGATACTTTTTCATACAAGTACATGGTACAGCAGGCACATATCAGGAATATGATGTGTTGGGGTAACAAACAGTTTAAGGGCGATGATACACAAGTGACTCTCATTTGTCAAAACCGGTAGTGGCAGGATTGCTAAGAAGTTGCCTGTTTGTCCTGTGTAATCGCTCCATCTGTATCCACACATACATTATGTCATTCTCAATGATAGTGAGCAAGATTCAGCAGTGTTTGTGCCAGCAACAAACTGACATCTCACTGTGTGTAGCTACGGAGGGAGCGATTCCATAGGGACACACGGGCAGCCTTTTTACTGATCCTCCAAATGGTGATTTGTCACTAGCGGCAGAATCACCCCTGCGTCATCAGCCTAAAGCTCACCACACACATTACAATCTGATTGTACAATCTCCTTTAGATCTACCAACAACTATGTAGTGCAAGAGCCTTCCTGATTGGATACACATTGGATGGTTTAGGTAGGTCCTCATATTACATAGTTCTGGTAAATCTAAAGTTGATTGTACAAAGTGTGTATGGTGAGATGGTAATCTGCATGGTGACCCTAAACGGAAATCATTTGGTATTTGTTGGTAAGGTCACTGTCACAGGGGCTGAAAAACATAAAATAGGTGGAAATGTGGAGCTGCTGGCAGTCAGTTTTCATAGGAAAAATAAGCATTATACTCCAATAGATCTAATGCAGGTAGTAAGAAAATGACAATTCTTCTAAAGATTTTGGGGGTTATTTACTAAAGGAAACTCCACTTTGCACTGAAAGTGAACTCGGAAGTGCAGTCGCTGTAGATCCGAGGGGGACATGCAAGGAAAATAAAAAACAGCATTTTAGCTTGCACATGATTGGATAATAAAATCAGCAGAGCTTCCCCTCATTTCAGATCTACCTCTCAGATCTACAGCGACTGCACTTCCTAGTGCACTTTCAGTGCAAAGTGGATTCTCCTTTAGTAAATAACCCCCTATATGTGCATAAAATCTGCAGATATCTATGTCCTGGATGCAACGGTTTGAAGTTGCGGGGGGGGGGGGGGTCGGAGTGTTTTTTTTTTTCTTTTCCAAGTTTTTATTTAAAAAATAGCAGTTTGCAACAATGTAAAACATTGCATTAGGACAGATAAGGTACACCCAAAGGATGATGGAGTGTAGTAAATACAGCCAGCCTATAAACAATTCACACCTGTGCAAGGGAGTAACTATAGCATAGTGGACCATACAAGTGCTATAGGGCCAAATGTTACATAGTTACATAATAGGTGAGGTTGAAAAAAGACACAAGTCCATCAAGTCCAACCTATGTGTGTGATTATATGTCAGTATTACATTATATATATATATATATATATATATATAGATATATATGTATGTTGTGGTCATTCAGGTGCTTATCTAATAGTTTTTTGAAACTATCAATGCTTTAAATCAATATCAATGACAGGGTATTGATAAGAGCTATTTTATCTAAGGGAAGCTCCCAAAACATGGCCTGTTGGGGGTACTTGAGGACTGAGGTTGAGAACCACTGCTTCAGGAGACACATTGCATGAGACTGCTAGAGATCACTTCTTTTGCAGCCACTTTACAAACCAACACTGCCACGCTTGTGCTCACTACAGCCCACATAAATTTATTGTACCACAGCAAGATCCATTACAAAATATCAGAGGAAAGTAAGTAAGTAGTATTAAGAAAGTAAGGTAGTGTGAAAGAAATACACAAAACCATTTATCTTGTAGAAACCAGTCTAAAGTATATTTTTTTTCACTGGCAAGCAAGGACATAGGTAAGGAAAACACAAACGATTGTCTGCAGTTGCTTAAAGTATTCATACCCCTTGACATATTCCACATTTTGTTATGCTACAACCAAAAACGTAAATGTATTTTATTGCGATTTTATGTAATAGACCAGATATATGCAAACACCTGAAGGTCCACTAATTGCATATCTCTGTGATAGACCAACACAAAGTGGCACACAATTGTGAAGTGAAAGGAAAATTATAAATGGTTTTAAAATGTGTTTACAAATAAATATCTGTAAAGTGTGGCGTGCATTTGTATTCAGCCCCCTTTACTCTGATACCCCTAACTAAAATCTAGTGCAAGCAATTGCCTTCAGAGGTCACCTAATTGTGTAATTTAATCTCAGTATAAATACAGCTGTTCTGTGAAGCCCTCAGAGAACAGCATCATGAAAGCCAAGGAACACACCAGACAGATCAGGGATAAAGTTGTGGAGAAGTTTAAAGCAGGGTTAGGTTATAAAAAAATATGCCAAGCTTTGAACATCTCACGGAGCACTGTTCAATCCATCATCTAAAAATGGAAAGAGTATGGCACAACTGCAAACCTAAGACATGGCCGTCCACCTAAACTGACAGGCCGGACAAGGAGAGCATTAATCAGAGACGCAGCCAAGAGGCCCATGGTAACTCTGGAGGAGCTGCAGAGATCCACAGCTCAGGTGGGACAATCTGTCCACAGGACAACTATTATTCGTGCTCTCCACAAATCTGGCCTTTATGGAAGAATGGCAAGAAGAAATCCATAAGAAGTCCCATTTGCGAGAAGCCATGTGGTGGACACAGCAAACATGTGGAAGAAGGTGCTCTGGTCAGATGAGACCAAAACTGAACTTTGGGAGGAGGTAGTAGAGTGGATAACATTAATAGTAGATAAATATGTAATTAGCAGAATTGAAAGGCATGATACAATCATAGCACAGTAAAATTCATAATACAATAGCATTGTTACATCTAATTGATAATGAACCAGCAGTACACTCCAAAGTAACTATATAATATTAACCAATATATTTAAATTGACGATTTAAACAAATCAAACCCATAATAGAATCGTGGTTCTGGCAAGGTGACCCCCTTCTAATATGGATATTCACCTTTCCACCTGGCCTGCATACCAGTCTGTTTTTCACCTCCAAATGCCTACGTTTTATATCTCCATTATCATTATCTATCCTCATGTATACTATAGGTAAGAGTTGTTAGGACTACTGGCTTATGTTCCCTCTCTTCCTACTATAATCAATTACCATTGATTATTAATTCATTGTCTATCATAGGTACCCCCAATATATAGCTGCTCCTGATGAGTGGAAACGACCCTAGAAAAGCGCCGAGCTTTTTAACGATTGGATGCTATGTCACAATAACCACAATTCTATTATGGGTTTGATTTGTTTAAATCATCAATTTAAATATATTGGTTAATATTATATAGTTACTTTGGAGTGTACTGCTGGTTCATTATCAATTATATGTAACAATGCTATTGTATTATGAATGTTACTGTGCTATGATTGTATCATGCCTTTCAATTCTGCTAATTACATATTTATCTACTATTAATGTTATCCACTCTACTACTTCCTCCCATGTTGCCAATAAATTTATTTTATTATATTGATTGATTTAATCTACCCAAGTGTCTTGTTTCATAGAAAGTCCCAATTCCCCTCCCTTTTTCTAATAATAATTAGGGATGGAGACCGGTGTACTGGATGGTCACGGCTCATATAAAGTCCCACCCATTTTTATTCTCTTCTCATATGTTAGAATGGCCCAGGCAAAGTCCAGACCTAAATCCAATTGAGAATCTGTGGCAAGACTTGAAAATTTTTGTTCACAGATCCTCTCCATCCAATCTGACAGAGTTTGAGCTATTTTGCAAAGAAGAATGGGCAAAAATATCACTCTTTAGATGTGCAAAGCTGGTAGAGACATCCCCAAAAAAGACTTGCAGCTGTAATTACAGTGAAAGATGGTTCTACAAAGTATTGATTGAGGGGGGCTGAATATAAATGCACACCACACTTTTCACATATTTATTTGTAGAAAAAAAATTGAAAACCATTTATCATTTTCCTTCCACTTCACAATTATGTGCCACTTTGTGTTGGTCTATCACATAAAATACATTTATGTTTTTGGTTGTAACATGACAAAATGTGGAAAATTTCAGTGGGTATGAATACTTTTTCAAGGCACTGTTAACTGAAGACATTTTGAGAAAACTTCAAGACTTGAGCATACTGTGCTGTTTTCAGATTTGCTCCGAATTGTTCTTTCTGCTCTCCCCATTTTATATAGAATTATCTTCTGTGGTTTTATTAAAACATGACCGCACAAGTACCAAATTGTTTTTGGATATTTATTTTTCAGCATTTTGTGGAGTCACAGAATGGAAAGCTGTTCCCAGGAACTTGATACCCAGGTGTTACAAAATCAACAATGGATGTCACAACTCTGCGAAAGGTTGTGGGATATACCTCTGTACGATTTGTCAATCCCAGGTATTGCATTGTGTTTCTTCTGTACTTTTAATACATATTTTTGTAATGCATTTTTTTTTAATACACGTTAACTTTCTTTTTTTCTCTTATAACATTGCTATTACTTGTGTAATGGTAATGCTTAATATAGTATCAGTGATGATGCTTTGATAAAATGTACCAGAAATAATAGAGCTGTTTAGTTTCCTCTCTGTCAGCTTTTATGCAACTGGCATATTGTGTCCTATGAAGAATCTTTTCAATTTAAATAAACTGATATTTGGCATGACTGCTTGGCACAAGACATTCAAAATAAACTGTCACCAGATTTAACTTTTTATTTTTAAGCCCTTCGAAGATCCCCGCATGAACCTAGGCACAGATGGGGTACTTTCACACTGGGGCGTTGGGGGCGTCGGTGGTAAAGCGTCGCTATTTTTAGCGCCGCTTTACCGTTGTTTTAGCGGCGCTTTTCGGCTGCTAGCAGGATGCTTTTAACCCCTGCTAGCGGCCGAAAAAGGGTTAAAAGCGCCGCTGTGGAGGTGCTTTGCAGGCGCTTCGGCGGCGCAGCCCGTTGATTTCAATGGGCAGGGGCGCTAAAGGAGCAGTGTATGCACTGCTCCTAAAGTGCTGCAAAGATGCTACTTGCAGGACTTTTTTTTTTTGCAGGCTTTCACACTAGAGTGACAGGAGAGGCTCTTTACAGGTGCTATTTTTAGCGATATAGCGCTTGTAAAGCGCCTCAGTGTGAAAGTGGCCTTAGGGTCTGGATCTAAATAGCAGTTGAAGCCTATGTGGCCATCTATCCCTACAAATCTACATTGCACTTTTACAGATTTTTGCAAACACAGGAAGTGAAGTATAAGAGGAGGCAACGCCATAAACCCTCTCAGTTATACTCAGTGCCTGATGCCTTACGCCCCTCTCAAAATATGCATAAAGAAAAAGACAAAAATGACTGTGTCATCATCTCAGCTGGAGATATAGAGGAGAGTATCCTTTAAGGAATCAGATACCCCAAACTCTTATCTCATGCACCATCACTCCATACAAAGTCAAATCACACCCATACAGGTAATACAAGGAGTGGATGGTAGCATGATCCTCTAGATATATACGCATATATTTAAGGAGGACTAAAGGTCCACAAAGAAATCTTTAAAGAGTATCAACCGGTCAATTATAAACAGCTTTATTAAGGTATATTAGATAAGAATAAAGTTAAAATGACAATGTTGTCAAAACCAGACAAGAAAGCAGCTGCAGACACCCACACAGACCACACACTCATCCAATCTAATGGTTCAATGGGAACGGCACTAGTGCAAATGGCTGCAGATGTATAAAGTGGTTTTAACCCCAGTTGGCCAGTCTATGACTTCAAAGGTAGTACAGGACCAGACGTGATGTGGGGTATACAAGGGAGGGATGGATGGCTGCATCCACTGAAACAGATTCAATCAGTGGTGCATTTGCATAGTACAGCCATAGGTGCAGGTAAGGGCTGAATGGAGTCTGCGCACCAAAGTACTGAATGGTAGCCCAACAGCTAACCTGGCTGTTTAAAGCTGGGCAGTAAGCGGGTGGATGGGTGGAGATAGGAGCGGTGTGCATGTGGTATCTTGTTAGGGAACAGGCTACGTGTGGGTGAGTCAGTGTCCTATGGACAGTATACACGAAGTAAGTCGGTGAGATCTCACAATTCCCCGGTCACGCCTGATGCCTCACGCCCCTCTCAGTTACGCTCAGTGCCTGATGCCTCACGCCCCTGTCAGTTACACTCAGTGCCTGTTGCCCCACGCCCCTCTCGTTTACACTCAGTGCCTGATGCCTCACGCCCCTCTCAGTAACACTCAGTGCCTGATGCCTCACGCCCCTGTCAGTTACACTCAGTGCCTGTTGCCCCACGCCCCTCTCGTTTACACTCAGTGCCTGATGCCTCATGCCCCTCTCGTTTACACTCAGTGCCTGATGCCTCATGCCCCTCTCGTTTACACTCAGTGCCTGTTGCCCCACGCCCCTCTCAGTAACACTCAGTGCCTGATGCCTCACGCCCCTCTCAGTAACACTCAGTGCCTGATGCCTCACGCCCCTGTCAGTTACACTCAGTGCCTGTTGCCCCACGCCCCTCTCGTTTACACTCAGTGCCTGATGCCTCATGCCCCTCTCGTTTACACTCAGTGCCTGATGCCTCATGCCCCTCTCAGTTACACTCAGTGCCTGATGCCTCACGCCCCTCTCGTTTACACTCAGTGCCTGATGCCTCATGTCCCTCTCAGTTACACTCAGTGCCTGATGCCTCATGCCCCTCTCATTTACACTCAGTGCCTGATGCCTCATGCCCCTCTCAGTTACACTCAGTGCCTGATGCCTCATGCTCCTCTCGTTTACACTTAGTGCCTGGTGCCTCATGCCCCTCTCGTTTACACTCAGTGCCTGATACCTCATGCCCCTCTCAGTTACACTCAGTGCCTGATGCCTCACGCCCCTCTCAGTTACACTCAGTGCCTGATGCCTCACGCCCTTCTCAGTTACACTCAGTGCCTGATGCCTCACGCCCTTCTCAGTTACACTCAGTGCCTGATGCCTCATGCCCCTCTCATTCACTCTCAGTGCCTGATACCTCATGCCCCTCTTAGTTACACTCAGTGCCTGATGCCTCATGCCCCTCTGTTACACTCAGTGCCTGATGCCTCACGCCCCTCTCAGTGCCTGATGCCTCACATCACACTCAGTGCCTGATGCCTCATGCCCTTCTCAGTTACACTCAGTGCCTGATGCCTCACGCCACACTCAGTGCCTGATGCCTCATGCCCTTCTCAGTTACACTCAGTGCTTGATGCCTCACATCACACTCAGTGCCTGATGCCTCACGCCCCTCTCAGTGCCTGATGCCTCACATCACACTCAGTGCCTGATGCCTCATGCCCTTCTCAGTTACACTCAGTGCCTGATGCCTCACGCCACACTCAGTGCCTGATGCCTCATGCCCTTCTCAGTTACACTCAGTGCTTGATGCCTCACATCACACTCAGTGCCTGATGCCTCATGCCCTTCTCAGTTATACTCAGGGCCTGATGCCTCACACCCTTCTCAGTTACACTCAGTGCTTGATGCCTCACGCCCTTCTCAGTTACACTCAGTGCTTGATGCCTCACACCACGTGATTGGAGCCAGAGGCACTGTTTGCATTCCCTCCAAGAAGATATACCACTGGCCGCTGCCACTGGTCATGACCAAAAAAAGGTCTCCCAACCGGCTATCGATCAGCGCTCTCAGCAAATGACTGAGATCCCTGACCAGAGTGTTCTGGCGAGGGGGGTGGGGGGCTTCTCCATTGTACACTATGTTAATGAGAACTGGACTCAGTCAACGCCAACCTAACTTTTCTTATAGTCAACCATGACACCTTCTCCTCAGAAACATCTAAAAGGTTAGAAATATTTAAAAAATAAGTATGCCGTGTGAATAGGAACACATAACAAACATAAAGTGGAGTTTTTTTAAAAATTTGACTGCAAAAGTGGAAATTCACTTTAAACATCGCTGGCCTTGCACTGAAAAGCTAGGTATAAAGCAACGATTGTATGCAAAAGACAACTAATCCATAACTGAGTAAGCCCCTACATGCCATTGGCATATTATTTGATAGGAACAGGCCATGCCATTCACCTTTTGTATTTTCCCATTAGATATACAGAACAAGATAACCTCAGAAATAAGGTCATTCTTTCCATAAATGACATGGAACATAATGTACAGTAATGAATCCGTTGCAAACGTACTTGGAGCTGGAGAATTGCACAAATCCCCACATAAGACCATGACCTACATTCCCTTGTAGCTCTTTTAATCTGTGCAGGTTTTGATTATTTACAGTATACAGTTAAGGTTACATACAATACAATGCCCACAATCTATATCCGTTATGGACACATTGCCAAAAAATGAGTTCCTTATTAAAATGTATTCTGCACAGTTTGACAATATACTTTTGCACTTTGTCATAGTAATTGATGCTCGGTTAGCAGTGGATAAACCGGTCTGTTTTCCAGGTCACATCACCAATCAGTGAGCTTGTTGTTATGATACTGTCTGCAGGTGAACTACTTTTAAACTGTTTACAGCCACTTGTCCACAGGCATACTTGTCAGTTACCAAAGAAGAATATATTGGTTATCTATGTTTCTAAAGCTGGCCATATACTGTTAGATTATTTTTTTCCCCTCAGCCTATGGGCTGAACAATGAATTCTTATAGATTCCTCTATCCACATTAATGGGGCAAATGGATGAATCACCCCTGCCAAGCCCCATTACCCGAACTGTTCGGCTGACAGTTTTCAGACAGGCTCCTTAGAAGTGGGTTGAACAATCAATTTTTGGAAATCTGCAACATACAAGGATATACAATGTAATACTGACATATAATCACACACATAGGTTGGACTTGATGGACTTGTGTCTTTTTTCAACCTCACCTACTTTGTAACTATGTAACTATATATATTCTATGTAGTCTACTTTCATTAAATATTGAATTCTCCCTCCTCTAGGTTTTCTTTTTCTGGCTGTAGCTGCTACCTTCACATGCCATCTCTCCCTCTCCATCCACAACAGCAGATATTGCCCTTGCATGCTTTATTTAATCATTACTGAACTGTAGACACATGCCCATAATGATATATTATACACACTGTACTTTGCTGTAATTCAGTATTAGAAATATCCCTCTGCCTGAAGTATTGAGATCTTTGTAACAGCATTTAGTGCTTGTATGGTATATATGAGCACATCCCTAGCTGCAACACAGAATGAAAGAGCCGGGACATACTGCTTTACATCAGCATGTGACACAAGTAAACATCGGAATAAGAAGAAAAAAAAAAGTGCAGCATTACCTTACTAATCAATAACTTAACAGCAATGGTGGAACCCTCTAATGTATGGAAATCTCAATAAACCTCAATATTACCACAATACCGGTCTCCATGATATGTAACTTTACATATAATACACATCAAACTGAAAATAAAACATAAAAAATGAAACTTGCCAGGGATGATGGAAACCCCTCCTATATATATTTGCCATACAGATTAACTTCAAGTGCAACAATTGCAGTGATATGTGATTTCACATGTAATACGCATCAAAAGGAGAATGAATAAATAAAACTTAACAGGAAACACACACACCAAATATTTGCAGTACAAATTCACTTCAACTTTTTAGTTTCCCACCATTAATGCACTTTTTTTTATAGATTGTCGCACTGAATTTTATGTTTTAGGTACTATTATAATGTGAATTATTGCACTTGAACTTAATTTGTATTGCAAATATCTGTAGAGGGGTTTCCACCACCCCTGCTAAGTTTTTAAATTGTTTTATGTCTTATTCTCCTTTTGATGTGTATTACATGTGAAACCACTAGAATTATTGCACTATGAAGTTAATATCTATAAGAGGGGTTTCCACCATTCCTGCTAAGTTTCATTTTTTTATGTTTTATTTTCAGTTTGATGTGTATTATATGTGAAGTTACATATCACAGAGACTGGCATTGTAGTAATATTGAAGTTTATTGAGATTACCATACATTAGAGGGTTCCACTATTATTGTTTAGTTATTGATTAGTAAATTAGCGCTGCACTTTTTTTTTCTTTTGTAGCATTAATAAACATAAACACATTTCAGCTGTGCCCCACCAGACCAGCCCCCCTATGGACAATGTGCCTTGCTGCTGAGCTCCTCTCCCCATCCCTGCACTCAGTGCACAGATAGGCAGCACTGATGGGCACTGATAGGCAGCCCTAATGGGCACTGATAGGCAGCACAGATTGGCACTGCTAAGGGGCACTGATGAGCAAGCTGATGGGCAGCACTGATTGGTACTCATAGGCAACACTGATGGGCACTGATAGGCAGCACTGATTAACATTGGTTAGCAGCACTGATTGGCGGCTCTGATGGGCACTGATTGGTAGCACTAATGGGCACTGGAAGATGGAACTGAGTGCAGGAATGGGGAGGGGAGCTCAGCAGTCAGGCACATTGTCTATTGGGGGGCCAGTCTGGTGGGGCACAACTAAAACCTGTCGATGTGATTGGCACTGATAAGCAACTCTGATGGCCACTGATTGGCACTGATAGGCAGCACTGACGTTAGCAGCACTCAATGACACTGATGGGTACTGGTTGGCACTGATTGGCAGCACTGATAGGCACTGATTGGCAGCATTCATGGGCACTGACAGAGGAGAGGGGGAGTTTCACATGCAGCAGATGACAGCTGACTTTCTACCTGCAAGCAGTTACATTATTTGACAGTTTCACACACTGAGCAGCTCTTGCAAACCTCGCCATCTGCTGCATATTAAACAATTTCACAGGCAGCAGCAGGTTACACACACCTTGGATGCAGCCTTTCAGAGCACCTGGGGGGCCGTCATTTTTAGGACACGGTCTGTACCGCCTCCATGGGTGGCACAGATCGGTGGTCTCTGAGTCCTGTCCCGCCTATTACAGCAAGCAGGAACAGAAGTACATCCCTGCTTGCTGTAGAAAGAGCTACAAATGGGCTGTGCCAAGACCGGTGGCTGGGGGAATAGAAGGAATGGCAGCCACCGGTCTAACAAACAGGAAACCGGAACGGTTTCATTTGAAAATAACCAGGCTATTGCACAGCAAATACTGAGCTGACAAGAAGACGGGTTGCATATTCATGGAAGGTAGAAAATCAGCAACAAGGACATGTAAAAAAAGTTTTGCCTGAAGTTCTGCTTTTGTGCCATTGTGAGTACTTTTGCTTCCATTTACTATGTTGAGCTGAGAGTCAGGTTCCCCTTTTGTCTTGAAAGCATACAGTTTCACACATACTTTGCTTTAACAAGGAAGTAGGTACTCTTGGCAAGCACATATTTTGAAAAATGATTGCAATGTTCATCTTAAAACTAAATCTGTTTTTCAGTTTTGTTTTCTTAAAAGCGTTCAGAATCTATTGCAAATTTTCTTACCTTGAAATCCTGGCAGTAAAAGCACTTCTTGTTACAGCGCAAGAACAAGGCAATATGTACAGACTATTTGCCTTTTGTAAATCAACCTCATGGCATTTTTGCACAGCTCATTTCAGCACGCTGTAATGCACGACAAGAAGTAAATACAGCTGGAAAAAAGCGAACACTGCAGTGTGTTTTAATAACGCATTAGATCGGAAGCTAATCGGTAGGACTTGGGTACGCCAACACCGGCCAATTGTCGGGGAGAGAGACAGAACTGTAATATGTAAACAAGGCAGATCACCGTCCTGACAGGAGGGGAGGGATGGAATTTGTGTCCCTGCAATACAGGGAATAAATTCCATCTCTCCCCTTAGTGAAAGCACCTAACACAGTACACATAAACACAGGTTAGACACACAGTTAACCCTTTGATCGCCCCTGATGTTTAACCCCCTCCCAGCCAGTGTCATTAGCACAGTGACAGTGCATATTTTTAGCACTGATCACTGTATTAGTGTCACTGGTTCCCAAAAAGTGTCAGTGTCAGAATGTCCACCGCAGTATCTCAGTCTCGCTATAAGTTGCTGATCGCCGCTATTACTAGCAAAAAATAAATAAATAAAAATATCCCAAAGTTTGTAGACGCTATAACTTTTGTGCAAACCAATCAATATACGCTTATTGGGATTTTTTGTTACCAAATATATGTAGCAGAATACATATTGACCTACATTTTATGAAGAAATGATATTTTTTCAATTTTTTTTGGATATGTTTAACCACTTTCCATCCCACCCATTATCATATGACGTCCGTGGGAGGGATCTCCCATCCTGGGCGGGCGTCATGTGATGTGCTGGGCTTCCTGGCCATCTGGGGGGCGCACGCCCGCCACCCGCGCTCCCCTGCTGCGCCACTTGTGAGCCGCTGCGTGTGCCCGGCGGCTGCAATGTCCGCCGGGCACCTGCGATTGCCGTTAACAGAGCAGGACCATGGATCTGTGTGCGTAAACACACAGATCCACGTCCTGTCAGGTGAGAGGAGACTGATCGTGTGTTCCCAGTACAGAGGAACACCGATCGGTCTCCTCCCCTTGTGAGTCCCCTCCCCCTACAGTTAGAATCACTCCCTAGGTAACACAATTAACCCCTTGATCGCCCCCTAGTGCTAACCCCTTCCCTGCCAGTGACATTTATACAGTAATCAATGCATTTGTATAGCACTGATTGCTGTATAAATGTGAATGGTTCCAAAATGGTGTCAAAAGTGTCCGATATGTCCGCCGCAGTATTGCAGTCACGATAAAAATCGCAGATCGCCGTCATTAATAGTAAAAAAAATAATAAAAATGCTATAAATCTATTGGGTACAGCATTACGCGACCGCAAATGTTTGTTGAAGTAACGCAGCGCCGTACCACAAAAAATGAGTCGGAAGTCGGTAAACAATGCCCTTAGACATTCACAGTTATTTAAAGTTGCGGAACTCCCCTGAAAAGCACAATTGCCTGGCTGATCAACCAGCTTCACTGATTTACTGACCCAGAAAACTATTTAGGTCAAGGCTTCAGAATGTGCTTCTACTTAACTGATTTGCATAGTTGTTCAAGATCAGTGATTCAAACTAATCAGTCAGTATACCGGTCTTTGAAATGTATAGATCGTCAACTCCTATCCTAATATTGATCAGTGGTACCAAATTAATAACTAGTGAAGTAAGGAACAGACACGAAAAAGATGTGCCCTGCATCTTTCCGAATAACTGTCTATTTTGAAGTTTGTTTTTTTTTTCATAATAATTCTTATGTAAGTGTCTCAATAATATTACAATTCTAGGCAGGACATAGGGGGGTAGTTTCTTACCAGGTTCTTCATAATGTGAGCAGGTAGCAGAAGAGTTAATATAATGCCAAAGACTTGGCTGCAGTAGACAAAGCATACAAAATGATATACAGGAATATACAGAGTATAAAATTTCTTTCACAACAACCAGGCATGTATCCTTCTAAAAATGAAGAGAATATTTGCACTTCTCTTATGGCAGATTCACTTTAAAAACGGAAATTTGTAGCTTGGCCACTGGAGGGAGCTTTGAAAGTGCAATTATTCTCTGTCTCTCTTATAGTGGTTGTAAACCTCAGACATGACATATGAACACAGCATATCCTTCTATAGTGTATACTTGTCTCAATTAAGAGCACTAAGTGTCATTTCTGTCTGCTGTGCCCCTCCTCTGCTACCAACATAAATCCCTTCTGATCGGTTTTCCTGACACCAAGAGAAGTAAAAGGTGATGGGGAGGGAGCTCCAGCTGATTGACAGCCTCACTGTCAGCTCCTGTCGGAGCCGCTGTACTCGCTATGCGAAGTACAGCGATCTCCCCCGCAGAGCTATTGTGTTCTGACTAGGGATGCACCGAATGGGTTTTTTTGGGGCCGAAACCGATACCGAAAATAAATCTTCCTTGATCTCGAAAACCGAAACCGAAACAGCACCGAAACTGAAATAGGCTTTTTTAATATATTACCCAAAAAAATTATTATTGGATATACAAAATTGTGTTACATTCGTATTAGTTATATCATTTATATTCAACTTAATCATTCATTTTATGAAGAAAAGAATACTACAATCCAGTAATGTCAAAAAGTAAAAATTCTGTGTCCACTGTCATAAAATTGGACAGTGGACACAGAAGATAAAAATAAAATAAGACTGCAGTCAGTGCACATTGCACCACCATACCAAATAAAACAGGCATAAAAAAAAATAATAATAATACCGTATATACTCGAGTATAAGTCGAGGCCCCTAATTTACCACAAAAAAATGGGAAAAACTTATTGACCCGAGTATAAGACGAGGGTGAGAAATGCACAGCTACTGTAAGTGGAAAAGAGGGTCAACAATGCCCATTTGCAACCTCACCGTGCCCATTTGCATGCCTCACTGTGCCCATTTGCATTCATAGGTCCCCCGAACTTCAAACTCGGTAGTTAAGGGTCCCTAGATTCCCCCTAGCTGCAGCCAAATTTTGGGGTCTCTGAACCCAAAAGTATCCCGAAATGACATTGCTGCAGATGGACACAGTTGACCAACTTTGGGGCCCCGTATCTCGGGGCCACTTAGTGCTAGGAACCCCAAATTTGGTGTGCAAACACAGTGGAACTAGCACCATAAAATATCCAAAGCTGGGGTTTCTAGCAACAAGTGGCCCCGAGATACAGGGCCCCAAAAATCGGTTCAGAAAATGTCAAGCACTTTTCTGCAGCAGAGAATGACATTTTCCAAACCTATTTTGGGGCCCCGTATCTCGGGGCTACTTGGTGCTAGGAACCCCAGCTTTGGATATGTTGTGGACCCAGTTCCACTGGGTTAGCACACCAAATTTGGGGTTCCTAGCCCCAAGTGGCCCTGAGATACGGGGCCCCAAAATTGGTTCAGAAAATGTCAAGCACTTTTCTGCAGCAGAGAATGACATTTTCCGAACCTATTTTGGGGCCCAGTATCTCGGGGCTACTTGGTGCTAAGAACCCCAGCTTTAGATATGTTGTGGACCCAGTTCCACTGGGTTAGCACACTAAATTTGGGGTTCCTAGCACTAAGTGGCCCTGAGATACGGGGCCCCAAAATCGGGTCGGAAAATGAAATTTTTTGCTGCAGAAAAGTGCTTGACTCGAGTATAAGTCGAGGGGGGCACTTTCAGCACAAAAAAATGTGCTGAAAAATTCGACTTATACTCGAGTATATACGGTAATATATAATATTAAAAATATGAATATAATATTGATATAAAAATGGCAAAGACTGACTTTTTTATATTTTATTAATTTCCAACTTACATCAGAACTAGTAATTCAGTTCTCTCTCCCTAAGGTGTCAGCGGCTGGATGTGCGATAAGTGTATGTATGTAGCTGCGTGTTACATACATAGTCATACAGTAGACCGCACTGTGTTCCGACCCTGGGTATGGGCGGAGACATCCTGGAACAATTATTATATTTACAATAATTATATTTATTGCATACTGTCATGTTTAAAACATTGATGCGCTTGCTGTCATGTCAGTACTGTATAACTTATACTATGCTGTCAAAGTGACACATTCAATAACAGCAAGTGCATGAATTTTATACTGTATACTACAGAATAGCTCAAAAAAATAGCTTGCAATTTGCAATCCATTACATAACATTCCATTTCAAATCATATTTAATCACTCAGTCAGTTCAATTATATAATTTTTTTTGCTACAAGTCAGATCAGATGTATTGCAGTGCAGAAACACGGTCATTTTAAATAGTCAGTACTAGTACTATAATAAAATAATCAAGAAATAAAATTACTAGTTTGTTTCTGTCAGTTTAAGAAGGCAAAAGCAGCAATGCTCACCGGCGAATAGTAATGGTAGCCATCCAGGAGTGACAGTGCCCACTCTTGTACTTGAGTATGCTATGTGCAGCCCTCTATGAACCCGTCTCTCACTTCCCAGTACCGTCTCTCGCTTCCCAGCAGCGTCTCTCAGGTCCCAGCAGCGTCTCACAAGCACGAGGAGCGTCCGCGGGGAAGGTGCCAGCGTCTCAGCAGAGAACGTGCTTACGAGTGCGGCGTTGCGGCGTCCTAACCGCGAGGAACGTGCACGCTGCCCACACAACGAGTGATGTCACCCGCTGGTTGTGCCGCCTCTATTGCGCATGCGCAATTTTCGGTGCCAGTATCGGCAAGAATTCTCTTTCGGCTTTTTGCCGAAAGGGCCATTTTTAGCCGATATGTTTCAGTGGCCGAAATTTCAGTGCATCCCTAGTTCTGACAGGCCCCCCCCCTCCCCAAGAGCACTCCAATCAGCGCTTCCCGCCATTGGCTAAGAGCACTGATCAGGAGCCGGTCAGCTGCTGGTTTTCCAGCATGCACATCCGACAAACCCGGCCAAGCCGGACAGACTGACATACACATGGGCTGAACGTCGGATGTTTTTTTTCTTTTAAGCAGTAAGGTAAAGAAATACTAAATTTTTTAAAAAAGAACCTCAAAGCAGAAATCAAAGCCTGTGTATGTAATGATCAAATATGACTGCCCCTATGTAAATTTATCATTATCAATTGCACAATTGAAACAAGACTTTTAAAACTTTGACACATTTTGAGAGGTTAAATTCTGTATGTAAAATCAATCATCCTTATCACTTTAAAATTTTGTCTGATAAAAGGGCCATTTTGCAAACCAGCTGTTCACCCCAAAAAGCCATTGCGTTAAAAGTATAGATTTAAACTAAGATTTGAAAGTGTGTGATGACCTGATTCTGCAAGCTCAAGACTTTGGATCTCATGATTAATTGTGTGTTTCTTTATCAGGGAGTCATGATACCATGACCTATTGTTTAGACCGATGTTCACCAATTGATCCAGATTCGCCAAAGTTGCTGCTCTTTTTAGGAAAATATGTGCCTTCTCTAACACGCAAATTCATTTTACGATGGAGTATGACACAGGTATCTATTTTATTTTGTTTTGAAGATTAGAAACCATAACTAATCTCTGAGGTATGAAATCTAGCATTCATTGTTAATCACTAACCCATGTATTGGCTAAAAAAAAAATGATAGGACTGTATTATTTACTGCATTTCTGTTCTTAATTTACTTACCAGATGTTAAGGTACATTATTATTTTTATTATTTTTAATGCTACCTTGAAGTTTTTTTTTTCTCAGTGTGATGGTATTCACAGTTGTAGACCAAGTGTTTCTTTTACCCACATCCCTACTCTTGTTCAACTCTGTCAGGTCCAGACCTTGATATTTGGACAGACCACACAGGCCAGGGCCTTCACTGGCAGTCCCCCTATTGATTGCTAGCCATTGACTTGCTTAACAAATTCAGAAATCATCAATAACTGGGTTTGCATTTTCCTAGAGTGCCCAATCTGCACTAGAAATGTACAACTTGAAAAAGTACTTCCCAGCCAGCAAAAGAAAAGCACAATGCCAGCCAAGAGGGCATGACCTGATATCTTCCTAACAGAGGCACAGCCATACTTTTTTTAGTAGCTTTTGTTATTTAGAACCCTCTATCAGGCTTTTATTGCTTTCTATGTTCCTGTTGGAGGGATTACTGCCCATGTCCTGTTCTCATGATCACAGGGAAAAAGATGCAAGAGGAAGTTTCCCCAATGGGGTCACAGACAACAGAAAAAAACTTACTTAGGCTCTAACCTTTTTCTATTCTGTCCAAAGTTAAAAAAAAAAACTTGTCTGGAGTAAGGCAAGACATTCATCTTGGGTCATCAATAATAACCTGTTCTTTGGATCTAATAATGAACATGTTGAGAAAAAAAAGGGAGTCCGAAAGTGTCAGCTGCACCAGTTGGCAGTTGCTGGTTAGTCTGTTGGTTGGTTGTAATGAAAGGATCTAATCTATTCTACGCACTATTCATTATTTGTAACTTGTGACAAATATTACACAAAGACACCCTAAGGAAAATTGTTGCTCCAGGGAATATCCGATTGCCTTCTGAGGGAAGAGGAAGAATTTGTTCCCCCTTCTGGAGCAAATAGTGTTTTTTTTTTTTTTTTTTGCCTTCCTTGGGATCAACTGTGGGTATAGGATTGTGTATATGGAGGTTTGTATTTATTTATTTTTTTTGTTGTTTTTTCTTCTGTCTGACTAGCTACGTAACTATATGAAAATATGAGTTTTGTGATAAAAAGTTATTATGTTGCTCTTCAAGTAGTACTAAAGGATAATTAGAAGCATTCTTAAAAATGCAGCTTTCGTCTCCTCCTGCCTATGATGCGTAGCCTATATAAAAAAGATCAGTTTATGGCTGCACTTCTCCTGCAACACCGTCCACATTGCTCTTTCCTCAGTACAGTCAATGCCACTATTAAAGCATGGGAAGCTACGCTCCAACAAAGCAAACTTCTATCACATCAATCCCTAAACCTCATTCCAATCTCAGCCCTTGAACTTATTTGCTTATGCCTCTCACGCTCCTCCTGGTCGTCAGCTGGAATTCGTCACATGGGGGACCTCTACAATGGCAGAACTCTATACTCATTCCAAGAGTTGCAGTCCAAATACCATATTCGTCATCAAGACTTCTACAAATACCTTCAAATACGGCATGCATTTAGAGGCCTACACTGGTCGGATTCCAACCAAACTGTAGGAATTCTGCAATTCTCACAACTTTACAAGCTCCTAAACTCCCCCCCCCCTCCAGAACAGAAACTGGAAATGGTAATATGCTTTCAATTTCTTGGCCTCCCCCAAGACCTGGTACCAAGCATCCCACGCCATTCTATGGTTCTCCAGGTGTCTTACTCATTGGGAATCAGCCCAAAAACTACTACACTTCTGGTACTACAAGCCTGAAAAACTGTCTAAAACCTTCTCATCTCATCCCCCCACTTCCTGGAGGAACTGTGAAAATTTGGGAACTGCCCCACACATGGTGGTCTTACCCAGTAATTTCTACGTTCTGGAAAGATGTATTTGGAATGATCAGGATTATCACAGGAACAGCTTGTAGTGTCACACCGCACTTGGCATTGCTAGGGATAGGACTAGAGGATTGGCCTCATCCACTCCAACCACTTATCACTCACATCTTTATTGCATCCAGGCTTTTCCTTGCTCGGCAATGGAAATCTGCCACACCCCCGGCTGTATCTCACCTTATAGCAATCCTAAATCAACAATTCCAATTGGAATTTATGTTCACCAAGGCTCACCTAAATATTTCCAAATTTTTCAAAAACTGGAATCCTTGGATGGCTGACTCTAGAAGTTCCCCACTTTACTAGGGAAAGTATCCACTCCCCAGCAGTATCAACGGGGTGAACATTTTTGGATAACCTATATGTTACCAACCTTTGTTTAACCTGTAGTATTGATACTAGCCATAAAATAATTGGTGCATATATATCTGACCTTCTATGCATTTACAAAACATAATGCAATCTCTTCGCTTAAGGCATATACAATGTTTGTTTGTTATATAACTCTGCAATACCTTTAATAAAAAATGTCATGTTCAAAAAAAGATCAGTTTAAATACCGCTCAAGTGCGGTCACGTGATATGGAAGCTCTGGCTCCCCTGTGTAAGGGCCACTCAACAACGGCTCCTATTGCCCCTCCTTGTTGGTGCTCTGTCTCCTCCCCTGCAGCAGCTGCTCTCTGACACAGCAGTCAGCGCTACTGGATCATGTGACCGCACAGAAGCCAGTTAAAAAAAGGTATTTACGCTGATCTTTTTTATACAGGCTATAAAGGATATGTAGGAGGAGGAAGGAGGCCACATTTTTTTATGAATGCTTGGTATTAGGTTTATTATCCACTTTATTATTGAATTGATTTATTTACAAGAGATTGAAGCCCTGATTTTTTTAAGATGCCCTTTGCTCATCTCGAAGACTGCAGGTTGTAAGCAATTTAGGTATGTCAGGGATGCTTTCCTGTTTTTAACACTTTTGCAGACAGCTTTATCAATAAATATAAGGAATTTTGAAATGGCAGAATGATTAAGCATTCCAATAGAATTCTTGTAAAAGCAGGGAAAAGGAAAAACGGAAAAAATGATATATGCGAACTTAAGTTAACTTCAAATTAAGGGCACTTGCACATGGGTGGCTGAGCCTATGCAGCGTAAATTCCAGTGTCTTTCCCCTCCTTAGGAAGCCCAGATGCTGTGCACAACCTCCCATAGACATGAATGACTGCAAGCAGATTTACTGGAGTATGTATCGCTGTTGACGTAAACAGGAGTGTAGTGTATGGTCTTATGCAAAGAACAGAAAATGTTCTCCTGTGCTATACTTGCTTCTGTGCAAGAACCCTTAATTAGTAAAATAATAGCTTCATAAAATATAAGGAGACATTTACTGTTGATTCCTTTTTACTTTCAACAATAAAATTATTTATGTAAACTCAGAGTTAAGCCAGCCATAGATGATTCAGCAGGGAATGGCCAAGATTCAAACCATGTAAAGGTAGGCTGATTGTACCCAAGTTGATGGATCGATCAGCTTGGGTACAACCAGCCTGTTGGGTTTTACATGCGATTATTGCTAGCGGCTATTATAGCTGCTAGCTCTGCGGGAGGGATTACCCCATCAACACTTAGAGTGTTGATGGGGTAATCGAGCGATTTTCTTTCCTGTGACCACGCTCCATCTATGGCCAGCTTTAGAGTTGTATGTGTGTTCACAAGCCTTACAAAATACAGCTGAATCCAGGATATTTGGCTGGGAGGTATTCAGTTCTGCCTTTGTTAGGACTTGTAAAATAAAATGTACTGGTCTTGTTCCAGGGGGATGTTATCATGAAGTAAACCTAGCTGTTACTGTTCCAGGGCATTATTCTCATATAGTAATTAAAAAAATATATATATACAGTATTAACTTGTATTTGTACAAAATGTGTAAATTGTTTTTTGTAAATTTTTTAGACTTTAACGGTTGCTCAGCAGCTGGATGCTGGTATCAGATACCTCGATCTTCGAATAGCTCACAGGCCTGACATTCCTTCTCCAAACCTCTATTTTGTACATGGATTGTATACGTTTTTGACAGTAGAGGTAAGTGACTGCTTACTTGCTGTAATTAGAGCATAAGCCAGATCATGATTTCCTATAGAAATCATTCAAACAAATATATTTACTTTATAAACATAGAGAAATTACATTTTCATAATTGTAAGGCTCATAATTACAATTTAAAGTATATTCAAGTATTGGAAGCATTGTTTACTAAATTGCAATTAACTGTTCTCTGAATAGAAATGTTAAAAAAAATCTGTATATTTGTATAATTATGTGTTGCTTTTCCCCACCTTAGGAAATTCTGAATGAGATCTCGGATTGGATGACAAACAACCCAAAGGAGATACTCATCCTAGCATGTCGTAACCTACAATCAATGTCCCCAGTACACCATATGCATCTAATTAGCTGCATACAGAGGATATTTGGATCCAAGTTATGTCCAAAACATGTAAGGATAAAGAAAACACATATTGAAATATCTCTTGCTTCTATCTAAGTAGACTCTTATGCCGCGTACACACGGTCGGACTTTTCGTCTACAAAAGTCCGACGGACTAAAGCCGGCTGACAATGCGATCGTGTGTGGGCTTCCCCGGACTTTCAGCGGACTTTTCTAGCCGCAAATCTGATGGACTTTAGATTTGAAACATGCTTCAAATCTTTACGTCGTAACTCCGCCGGACCCAGAAATCCGCTCGTCTGTATACTAGTCCGACGGACAAAAACCCACGCTAGGGCAGCTATTGGCTACTGGCTATCAACTTCCTTATTTTTGTCCGGTGTATGTCATCACGTACGAATCCGTCAGACTTTTGTGTGATCGTATGTAGGCAAGTCCGTTCGTTAGAAAGTCTGCCGCAAGTCCGCCAAAAGTCCGCCAAATGTCCGTCGAAAGTCTGTCGGACGGGCTGTCGGACTTTTGTAGCCGAAAAGTCCGACCGTGTGTACGCGGCATTAGACAAAGTATGTCCAGTTTTGAGAGTCACTTTTATGATGCTTAAAACAATGTAGCCACTGTACTTAAGATGACTAAAGAGTTTAGACATCTAACTAATAACTGATATTCTCATATACAGTGGGGACGGAAAGTATTCAGACCCCCTTAAATTTTTCACTCTTTGTTATATTGCAGCCATTTGCTAAAATCATTTAAGTTCATTTTTTTCCTCATCAATGTACACACAGCACCCGTTTCGGGACCTTTATGTTACTCTTCAGGAACAAGACCTCAAGGGTCACCTATGAATATGAAAATATAAAGAACACATTTGAAAAAAGTTCAAAAGAAAAGGTGGGCAAATGTGAATGTCCCATCACATATATACATCTGACCCACCAACTTACATACATGTATGCGCAATTGCGACACCGCCAAGAAAGCCAGGTTGGCCAGTAATACTATCCCCTGAGCCGAGGGGGCTCTTCCTGGCGACACACAACCAGCCCAAAACAGCACCAAGGTGGGTCACAAGTGGGGGTGATGATAGTGAACAGAAGAGAAGGATGCAGATGGGACAAGATGCCCCAATTGTAAGGAAGGGCCTGTGAAAAACAAAGTAAAACACAGGTGAGGGATGACAAAAGTGTTTGTTTGTGAACCAGGAAAGGAAGGGAAAGGCTGTGTGGAGAAGTGAACAAACTAAAAGCTGGACTCAAATGAAGGTGTAGAACCATCTCAAGGATGATCAGAAGAAATGGACAGCACCTGAGTTAATTATATGAGTGTCACAGCAAAGGGTCTGAATACTTAGGACCATGTGATATTTCAGTTTTTCTTTTTTAATAAATCTGCAAAAATGTCAACAATTCTGTGTTTTTCTGTCAATATGGGGTGCTGTGTGTACATTAATGAGGAAAAAATGAACTTAAATGATTTTAGCAAATGGCTGCAATATAAAAAAGAGTGAAAAATTTGAGGGGGTCTGAATACTTTCCGTCTCCACTGTATTTGGTTGCTAGAAATATATGACAGTGATGGCAAACCTTGGCACCCCAGATGTTTTGGAACTACATTTCCTATGATGCTCAAGCACTCTGCAGTGTAGTTGAGCATCATAGGAAATGTATTTCCCAAACATCTGGGGTGCCAAGGTTCGCCATCATTGATATATGGTATTGGAACAGCAGGAAATCGCAGATTATGCTTAGCCTACATTTTATTTCTAAGGGCCAGTTCACACCAGAACGAAAGGGGCATTCCATATGTGTCCTGCAACACATTCAAAACGCATTGTCTTTGTGATCTGCTGCAGGTGCCAATGTATTGTGAATGGCACCCCAAACGCAAATTGTAAATGCAGTTCGTTTGCAGGCACTAGATTGCATGGTACTGCAGTACCATGCGATTTTGTGCGGAAAGTTTTTCAAAAGTAGGGCATTGACTACTTCCAGAGTGCAATCCAGAGTGATTTGAAGCCCATTCAAATAAATGGGTTGCTTATTCGCACTGCCAGGGATCACACAGGAACGTGGAGTGCGTTCCTGTGCGATTCTGGTGCGAAAGGTAATAAACGAGTCACAGGAATAAAATATCTGCATCCAGGGGTGCCTGAACAAACCTTCACACATCTTCAGGATTGCACTAGAAGCACCAAAAGCTGAGGCATCCTGATATTCAGCTGTTGGTATCTGCATATTTGAGTTCCAGGGTTCAGTGCTACTAGGGCTCTCCTGAAGATGTGTGAAGATATGTTCAACTTTTGTTGCCTCCGTTTTATTCCTGTAGCAAATTTAACAATGTTTTTGAGCGAACAGACAAACTTTTAATAGTCATGCTGCAAATTTCTTATTGCTCTTTTTCATATTATAAAGATTACAGCAGTGCTGATTTTATCAGATCAACAAAATGATGCAGCGCGAGGGCCTGTCTAAACATTACATACAAATTCTACACAATCTAATATTTAGTAGTTGGGAAAGTCTGTGATCTGCAGTTGGTGCGCTTTCCCCGACTTGCTGATACCCCAACTTGCTGACGCCCCAACTTAGTTGGGGTAGGCGGAACACTTTGGTGGGGGTGGGTCACCGCACCTCTTGACCTTTGACCTCTGGGGACACGCCTGCTGACCTTTGACCTTTGGGGGTGGACCCTAACCCTAACCCTAGGCCTAACCCTAACCCTAAGCATTATTTAACCTGCTTACTCCTGGCTTAAACATATATGTGGCATTCCTAAAGTGGGCCTTTTTCTGAGGTGCCAAATAAATGCACTGTAGTATTTGTGCTGGGAATGCGACTGAGCTGTCACTGATGGCTCCTGGTCTCATATTAAGGCCTCATGCACACTGGTTGTTTTTAGAGCTCCTGCTTTTGGCTTCAGGAATTTTTTTCTGCAGGCAGTAAACTCCCCAGCATATTATCCTATGGGTGTTATTTACGAAAGGCAAATCCACTTTGCACTACAAGTGCACTTGGAAGTGCAGTCGCTGTAAATCTGAGGGGAAGATCTGAAATGAGGGGAAGCTCTGCCAATTGTTATCTTCCAATCATGTGCAAGCTAAAATGCTGTTTTTTATTTTCCTTGCATGTCCCCCTCAGATCTACAGCGACTGCACTTCCAAGTGCACTTTCAAGTTCACTTGCAGTGCACTTGTAGTGCAAAGTGGATTTGCCTTTCGTAAATAACCCCCTATGTGTCCATGCATACAGTACATAGGCTGTTATCAGCGTTTTTGGCAGGAGCGTTTTCTGGCTGGAAAAACCCCCCCAGAACTAGTGGGTTTTAATGGGAGCTTAAAAACACTGGAAAAAGCGGCTATTCTGCGTTTATTAGTGTTTTTGAGCCATAAGCTTTTGCAGGAGTATAGTTTTGTTAAAAAAAAAAAAAAAGATAAAAAACGCTACTGCATGAACGCTGCTAAACTAATTCAACAGCTACAGCTTTTTACAGCTAACGCCATTGGTGTTTTTATAACATCCAGTGTGCATGAGGACTAATGACCGCTGTGATAGCCAGTGATTAGCAATCACAGTGATCACTCAGTAAGACCTACCCCTGTACGCTTTCTCCTCTGAATGGAGAAAAAGATACATTGTATCTTTTTCTCCTAGTCAGAAAAAGAGTGTAAAAAAATAAATAAAATAAAATGGCTTGATGACTATATTAGTGTCAGGGCCCATGTCCTAGACCTAGGGTCAGTCTGTTTTAGGTAGGATTAAAACATGTTTTTTTTTTTATTTAGTGTCAGTGTGTTTTGGATTAAAAAAAAAAGAAGCAAAATGCACAATATTGTTCAGAGATCTGTGAATGAATAAACTACAAAGTTCTGTCTGCCATCGTGGCAGACGGATGGACTTACAGTTATTAGTGGAACACGAGTGCAGTAATCACCGAACTCATAGTCTATTGACACTTCCTCCAGCTCTCCAACTGAAAGCCTGTACTTCTGTATGGGGAAGAAGTGTGGCATTGCACCCCAGAACCACTGATTGTGGGTGCAATGCTGTACAGGCTCCTGTGTGATAAAAATAGCTAGTGCACATTTTTTTGTTTGCAAAAATATGTGCATTTACTATTTTTTTTATTCTTAAAGTTGAACCTAGTCTTTAAAGCAGACCCTCACCTTAAAATAAAAGTTGATCTAATCGTTCTCCTCCCCCCAGCCATCTAAATTGTATTTTTTTTTATTTTTTATGGTACACGTTTCCACTTCCTCAATCCTTACCTAGGCCTGCCCGCAGCCTCCTAGACAAATGTCATACCTCCCTGGAGGCTGCAAGGATTGGTCACCCTCCACTGCTTGGTCTCACGCATGTGCAGTGGGAAGCTGGCTTATCAGGAAGTCACACCCGGGTCCCAAATCCAAGATGGTGGCTCCAGAGACTTTCAGCTCTGAGAAGAATCACCTGTGTGGAAGACAATGCTGAACTCCAGACAAGTACAGTAAAACCTTGGATTGCGAGCATAATTTGTTCCAGAAACACGCTTGTAGTCCAAAGCACTTGTATATCAAAGCAAATTTCCCCATAAGAAATAATGGAAACTCAAATGAATTGTTCCACACCCATTTATTCATAGGTCCTTCAGTTTATAGTCCATATAAAAAGATTATAGCAATGTGACCAGGTTGTGTAACCATAAAATGTCCATCCAAAAATGCCAGCCTCCACAAGGGGATTAGAAGCAAAATCCAGCAGAAGCTAGAGAGTATAAAAGAGAAGAGAGGCACCTCTAAGTGTAGTAATATGGTTACATTTAATGAAGGTACAACATTTAGCAACTCACATGGTTGATTATCAAAAGAGGCACATAGATCATCCTCCGCACAGCCAGCTCTCACCCATGTCAGTCTGAAATCATGACCAGAAAGACTACCCTGCAGTAGAGTGATCTGAAAGCGAGGCTTGAACCGCTCTTGAAGCGCAGAGTGGAAGGGATGACGCCGATGGCGGTGAGGAGGATGATTTATGTGGACAGCTTTACCCTGGATGCCTGCATACTTAGATGTGCCTGTTTTAATTATCAACTATGTGAGCTGCTAAATGTTGTACCTTCATTAAATGGAACCATATTGCTACACTTGGAGGCGCATCTCTTCACTTTTATGCCCAGTTGTGACTTGACGCTACTTGTTTATCAAGACATCGCTTGTATATCAAGTCAAAATTTGTTTAAAAATGTTGCTTGGCTTGCAAAATGCTCTCAAAGTTACTCGCAAACCAAGGTTTTACTGTATCTGTTTCCTTAAAGGAAGCAGCTACATTATTTGTAGCTGATATTTCATTTTCATACGCCATGGTGAGGTCCCTCTTTAAGGAAATCATTCCCCATAGTAACCAGTCTTCCTACAGCTATTCTTACAACGCTGATCTTCTCTTCAAATTTCTTCATGCAATAGATTTTAAGCAAATGTCTTAACACTAAATATGCAATCTAGTGCGTTAGAAATTATGTTTTTTTTTTTGCCACACTCAAAAGGCCTACATTTAGGTGCTTCAGGGAAAACTTTGTATTGAAAGAGAAATAGCCACTAATTGTTTACTGTGTTTGTCTAGGAACCACCTACACTAAGGAACATGTGGAAAAAAGGATTCCAAGTTATTGTTTCTTATGACAACAATGTGACATTAAAAAATGTGCACCTGTGGCCTTCTATACCTTACTGGTGGGCAGACACAACAAATAAGCACTCCTTGATTAACTTCATGGAGAAGAAAAAGCACTCGGGACGACCAGGTACTATTTTGTCTTAGAAGTTGTAGAAGAGCAATTGATACTATCGCTGCGACAGCAACAGTGTATGCAATTAGCTCACTCTGAAATGCTTGTCCACAAAGACCAGTTAAGGGATGGTTACATTAAGTGCCATGTCTGAAAATTCTAAGAAAAAAATGACACATCAAGGGATGAGACAATTTAACACCTATTTCCCTTAGGCCGGCCATACACAGTTCGAATCTCGGCCAGTTCAGAATGAGATTTGAACTATTAATGGGCAGGCTGAATGTTCCAAGTTGATCATTCGAACGGATCAATATCTGATCTGATCAGATCTACACTAGCATCGCCAGTAGTTTAGGGTTTCCAAAAACGCAGCATTAGCGGAATCAGCCCACATACCTGCTAACACCTGGGTTTAGCCCCTCCGCCCAGCCCACCCAAGTGCACTATCAATCGATCACTGTCACAACATCACAACACACACAAGTGCAGCGTTCGCAGATTCAGCGTTTGCAGTGATCAGGACGAACAGTTTTTTGTTAGCGTTTGAATCAGTTGCTGACAATCAGGTGCTCTTTATTCCTGTGAGCGTCACTAGTGTACCAGTAAATTTAGAGGCCAAAATGTCCATTCAAAGGTACACTAGTGAAGAGGCCTACACGTTTCTGAGCATGACAGATGAGAGTGAAGAGGAAGTCACCTGTCAGATTTAGGCTCAGTATTCAAACCCGTAGACAGCAGCAGCACCCTGACAGATAGCAGACGACGGAGTTGTGGTCCCTGCCAAGGTCAGGCGTGCCCGACCCCGTTCTTCTACTGTTGTTGAGGTGCAAGAACCGCAGGGCTCTCTTGTGGAGCAGAGAGCCGGTACTAGTGCCGCTCACCCTTCTGATGAACTGGCAAGCACCAGCGGCTTAGTACACCTTGGTCGTAGTCAAACCAGCACTGCAGTATCATGTGGTGACCTGGCGAGTCCCATAAGTGCAGTTCAAGCTGGTGAGGTGGCTAGTACAAGTAGAGTCCCGCAGCCCCCAAGAAGACAAAGACAGGCCCGTTGAGCCCATAGTGCCCTTCCTGTTGCATTTGCCAATCTGAATTGGGAGCCCACCACTTCTGCAGCACCCGTACTTCCCCCATTCACTGGCCAACCCGGCATTCAGGTGGAAACAGTTGATTTTAAGTCATTTGATTTTTATTCACTGTTTTTGTAAAAATAAAATAAACAAAACATCCCTGTCCCCCTCGCGCTCACGAACAAATGCGAACACAAGCGTCAGTCCTGTGTCATATGTAAACAGCAATTGAAGCCTGCATTTGAGGTATCACCGCGAACATCAGATCGAGGGAAGTAATTTTAGCAGTAGACCCCATCTGTAAATCTAAAATGGTAACCTGTAAAGGCTTTTAAAAATGCATGTAGTTTGTCGCCTCTGCGCGGTTGTGCGCAATTTTAAAGCATGTCGTGTTTGGTATTTATATACTTGGCATAAGATCATCTTTTATATTATACCAAACATTTGAGCACTATAGTGTGTTTTATTGCATTCAAAAGTTTTTTTTTTTTTTTTTTAAATTGCGTTTGAAAAATCACTGCGCAAATACTGTGCGAATTTTTTTTTGCAACACCCACAATTTTAATCTGTAGAGTCTTTGCTTTAAAAAAAATATATATGTTTGGGGGTTTAGAGTAATTTTCTATCAAAAAAATGTTTTTCACGTAAACAAAAAGTGTCAGAAAGGGCTTTCTTTTCAAGTGGTTAGAAGAGTGGGTGATGTGTGGCATAAGCTTCTATTGTTGGGCATAAAATACCATGACAAGTCAAACCACTCCCCCCCCCCCCCCCAATTGACCCCTTTTTGGAAAGTAGACCCCTAAGCTAGATAGGCATGTTGAGTCCATTGAATATTTTATATTTTGCCATAAGTTTTTTTTCACAAAGTTGTCACAAAATGATATATTGCTCAAACATGCCATTGGCATATGTGAAATTACACCCCAAAGTACATTCTGCTGCTTCTGCTTAGTACGGGGATGCCACATGTGTAGGACTTTTTGGTAGTCTAGCCGCATACAGGACCTGGAAAAACCAAGCACCGCCTTCAAGCTTTCTAATGGCATAAAATTGTGATTTCACTCCTCACTACCTATCACAGATTTGGAGGCCCTGAAATATCAAGATGGCACAATCCCCCCCCCAAAATGACCCCATTTTGGAAAGTAGACACCCCAAGCTATTTGCTGAGAGGTATGGTGAGTATTTTGCAGCTCATTTGTTTTGGAAAATTAAGAAAGAAAAAGGAAAAAAGCTTTTTTTCAAAACTTTGTGACAAAAAATGCGATCTGCAAAATACTCAGCAAATAGCTTGGGGTGTCTACTTTACAAAATGGGGTCATTTAGAGGGGGAATGTGCTATCTGGGCATTTCATGGCCTCCTAAACTGATAGTTAGTGAGGAGTGAAATCAAGAATTTACACCCTTAGAAACGCTGAAGGCGGTGATTGGTTTTCGGGGTCATGTGCGCGGCTAGACTGCCAAAAAGTTCTACACAAAGTATCCCCGTACTCAGGAGAAGCAGCAGAATGTATTTTGGGGTGCAATTTCGCACATGCCCAATGGCATGTTTGAGAAATATATCATTTCAGTGACAACTTTGTTTAAAATTATTATTTTTTTTTTGTAATTTTTCAATAACATGACAAAAAAAATAAAATTATTCAATGTGCTCAACAAGCCTCTCAGCAATTTCCTTGGAGTGTCTACTTTCCAAAATTTGGTCATTTGGGGGGTCCTAAACTAAAAGCTACGTAAATTACAGAAAATGTACCCTAGTTTGTAGACGCTATAACTTTTGCGCAAACCAATAAATATAAGCTTATTGGATTTTTTTTTTACAAAAGACATATGGCTGAATACTTTTTGGCCTGAATTTATAACTAAAATTGAGTTTATTGTATTTTTTTATAGCAAAAAAAGTAGAAAAAAAATGTTCTTCAAAATTTTTTTTTTTTTTTGTTTATATTGCAAAAAAACCCCTTAGACTTACCGGTAATGGTATTTCCAGGAACCTTCCAGGACAGCTACTTGAGAGATAATTGGCTCCGCCCTCTACAGGAAACACAAATCAGATACAATTTAAAATGCCCCTCCCTTTCCTCTGACCCTCAGTTGTTTAGAAGATCAAGTAACCTCCACCAAAGGTGCACACCACCACCAGGTAAACATGGTCGACCAGTGCAAAAATAGAATAGGGTGGGAATATAGACGCTGTCCTGGAAATACCGTTACCGGTAAGTCTAATGGGGGTTCCCCCCCCCTCACCTTCCAGGACAGCTACTTGAGAGGATAAGCAAGATTTTATACCTTAGGGAGGGACAACAGCCTGAAGCACTTTCCTACCAAAGGAAAAGTCCTGGCTGGAAAGCATCTGAACTCTATAATGCTTGACAAATGCATGAGAGGAGGACCAGACGGCAGCTTTAGAGATTTCTTCCCATGAAGCCCCGCTCTTTCTGCCCATGATGTGGCCATGGATCTCGTTGAATGGGCCCTAATTCTAGATGGAGGGGTGCGATCTGATGCTTTATATGCCTCACAGATAGCTCCCCTAATCCACCTAGCAATAGAACCTTTAGATGCTTTGGACCCTTTCTTGGGGCCACTGAACAAAACCAACAGTTGGGAGGAACTCCTAAACCCACTGGTCTTTCCTAGATAAAGCAGAAGACACCTCTTTACGTCTAAAAGACCAAACCTTTCCTCTTCTGTATTTTTGGGAGAGGTGCAGAAACTAGGAAGGACTATCTCCTGGGACCTATGAAAGTTGGAAGAAACTTTGCGTAAATAGAGAGGATCAGGTCTAATCACTACCCTGTCCTCGAGAATCCTCAGGAAGGAGTCTTTACAGAAAAGACTCTAGATCAGAAATCCTTCGCCCTGACGTAATAGCCAAAAGGAAGGACAACTTCAAAGAAATAATTTTCAGGGAAACCTCATGCAAAGGCTCGAAAGGAGCCCTTGTTAGAGCATTTAATACTAACGACAGATCCCAGGGAGGGATATGTTTGATGACCCTGGGAGTATGTCTAGATCTGGCTAAAAGGAACCTCCTGACTAAGGGATCTTCCGGTAGTCTTCTCTCTGTAAATAAAGATAGGGAAGCAATCTGAACCCTAAGGGTGCTGACAGAGAACCCCTTTTCCACTCCCCCCTACAAAAAATCCAATATACAGGGAGTGGAAAAATAATCTAAACCAGTTTTCCTTTGCCAGGAAATAAAAGTTTTCCAAACTTTCCCATAGATTCTTCTTGTGACCAACTTACGGCTGTCCTGGATAGTTGAAATAACCCTCTCTGAACACCCCTTTAACTGTAGGGTGCGCCGCTCAGCCTCTAGGCCATCAAATGGAAGGTCTGAGGGTTTGGATGTAACACCGGTCCCTGATGCAGCAGATCCTTCCGAACTGGTAGGGGCCAGGGAGGATACACAGATAGAGCCTTCAGAGAGGAGAACCAACTCCTCCTGGGCCACCAGGGGGCAATCAGAACAACTTCTGCCCTGTCCTGAATAATTTTCCGAACCCCTAGGGGCACGAGGGGAAAAGGAGGGAAGGCATAGGCCAGAGTGAAGCCCCACGGGAAGGACAGAGCATCCGTCCCCAAGGACTCTGTTTCTCTCTCCAGAGAGAAGAACGCCAGCAGTTTCCTGTTGAGACTGGAGGCAAAAAGATCCACTGTGGGGAGACCCCACCACCTCCTGGAACGTGCCTTGATGTAGTTCCCAACCGCTGGAACTGATGCTCACCCTGCTCAAATAGTCTGCCAGCACATTTTCTGACCCCTTGATGTGGACTGCCCTTACTGAAGTGACATAGATCTCCGCCCAGGACAGAATCTGCTGTGTTAAAGACAGAAGCGATTCTGAGCGAGTGCCCCCTTGCTTGTTCAGGTAGGCCACTATTGTGGCATGGTCTGAAAATATCAATAGGTCTTTTGAATAGACCCTCTCTTCCAGAGATAGAAGTGCTTTCCTCACAGCCAGAAGTTCTTTGAAATTTGAGGAGCGACCTGCTACCTCTTGCAACCAGGCTCCCTATGCTTGCCAGTCCTGTGAGTGAGCACTCCAACCCCACAGACTGGCGTCTGTGGTAATTTTGACCGGGGAATGTGTCCAATCCTTCCCTCTCTGCAGATGTTCTCGCTGCTCCCACCAGGCGAGATCGAGAAAATTCCCTTCTGGTAATTTTACCAGTTGATCCAGAGAATCCTTCCTGCGATCCCAATGGAGTAAAAGAAAAGCCTGAAGGGGTCTGGAGTGCAATTGGGCCCAAGGCACCCCTGGAATGGCCGCAGTCATCAGACCCAGCAACTGCATGATCCGCCGAAGGGAGGTCTGAGGGAGCAGCTTGAAGGCCTGCACAGAGAGAAGAATTTTCAAAATCTTCTCTTCAGGAAGAAAAATTTTTAGGGCAACAGAGTCTATTAGATAATCCAGGAAAAGTATGCTCTGAGGGTACCAGGCAAGATTTCTGCTGGTTGACCTTCCACCCTAATTTTTGAAAAGTCCGCAAAACCAACTGTAGGTCTTGAACAGACTCCTTGTCTCGAGCAAAAATCAAAAAATCATCTAGAAATGGGACGATCGATGCACTTTGAATCCGAAAAAAGGCCATGACTTCGGGCATGATTTTTGTAAAAATCCTCAGTGCAGCTGAGAGACCAAAAGGAAGGGCATTGAACTGCCAGTGAGATGGCTCGTTTCCCATGACATGCAAACCTGAGGAACCTTCTAGGGCTCTGGCAGATTGGTACATGAAGATAAGCGTCCTGAAGGTCCAGGGTCACCATGAAGACCTTTGGCAACAACAGATTCCTTACCAAATAAATGTTCTCCATTCGGAAACGTGTGTAAACTATGTATTTGTTCAGGACGCTTAAATTTATGACCAAACGAAAGCCGCCAGAAGCTTTCTTGACCAGAAAGACGTGAGAATAAAATCCCCGGAACTTCTGAATTTCTGGGACAGGAGAAACAACTCCCTCCGTTTTCCACACAGAAATCAAATTTAACATGGCTTGCCGTCTCTCGGCAGGTGGGTAAGAAAAAAAACTTCTGGGGAGGAAGACTTTTGAATTCCAGTCTGTAACCCTTTTCCAAAGTTTGAAGGATAAAGGAATTGGTGGAAATTTCTGCCCATTCCTTGACCAAATGGCGCAATCTTCCCCCTACCCCAAACCTGGCGTCACTGGGTATTTTTGGAAGAGGCTGAAGGAGCAAAGGGAGCCCCCCCTTTTTGCTTGTCCTTGTTAAAGGACCATTTCTTTTTAGTCTGTTGCCTGTTGGCTTTAAAATTAGCCTTGTTTTGGAAGCCACGAAAGGGCTTCTTATTCTGGGGCTTATTCCTTTGGGAAAAGGGGAATCATTTACTTTTCTCAGAGGAACGAGCTAAGACCTCTTCTAAGGAAGAACCGAACAAGAGTTTGCCTTCGAAGGGAATGCCACAGAGCTTATTCTTGGAAGTAAGGTCACCTTCCCAAGATTTAAGCCAGATAGCTCGCCTATCTGAATTAATGAGTGCAGAAGCTCTGGATGTGGATTTCACTGAATCTGCTGCTGCATCAGCTAAGAAGGCGACTGACTTGGCAAGGAGTGGGAGGAATTCCCTAATCTCTTCTTTGGGGGTGTCAGATGCAAGAAGATCATCTAGACGCTGAACCCATACGTCTAAATTTCTAGCTACACAGGTGGATGCTACTGCCGGGCCTAAGGAAAAAGCTGAAGCATCCCAGGCCTTATGTAGCAATGAGTCAGCCTATCCATTTGATCTTTAAGGACCCCAGAATCTTCAAAAGAAAGATCTGATCTTTTGGATACCTGCGACATAGGGGCATCGAATCTAGGACACTTAAAGAAAACCTCCTCAAATTCAGACTGAAAAGGAAATCATCTTTTTGTGTCCCCTGGATTGGAACAACCTTTTTTCAGGTTCTTTCCATTCAGACAGAATCATGTCCCTAAGAGACTGGTGTACCGGAAAAGTTTTCGATTTCTGTCCCTGTAGGCCCCTATACATTTTATCCTGTACAGATTGGGCTTGTTGTGGCATCTCAATCTGCTCTGAGGTATATATTGCTTTTAGTAGTTTATCAATATCCTCGATTGGAAAAAGATACTTAGATGAGCTACCTGTATCCTCCTCTGATGCAGACTTTTCATCAGATGAAGAAACTGGATTCTCACCTTCTTCCAGATCAGAGGTATTGCGTGAACTAATAGTCTCAGATACTAACAAGGGAAGAGACCTGGCAGAGTTAGAAGGGTCTTGGGCTATGGGTCTAGATGAGGAAGAGCCTAGACTAGTAACCCGGTCATTAAGTGATCGAAAGAAGTCCACTACCTCCTTCATAGAAGTCATTAAATCCTTAAAAGAGGAAGACTCTGAACAAGCTCTGGGTGGAATACAATCCTCACAAAATGGCTTTTTATAACTATCAGAAAGCCTGGCCCTACAGTTCCCACATTTCTTCTTCACCGGTTTGGCCTAGAAAAAAAAGCAGAAACAAGGACCATAAAAAAAAAAAAAAAAAAAAAAAGGTTCCATACTAAAAAGTCCCTTGCTGTAGACTATCCACAGACAACGGCTTACCTTGGGGGCAGTATGGGACCTGGATGCTGCCGCTGGTTCAATATGAGAGGATGCTGCATCCTCAGACCTGTCCTCAAGCTTCATGAAGCAAGCGGAGAACGGCCGTAGAGAAGACTGCTGTTGTACTGAAAAACTGCACTTAGAATGGCGTTTTAAGCACACTATACCCCTGCAGCATGTCCTCAGTGTCTCCACGCCATGCTCCTTTAAAAAACTCGGCGTCCGGAAGTGCGTCATGTTACTTCCGGTTCCAGCGCCAACTTGCCGCGTCACCGGAAGTCCTCCTGACGCCATCTTGGTACACCGAAATGAAGCATTTAGGAGGACACAGTTCCACACAGCAGCGCTGGGGAAAAAAGGAAGGGAGTTGCCACCACTCACATAGGCAAGTAACCCTTAGAAATAGGGAACCCTTCTGGTACAGACTATCATCCAGGACTTGGCCACCACTAGTCCTGGATGAAACCAGAGAAGGGGGGTCCACCAACCACAGTTACCAGACCTTAAGAAAACAAAAAACGTGTCGGTGCTCCTGGAGGGTCTGACCCTCAAAACAACTGAGGGTCAGAGGAAAGGGAGGGGCCTTATAAATTGTATCCGATTTGTGTTTCCTGTAGAGGGCGGAGCCAATCATATCTCAAGTAGCTGTCCTGGAAGGTGAGGGGGGGAAATAAAAATCGTAGGAGGTGATCAAATACCACCAAAAGAAAGCTCTATTTGTGGGGGGAAAAAAAAAGGTCGCAAGTTTCGTTTGGGTACAGCATTGCATGACCGCGCAATTACCAGTTAAAGCAGCGCAGTGCCAAATTGTAAAAAGTGCTCTGGTCAGGAAGGGGGTAAATCCTTCCGGGGCTGATGAAGTGGTTAAATATTAGAGTTTTAAAACTATTTAAATACTTTTCTAGGTCTTGCATGCTATTCTAAATGTTAATATCTTATAATATTCCTTTTACAGGTGAATTTTTTGTTGCTGGTCTTAATTTGACAGAAAATACCTCATATGTCTTAAAACACCCTTTGGGATCCATGAAGAAATTAACTTTGCCTAAACTCCCATTCCTGAACAGCTGGGTGCAGAAGCAACATCCTGGATTTAGCAAAGATGCCACAAACATCATTGCAGAGGACCTCATCGGCTCTAGCCAGTTTATTTCTGATGTTATTGACCTCAATCAGAAGCTGTTATTGCATAAAAACTGACAATAGACTGTGTCAATACAAGTTATACTTTTGCTGCTCACAAAACAGGAACCATTACGTTTGTTGTAAGTTTTATATTTCTTCATCAATGTTTTCTTAACTATGCATAACTTCCTACTTCCTTTGTACCAACAAGCCTATAATGAGGTGCTAGGATGACTCATCTGCATTCCTAGTATCTGTGGTGGAAATGTCCTAGTTGGGTCATTGTGCTTGCAATTTAAAATAAATTTGTCATACAAAACTGATTATTCATTCTGGTGCTGAGAGATAAATGTTTCTAAACTGTACCTATTCAGCCACATAGTAATAACATGAAATTAACATCTTGTTGTTAACATTGTGAGTCACATGTGTTACTATATAGTATTAGCAATCAAAGCAAAACTAAGGTTGCTTTCACACTGAGTCGCTTTACAGGCGCTATAGCGCTAAAAAAAGCACCTGCATAGCGCCCGTAAAGAGCCTTTCCTCTCACTTCCTTCCTCGCCCGAGTGCTTTCAACACTGGAGTGGTGTGCTTACAGTAAAAAAAAGTCCTGCAAGCCGCATCTTTGCAAAGATGCAGCGCTGTAGGAGCTCCTAAAGCTCCCCTGCTCATTGAAATCAATGGGCAGCGCCGCCGAACTGCCGGCAAACGGCCGCTGCATTGGCCTTTGCCGGCAGTTTTAATCCTTTTTCGCCCGCTAGCAGGGGTTAAAAGCACCCTGCTAGCGGCCGAATAGCGCCGCTAAAACGACGGTAAAGTGCTGCTACAAATAGCGAAAGCAACCTTAAAGTGGATGTAAACCCGATTAATGAAATTTGAGCTGGGCACATATATCTGCAGTGTTCTGTAAACTCTCTTCAAAGCCCTGTCTCTCCTAGCTTTGTCCTGTTCCGTTGGTCTGTTATCAGCCATCAACATTTGACAGGCTCGGAGATAGAAGTGTGTGTTGGAGGCAGTTGATTAGCAGTCAGCTAAACTATACACAGGTAACCTCTGCATGTGTTGGGGGGGAGGGGGTGCCTTTCCTCCAATCAGCGGTCTCAGTCTCTTACAGTGTCTAGCAATGATCTCCTCCTACAGGGGAATCAGGAAGTGAAAATTCTAACAGGTCTTGCACTTTCTAAACAGTATATCAAGGTGAAGACAGCAGATCTACATGTAAAACTTATGTAGGGAGATTTGTTTCATCCCTGTGTATCATCTGAGGCTGTTCACTTCACTGGGTATATGAGAGGGTTTACAGCCACTTTAACAATAGGCAATGCTAACTGTTGGCGCTATATAAATCCTGTATAATAATAATTTCTTTGGAAAATTAACTGCTAAGCTACCTACTGAAATGTAATGAACTACTGAGTTTTAAATGCTCCATTGTTTTAAATTTCTATGGTGCTTAACATTTACCCCCTGTAAAAAGTTTGCTGAATATCTGGTCATAAATCTTGCATTGTCTAATAAACACAGCTGCTAGCTGCAGGCCCTAAAGGGCAGATTACTTATGGATACAGAGATAATCCAAGTTCAGTCCAAAGAGAAGATTAAAATAAAGTCAGTGATAACAGTAACACCTCAGTGCAATCAAGGGAAACGATGACAAGCACTATCATGCATACATTGAAGTTCCTGGTTCCACCAAGCCTATGCAGCACAATGAGTTCAGCTCCTGGTGTATTATGGAGGCTGAGATTGGTCAATACACATACCCATCCATACAGCAGTGTGATGGACAGAAGGCTGTGAATACACCAGGGAGAAAATGAAGGCACCGATCAGCGGCTGGAAACCAACAAATTAAATGGACGCCCTGTGCACACAGAAGACACCAGATGTGTTGTCAGCGTTAAGCCACGGATATAGTCGAGAGAATAGGAACAGAGGCTGGAGAGGGCCAGGAATCTTCTCTTACACAGGATAACGCGTTTCAATCTTTGTCAAAAGGAAGAAGCGGTTTGCTTTGAAACACATTCTGTACACAAACCGTGCAGTAAAGCCATAGTTGCAACAAGAAATTTTTTGACAGTTTAGGAAAGTTAAAGCAGCTTCAGATTGTGTGTGCAGTTGTCAAGGACCCCTGCCCAGAGAAGGGGAAAGACCTTTGACCTCGCCACAAATTCTGCTTTTCTGTACTGTTAACAATCCCCTTATGTTGAAAATATGCAAAGAAACATTTGATCACATCGGTTTCATTGTTAAACAGGTTAAGCCACTGAATGTAAACCACATCAAGATTTATGAAAAAATAGGTTTTATTCTTTTACAGGACAAAGCTAATATAGCTGCATCAGGACACTGAAGATTCTTTTAAGAAACCATTCCTTTACAAATTAACACCCCCTCCCCAGGCTTCTGCAGGCATAACCTGTTTGTATAGTGCCTAAAGACTTTTTTACATTTTTATATATATATTTTCACCTCTGTTCAAAATATTTTGAAATAGCAATTAGCAATAAGTGCACTTCACATTCTAGGACCACAATATTTTGAAACAGTAGGAAAACATTCTAAGTGCACTTTAAGTCCTGGGTTATTAAAAGTAGTGCAAACGTTCATTTACAAAACAGCTTTCTGTATTTTCCATATGCGGCATTGGATATTATAACAAGCACATCAGCTGCACCGTCTTCTGGCAGTACTTTCACTTCCTGTACAGAAGCCTCTTTGTAAAGCCAACTAAGAAAAATAACAGAGAAAAATATCAGAACAGGTAAGGCAGTTATAGTTACACCACTGTCTGACCTATATTAATGCCCCAGGTTACAATGCTCTATAGCAGTGATGGCAAACCTTGGCACCCCAGATGTTTTGGGACTACATTTCCCATGATGCTCATGCACTTTGCAGTGTAGCTGAGCATCATGGGAAATGTAGTTCCAAAACATCTGGGGTGCCAAGGTTTGCCATCACTGCTCTATACAATGAAAATAAATGACAGCTGAATTAGTGTGCATGAAGAGGCCCAGATCTGTGAAATGTATCATTGTATGAAAACACTAGTACATTTATACAGACAGTAATATCATGACCTATAAAAGATACGGTCTATTTATCCTATGTTGCAATATACAAAGTAAGAGTTGCAATTAAAGGGGATTATTGCACCTTGTGTGCAACTACAGAGGTAGTCTATTCAACATGTTCACACCTCCTATGCTATCCATATACAGTAGCCTAGTGCATTGACTGGAAGGAAAAAACAAAACAAAAATAGCTTCCTCCATCCACACAAACAAGGTGGATGTGGAATCTGCCCACCACCACCAGAATTTGGACAGCTGCACCCCCTGCTTTCATTAATATACTTCAGTGGCGGAAGCTGATTAACCACTTCAGTACTGGGCAATCTTACCTCCTTCCTGCCCAGGTCAATTTTCAGTGCTGACACACTTTTAATGACAATTGCACGGTCACGCAACACTGTACCCATATGGATTTTGTTCACACAACTGGAGCTAACTTTTGGTGGTATTTAAATCACCACAGGGTTTAAAATTTTTAGCCAAAAAAAATACCAAAAATCTTGAAAAAAAAAAACAAACAAAACATTTTGCAAATAAATTGTTCCTTAATAAATTTAGGCACACAGTACAAATTTCCACCAAATGACCCCTTTTTTTGAAAAGTAGACAGACAGTCTAAGGTAAGTGGCATGTTGAGTTTTCTGAAGTTGTAATTTTTTGGAAAATGAAGAAATACTGTCACTGTCACCAGTGCAGTACAGCGTCATCATATAACTGGTGTGGCGGTGGTGAGGGACACTGGATTGGTGACAGTCCGAAAAAGAAAAATTGTAATAATTTTCACATTTTTTTTTTAACCGCTTCCCCGTTATACTGCGGCAGGTTGGCTCCCCTGCGTAGCTCTACGCCAGCTCGCGGGGTCGGGGTAGCAGGTGCAGCGGGGGTGCCGATGCTCGTGGCTGACGATTGCGATGACCGCCAGCCACGAGCGATCGTGAGCAGGACAAAAAAGAACAGGCGACACACATACTTCCCTGTTCTGTTCTGACAGGAGTGACAGACCGTGTGTTCCTATTAGCTAGGAACCACGATCCGTCACCTCCTCTAGTCAGTCCCCTCCCCCTTCAGTTAGAATCACCTCCCAGGGAACACAGTTAACCCCTAGATCGCCCCCTAGTGTTAACCCCTTCACTGCCAGTGACATTTTTACATTAAATCAATGCATTTTTATAGCATTGATCGCTGTATTAATGCCAATGGTCCCAAAAATTTGTCAAAATTGTCCAATGTGACTGCAATAATGTCGCAGTCACGATAAAAATCGCAAATCGCCGCCATTACTAGTAAAAAAAAAAAATAAATAAAAATGCTATAAATCTATTCCCTATTTTGTACACACTCTAACGTTTGCGCAAACCAATCAATTTACGCTTATGTATTCTTCTACATATTTTTGGTAAAAAATGCAATATCTGCCTAAACTGAGACAAAATTTGCTTTTTAAAAAAAAAAAAAAAAAAGGGGATATTTATCATAGCAAAAAAGTACAAAATAAGTGACAATTTAAAAAAAAAACAAAAAAAACACGCTTTTTTTGTTTATAGCGCAAAAATAAAATCCGCAGGGGCTATCAAATACCACCAAAAAAAAGGTCTATTTGTGGGGGAAAAAAAAAGGACGTCAATTTTGTTTGGGTGCAACTTTGAACGACTGCGCAATTGTCAGTTAAAGAGACGCAGTGCCGAATCTCAAAAAGTGCTCTGGTCAGGAAGGGGGTAAATTCTTCCGGGGCTGAAGTGGTTAAAACACTGACGAGTGTGCTACCATAGTAACACTGTACTACTCTGGTGAAGTAATTTTTTTTTTTTTTTACACACATTATGATTGCCCCGAAGGATTTACCCCCTTAATGACCAGGCCTTTTTTTGCGATATGGCACTGCGTTAATTTAACTGACAATTGCGCGGTCGTGCGACACTGTACCCAAATAAAATTGATGTCCTTTTTTCCATAGAAATAGGACTTTCTTTTGGTGGTATTTGATCACCCCCGCGGTTTTTATTTTTTGCACTATAAAACAGAAAAAATACAGACAATTAAAAAAAAGAAAAAAAAAAAAAAAAAAAAGAAAAAACACACACACACACACACACACACACACACACCACAATATTTTTTACTTTGTTATAATACATATTTAAAAAAAAAATCATCAATTTAGGCCAATATGTATTCTTCTACATATTTTTGTTAAAAAAAAAAAATCCCAATAAGCGTAAATTGATTGGTTTGCGCAAAAGTTATAGCGTCTACAAACTATATGATAGATTTAATTTTTTTTTTTTTAACTAGTAATGGCGGCGATGAACAATTTTTAGCGGGGCTGCGACATTGCGGCGGACAAATCTGACCCCAAGTGACACTTTTTGGAGACCAGTAACACCAATACTTTAATCAGTGCTGCCGCAGTATATATATATATATATATATATATATATGCAGTGGGCAGTCTTTAAGTGGTTAAGACAGTGAACTTCATGGCTATAATGAAGCATTTTACTGAATGAAAAATCGATTCAGTTTGTTTTGTTGCGATTAGCCACAGCTAATCACATGGTACAGATGGGCTGTGATCAAACACAGATAACACAATTAGTACAATGAATGGCATGAATCGAAGTCATTGTTTACAATTGGCATGTGATCTGCTTTGATTTGTCACATAGTACTGGCAGCGGCCAGTACATTAACAGTCATCGGCTGTGTCTGGCAGACACGGCTCGGGACAGATCACGCCTACAGCACGGCCACATGCAAGGCACCTTCCATGGCATCCACCCAGAACAACGAAAGTCCCGCTCGGCCATCAAATTGCTATAGGCTGGGCGGGAACTGGTTAAGAAAAAGTTTGACAAAATTCGATCGACTTCTGTCAAATACAGACAGCAACACTGATCAAAATCTAGTCCTTGGTGAACTGGCTGAATTTCAATCAGTGTATGGCCCGGCTTTACTGTAAAGAAACTTTTTTAAAAATATGGGAGGTTAAACCTTTTCTTCCAGAGGCAAATGCCTTTGGAATCATTGCAAGTAACCCAAATTTAACTATACGTACTAATCATGTAACCATACAAGGAAATCGTATCACCCTTAAATGCCTCACCTCAAAAGGAAAACAAATTAATTCTGCAAACCTCCCATAGCCACAGCCCTACATGCCTCTATTAGTTGCAATCAACATTGAAAAAAAAAAAAAAAAAAAAGTGTGGCACTCACCTTTGTATTTTTGGAGGGGGACACAGGCTAGTGCAAACAGGTTTGCCCAAGCAGACTCCAATAACTTTCTTACCATGTAATCCAGTGTGTAAGGTCTCGGTGCACACTTAAAACCGCACACAAATGTAATCCATAGAAATACTTCAAGGGTACTCACTGCTTACAACTCTTTATGCAATAAAGAAAAAAAAATACGTAAGGAGAGTTGTAAGCCATAAGTGTCCTTGAAGTATTCAAGAATTACAGTTTAGTTGCCTCTCTCCACTCGCTCTAGTTCCACAACATTTTTATTGTGAATTTGGTGCCCAGAATTGTCTTACTTATGATTTGTACAGGGTCAGGTTACGTCTTTCTCTCCAAGTCTATACCTGTTTTAAAGAGGTTCACCAGTCTCTTTTTTTTTTTTTTTAAAGTCAGCTGCTACAAATCCAGTAGCTTGTAACTTAATTATAGGACACTTACCTGTCCAGAGATCCAGCGCCATCCTCACCTGGGCTAGTTTTTTTGGGTTCGTAGCGCCGGCACCCGGCTGTGACAGCTTGTGGTTTCACAACTTACTGCTCGGTGCGCTTTGCCCCCTGGCAAAATTCACGTGCCAAATTAGGTGAACGTCGTCGTCCTTTTGGGTCAAGCTCTGCTTTAAGAAACAAACTACTAGAAAGTTTCCCAATCAAACAGTGCATTCAGGTCAGCTTGAAGACATGTAAAAAAGGACTTTATTTCACTACTTGGCATCATCTGCAAGTACTAAGAAGGTGCCTTTAATCCCAAACTCTATATCATTTATAAAATCGGGTAAAAAGGTCCAAGCATTGAACTATGGAGTACATTACTAATAACCTTAGACCATTCAGAGTATGAAAGAATACTCTCCAAATAGATTCTTTTAGCAAGTTTACTATCCGTTTACAAAACTGAATTATCAAATCAAATAGACTTTAGCTTACACATTAGCCAATAGTGGGGAACTGCGTCAAACACTTTTAAAAAGTTGATGTAGGTTTCACAGCCACTCCTTTGTCCAAGTTGCTGCTTACCTCCTTTTGTGAATCCATCCTGACAATCTGATTGTTTTTTAGTAAAAACTCTCTAGCATCTTCCCAACTATAGATGTAAAACTTAAAAAAAAAAAGGTTTGTAGATAGTCCAGTCGTTCTTAACTCTTGTCCTCAGGACTCACCAACAGGCCAGATTGCTGCAGAATACTGCAATCTCGGAGCAGCAAATGGGATCACCTGTGATGTAATTCAGTTATCTTACAAACCCGGCCTGTTAAGCCTTGCACACGATCAGATTGCTCGCTAACAAAACCGTGGAATTTTGTCCGAAGGGCATTGTCCCAAACTTGTCTTGCATATACATGGCACAAAATTGTTGGCCAACAATCACGAACGTAGTGACGTACTACATAGTTTTTCAGCTCTTTGGCGCCACCCTTTGGGCTCCTGCTAATTTCCTGTTAGTAGAAGTTTGGTAAGTGTTGATTCACGCTTTTGATTTAGTTTCTGAACGGCTGTTCGTCAACCAGACATGTTGCGTAATCGGAGGAGATAATGTGTTATTTATTATTGGCCTTGGAGTTATTGCTGTGACATTTCTTTTGGTTGAATAATGATTTGATTTGGTATATGTTTTATATTTTTGGATGCATATAATGCACTTTTTGGTTAAGTTCCATTGGTAGATAGCATGTCTAATTTTGTTTTTTTTTAATGCACAATAAAAAAAAATGCGGAGAAGAATACTTGGCTATGTGTTTTACTTCAAATGACAGTTTGGGAATAGGCAGTTACATTAAAAAAAAATACAATGTAAAATTAACAAGGGACACCAACATAGTTGAATCTTTGATCTTAAAAACTACAGGATAATAGTGTTGTGGTAATTTGCCCAAAAAAATAAAATAAAATATTATTCTTGATATCACTAGAAAAAAAAAAAAGCCTTTAAAAATGTGTTTGCAATAACTCTATCAGTATCACCAGCAAAGCAGCTTTATTATCCCATTAAAGAAGAAGAGAATGTGCGCTGCATTTCGAGATTTCATAATTTGCCACGTCACAAACGTTAATTCTCCATTACGAACACTAGTTTACAAGACCGACTGCTTCTGGCTCGTTCTTGCTTCCAAGCATGCGTGTTTGTACTTTGGACTTTTGTCCAACGGACTTGTGTACACACGATCGGAAAATCCAACAGACATTTGTCCGTGGAAAATTTTAAAACCCGCTATCCAACATTTGTCCGCGGAAAATCTGACAATTGTCTGATGGAGCGTACAAACGGTTGGATTTTCCGCCAACAGCCTGTCACACATTTCCCATCAGAAAATCTGATCGTGTGTACGAGGCTTTAGTGGGTCCTGAGGACAGGAGTTAAAAACCACTGAGTTAGTCGGTAAAGACTTTGATTCCCTCTTAAATGTAGGCCCCACTTTGGAATTGCACGAATCCACTGGTATCAAGCCAGAGATTTTGGGGGTTGCGTTTTGCAGCATGCTAATCGTTTTGAATTTTTGCAATCCTGTTTGTTAAAATCTTTGTGACTTTCAAATGAAAAACGGGTTCCTTCATTTTATCATCTTTTCTTATTCTGTTTTTTTTTTTTTTTAACATTGGGCATGAGCCATATAGCTTTGCTTTTTAGCTAATATAAAACGATTGCCTGTGCATACATTTTGCAGCGTGTTTGGGGACAGTCTATTTAAAACCTTGCCATTTCTGTTCTGTGTACTTTGATGACAAAATATCCTCCCAATCTTGGACAGCAGCTCTCGGTATTGGAAAATCACAATACTAAAAATTCAGTGTTTTTATCTTTCCAGTATCTGCTTGTTGTTTACAGCCTACATTAAATGAAATCATATTATAGTCACTGCTACCCAGATTTTACTATGTTGACATGTGGAAAAAGCTTTGTATTGTTTAAGATTTGACAGGTCCAGCAAAGCATAAATTTCTAGTTTGCGTTCTATAAACTTTTCCATAACATTGTCTTATGTAAATCTCTAAAAACATATTACTACTTTTATTTGCTTGCCTTTTTTATGATTTAAATCAGTGTTTCTCAACCAGTGTGCCATAACCACAGGATTCGGTTTGCCCTGGATCAGTGTAATGAGTTATTGTGGTGCGGGCAGGAAGGCCACCAGCACCATAACAACCAAGGACGCACAGCATTATTCGTTGATATGGTGTTAGTGATCAGCCTGCCATACCATGGCAATGCAAGCCATTGATCCAGGGCATGCAGGGCCACCCCCAGTTTTCAGACTAGGCCCAAAGCCTGACTCCTCCAGACCTGCTCTTGCCTGCTGCTGGAGCCAAAAGATATGGCAAAGAGGACAATGTGATTGAGGGGCTCTGATGTATTGAGAGATTTGATGTGGGTCTGTGTGGTGATGGGGTCACTCTGAACTCTAATGGGGGACACTCTGATGTGAAATAAAATTTTATGAATGAAGTTCCACCTGCGTTCCAACTGATGGCGGAAGTGACGTATCACTTTCTTGCCACTCTTCCAAAAAGGCCATATTTGTGGAGTGCGTGACTTAAGGCCCGTACACACGATATGAAAAACAGAAGCAAAATTTAGTCTGACGATCTGCCAATTTTCGGCTTGTTCGTATGGTACTTTTGACCGTCGATTCCGGTTTTTCGACCGACAAAAGCTGGATGTGCAGGACTATAAAAAATGTTTTCATACGTGAACTCAACGTCCGATTTTCGTTTAATTAGTACGGTTTCGTCCAACAAAAATCGTAAGAGCAAGATTAGCAAGATAGAAAATAATCAATACAAACAAAACTATTTATATAACACATTACGTCGTTTTCGAATTCTGTTGTACGAGAATTTTCGTATGGCGAGTAACCTCTTCACTTTTGACATGAGACTAGCATGCAACAAAAAACGGACGAACGGTCATTCGAAAATCTGATCGTGTGTACGAGGCTTACTTGTTGTCCTGTGGACAGATTCTCACATGAGCGGTGTATCTCTGCAACTCCTCTACAGTTACTATGGGCCTCTTGGGCTGCTTCTCTGATTAATGCTCTCCTTTCAGTTCAGGTGGACGGCCATGTCTTGGTAGGTTTGCAGTTGTGCCATTCTTTCCACTTTCAGATGATGGATTGAACAGTGCTCCGTGAGATGTTCAAAGCTTGGAATATTTTTTATAACCTGACCCTGCATTAAACTTCTCCACAACTTTATCCCTGGCCTGTCTGGTGTGTTCATTGGCCTTCATGGTGCTGTTTGTTCACTAATGTCCTCTTAACAAACCTCTGAGGGCTTCACAGAACAGCTGTATTTATACTGAGATTAAATTACACACAAGTGGACTCTATTTACTAAATAGGGGACTTTTCAAGGCAATTGGTTCCACTAGATTTTAGTTAGAGGTTATCAGAGTAAAGGGGCTTAATACAAATGCACACCACACTTTTCAGATATTTGTAAAAAAAAAAAAAAAAAAAATTGAAAACCATTCATTTATTTGGCTATAAATAAAAAAAGCTTTTAAAAAAAATATAAAAATGAACGCTATAGTTTATATGTCACAAAGAATAAAACAGAATATGTAAAAAGGAAATCAAGGACGCAAAAAATTTAAAACGAACGACAGATTGCAGAAGATAGGACAAACCCCCCAAAAATTCTTCAAATATATTAATAGTAAAAAAGTACAGGTCTGAGCATGTAGGCCCTTTACAAAACAATCTAGAGTGGGTGACTAGGGACAAAGAGAAGGCACATTTATTAAATACCTTCTTAAGCTATGTGTATACAAAAGGAGCATGGGGGAGCTCATGTCCATAATGGGGGTGGTATTGACACAGCCCCAAATGATCCACAGTGGCTCAAAAGTGATATGGTCTAGAAATATTTAGACAGAATAAAAAGGTAGATAAAGCAGCTGGACCAGATGGCATCCACCCACGTATCCTAAAAGAATTGAGCTCTGTCATTTCAAGGCCATTGTTTCCAATATTCAGGGACTCGTTAATGACTGGAATAGTACCACTGGATTGGCATAGGGCCAATGTGGTGCTCATATTTAAAAAGGGATCAAAGTCTTTACCAAGTAACTATAGATCTGTTTAACCGGTTCCCGACCGGTGCACGCCGATGTACAACGGCAGAATGGCACGGCTGGGCAAATGGGCGTACCTGTACGTCCCTTTAAATTTGCCGACGTGCCATTGCGTGCGCGCCGGCCGGGAGCTCCACAAGTCGGGTCGAGGGTCCCGCGGACTCGATCGCCGCGGGCATACCCGCGATCGCCTCATGGAGAGGAAGAACGGGGAGATGCTAATGTAAACAAGCATCTCCCCATTCTGCCTAGTGACAGTGTCACTGATCTCTGCTCCCTTTTTGTAGACGCCATAACTTTTGCACAAACCAATCAATAAACGCTTATTGCGTTTTTTTTTTTACCAAAAATATGTAGAAGAAGAAGAATATGTATCGGCCTAAACTGAGGAAAAATTTTTGGGGGATATTTATTAGGGTTGCACTGATACCACTTTTTTGACACCGAATACCGATACTTTTTTTTAAGTACTGGCCAAAACCTATCACCTAGGGATAGTAGGTAAAGGGGGAGGTTTGGGGGGAGTTGGGGGAGGCTGGGGTGAAGATGTGCTAGATGAGAAAAAAAAAAAAAAGAAAAGAAAAAAAGAAGGGCTGATAAAGTGGGGAGGGGAGTCACAATCCTGGCTACTGCTCTCTATTCAAATAAAACAAAACAAAATGTATGCACTGCCATGTAAATAAACATGACTGAAAACATTCAGCTGGTGCAAACACCCAATGTTCCCCACCAAAAATAAGTATAAATATATGTGCTGCGCAGCTGTGTCAAATTCTGATTATATATCTTTAATAACATAAAACAAAAATTACTGACAAAGAAAAGTGAATGTTGATGCCTAAATATATCATGGCATGTTAATATTCTGAAAATTAGTATATATATACACATGTCCATGCATAAACAAAATATCATACATAATACATATTGTTCAATTTTCAACTTCCCACTGGTTGGTGTAACCAAAACTCCAGTGCAAACACTCCCATTTGCTGGAATTACATGGACACTATAGATGCTAATTTTCAGATTATAACACGCCAAGATATATTTAGGCATCGATATTAGACTTCACTTTTCTGTGTAAGTTTCATGTATTTAACACTATATAGATAATTTAGTATTTGACACATGGAGGGGGGGGGGGTCTAATTACACACTGACCTGCTGCAGTGGTGTCTGTGCCTCTGCTTGCTGCAGAGGGGGAGATGGGGTCTCCACCAGGCTGAGTACGGACACACGGGGCACGGGGAGAAATCTTGGTGTGCAGAGCCATGCAGCTGACAAGGAAAGGACAGATCTGTGCGGAGGTCACACAGAACTCACTCCTGCTCACCGGACTGTGACAGAAATAGCAGAGCAGAGCTAATTGTGAGAGCTGCACTCATCAGGAGGGGGAGGACAGTGGGATGGGGGGAGCTGGGCTTGCTCACCTCTAATGTAGGAAGTTTCCACAGACCTGCGGCCCCGAGCCTGTTGTTAATAGCTGGCGAGAGGGGATGAGGAAGCTGGGAGGGAAATCCTGAGGACACGCGATTGGTTGTTAAGGACTCTGCGTACCCGTTCCTTAACAACTAATAATTGCCAGCATTTTTTTCTTTACTTTTCAGCTGTTAGCAGGGAATTCCTGCTGACAGCTGAAAGTATTGAGCCCGAAGGCATCGGTTTCGGGTATCGGGGCATTTGCACGAGTACCGATACTCATGCAAATGCTTAGTATCAGCACCGATACCAGTATCGGTATCGGTGCAACCCTAATATTTATTATAGCAAAAAGTAAAAAAAATAATGCATTTTTTCAAAATTGTTGATATTTTTTTGTTTATAGCGCAAATACCACCAAAAGAAAGCTCTATTTGTGGGAACAAAAGGACGTCAATTTTGTTTGGGAGCCACGTCGCACAACCGCGCAATTGTCAGTTAAAGCGACGCAGTGCCGAATAGCAAAAAATGCTCTGGTCAGGAAGGGGGTAAATTCTTCCGGGGCTGAAGTGGTTAACTTTTATAGTTGGGAAGATACTGGAGAGTTTAATAAAAGACCACATAGACGAGTTCTTGCTGGAAAAAAATATTTTAAGCAACAGACCGCATGGATTCATGAAAGACAGAAATTGTCAAACAAACCCGATTTCTTTTTATGATGCGGCAAGTAAACCCTTGGACAGAGGGGTGGCTGTGGCATACCTGAATTTTGCAAAAGTGTTTGACACAGTTCACCTGAAGTCTACAAGCTTGGAAAGATCAATTTGTAAATGGATAGAAAACTGGCTAAAAGACAAAATTCAGAGAGTAGAGGTTAATGATTCTTACTCTAAATGATCTAGGTTATCAGTGGTGTACCCCAAGGTAGAGTGCTGGGACCCTTACTTTTTCATATCTTTATAAACGATAGAAGGTCTGGGATTAAAAGTAATATTTCTGTCTTTGCAGAGGACACTAAGCTATGCAGTGGAATAACATCCTTACAGGGAGGTCTCCAATTTACAAGCCAACCTCATTGCACTGTTTAACTGGGCAACTAAGGCCCCTTTCACATGTTCGGACCGTTTAGGTACGCCTGTCAGTTTTGACGGCGGACCTGAACGGGCGCTCCATGTTAGTCTATGGAGCGTCGGATGTCAGCGGAGACATGTCCGCTGACATCCGACCCGGTCCGATCCGCAAAAAGCAGACGGATGGCCCTACGTCCAGGTCCGTCGCTGGCGGATCAGATGAGATCTGATGAAAACGGACATGCTGTCCATTTTTATCTGATCCCTCCATAGGCGGCGCCTGACAAGCCCCTCCCCGCTCAGTGAGCAGAGAGGGACCTGTCATCCACCAGCTCAGCGGAGATCAACGGACAGATCTCCCGCTGAGCCGGCGGACTGAGGCGGGCTCCGTGGAAGCGAAGTCCACCTCGTGTGAAAGGGGCCTAAGTGGCAAATGAGGTTTAATGTTGATAAATATAAAAGTTATGCACTTGGGGGCTAAGAATATGCATGCATCATACATACTAGGGGGAGTACAACTAGGGTAATCAATGGTGGAGAAGGATCTGGGGGATTTGGTAGATCCCAAGCTCATTAATAGCATGCAATGCCAAGCTGCCTTTCCCAAAGCGAGCAAAGTCCTTTCTTGGAGAGGGAGAGAGAGGGAGTGAGGGAGAGAGAGAATTTTGCTCCTCTACAAATTGGTAAGACCTCATCTGGAATATGCAGTTCAGTTTTGGGCACCAGTTCTCAAAAAGGATAATCAGGGGAACTGGAGAAAGTGCAGAAAAGGGCAACCAAACTGATAAGAGGCATGGGGGAACTCAGCTATAAGTAAAGATTAGAGGAACTGAATCTATTCCCTCTTAAGAGGAGATTAAGGGGGGGGATATGATCAACAAAATTTTCATCTCCAAATACAGAAAGGTTTCTTCACAGTAAGAGCTCTGAAAATGTGGAATAGACCCCCTTCGGAGGTGGTTCTGGCCAGCTCAGTAGATTGCTTCAAAAAGGCCTGGGATTATTTCCTAGATGTACATATAACTGGGTACTAACCCTCATGGGTAAAGTTGATCCAGGGAAAATCTGTTTGCCTCTCAGGGGATCAGGAAGGAAATTTTTCCCCTGCTGTAGCAAATTGGAGCATGCTGTGCAGGGGTTTTTCACCTTGCTCTGGATCAACTGTGGGTGAAGGATTGTGTATATGGGATTGTATTTATTTTTGGTTGAACTAGATGGACTTGTGTCTTTTTTCAACCTGACTATGATATCATTTTCCTTCCACTTCACAATTATGTGCCACTTTGTGTTGTCTATCACATAAAATCCTAATAAAATACATTTACGTTTTTGGTTGTAACATGACAACATGTGGAAAATTTCAAGGGATTATAAATACTTTTTCAAGGCACTGCACTTTCATAGTGTAAACCAAGGCTTAATATAGGAAGGGGGTATTTACCATAGTTGTTCATTTTTAAATAGGTTGTTTCACGCATTATTCATTTTTTTATTACACAAGATTTATATAGCGCCAACAGTTTGCACAGCATTTTACAAAATGAAGGCAGACATTACAGTTACAATACAACTTGGTAGAAGAGGAATCAGAGGGCCCTGCTCGTTAGAGCTTACAATCCAAGAGGGAGGGTCAAGTGATACAAAAAACACAGTCACTTCCAGCGCTAATAGGTCTTCCAAGGTGTGGAGTAACAGATATCAAATAAAATGGTGGTGTGAAAGGTATATAATGGTATCCAAAACTGGGTGGATGCTGCCTTCCTCAGATGGGGTAATCCAAAAGGAACTACAAGAAAAACAGATATGGAAGGCGCGCACACCTAGTGCATTACCAAAGAGAATTTAATAATAAAAATGTTTTATATAAAAGTGGGTACTCACAAAATGCAACTGACAAAAGACTATAAAAACAAGGCATGAACATGCACAGAACACAGGGTACAGCTAACGCGTTTCGGGGGCGCACCCCCTTCCTCAGAGCTAGGTTAAATTAAATTATCTTTGGTAATGCACTAGGTGTGCGCGCCTTCCATTTCTGTTTTTCTTGTAGGGTCAAGTGATACAAAAAAGGTAATAAACTGTGGGAGATGAGCTGATGGAGAAAGTAACCACACAGTGTATTAGTTAGAAGCAAGATAGGCTTCATTAACCACTTGCCGACCGCCGCACGACGATGTACGTCGACAAAGCGGCACGGGCAGGCAAAAGGGCTTACCTGTACGTCCCTGCCTGCCCGCGGGTGGGGGGTCCGATCGGACCCCCCCCCGGTGCCTGCGGCGGTCGGCAAATGTCCCCCGGCGATCGGTGGTGAGGGGGAGGCCATCCATTCGTGGCCCCCCCCTCGCGATCGCTCCCAGCCAATGGAATCATTTCCCTGCCTCTGTATTGTACACAGAGGCAGAGGAAATGATGTCATCTCTCCTCGGCTCGGTATTTTCCGTTCCGGGCCGAGGAGAGAAGACTGTAATGTGAGTGCACCAAACACTACACACACAGTAGAACATGCCAGGCACACATTTCACCCCGATCCCCCCCCCGATCGCCCCCCGATCCCCCCCCGATCACCCCCCCCCCTGTCACAAACTGACACCAAGCAGGTTTTTTTTTTTTTTTTTTTTTTTTTTTTTTCTGATTACTGTATTGGTGTCAGTTTGTGTCAGTTAGTGTGTTAGGGCAGTGAGTCTTAGGCCCCCTTTAGGTCTAGGGTACCCCCCTAACCCCCCTAATAAAGTTTTAACCCCTTGATCACCCCCTGTCACCAGTGTTGCTAAGCGATCATTTTTCTGATCGCTGTATTAGTGTCGCTGGTGACGGTAGTTAGGGACGTAAATATTTAGGTTCGCCGTCAGTGTTTTATAGCGACAGGGACCCCCATATACTACCTAATAAATGTTTTAACCCCTTGATTGCCCCCTAGTTAACCCTTTCACCACTGATCACCGTATAACCGTTACGGGTGACGCTGGTTAGTTTGTTTATTTTTTATAGTGTCAGGGCACCCGCCGTTTATTACCGAATAAAGGTTTAGCCCCCTGTACGTCTAGGGTACCCCCCTTACCCCCCTAATAAAGTTTTAACCCCTTGATCACCCCCTGTCGCCAGTGTCGCTAAGCGATCATTTTTCTGATCGCTGTATTAGTGTCGCTGGTGACGGTAGTTAGGGACGTAAATATTTAGGTTCGCCGTCAGTGTTTTATAGCGACAGGGACCCCCATATACTACCTAATAAATGTTTTAACCCCTTGATGGCCCCCTAGTTAACCCTTTCACCACTGATCACCGTATAACCGTTACGGGTAACGCTGGTTAGTTCGTTTATTTTTTATAGTGTCAGGGCACCCGCCGTTTATTACCGAATAAAGGTTTAGCCCCCCGATCGCCCGGCGGTGATATGCGTCGCCCCAGGCAGCGTCAGATTAGCGCCAGTACCGCTAACACCCACGCACGCAGCATACGCCTCCCTTAGTGGTATAGTATCTGAACGGATCAATATCTGATCCAATCAGATCTATACTAGTGTCCCCAGCAGTTTAGGGTTCCCAAAAACGCAGTGTTAGCGGGATCAGCCCAGATACCCGCTAGCACCTGCATTTTGTCCCTCCGCCCAGCCCACCCAAGTGCAGTATCGATCGATCACTGCCACTTACAAAACACTAAACGCATAACTGCAGCGTTCGCATAGTCAGGCCTGATCCCTGCGATCGCTAACAGTTTTTTTGGTAGCGTTTTGGTGAACTGGCAAGCACCAGCCCCAGGCAGCGTCAGATTAGCGCCAGTACCGCTAACACCCACGCACGCAGCATACACCTCCCTTAGTGGTATAGTATCTGATCGGATCAATACCTGATCCGATCAGATCTATACTGGCGTCCCCAGCAGTTTAGGGTTCCCACAAACGCAGTGTTAGCGGGATCAGCCCAGATACCTGCTAGCACCTGCGTTTTGCCCCTCCGCCCGGCCCGGCCCAGCCCACCCAAGTGCAGTATCGATCGATCACTGACACTTACAAAACACTAAACGCATAACTGCAGCGTTCGCAGAGTCAGGCCTGATCCCTGCGATCGCTAACAGTTTTTTTGGTAGCGTTTTGGTGAACTGGCAAGCGCCAGCGGCCTAGTACACCCCGGTCGTAGTCAAACCAGCACTGCAGTAACACTTGGTGACGTGGCGAGTCCCATAAGTGCAGTTCAAGCTGGTGAGGTGGCAAGCACAAGTAATGTCCCGCTGCCACCAAAAAGACAAACACAGGCCCGTCGTGCCCATAGTGCCCTTCCTGCTGCATTCGCCAATCCTAATTGGGAACCCACCGCTTCTGCAGCGCCCGTACTTCCCCCATTCACATCCCCAACCAAATTCAGTCGGCTGCATGAGAGGCATTTTTATGTCCTCCCGAGTACCCCTACCCAACGAACCCCCCCAAAAAAGATGTTGTGTCTGCAGCAAGCGCGGATATAGGCGTGACACCCGCTATTATTGTCCCTCCTGTCCTGACAATCCTGGTCTTTGCATTGGTGAATGTTTTGAACGCTACCATTCACTAGTTGAGTATTAGCGTAGGGTACAGCATTGCACAGACTAGGCACACTTTCACAGGGTCTCCCAAGATGCCATCGCATTTTGAGAGACCCGAACCTGGAACCGGTTACAGTTATAAAAGTTAGTTACAAAAAAAAGTGAAAAAAAAAAAAAAAAACACAAACAAAAATATAAAAAAAAAAAAAAAATAGTTGGCGTTTTATTGTTCTCTCTCTCTCTATTCTCTCTCTATTGTTCTGCTCTTTTTTACTGTATTCTATTCTGCAATGTTTTATTGTTATTATGTTTTATCATGTTTGCTTTTCAGGTATACAATTTTTTATACCTTACCGTTTACTGTGCTTTATTGTTAACCATTTTTTTGTCTTCAGGTACGCCATTCACGACTTTGAGTGGTTATACCAGAATGATGCCTGCAGGTTTAGGTATCATCTTGGTATCATTCTTTTCAGCCAGCGGTCAGCTTTCATGTAAAAGCAATCCTAGCGGCTAATTAGCCTCTAGACTGCTTTTACAAGCAGTGGGAGGGAATGCCCCCCCCTCCCCCAATGTCTTCCGTGTTTTTCTCTGGCTCTCCTGTCTCAACAGGGAACCTGAGAAAGCAGCCGGTGATTCAGCCAGCTGACCATAGGGCTGATCAGAGACCAGAGTGGCTCCAAACATCTCTATGGCCTAAGAAATCGGAAGCTACGAGCATTTTATGACTTAGATTTCGCCGGATGTAAACAGCGCCATTGGGAAATTGGGAAAGCATTTTATCACACCGATCTTGGCGTGGTCAGATGCTTTGAGGGCAGAGGAGAAATCTAGGGTCTAATAGACCCCAATTTTTGCAAAAAAGAGTACCTGTCACTACCTATTGCTATGATAGGGGATATTTACATTCCCCGAGATAACAATAAAAATGATTTAAAAAAAAAAATGAAAGGAACAGTTTAAAAATAAGATAAAAAAATAATAATAATAATGAAAAAAAAAAAAAAAAAAAAAAAAAGCACCCCTGTCCCCCCTGCTCTCGCGCTAAGGCGAACGCAAGCGTCGGTCTGGCGTCAAATGTAAACAGCAATTGCACCATGCATGTGAGGTATCACCGCGAAGGCCAGATCGAGGGCAGTAATTTTAGCAGTAGACCTCCTCTGTAAATCTAAAGTGGTAACCTGTAAAGGCTTTTAAAGGCTTTTAAAAATGTATTTAGTTTGTCGCCACTGCACGTTTGTGCGCAATTTTAAAGCATGTCATGTTTGGTATCCATGTACTCGGCCTAAGATCATCTTTTTTATTTCACCAAACATTTGGGCAATATAGTGTGTTTTAGTGCATTAAAATGTAAAAAAGTGTGTTTTTCCCCAAAAAATGCGTTTGAAAAATCGCTGCGCAAATACTGTGTGAAAAAAAAAAATTAAACACCCACCATTTTAATCTGTAGGACATTTGCTTTAAAAAAAAAAATAATGTTTGGGGGTTCAAAGTAATTTTCTTGCAAAAAAAAATTATTTTTTTATGTAAACAATAAGTGTCAGAAAGGGCTTTGTCTTCAAGTGGTTAGAAGAGTGGGTGATGTGTGACATAAGCCTCTAGATGTTGTGCATAAAATGCCAGGACAGTTCAAAACCCCCCCAAATGACCCCATTTTGGAAAGTAGACACCCCAAGCTATTTGCTGAGAGGCATGTTGAGTCCATGGAATAATTTATATTGTGACACAAGTTGCGGGAAAGAGACAATTTTTTATTTTTTTTATTTTTTTTTGCGCAAAGTTGTCACTAAATGATATTTTGCTCAAACATGCCATGGGAATATGTGAAATTACACCCCAAAATACATTCTGTTGCTTCTCCTGAGTATGGGGATACCACATGTGTGGGACTTTTTGGGAGCCTAGCCGCGTACGGGACCCCAAAAACCAAGCACCGCCTTCAGGCTTTCTAAGGCCGTAAATTTTTGATTTCACTCTTCACTGCCTATCACAGTTTCGGAGGCCATGGAATGCCCAGGTGGCAAAAAACCCCCCCAAATGACCCCATTTTGGAAAGTAGACACCCCAAGCTATTTGATGAGAGGTATAGTGAGTATTTTGCAGACCTCAGTTTTTGTCACAAAGTTTTGAAAATTGAAAAAAGAAAAAAAAAATTTTTTTTTCTCGTCTTTCTTTATTTTCAAAAACAAATGAGAGCTGCAAAATACTCACCATGCCTCTCAGCAAATAGCTTGGGGTGTCTACTTTCCAAAATGGGGTCATTTGGGGGGGTTTTGTGCCACCTGGGCATTCCATGGCCTCCGAAACTGTGATAGGCAGTGAGGAGTAAAATCAAAAATGTACGCCCTTAGAAATCCTGAAGGCAGTGATTGGTTTTCGGGGCCCCGTACGCGGCTAGGCTCCCAAAAAGTCCCACACATGTGGTATCCCCATACTCAGGAGAAGCAGCTAAATGTATTTTGGGGTGCAATTCCACATATGCCCATGGTCTGTGTGAGCAATATATCATTTAGTGACAACTTTGTGCAAAAAAAAATAAAAAAAATAAAAATTTGTCACTTTCCTGCAACTTGTGTCAAAATATAAAACATTCCATGGACTCAACATGCCTCAAAGCAAATAGCTTGGGGTGTCTACTTTCCAAAATGGGGTCATTTGGGGGGGTTTTATGCCATCTGGGCATTTTATGGCCTTCAAAACTGTGATAGGTAGTGAGGAGTAAAATCAAAAATGTACGCCCTTAGAAATCCTGAAGGCAGTGATTGGTTTTCGGGGCCCCGTACGTGGCTAGGCTCCCAAAAAGTCCCACACATGTGGTATCCCCATACTCAGGAGAAGCAGCTAAATGTATTTTGGGGTGCAATTCCACATATGCCCATGGCCTGTGTGAGCAATATATCATTTAGTGACAACTTTTTGTAATTTTTTTTTTTTTTTTTTTTTTTTTGTCATTATTCAATCACTTGGGACAAAAAAAATGAATATTCAATGGGCTCAACATGCCTCTCAGCAAATTCCTTGGGGTGTCTACTTTCCAAAATGGGGTCATTTGTGGGGGTTTTGTACTGCCCTGCCATTTTAGCACCTCAAGAAACGACATAGGCAGTCATAAATTAAAGGCTGTGTAAATTCCAGAAAATGTACCCTAGTTTGTAGGCGCTATAACTTTTGCGCAAACCAATAAATATACACTTATTGACATTTTTTTTACCAAAGACATGTGGCCGAATACATTTTGGCCTAAATGTATGACTAAAATTGAGTTTATTGGATTTTTTTTAGAACAAAAAGTAGAAAATATCATTTTTTTTCAAAATTTTCGGTCTTTTTCCGTGTATAGCGAAAAAAATAAAAACGGCAGAGGTGATCAAATATCATCAAAAGAAAGCTCTATTTGTGAGAAGAAAAGGACGCAAATTTCGTTTGGGTAGAGCATTGCATGACCGCGCAATTAGCAGTTAAAGCGACGCAGTGCTGAATTGTAAAAAGTGCTCTGGTCAGGAAGGGGGTAAAACCTTCCGGGGCTGAAGTGGTTAAAGAGAAGGGTTTTCAGGGAACGTCTAAAGATGTATAGATTATGAGAGTCTGACAGCCTGGGGTAGGGAGTTCCAAAGGATGGGAGAAGTCCTGGAGGTGAGCATAGGAGGAGGTGGCAAGGGAGCTAGAGAGCAGGAGAACTTGGAAGGATATATAATACACTATAATATGTATTTGAAGTGCACAGACGTGTATTACTGCAGTGTATTTGAGTCTTTTAGCTTTAACATCTACAATCATTTAACTAAAATAAATATATTGTTGATCGGTAGATGCCATACACAGTAACAGATTCACAAACGCAGTGGGCCTGCATAATCTTACATACCTTAACTGAGCACTTTCCAGATTTACTCTGATTGTGGCAACTATCCTCCCTGTGGTTTCCATCACACCTTTCTCTATACGTTGTTTGAGGCCTTCCAAGCCATATCCATGAAGTGCAGACACAGAAACAGCTGTATCCTTAGTTTCATATCTAGAACGGTTGAAACAATTCCTTTAACAAAAAATTAAACAGGATCTATAGTTTAAGCAAAAAAATAAATAAAAATGCGAATAAGTTCTCATGGAAGCAGCCAATCACTCATTCAGCTGTGACGCTCTAGCTTTACTGCTCCAGATTTAGCATGTAACACAGAGTGAGAATTGTTACACACTCCCCCCCCCCCCCCCCCTTTTTGCCCATGCCAGTTTTCAGTGCAGTCATGCAACACTTTACCAAATATAAAAATATTATCATGCGATAGATAGAGCTTTCTTTGAGTGGTATTTATTCACCACTGGGTTTTATTTTTTGCAAAGTAAACGAAAAACCCAAAAAGAAAAGGGAAGCTGTTTTTCTTAGTTTGTTATAAAATTTGCAAACAAAGTTTTCTTTATAAATTTAGGCCAAACTGTATTCTGCTATGTTGCTTGGTTATTTTTAACTAAATTTGAATATATTATTTGGTCTGTGTGAAAGTTATAGAGCCCAACTATGATCAATCTAGATAGATTGATCTATGAAAATCAATCAATCCTAATGTAATGACAGCCTCCTACCTCATTTCTTGAGGTCTTAGAATACTAGGACAGTACAAAGATCCCCAAAATGACCCCTTTTTGGAAAGTAGCCAGTCCAAGGTATTTAGTAAGAGGCATGGCGGTTTTTTGAAGTTGTAATTCCACAGTCAGAGATGCAGCAATTACCCTAAGTTTATAACGAAAGAACCAAAATACACATAAACCTCTAAGGAGGAAAATTATAAGGAAGAGGCCTCATTTTAAGCGTGAAAGAAAAGAAGCTCCTATTGAGATCAGCGATCTCTGTGCAATATTTAAAACCTGTACACATTGATTAGCAAATACACATGGCCATCAATAGATAAATATATAGGGAATTTCCTAAATCCATCCCATGCTGAAACATTTATCTTTGAACTGTGTTCTCAGACATGTAACCACACAGAAAAAAAAATGCCTTTGCTGAATCTTCGTTTTTATTTCTTTCACAAAAATAAAACCTCAAGACAGACTGGAATATAAAGAACTATTAAAATGTACACAAAACCAATTTCACTTACCCCTCAACCAAGTCAATTTTATTGTGCACCTCAATCATTGTATCAAGGAGCTTCTGGGGAACATTCAAGTTGGAGAGAACATTCAGCACACTTTTCTTCTGATTGATAGCTTCAGGATGACTTATATCTCTCACGTGAATTAATAAATCCTGGTAAGCAAACCATACATGAGTCAGTTACTGAACAGCTGTACCAGAGATAAACAATTACAATTCTACCATGATGAATATACAAAAATAAAAAAAAAACGCAAGTTTAATAGTTCAAAAAAGTATTTTTACCAAAACCGAGACAAGAATATAAATGCTGCCTGAGCTTTGACAACAGTACTGGTACAATGTAATATTACATTAACTTTTTGCAATAACTAAAATTATTAAAGATAGGCTCTGTTCCCATCTATTGTTTTTGACTAGAATTGTCTGCCATCACCCAGGCAGGCAACCCCACCCCCCTCCATTTAATGTGCAGGAAGACAAAGTGTCCCCTGCTGTGGCCTTCTGTCCCACTGTGCCACCAAAAAAAAGTGTATAGCAGTGTGCAGATGATTCATTCAGAATTGTTAGTGTTAACATGTGGTCACACCCCTTTAGCACCTGATGGATTATATACAGTACAAGTAAAAGCTATTGGGATTTGAGCACAGGTATATCTAACTTCTATTGCATTGCAGGTCAGTGACCAGATCTCAATCTTGTAGCTCTCCTACAACATGTGTCTCTGATAGGTAGCAGATGTACGGGCTTGCATCAAGACAATCAAAGAGTTAAAACAAGCTTACAATGTATTTTTTTCTTTTACATACTGGCACTATATCCACTGGAGACTATATATATATATATATATATATATATATATATATATATATATATATATATATATATATATATATATATATATATATATATATATATATATTTATTACACACAGTATCTCACAAAAGTTAGTATACCTCTCACATTTTTTTAAAATAGCTTTATATCTTTTCATGTGACAACACTGAAGAAATGACACTTTGCTACAATGTAAAGTAGTGAGTGTACAGCTTGTATAACAGTGTAAATTTGCTGTCCCCTCAAAATAACTCAACACACAGCCATTAATGTCTAAACTGCTAGCAACAAAAGTGAGTACACCCCCAAGTGAAAATGTCTAAATTGGGCCCAAAGTGTTAAAATTTTGTGTGGCCACCGTTATTTTCCAGCACTGCCCTAACCCTCTTGGGCATGGAGTTCACCAGAGCTTCACAGGTTGCCACTGGAGTCTTCTTCTACTCCTCCATGACAACATCACGGAGCTGGTGGATGTTAGAGACCTTGCGCTCCTCCACCTTCCATTTGAGGATGCCCCACAGATGCTCAATAGGGTTTAGCTCTGGAGACATGCTTGGCCAGTCCATCCCCTTTACCCTCAGCTTCTTTGCAAAGGCAGTGGTTATCTTGGAGGTGTGTTTGGGGTCGTTATGTTGGAATACTGCCCTGGGGCCCAGTCTTCGAAGAGAGGGGATCATGCTCTGCTTCAGTATGTCACAGTACAGGTTGGCATTCATGGTTCCCACATATACATACATACACACACACACACACACACACACACACACACACACACACACTTAAAGCGGAACTTCAGTCATTTTTCTTTCATCTTTCTATTAAATCTTCTGCCCTTGTTGTTTTAACTTTGGATAGTAAAACATTTTTTTTTGTGCCAGTAAATACCTTATACAGCCCACTTCCTGTTTGTTTGGAAAAATGCCTAGACTTATGACCTCATGCACAGCTCTCTCTTGTGAAAGTTTGCCAGGAAGGGAAGGAAGATGAGTCATAAGAGGGCCAATGAGAGCTGCAGAGCTGGAGGAGTTGGTGTAAAGGAAGTAAACAGGCAGCAGCTTAAGCTGCCCACAGTTAAAATGATTGCAGCCAGACTCAGAGGGAGATTTCTGCAGCGTATTTGGCAAGTACAGAATCACAGTGTATATAAAATATGCAAAGTGGTTGAAGGGAAGCTTTACAATGGCAAAGATGTTTTTATTACAAATTATGTGAGCAGACTGCAGTTCATCTTTAAGGCTCTTGCCAAGCTGCACAGGAACCCCTCATCCATATACTCAGGTACCTTTGGATTGTCCGGAACCTAAACCATGAGTGTGCATGAACCCTTGCTATACCCTATTGGTGAAGTTCTTAGCGTCCCCTGTGTCTTGGCTTATAGCCATGATACATCATATTGCTCCCTGGAACTCTGCTCCTGTTTCCTAGATTGCTGCTCTGTGATCCTCTGGACTAGTGCACTTTAGCTATAACCTATTCAGTAGCTGTGCAGTGATCCTGCTGTTTGTTCCCCCGATGGACCGCAGACTGCTGTTGTACCCACTCTGGACTTAACCTCTGCCCCACCATACTGCCACCTTGTGGTCCTGATGATTTTCCCTTGTCCCATTTTGCTTCTGTGCGCCTTAGGACTCCTTCCCCACAGTACACTGGACTGTTATCACCGTAATCCTGGATCTGTCCCATTGCACATTTGTGGATAACAACCTTTTAGTCCACAACAGAATCGGATTGCATGGGTGTTCGCACCAATGCGATCCGATTCATGTCCGAACTGACAGTTCGCAGTCCAATATGCAAGCTGAAATGGGGGTGTCATTAACAATGTTTTGACATTTCCCAACAGTTCGCATATGGCAGTGTGAATTGCCTTGCAAGTCGGGTGCGATGCGGGAACCCGCAGTGGATTTGCAGGGTTCCCGCATCGCAGCAGTGTGAACCGGGCCTTAGCCTTTGTCAAGAATAGTAGTAATTCCAGTGTGCTGTACAATCTAAGAAAGCAACCCTGTACTTAGCATAGCAACTGTTCCACCCACACTTCAGGCACAAGTACATTCTCTGAAAAAGAACTGTTGAGGTACCAACATGTGCGCATGTTAAAACTGATTTATGGTGGTATTATAGAATGTTATGTACTGTATATGTGAAGATACATCCGTTTATCATTTAAAAACCATTACAGAGCTGTTCTGATTTCAAAGTAATTACCGAATGGATGACATCCTCTAGTGTAGCAGAAAAAGACTCTATTAAACTGTGTGGAAGCTCAGAGAGAAAGCCAATGGTATCAACATATATAACTGGCATACGACAAGGAAGCAATCCACCATGGGCTGTGATATCAAGTGTGGCAAAAAGCTGGTCACGTGGCTGAAGGCTTATATCACCGGTGAGCGCCTTTATCAGGGTTGTTTTTCCTGCAAATAAGCAAACACACAACTACAATGTAGCATCTCCCTTAAAATATTGTAGTATACATGATAAACAAGTTGTATACACACCAGAGTTGGTATAACCCATTACAGAGATTATTGGAAACTCCCGCCGTTTGCGCTGTGTCCTAAGTAGTTTTCTCTTCTTACTTAGTTCATGCAAAGCTCTCCTAAGCTTTATCTCTCTCTCCCTCAGCAATCTGTGTTGGATCTCCACTAATGTTTCACCTGAAGGAGAATTACATTTATATCAATCTTCTGGTAAAATGGGGAAAAGAAAAACATTTTACTCAGTGGTTTCTCAAATAAATAATTTTAAATAGCGCTAGTACACAAACTATACTTCTTGTAATTCCTTGGAGCTCTACTTTTTTGCAGAGTGCGGTCAATCTATAAACCTGAGGATTTTTGACCTCATCAGGTGCTACTGCTCCATTACTGTCCAATCACCAGGCTAAGAAAATGGACTAGAGAACACATCTTTTCTTGTAGTCACTCAAAGGTTACCATGATCCTAGGGGGGGAAAAGGGGATTTGAACCATACCCTTGCTTTAAGCAAAACTCCGGGATCAGCAAAAAATCCCCTATTAGTACACCCCCCCCCCCAAAAAAAAAAAAAAAACAGTAAAAATGGTTATTACATTTGTGAAATTCCTTACCATTGAAGATAAACTTCTAATTGAATTTTCAGGAACTGCTCTCTGTAGTTCAAAAAACGCTACATGTATTCTAAGGAGGAGCTGTTAGAACGGGGATTGCAAAATATCCTCTCCCCTCTCTTTACACTATCAAACTACATTTCCCTTCATGCTTTGCAAATTGCAATGAATGTGGGAGGTACACTAGGCCTGTACATGTAAATGTGAACAAGCCCACTTCAACATAAATCACACCCCTCATTCTGCAGCTAGCCATGGTGCTCAGTAGCACACAGCAGGATAGGTACGTTACAGCCTTATAAATGCAAATCATGTTTGTGCTCTCCACCTCCAGACACAACAGGAGATAAACATATTGCCCTAACGTGCTTTATGCAATCATTACTGTTAAACACATGCCCATAATTATATATTATCCTCTTGCTTACTGGGCACCCTCCTGCCCAGACCAATTTTCAGCGCTGTCACACTTTGAATGACAATTGTGCGGTCATGCTATACTGTACTCAAATGAAATTGTTATCATTTTTACACAAGTGGAGCTTTCTTTTGGTGGTATTTAATCACCACTGGGGTTTTTTTTGATTTTTTGCTAAACAAAAAAAAAAAAGACAGAAATTTAAAACAAAAAAAAAAAAAGTTAATTTGTTATAAAATTTTGCAAACGGGTAATTTTTCTCCTTCAATGACGGGCCCTGATGAGACGGCACCGACGGGCCCTGATGAGACGGCACCGACGGGCCCTGATGAGACGGCACCGACGGGCCCTGATGAGACGGCACCGACGGGCCCTGATGAGACGGCACCGACGGGCCCTGATGAGACGGCACCGACGGGCCCTGATGAGACGGCACCGACGGGCCCTGATGAGACGGCACCGACGGGCCCTGATGAGACGGCACCGACGGGCCCTGATGAGACGGCACCGACGGGCCCTGATGAGACGGCACCGACGGGCCCTGATGAGACGGCACCGACGGGCCCTGATGAGACGGCACCGACGGGCCCTGATGAGACGGCACCGACGGGCCCTGATGAGACGGCACCGACGGGCGATGACGCACTGATTGGTGATTAATAGGTGGCACTGGGTACCGACAGGTGGCACTGGTGGGCACAAAAGCTTCTCCACGATCGGGACTGATGTCCCTCTCGCAGCCGCCAATGATCTGCTTTTTTTTTTCTCTGGTAGCGTGAGGAGAAAAAGATAGCCGATTACCGGCTCTGTTTACGTCACATGATGAGCTGTCAGCCAATGATGACATGGTAAGGGGTCAGGATCGAACTCGTACAGACTTGCTGATCACAGAGCATGCCGCGCACGCCCTGCAGGGCAGGCCGCTCAAACACCTCCCTGCAAATGAAGTCCGCACTGCAGCAGTCTTTCGACTACAGCGCGGACGGGAAGTGGTTATACACACTGCACTCTGCTGTAATTCAGTATTAGAAATATTGCTCCTCCTGCTGTAGCTTTGAGATCTAACAGAAATCAGTAATTGTATATGGTTTGTGAGTACATCCCTAGCCACACCACAGAAAGTGCCGGGACATGCTGCTTTACATCGACATGTGACAAGTAAATGTCGGCATGAGAGAAGAAAAAAAAAAAAGTGCAGCGCTAACTTAATCAATAACACAATAATGGTGGAACCCTCCAACGTATGGAAATCTCAATAGACTTCAATATTACCACAATACTGGTCTCTGCGATATGTAACGTCACATTTAATACACAGCACACTGAAAATAAGACCTAAAAAATGACTGCAAACTTTGCAGGGATGGTGGAAACCCCTTCTACAGATAATTGGCAGTGGATGGTGTCCACTGCTTATCAGTGCAGCTCATCAGTGTCCACAAGCGCAGTCTCACCAGTGCAGTCTCACCAGTGCCCACAAGGGCAGTCTCACCAGTGCCCACAAGCGCAGCCTCACCAGTGCCCACAAGCGCAGTCTCACCAGTGCCCACAAGCGCAGTCTCACCAGCGCAGCCTCACCAGTGCCCACAAGCGCAGTCTCACCAGCGCAGCCTCACCAGTGCCCACAAGCGCAGTCTCACCAGCGCAGCCTCACCAGTGCCCACAAGCGCAGTCTCACCAGTGCAGCCTCACCAGTGCCCACAAGCGCAGTCTCACCAGTGCAGCCTCACCAGTGCCCACAAGCGCCCCCTCACCAGTGCCCACAAGTGCAGTCTCACCAGCGCCCATTAGTGCAGCCTCACCAGTGATAGTTACCAGAGATCATCCGCATGACAGAGCGGTGATTTCGAGCTGACAGGTGTTGTATGTGAAAACACTGCTCGCTGTAACGTCCTGCCTCCCGGACCGACATTGTGATAGACAGCGCACTATTGCAATGTCAGTACAGGAGGCTGGACATTAGGACGAACGGCATCTCACATACAAGACCTGTCAGCGAGAGATCACAGCTGTCATGTGGATGACCTCTGGTAACTATCCCTGCTCTTCACTGGAGAGAGATGGCGGGCAGTGGCAGTGCTGGAAGGGAAGGGGAAGCAGGGGACGACAACACCACCTCTATGGGTGGCACAGACTAGGGGCTGTGAGAACCCCTCCGCCCACTACAGCGAGCAGGACAGAAATAGAAAATTGCTGCTCAGCTTGAGAGAACTACTGGTGGGCAGTGACAAGACCGCTGGCTGAGGGTACAGGAGGAATAGCAGCCAGCGGTCTTACAAACAGGACAATCACTGGGCAATAACGTTTTTTCAGCAAGATCAGCAGGCTATTGCAAAGGAACTACAGAGCTTGGAAGAACATGGATGGCATAGTTGGTGACGGTAGGAGATCAGTAACAAGAACATGGAAAAAAATTTTTTTTCCCGGAGTTCTGCATTAATGACTGCAGGCATAGGAGTAAAGTATGGACATAAATATATCATAAAATTATTTTGCCTTCAGTTTTGATTTCAAGCTTCCGCAAGGTTCTCCAGGTTCCTCCTAAAATCCAAAAGCATACTGGTAGGTTAAGTAGCTCCCTTTATTGGTCCCTATTGCGAGTGTGGAAGGAACATTAGAATGTGAGTGCCTACAGAGGTTAGGATAGGACATGAATGAATTTCTTTTACACTGTATGCAATGTTGATGCTATTACATAATGCCTCTTACGGGATGATGATTGGCCACTGTCAAAAAAAAAATAAAAATTATAATGTATGCCAGTGCACAGGATAACCCCCTACAAAAATTCTATTTTCTCTCGCCCACTAAGAGATACAGGGAATCCCTAACATTTGAGATGCCCAAAACCAGTCCAACTAAGGGGTGGACAATGCACCAATAAAAGGAATACAGATTGAAGAAAACAAAAGAACTAGGGACTGCCTACAGGTTCAAAGAGCCGCCTGATATCAGATGACTGCAACATCCACCAGGTAGACCTTGGAGAACTTGTGAACAGAAGACTAGGTAGCAGCCTTGCTAATCTGGAAAACAATTGCTCGATGCTGAAAAGCACAGGAAGCACTCACAAATCTAGTAGATAAAGTCGAGACAGGATGGAAGCTGAAACCATAAGCTTGGGATGTTGGTCTTCCTGAGCCACCTAGAAATCAGAGAACAAAAAGCCAGTGCTTCCACCCAGGAATTAAAAAAGGTAAGAAGTCTTCTTTAAAGAAGCATTAGCCAAAAGACTGACAGCTCGAACCACATCCAGAAAATGGAGGGAAAACATCTTTTGGTGAATTGAAGCTGGACAGAGGGAAGGAAGAGCAATGTCCCAGTTGAGGTGAGAGGCAGAAATGACCTACCCAATGTCCTGGGTCTCAAAACCACCTTGTCCGTATGCAGAACTACAACAGGTTCTTTAGAGGATAGGAGAACCATTTGAGACACTTGCCTCAAAGGCTACAGAGAATGTCTCCAATAGGTTATAAAACGATTTTATGAACCCAGTAAGCGCAAGATTCAGAGCCCATGGAGTCACAGGGGAACAGACAAGCTACATAGCATGGCAAGAGGTAAATGGTCTCTGAAATGAAACAGAAAGGGCAGAAACACGACCCTTAGTACTACGGCAAGCCAGATGCCAGACGTAGCTGTAGGAAGGAAAGAATTACTTTAATTGAGAAACTCCTAGGGTGGAAGCCCTGAGAGACTTACTGTACACCATGTGAAGCATGCCTTCCATATCCGATTGGCTGCAGTATGCAGTGAAGCTGCATGGAACAGCTTGCATGGACAAAGCCCTCGGCCTCACTCTATTGTTGGCTGGCGCTCTAGCAAACAATGTAGGCCAGGTCTGGGAGGAGTTCTGTGAAGTGATAGTTTCTACCCCTTACACACATCATGGGGCACAATGGCATGCTTAGAGGGCCTATGAAATCTGTGCTGGTCTGCCAGCAGAGCTGAAGTAAAAAAGCTAGAGAGAATTCCAGATTCTGCACTCAGCGCGCACAGCAGCTGGGAGACATTTTGGAAAAGAAATAGGTGTGTATGCATACACTATTTTAAACTTGCAATTTCAGAGGGTTTTTGTTTTTTTTTTACACCCTTAAAACAAAAAATGTATGAAATGCATCACATCCTACCAGTCCTTCGATGAGGTGACTTATTTTGTGTACTTTCAGACTTTTAAACCTTATTTTCACCTGGTGATATTGCCAATAACACGTTTGAATCACAACACTCACAGTATGGCATCTATAACGGAGAAGCAATGTCACTCTAGGACAGGAAGTATGTCAGGATTATAGAACCCCACCTACTTAACTCCAGATCTTTGAGGGATTCGTTCTTTTGCTCAGAGGAGCAAAAACGTAGGACTTTGAGCTCAGTGGCGTTTTATTAGAATGAAAGGGGTATTCTGTGTACCTACAACACAAGGTTTTCAATGTTCTATAAGCAACCAAAAGAGCGAAATTTCTATAAGAAAAGCTCATTGATGGGGTTTACACACATACTTTAGTCCACGGTCCATACAGGAAAAAATAATCTGGCTTACCTGACCCCATTACATATCTTGAACCTCCACCCTGCTGGTCCAAGTGGGCCATTTCATTTCTTAGTTTGGATCTTTAAATGGAAAGAAAAAAAAAATCAAACAATAATAAAGCAATTTTGAACTCACTGGCATTGTAAAAAGAAAAAAAGTCAATATGGATGAAATATATCACAGCATTATAGCACAAGTTGTAATATGTAGAAAAAAACTCCCATAGATTACTTGATAGTGACAACTGTCAGTGTTAATGTGCTCTGAAACTGGATATTGCTCACAAACCATATTCAGTAGTAAAAAGCCCACTGAGTCTGCTCTGACAGAATACATCCAGCTGTTTTACAGCAACGTTTATGCTGTGCAAAAAGGCAAATGCACCATCTTATACACGCAAAGAACTGTATTATTGAGAGACCCCAGGGAGGTGGAAGAAGAGTAAATAGTCTATATTACACACTCTATAATCCCTCCCCCCAAAAAAAGACTTAGACTAACCAGTGACGGTATTTCTAAGAGCCTTTCGGGACAACCTTGGAGAGAGCGCAGCTCTGTCCATTTTCCAGGAAACATATGCAGCCTTTAAATCCCTCCTCTTCCTCCATGGCTTCAGTTGTGTGGTCTCCGACATACTGGAAAACAAAGCACAGAAAACCACAAACCACCATGACAGACACTAAAAACCACTTCCAAGATAAAATGGAGGGAAGTAGCGGTTGTCCTGAAAGGCTCTTAGAAATACCGTCACCGGTAAGTCTAACCAAGTCTTTCTCGAATCGCCTTTCAGGACAACCTTGGAGAGGATAACCGAGAAACTTACCCTAGGGTGGGACTACTGAATGCAGTACCTTCCTGACGAAGGCTTGATCTGCGGCGGACAGCAAGTTCAACCTATAACGTCGGAGAAATGTCGAGTAGTTGGACCTGGTGGCAGCCTTGCAAATTTGTTCAGGCATAGCACCGGCCCTTTCGGCCCAGGAAACTGCCGTTGATCTCGAAGAACGAGCAGCAATACCCGAGGGGGTATTTCTCCCTTAGCTTTGTAGGCCTCCGTGAGTGCCGATCTAAGCCATCTGCCCAACGTGCTTTTGGAAGCTTTTTCCCCAGAGGTCATCTTCCCCTGAAGAGAGCATTTGACTTTCTGAATTCTTTGGCGACTGTTAGAAAGTGTAGCAGGCATCTCCTCACATCCAATGTGGGGAAAGCTTCTCCTGGATTGCCAGGAGCTGAGGAGAAAGAGGGCAAGACTATTTCCTGTGAACAGTGAAAGGTTGAAGAAGGGGGCGTGGCCTGGACATGGCTGTGTGAAGACGTGTGTCTGAGGAGCTCCCGGCTCGGCCCGTCCTTAGCGGCTTTAAAGCAGTAATTTCTCGCTTTGACAACTCGGTATGTACTCCGCTGGAAAGCGGAGAGGCAGACACACAAAACAATCGACTCCAAAGACACGAAGGAGTGCAGACATCCAACAATTTCTACTGAACAACTCCGGTACCTCTCCAGGTCTCAAGATGGCGGACGCCACGAGGCCTGACACTCATGGAGACCGTTTACCACTGTTCGCCTCCACATCTGCCCAAATAGCGACGCAGACTACCCCCAACATGGACCTCACCATACCTGCAATGTTCCGATCGGGAACACAAGAACTTTCACAGGCACCGCTGACCCTGAGAGCGGATGCCGAACTGAAAGCGATCCTGCAGGCTCTCCCAACCAGGAACGACATAGAAGAAATAGTGAACAAACTGGAGGCATCCCACAGACAGGAGATAGAGGTGGTACGGCAGGAGGTACAGGTCTTGCATGACCGGATGGACACAGGAGAAACATCGGTGGCGGTGCTGGAGAGAAGGATATCTGCAGTAGAGGCCTCATGTACCAACCAAGCAAACACAATTCTTACCCAGCAACTCCGGTTGGAGGAAATGGAGGACCGCAGCAGGCGGAACAATCTGCGCTTGCGAGGTCTTCCAGAGGCTACGGGCACAGAGGACCTGGCGGCTACAATCATAGCGATCTTCCGAGACCTGATGGGGGAATTATATCCAAACAGCCTCTCCTTCGATAGAATACACAGAGCCCTAGGACCCCGATCGACAGACCTGGAGAGACCGAGGGACGTCATATGCAGGATCCATCATTATGCCCAAAAAGAGATGATTCTTCGGGCAGCCTGGGAGAAGGGCAACTTGGAGTTTGATGGAGCCTGCATAAGGATCATGCCGGACCTGTCTAGACCGACGCTGCAGAGAAGAGCTCTCTTAAAACCGGTACTGGAAGCAGCTAGACTGTCTGGAGCTACCTATCGCTGGGGATTCCCCATCTCAGTGATTTTTAAAAAGGCACAGCACTCGTTCACCTTACGGAACCCCACGGATCTTCCGTCTCTCTTTACTTTTTTGGAGATCGAACCAGTTGAAGTACCAGACTGGCTCCAGATGCTTCAACCGTACAATCCCCGCACCGGACCATCGCACCAGAGGAGAGCACGGTCACCAAGGCCACAGAGGAACCGGAACAGACCGAGATACAGCTCTGCAGAGGCACCAAGAGAGGACTGAATAACCGCGACTGACGGGTAAGCTGAGAGGACTTGCCTCCCTATGGAAAGGACTCCATCCATGATCCCAATACACCCACGAGTTTCCTCCGTCCTTATTTAATTCTACCCAAATTGTGTCTATCACTAAGATTTCCTACTTCAAAATTGTCATGATTTTTTTTTATTGCTTCACTGGGTGTAACTTCACCGAATAGGGGTGACTCTCGCACAGCGGGGACTAATTTTTCCAGAGCTGTTCACTGGACAATGGGAGGCATGGGGGAGGGGGAGTCACCACTGAACTGTGACACTATACAACCAAGAGGCATGGCCCCAGGCATACAGACACAGAGAATAAAGGGCGGGGAAAAGGCCTCCGAGAATAACCTCCTGACCTCCTCTTTACGCGGTCTTCCGCATTCAGTACACTGATGAACGCATTGCGTCAGTGAAGGAACAGAAAAAGGTATGGAAGAGAGAGGATGCCATAACCTAACTGCATTATGCCTCGGGTGAGCCTTACATGGATAGACCCCCTTGATTCCTTCCCCATGTATCCCACGAGACTTCCACCGGATCTAAGTCCTTGCCCACCTTCTATTTTGATGTTTTCCCTGCTTTACAAGGGGGGGTGCATAACCATTGATCAACACAGAAACTGTAAACAAGGAAAATGGTAGTGATAAGATAAGGTACTGGCAAGATAGTTGTATGCTGCACTGCAGTTATAGAAGATACTTACCGGGCGCTAGACAAATAATGGTTGATTGACTGTGTTATATAGCTGAAATAATGTTTAATACTTGAAGTTGCTTTACACAAGGGAATCCTCTTACACATATAGTATAAAGGTGAGCTCACCATAACGAGTAGAGCAAACAACCAGAATAAAATCTGGGACACATATTCATGGAGGGGTCCTACTCCACATTCACTAGAAACTGAGCAACTTAAAGTGAAGCAGACCCTAGAAGTAGAGGAGAGAAGATTGAACCCTCACTACATCACAGTTGACACAGAATAACCTTATCACACACATAGAGATACAAGACCCCCAGTAATAGAGGGATGTAGACCAATTATCACGGGATAACGGGCAGGTACTGGATAGGCTAACCCCCCCATGCCTCACATACCATGATTGACTAGAAACCTTGGATGGATACCAGATGGTTCACAGAATAGATGGGGATTGGGAAAGGAGGAATGGAGGGAAACATCACTTGACATGGGAGGAGCAATCTCAGCGATACTGTTATGTTTTTCCCTTTTTCTGTTTATGAGGTTACATGTTTTGTTATACTTACTAAGATTTACATGTCTACTGAGAATAGATATTTAACTTACGTTATCAAGCTGAGGGGGGTGGGTGGTGCCGGGAGGGCCTCTCCCGGTCATCTCTTACCTCTTCCCCAATAGGACGAAGCACATCTCGTGGTACATACCAGAGAAAGCTTCAATACACACAGTTTGTGTATTTGTATTTTTCGAAACAGATAGGATAGTTATACTATCTGACATTTGCCGTTCCTTCTTCGACGGCATTTACTTTTTGTCTTAAATTACCTTTTCCTCCCTTTTCTTCTCTGCGTCTTGCTAACTTTCTCTTTTCTTACCCTACCCCACTCTCCCTACCCTCCCCCCCCTCCATTTATCTGTGGTTTTCTTACCCTCATTAGCCACAGTCAGGGAAAATATGGACTCCATAAACATTTATTCGGTAAACGCGAGGGGCCTAAACATACCTGAAAAGCGACGAATGCTCCTAAATGACCTTAAAAGGGCACACACTGACATAGCGCTCATACAGGAGACACATTTCAGAACAGACAAACTCATCTACCTCAAAAGTCGTCAATTCCCCCATGTATACCACGCGACGAACGCGACCACTAAATCAAAAGGAGTGTCAATACTTATTGCAGGGACTGTGCCGTGGACATGTAGTGACGTGCGTGCAGACCCGGAAGGGCGATACGTATTTGTCAAGGGAACACTACGGAATGCGCGGGTCACCATAGCCACGGTATATGCCCCCAATGACAGACAGGACACATTCCTGCACCGTACATTGAAGCTGCTCTCGGACTTTCAGGAAGGTCAACTGATTCTAGGGGGAGACTTTAATACGCCTCTCAACCCCGCGGTTGATACCTCTTCAGAGGTCTCCTCTATGCGAGCGAGTACTCTTAAGAGGATAACGAAAGACCTTCATAATGCCCAACTGATTGACATCTGGAGACTGACTCACTCGGGGGAAAGAGACTATACTTTCTACTCGACTCCACATAAAGTATACTCAAGACTGGACTATTTTTTCATTCCCCATAGACAGCTAGAGGCTATCCAAGCAGTGGAGATAGGCAGTGCCACCTGGTCAGACCACGCTCCTATTACCATGCGCTATTGCCTATCGTCCAATTGGACCACTAGATCCAGATTCTGGAGACTTAATGAAAGTCTACTGCAAACACCAGAAGTCCTGACAGATATTGAGAAGGAACTGCGATACTTTTTCCAGATAAACGACATTGACAACTGTGACCCGGGTATCTTATGGGAGGCGCACAAAGCCGTAATGAGGGGAGTGTTCATCAAACACGGAGCGCGCATCAAAAAAGAAAGAGAACACTTGTTATTGGAACTTCTTGAGAAGATCCGGGTCACAGAAACAAAACATAAGACAACACCGACCACATCCCTAGAGACAGAACTGCTGACACTAAGAAAACAAATTTTGGAGCTACTTCAATATAGGGCCAAAGCAGCACTACAGAGGTGTCGTAAACTTACCTACGAATCGGGGAATAAATGTGGGAGATTACTTGCCAATGCGGTACGAAATCTAAGACTTAACACATATATACCCCAGATAATAGATCAATCAGGACAGAAGAAGAATACTCCGACACAGATAGCGGGGGAATTTAGAGACTTTTACACCTCCCTTTACAATCTTCCGGTTAGACCGCCCAATGACACCAAAATAACGGAATACCTCTCTGCATCCCAGATCCCCCAACTGGCGCCAGAGAACAGCGCAGAGCTGGAAGAACCCATCACTTTAGAAGAAATACAGCAGGTAGTAAAAGGCATGAAACCAGGCAAAGCCCCGGGCCCAGACGGACTCACCTTGCAGTATTATCAAATCCTACAACCTATCCTAGGCCCTTATATGGTACGGCTACTTAATGGCCTAAACAATGGAGTCTCCTTTCCTAGAGATACGCTTAGGGCACACATCTCTATAATACTAAAAGAAGGCAAAGACCCAACTGCCTGCGGCAGCTATAGGCCCATTTCCCTCCTAAATGTGGATCTTAAAGTCTTCACAAAAGTGTTAGCCAATAGATTAACCCAGTTCATGCCTGATTTAATTCATGTTGACCAAGTAGGATTTATCCCTGCAAGAGAGGCACGGGATAACACTACAAAGGTACTAAATCTCATTCACGTAGCTTCCCAACAGAAGACCCCATGCGTCTTTCTCAGCACAGACGCTGAGAAAGCGTTCGACCGTGTCAATTGGGGATTCATGTCAGCAGTCCTCAAACAAATAGGCTTAGGGAATAAAATGATACAGTGGATCTCAAGTATTTACACTATACCTACGGCTCAGGTCAAGGCAAATGGGATCCTGTCCGACCCCTTTACAATAACTAATGGCACCAGACAGGGCTGCCCATTATCGCCGCTACTATTTGCCCTGACACTTGAGCCATTTTTGTGCACAGTTCGCTCGAACCCAGACATAACCGGGGTAACGGTGAAGGGCACTCAATACAAAATCTCTGCGTACGCGGATGACCTCATGTTCTCCCTGTCCAATCCAACGATCTCGATACCGAACCTACTCAAAGAGTTCAACAGATATGGAGCCCTGACTAATTTGAAAATAAACTTTGACAAATCGGCCGCGATGGGAATAAATATCCCACCGGGCAGAGTGGTCTCATTGAAGTCACAGTTTAAGTTTAAATGGTCGACGGATTCTCTTAAATATCTTGGCACCCTGATTCCGAATGACTTGAAACGTACCTTTGACCTCAACTTTCCACCCTTACTGTCCGAGACCCGTTTACTACTGCAAAACTGGCGAAAGGGACTTCACTCATGGTTTGGCAGGTGTAACCTGCTTAAAATGTCAATACTCCCGAAATTCTTGTACCTGTTCCAGGCCCTCCCAATTAAAATCCCACCTAAATATTTCGAACAAATACACTCATTATTTACCCGATTTATTTGGACACACTCTAAACCTAGGCTACGTAGAAACTACTTAACATTACCCAAAAACATGGGAGGAATCGCCCTCCCGGACCTGAAAAAGTACTACACAGCGGTCCACTTGGGTAGAATAATAGACTGGAACCGTCATTCTAAAAACAAACTGTGGACACAATTGGAGCAGGCACAGTCCGAAATTACACTAAAAGGAGCAATCTGGTGTTATGACCAGATCTCCTCACAGTTAAAGTCCCACCCGGTTATCGGTGCCACCCTTCGGATTGGAGGGTCAGTGATTTCCACAAGCCAATTATCCACCAGGGACTCCCCCCTCTATCCCATACTGGGCAACCCGGCTTTTAGGCCTGGCCTGGGAAGGGAGGGGTATAAGACATTAACTTCGTCAGGAAAAGACAGAGCAGCACATTTTTTAATAGATAATACCTGGCCGTCACTACAATCCCTTACGGATGTTAGAGGACAGTTCCAACTATCATTTTGGGAAGCCTTAAAACTGCATCACTTTCTACACTCAATCCCCAATCCAATGCACTTCAGTAGAGACTTCACGACCTTTGAAGACTACTGCAGAGATGAGGGAGTTCTACCCCAAGCTCTATCTAAAATGTATAACTTGCTTAACACCCCGGTGGAACTACCAGACTTGACACACATAAAAAAATGGGAAACAGACTTAAAATGCCACTTTACGGACACTCAAAAACTAACGATAATTAGGTTTTCTCTGAAATCATCCATATGTACAAAAACGCAGGAACTCAATTACAAAATATTGACCAGATGGTATTATACCCCTGTCAGACTTCACAAGATGTTTCCTCGTTCCTCAGAGGGATGCTGGAGGTGCCACTCTGCCAGGGGAACACTCCTCCACATTTTTTGGTCCTGCCCTCTGTTGCGGCACTTTTGGACAACAGTCCAAACGATTTCTCAGAAATTTACGGAATACCCGATGAAGGACGATCCAGCTTTTATACTGCTGCATGTCTCTTCTATTCCGCCAAAGAAATATAAGAAATCAATAATACAGCATTTATTAAATGCAGCTAAATCCTGCATCCCACTAATGTGGAAAAAAACCACACCCCCGACGGTGGGAATGTGGCTGCGCAGAGTGGAGGAGATCAGGAGATTGGAGGATTTAGTCCTTACGGCACAGAATAAGCAGGAACAACATCTTAACACCTGGACGCTCTGGAATATATTTATATACTCAGACGAAGGACAGGCTATGCTAGCGACTTGACCATATACTAATAGGATTAATACTCCATCTGAGGAACCTGGAGACACTAATTCCACAGACCACCCTTACACTACCCCCCCCCCCCCCACTTTCCTTCCCAGCTCGTATTCACCTCTATGACTGCTTCTCCCTCTTCCTGTCTATCTTTCTTTTCTTTTTTCTCTTCATTAGTTTTTTCTTTTTCTTTTTGGGAGAATTCTGGTGCTCCTAGACTAAGATCATTACGTATCCATGTGCTGAGCTAGACTGAAAGGAGAATGGAATTCAACCAGACATAAAAGAAATACAGAAACAAGGTTCAGAGTTGGTTGTAATATGCTCGACTGCAGTCATCACACGTATATACCTTTCAGTGTACAAGAATTATTGTTGTGAGATACTGTAACATGTCTTATATTTTGACTTTCTGTATAAGAAAATAATAATAAAAATTTATATTTGAAAAAAAAAAAAAAAAAGAAAGGTTGAAGAAACCTTACTAGGGAAAACTTTTGTGCAAGTGCTTAAAAAAAAAAAAAAAAAAATCTTGAAATCAAGACTTCTCTGGATAGAGTCTTCTCAAAAAAAAAAACTGATAGAGCCGCCACCTGGGTCTTCAGGGTGCTGGCTGCCAGCCCCTTCTCCATTCCGTCATGGAGAAATTCTAAGATTGACACTAAACTTTTGACCTGGAGGCCCTTAGAGGTGCACCAGGAATTGAACTTTTTCCAAACTTTCAGGTATATGGCCCGAGTTACCTCCTTTCTACTGGAAAGTAGGGTCTTCACTAAATTTAATCGGACAGTCCCTTGGCTTTCAGGAGGTCTTCTTCAGAAACCAAGCAGTTAGATGTAGCTGGTCTGCTTCTGGATGATACAGACCCCTGCACTAGCAGGTCCTTTCTGGGCGGCAGCTTCCATGGAGGTTCTGCAGCTAGGTTTAGTAGTGTCGCGAACCAGGGTCTTTTTGGCCAGAAGGGAGTGACCACGATCAGGTTGGCATTTTCCTCCCTGAATTTCCTTAGAACCAGTGGTATCAGGGGCAAGAGGGGGGGGGGGGGAAGCGTAGCACAGCTGGTAATGCCAAAAATGGGCAAAAGCATCTATGCCTACCGTCTGGTCTTCTCGGTGGAGTGAGAAGAACCTCTGTACTGTCGAGTTCTGTTGGCTGGTGAACAGATCTATTTGAGGTTGCCCCCAAGCTTCGGAGATTGTCAAAAACACTTCTTGGTTCAGACTCCACTCTGCTTCCACCATTCTCCTGCTTAGTAGGTCTGCTAGCAGATTCTAGGATCCCTTCAGATGGACTGCTGACAATGAGGCCACATTCTGTTCTGCCCAGGTAAGTAGCTGACTGGCCAGATCTAGGAGTCCTCTGCTTCTTCTTCCTCCCTGTTTCAATGCATAAGCTACTGCAGTTGTATTGTTAGAGAACCTGAACGTGTTGTCCCTTTACCACTTGTTGGAAAGCTAGGAGACCGAGAAAAATGGCCCTCAGTTCCCGCCAATTTGAGGACTTTCGGGCTTCTGCTTTGGACCAGGCCCCTGAGACGCAAGTTCTTGGGGCTGGGGAGCCCACCTGGATGGTTAGACGCTTGTTTAGGGGAAAGACCCTTTGCTAGGTTGGTTTCCTCCATCACCAGAGCACCCATTTTACATTTGAGGTAAGTTTAATCTGTTTTTCTAGCGACTCCTGGTGCGACCATCTTTGTAAGATATTCATCTGGAGGGGTCTGGAATGTAATCTGGCCCACAGAATAGCTGGGATCGATGCCGTGAGAAGGCCTAAGACTGCCATGGCTGATCGGACTGAAACAGAGATTGTTTTGAATCTGTCTCACCACCGACTGGTTCTTCTCCTGTGGCAGAAAAACTTTCTGTGGAGTGCATGAAAAACAACAGGTCGTCCAGATATGGGATGACGGAAATCCCTCTTAGATTCAGAGGTTCCAGGGCTTCCACCATCATCTTTGTAAAGATTCTGGGGGAGAATGAAAGTCCGAACGGCAGAGCTCTGAAGATGCAGACTGAAGTTCCCAGGTCGAGGGCCAGATGGAGAAAGCAATGGAAAGCCTGAGTTATCGGGACATGCAAATAGGCATCCCTCAGATCTGGGGATGCCATGAAACAGTCTGGAGTCAGCAATTTTGTGATTGAATGGATCATTTCCATGCTGAAACGTTTGTAGAGGTTAAGTTCAGAATCAACCGATACTTCCCCGAAGGCTTTTTCACCGGGAAGATGTGTGAATAGAAGGCTCGGCCTTCCTGATGTTTTGGGACCTGGATAATCACTCCCTGTTGAATCAGATTCTGCAGCAGGCTCATCAATGCGGAGGTTTTTTCTCTATCCCTTGGAAGGGCCGTAACATAAAATCTGCTTGGGGGGAGGGGGGGGGCTCTGAAAACTCCAGACTGTATCCCTGGGAGATTACGTTTTTCACAAGCAGGCTTGAAGTTTTTTTCCACTGTAGGTGTAAGGCAGACAATCTTGGGGGGGGGGATCCATCGCATCCTTCAGCGCCCCAATGTCCTTGAATGCTAGGTCTGTGCGATGGAAAACCTGTGAATGCGGCATCTACCCATGGTTTCTTATTCCATACCTTTGACTCCTTATCTTCACAGGGAAACCTTCTCCTAAGGGTTTTGGAAAAGAAGGGCCTCTCTCCGGGTCCTTCCATTCTTTACCGTATCTGAGAGGATTCTATGGACTGAGAACACTGTTAAGTGTCATCTAGTCCTTGGTACATTTTATCGTGAACCAACAGCTGCACCATTTCCTCCTGGATTTCAAGAGTAGTGTAGATCGCGCTCAGGTCGTCCACTTCCATAGATAGCTTATACCTAGAGGCTCGGCTATAGTCTTCCTCCTAGTCTGAATCCCTGAGAGAGTGACAAGTACTTGCCCCCTGATCCCCTGAATCCGCAACCTCTACTGGCCTAGAGGTGGATGCCCTCGGGCTGGACAGTGGCTGCTGGGACTCAACCTGACCTGCAGGGCTCTGTACCAGCATGGATTTGACTGAACTCAACGAGCTTGTAAGTTCTCGAACTGAAGACAACAATTCCTTGTATTGTTGGGACGTTTCCTCTTCAACCAAGTCCTTAATACAGGACCTGCACATTGCCTTCTGCCATGAATCTCTGAGGGGGTCCTTGCAGGAAGGGCATTTCCTCTGACTTGGTGGGTTTGAATGCTTGGATTTTCCTAAAGCTTTTTCCTGCAATGAGAAAAAAAATTCAATCAAGGGCCCCTAACACAACTTTTCCAACCCTTAGTGCACAGGTAGACCACCACTAGACAGAAGGAAACCTATGCCCTGATCAGTGCAATCCCTCAGTAACCACCAAGTCCAAACTGCAGGGTCCGAGCTGAGTAACCTCCGACTGTGCAGCCACAGGCTCCCTACCAAACAACCACAACATAAGCCCATATGGACAAGAATAAAAAAGGTACCACTGTAACCCTCTTACCTGAGCCTGACCGGTGCCTTTTAGCATCTGCTTCTGCTGTAGGCCTCAGTCTCTCCTCCATCTTAGCAGATAACGCAGCAGGGTACTGAGAAAACCATCTGTTTTTTGAATTACCCGGTCCCGGTGTCATCAACGAGGGCCAGAACCAGAAGCGCCGGTCAACAGACCCGCCCCCTGGTCTCTGCGTTCCAGGCGCTTGGAACCACTTGCCCCCCCCCCCCAGGAAGCCGCATCACCAGACATGACGTCACCCTTTGGCCGGAAACGACATGCGGGAAATGCTGCTTACCAGCAGCGGCACCAGGCCGGCCACCAAGGCCATACGAGCGGACCCCAGGCACATAGACGCCGACGCCTCCTGCGGGCCCTTGCATTCCCTGAGCTGGAGAGACAGGGGACTCCGGAACACCCCCCGCCCTTGCACCATGGCGGAGGAAACACAATAACTGAAGCCATAGTGGAAGAGCAGGGATTTAAAGGCTGCATGTGTTTCCTGGAAAATGGGCGGAGCTGCGCTCTTTAAGGTTGTCCTGAAAGGCAATTTGAGAAAATATAAAACACACGTGCAGACACTTTTAAATAGCCTGTTTGGACTACTAATAATAATATTATACCGTTTCCCACCATTTTGTAAAAGCACAGCTCAGACTGCTGGTGCTATATAAATCCCGTACAACATCATTACTCTTTTAGGTGGATTTTTTAAAAACTGTAGTAATCCCTATCGCTAATCAGTATACATTACCTTTTCTGCTCTGCTGCCAGCATACTTGCTATATTTGGCACCAACTCTTGTCCAAAATCTTGAAAACAGTTCCTATGGGCTGTAGTGAAAGCACCACAATAAAAAGGCAGGGAATAAACCTTTCCAGTGCCACCACAGTTTCGGACATCAGCAGTTCTATGTCCATTGCGGCACCTATGGCAAGATGCCTACTGAGTGTTTCACAAAGCAAACTGACGCACACTGTCACCTGACAGCATATTTTACCAGCTTAGACCTCTGTAGCATTGTCTCCTTTTCAGCCACTTGTGAAATAGGAGGAACAGCATCATGTCACTTGATTTTACGTTACTTTTATGGTACTTTCACAATAAATTTCTGTGTTAGCAACAAAGTAATATAAGGCTTCATTTAGAAATAAACACCAGGATAAAAGGGTGGCAGGTATTTTCGGTGGAGTACAGTGAAATCTGAAAGTTACATGGCTGAAAAAGGAGTGCCTTAGAACTCATGTTGACAAGCATTGTTACATAGTAGGCAAGATTGAAAAAAGACACCAGTCCATCCAGTTCAACCTGTGCTAGTGTACCGGTGTCATTGTTGATAATCATTTCCCATATCCCTGTATATTGTGTTCACTAACATGCACATCCAGGAGTCTTAAAAATATCAATACTCCCTGCGGTCACTACCAATTGTGGAAGATAGTTCCACTTCCTTATTTCCCCGACAGTGAAAAACCCTCTGAGCAGCTTTAGGATAAACCTCTTCTCCTCCAATCATTGTGTGGCCCTGTGTACTCTTTTACACTCCCTGAGACTGAATTGTTTTTTTTCCTATGCTGGGATCATCATCATTAAGGCATTTGTAAATCGTTATCATATCCCCTCTCAAGCGTCTCTTCTCCAAAGAGAATAAATTGAGTGCTTGTAGTTACTCCAATCCCTGTATTCATTTTGTTGCGCTTCTTTGGACTCTCTCCAGCACAGTTGCCCTTTGGACTCTCTCCAGCACATCCCTTCTGAGGACTGGGGACCAGAACTGGACAGAATACTCCAGATGTGGCCTAACCAGAATTTTATAAAGTGGCAGGATTATAGTTTTATCTCTGGCGTATATCCCCTTTTTTATGCATGCTAATATTCTGCCAGCTTTGGTAGCTGCAGATTGACATTGCATACTGCTGCTCAGTCTGTCTTCTACTAGGTCCCCCAGATCTTTCTCCATCCTTGATTCCCACAGAGGCTCTCCCCCTAGTGAGTAGTTTGCGTTTTTAGCCCCCAAGTGCATTACCTTACATTTCTCCACATTAAACCTCATTTGCCATGTAGTTGCCTACTCCATTATTTTGTTCAGGTCTTCTGAATGGCTTAGACACAGCAGCTGCACCATTGGCTAATTGACATTGACAGCAGCGGGAGCCAATCAATGCCAACTATAAATCATAAGTTGTTATATTTACAGTGTGTCTACCTTAGTAATGGAAGTTTAGCCAGTGCAATCTGTAGCTTGGCTTCTTTTGTGCGGGCATTGTATTGGAAAATATTAAGGACCACTGTGTATCTGTCAAACACTTGCACTCCCCACGCTGCTTCCAGTTCATTCTGCAAGTAAAAATATACAGTAAACTAAAGAATAACAGGTTCATTAGAAAAATCTAACAAGTTTTTTTACATTGTTACAAGCGTTTATATAAATATGCATATTTACATTAGAAGATAATATGTGTGTACAAGAAAAAGCTGAAATGGGACATCAGGTGAACAAAATCATCCTATCCTTTAATTCAGGTTGGCCATGTATGCAGACAGCCAAAACTCGACAAATGATGTTTAGTCACATTACCTTAACCAAATTATAGGTGAGTTTGGTAGAAGAGGTAGGCATTTGCTGGACTGCTTAGATCTCTGGATATGCCAATAACTTAATGTGTAGGCTTCAGTAAAGATTACCACTGCTTATGACTATTTTCATTATATTATGCTCAATTTAAATAATCCAGAATATTTAAAATATCATTTACTTTAAGTTTATTTTCTTGCAGTTAATTGGAAGTCTTAAACCTTCCAGTTATGTGGCCTACAGGAGGATTGCACACTGGCAAAGTAAAAAAATAAAGTAAATAATTGGGCCAGCCCAGGGTATAATCCCTACTGCTACCAGCACCCCTCAGTTTTGTGGCAAAGCAGGATTAAGAGTATAAACAAACAGACAGGTGGGACCAGGGTCCCTCAAAAAATTTGAAGAAAATATTTTTACAGTGTGTAGAAAAGTGTGAACAGAAGACCAGGTGGCAGCCCTGCATATCTTGCAAACAGAGGCCTGATGCTAAAAAGCCAAGAAGTGATCGCTGTCCTAGTAGAAAGCCTTAAATGGAAAAGGGGGACCCTGGCATTAACCCTTTCGCTGCCAGGCCCTGTGCTCCATTTTGTACACTTAGGTCGCCAGACCATTTTTGCAATTTTTACTTTGCTTTTTTATTTTTCACTTATAGGTTTCAGAATTTGTGAAAGACACCCCAAACCATATATTTTCTGAAAGCACATGATCAGTAGAATAAAAAGGTGCTACCCACTCGTGACAATAGCAAATTAATATTCGCTATAGTCTTCCGGATTGGGTTGGCCGGGAGGTGAAGCGGAGGTATCCATTAAGAGGTGAGTGCAGGACAGTCACCGTGGAGGGGTGAGTGCAGGCAGACCTGGGGGTCTATGTTTGTGGGGTCTTTTTTTTTTGTTTGTTTACTTTACACTTTTTTTTTTTTTTTTACAGTCATTTTATTTTTTTTTTTTTATATTTTGGGGGGGGGGGGGGGGGGGGTGAGATATCTGAGGTCTAAACAGACTCCCATATCTATTTTTTTGAGACAGAAAAAGGGACTGAAGATAGTCCCATTTACTGTATCACTTCACTTGAATGAATGAGAATCTGTATAGAGATTCCATTTATTCAGAAAATGATATTCTGATATATTGTTAACTGCGAGTGTTACAATGTATCAGCTGTCAGTGGGCATATAGCAGTGATCAGTAGTGATCGCTGCATACACCCTCTCTTCTACAGGGGGGAGCTTAGTAAACACGTTTACCAAGCCCCAACTTCAACCCCACCCGCCACGCTCTCCAAGCCGACAGATCACGGAGATCTGTGCAGGGAGAAGCTGCAGGCGTAGGGAGGGGAAGGGGATGCCGCTCGGAGCAGTCATGGATCGGGGGTGCGGGGGCAGTTGGGGGGCAATCTGACTGGCGGTGGGACACATTTGGAGCCCCATGCAGCACCTGAAGCCGGCGGGAATGGAAGAGGAGGGATGACAGCTAATGATGGTGGCTACAGGGAGCGGGTTTGCATGGGAGGGTGGGGAGGGGTCGGATCGGGTGGGGGGTGAAGTGGATAGATGAGGAGAGTTGGGGGGGCAGTTTCAGATGGAAGGGTGTGGCGGGGGTGGAGAGGCTGGGGACAAGGAAGCCGTGGCATGGGTCACATCAGGGGTTAATAACTGATCAGCGGGTTGTAATCCGCTGATCAGAGATATAGAATTGTTCAGCAGAGTCCGCTCAACAATTCTGATATAAGCTTATGGTCATTGAAGTGACCATAGAATTTATAGGAGAGGGAGAAAAGAGGTATGCCGTACTGTAGGTCCATACGGCGTACGGACTTGGCATTGAAAGGGTTAAAATCTGAACAAATGGTCTGCTTGAGCCACCTAGAGTGGAAGAAGTATCCAGGGTGCTCTTCATGGGATCATCTGGGATGACAAAAGGGGATTTCGTCTTTCTAAAGGAGGCTGTGGCTTAAAGATATCAGTCACCATCAGTGGGTGCACTACAAAAAACTGTCCCCAATCTGTTCTTGGAAAGCTGGATAGGGGCACCTAGTGCAGCGTGTCTACAATCAATCATCACTATGGTATCCAACGTACAAACAGTAAATAGATATTTCCTAGCACACCAAAAACTAGAGCAGGAAACGTCAGATATTTTTGCTTTTTATGGCAAGTATACTAAAAGCAATTTTGCTTACAACTTTTAAATGAGCATCACTGTATAGTGTGCTATCCCTGTTCTTTTTTGGTTACTAGTTATAGGATGAAACTGTATTTGGGGACTATAGCACCTGTTTATCAGAAGTTTTCTTGTAATTTTTTTTTTTTTTTTTAGGTGTGCTAGGAATCAAAAGTTATCTGGTCTACTGTATCTGGTAACTGTTGAATACATGCCTGCCTGGGTGTCTGCTTTTCTATTAGTAACAGTATTAATGGTCAGCAAGACATAACTGCGGTAAAACAGTCAGGGGTGCTTACAGGACTTAGGAGATAATACAAACCATAAATAGATATTTTTGACCGGAGGGGAGATAAACCAACTGGCTAACGACTGCACTCAGATACAGTGGAACCTTGGTTTACGAGTAACGTGGCTAACGAGCGTTTTGAAAGACGAGCAACTTTTTTTTTTTTTAAATCCTAACTCGGTTCGCAAGTGTTGTCTCACAAAACAAGCAGGATTCAAGCCAATGGAGTGTGCAGTACCGCATTTGGCCAGAGGTGCGGGGGGCTGGTGACACTCGGAATGGTTCGGAAATACTCTGAAACACTCAGTTTCCGAGCCTTTCCAAGGATTTCAGAGTTCAGCCAAGCTGTCCCCGAGGCCCCCCTCCTCTGGCCACATGCGGTATTGCATGCAATAGAAGTCAATTAATTATCTTAGTTTCCATTGACTTCTATGGGGAAATGCGCTTTGATACGCGAGTGCTTTGGATTACAAGCATTCTCCTGGAACGGATTATGCTCGTAATCCAAGGTTCCACTGTACCCTTATTGAGTACCTTGGGCTAAAAAGTTTTCCTTGGAATGTGCACCTTAAAATTCTGCAGTGGTTTAAAATCCCCAGCAAATGCAGATAGGATTTGAAGGTCTATACTGTACAAGGGATTCAAAGAGCAAAAAATTTCGTCTAGAAAATTTTGCGCAAAAATAGTCTGAGTTTCTAGATTTGCCCATGTCATATCCTAGCTAATAAACTTGACAAATATAGCTGTGACATCGACTACAAAAGGATTAAGACCTATACCTGTCAGAAAGAGGCAGGTCTGAATCAATCTAACCTAGTTCATCTCTAGAAACAAAAAGATAAACTTCCATAAGGTTACTGCCAGCAACACCAGAACTGCAAGTAATCTGCTGCAGGAATTGAACAAAACATGCAGACCTAGTTGTGAACTTTGAGTAGAGTTTAATGTCACTTTATTCGGACCATTAAACATGACCAAAAAGGTAGCTGGATCTTTGAAATATTTAGAATTTTCTAAAGACTTTAAAACACCTTATGACATCCAAAGCATGGAACTGTAACCCATTCTTATGGGACTTTCAAAATGTGACATTGATATGGAATGTTGATATCTTTGGAAGATACATAGGGTTTGATTTACTAAAACTGGAGATTGTAAAATCTGGTGCAGCTGTGCACGATAGCCAGCTTCTAACTTCAGGCTGTTCAATTAAGCTTTGAACAAAAAAATGGAAGCCGATTGGTGCAGCTTTGCATTGAAACCAGATTTTGCACGCTCCAGTTTTAGTAAATCAAAAACTATTCAAGAATAGACAAGTAGAGATCTACTTTTAGTTGACATAATGGCCAGTAAGATGGGCAAACATTCCAAAAAGTCTCAAAAGGCTCTTTAGTCAAAACACCAGAGACAAATCCCAAGGGGCCATAATCCAAAATACTGTTGGTGTACAACATTCTCTGGGCAGTAGGATTCTCTTGATAAGGGGTCTCAGTTAAATTGGGATCTAGGAAAACAGATAAAGCCAAAATTTGAACTCTGAGGCTACTCTATGAAAAACCCTAGGTGGTTAGCAGTTACACCTGAAAGCACTAGGGTCGTCGGTTCGAATCTGAACCACGGTACTACCTGCATGGAGTTTGCATGTTCTCCTCCACGTACTCTGGTTTCTTCCCATACTCCAAAGACATGCTGGTAGGTTATTTGGCTAGTGTCTAAATTGGCCCTGGTATATATGTATGAATGCAAGTTAGAAACCTTAGAGATTGTAAACTCCTTGAGAGCAGGGACTGATGTGAATGTACTATATATGTAAATTGAGAGCACTATATTAGTACCTGTGATAAATAAGAAAAGCTTTTCACACTTTCTCTAATATATCTTGCTGGCAGAAAGTTTGCAGCTACAGAAGAGGGTTTCTAGAACCCTATTAGCACCCGAGAATCACCCTCTCGGCTTCAAGGCCTTTAGTCGAAAGAGTTGAGTGTTTGGGTGCACCATCGGCCCCTGCTGAAGACAATCCAGCATGACCCAAGGAGGAGAGATTGACAGAGACAGGAGTGCTGAGGACCAACACCTAGGTGGCCACCACAGGGCTATAAGAATATTTGGATCCTATTCTCACCTTTATGATCATATAGGGGAGAATAGCAAATAGAGGGTAGACATAACTTAGGTTGAAGTTTCACCTGTGGGAGATAGCATCTGTCCCTAGTGCCTTCTCAATTGAAAAATACTTTTCCACTTACAGCTGTGCTCATAAGTTTACATACCCTGGCATTTATTATCAATCAACTGTGTTTACTCTTTTTAAATCATAATGACAACTACCCAGATGACCCTGGTGATTTTGGCCTGATAACATGCACACGAGTTGACAAAGAGGGGGTTTGAATAGCTATTAAAAAGGTAACCATCCTCACCTGTGATCTGTTTGCTTGCTTGATATATATATTATAAATATTTAATGCGTTTCTGGACTTCTAACAGACCCTTGCATCTTTCATCCAGTGCTGCACTGACGTTTCTGGATTCTGAGCCATATGGGGAAAGCAAAAGAATTGTCAAAGGATCTGTGGGAAAAGGTAGTTGAACTTTATAAAACAGGAAAGGGATAAAAAAAAAAAAAAAAAAAAAAAAAGGAAGAAAAAGGATATCCAAGGAATTGAGAATGCCAATCAGCAGTTTTCAAACTCTAATCAAGAAGTTGAAAATGAGGGGTTCTGTTGAAACCAAACCACGGTCAGGTAGACCTAGTGAAATTTCAGCCACAACTGCCAGGAAAATTGGTTTGGGATTAGGGGTGCAACCGATCAAAAAAAACTCACGGTTCGGATCGTTCCTCGGATCAGGAGTCACGGTTCGGATCATTTTCGGAACAAAAAAAAAAAAAATCTCCCCCACTGTAATATCCACAATCTGCCCCACTGTAATAATATATTAGCAGGGTATGGCAGAGTATTGGCAGGGTATGGCAGAGTATTGGCAGGGTATTGCAGAGTATTGGCACTGCTGCCATCCGCTCTCTCCCCTCCACTGTACAGATCTGTACACAGAGGGGAGAGAGGAACCGGCGTCATGACAACATTTGACGGAGTGATCACGTGGTAAACGGCCGCCGGGTGTACCAAGATGGCCGCCGCTCCAGAGCTAGGCCGAAGCCGTGGCCTTTCCTAAGGCCGAGGCAGCAGCGCGCTCCGCGGAGCGCATGTGTGCCGTGTCAAACAGGTTGAACCGTTCGGATCACGGATCGGTGATAATCCGTTGCACCCCTATTTGGGATGCAAAGAAAAACCCACAAATAACTTCAGGTGAAATACAGTGCTCTCTAAAAACGTGTGGCTGTTTCAAGATGCACAATAAGGAGGCAATTAAAGAAAGATGGGATGCTGGTCGAGTCGCCAAAAGAAAGCCATTACAACGCAAATGCCACAAAGTATTCTGCTTACAATACACCAAACATCAGAGACAAGTTTTAAACCTTCTGGCACATAGAGTCATTTCGAGTGATGAGACTAAAATTTACCTTTTTGGCCACAACCATAAACGCTTCATTTGGAAAGGAGTCAACAAGGCCTATAATGAAAGGGTACACCATTCCTACTGTGAAACACAGAGGTGGATCGCTGATGTTTTGGGGATGTGTGAGCTACAAAAAGGCACAGGAAATGTGGTCAAAACTGATGACAAGATGAATGCAGCAGGTTATCAAAAAATACTGGTGGAACATTTGCATTCATCAGCCTGGAAGCTGCGCATGGGATGTACTTGGATATTCCAACATGACAATGATCCAAAACACGACCTGTCATTGGCTACAGCAGAATAAAGTGAAGGTTCTGGAGTGGCCATCTCAGTCTCCTGGCCTCAATATCATTGAGCCAATCTGGAGAGATCTCAAACATGCAGTTCATGCAAGACAGCCCAAGAATTTACAGGAACTGGAGGCTTTTTGCCAAGAGGAATGGGCAGCTTTACCATTGGAGAAGATAAAGAGCCTCATCCACAAAAGACTTCAAGCTGTCATTGATGTTAAAGGGGGCAATACACGGCATTAATAGAACAGTATGCTGTCCAGTTCTGGGCACCAGTCCTCAGGAAGGATGTACTGGAAATGGAGCGAGTACAAAGAAGGGCAACAAAGCTAATAAAGGGTCTGGAGGATATTAGTTATGAGGAAAGGTTGCGAGCATTGAACTTATTCTCTTTGGAGAAGAGACGCTTGAGAGGGGATATGATTTCAATATACAAATACCATACTGGTGACCCCACAATAGGGATAAAGCTTTTTCGCAGCAGGAAGTTTAACAAGACTTGTGGCCACTCATTAAAATAAGAAAAGAGGTTTAACCTTAAACTACATAGAGGGTTCTTTACTGCAAGAGCGGCAAGGATGTGGAATTCCCTTCCACAGGCGGTGGTCTCAGCAGGGGGCATTGATAGTGTCAAGAAACTATTAGATAAGCACCTGAACGACCACAACATACAGGTATATACAATGTAATACTGACATATAATCACACACATAGGTTGGACTTGAGTCTTTTTTCAACCTCACCAACTATGTAACTATGTAAGAACTGGGTTATGTAAACTTTTGATCAGGGTCATTTGGGTAGTTTGTTTTCAAAATGATTTAAAAAGAGTAAACAAGTTGATTGATAATAAATGGCTTCAGCCAAACACTAACCATGAGTGAAAGAAAAGTTGTGTTTTCATTCATATTCTCTGAAAAATGACCAAGAAATCAAATTCTGCCAGGGTATGTAAACTTATGCGCACAATGGTACCTGTTTCTGCTAGTGCAAAAAGATCTGCTTCCAGATATGTCTTTGAACTCCTTTGGATTTAGTTTGCAGTTCGCTTGCTAAACCTTGTTTCTACTGAGGTAATCATTAAGGCTCCATTCACACCTGAGCGTTTTGTAGCTTGAAGCCTGAAGCTACAAAATGCTTGAGGGGAAAAAATACATTATTCTCTATGGAGATGGTTCACATCTCCACTCCAAGTCGCCTGAAGCTCAAACAAGTTCTGAACCCTTTTTTGTCACTCGAATCGGGCATATTTGGGCGTTTTTGGAGCAGGAAGCAGATGACAAAATCTAAAAACATAGCAACAAATGATGAAACAGACAATCATTTTTCCTATTAGCTAATAAAAAAAATGCCAAAGCTCAAAAACATCTCTTACATCTCTTGGAAGATTTGTCACCAAGTACCTTTCTATGGGGAGATCTGAAAATTCTATACTGTAACCCTGGATTACAGTATAGACTGGATGCTCTCTGTAGATTTATCGGACGCTTATCTACATATTCCAATTCATCCCGCCTTTCAAAAATTCCTCCGATTTGCCATCAACAAAAGCCACTTCCAATTCCAGTGCCTTCCTTTCGGCATTTCGTCGGCTCCCAGGACATTCACCAAGGTCCTCCTACCCTTGGTTGCATTCCTCAGGGAAAAGGGTCTGCGAGTCCACCATTATCTGGACGACATCCTGCTCTTGGCGGAAGATCAAAGAACCTTGCTATGTCATCAGAGAATCTTACTCAACTGGAAAAAGAGCAGTCTACGACCCACACAAAACATGGTATTTCTGGGAGCGGATCTGAACACCAAATTGAACAGGGTACAACTCCCTCAGGAGAAGAAGATTCAGCCTCTAGTACAGAAGAAGCGGAGATTACTATCAGCGAGGCATCTTCCAGCCATAATCTGTTTGAGTGTGCTAGGGTCCATGGCTGCAACCCTGCCCATGGTGCAGTGGTCACAATGGCACATGAGAGTCCTGCAAAACTCCTTTCTGAGGCAGTGGGATGGAGTATCGATGCGTCAGACCATTACCATCTCCAGACCAATGAAGCAATCAGTGTGGTGGTGGTCACACTTGACCAACCTCAGGAAATACAAGCTGATAGTTCCCCTAGATCCGATAATAGTCACTTCGGATGCCTGTCAGAGCGGCTGGGGAGCCCACTGTCAAGATCGAGCAGCACAGGACCGATGGCAGTTCCGGGCCCAGGATATAGTATCGAATATACTGGAACTCAGGGCAGCCTTCCAGGCCCTCATGGCATTTGTACAAGTCCTCAGAGGGAAGAATGTGCTTATCCGGATGGACAACAAGGTGGCAGTGTCCTACATCCAGAAGCAAGGGGGTACCAAGAGTCTCACACTGTTGGAGGAAGTCCGTCCTATCTTGGAATGGGCACAGGCACACCTAGCAGACTTAAAAGCAATATATGTTCCTGCGGCACAGAACATGTTAGCCGATTACTTGAGTCGAGAGACTCTTTCCAACAACGAATGGTCCCTGAGTCTCCAGGCCTTTTCTCTTCTTACGGAGACATGGGGAGTGCCAGAGATCAACTTAGCAGCCACTCCTGCGAATACGAAGTGTCGGAGGTTTCTGTCCAGAGCATCTTTCCCTTCAGCCGAAGGGATAGATTGTCTAATTCACCCATAGAACTTCAAGTTGGGGTACATATTCCCGCCAACTCCGTTAATTGCAAGATTACTATCCAGGCTTCAGAGATCTTCAGCCACGGTAATCGCGGTAATCCCTCTTTGGCCGAGAAGACCATGGTTCACGACCCTATTGCAGCTCAGCCTTCAACCTCCAATCCTTCTTCCGGTAACTCCGGATTTACTATTTCAAGGCCAATTCCTACATCCAGCTCCAGAGAAGTTGCATCTGATGGCATGGAAGTTGAGAGGGTTAGGTTTAGGGAACAAGGCTGCTCACAGGAAGTAATATCAACCCTGATGCAAGCCAGGAAAAGTACCACCAACACCACCTATACAAGAATTTGGAACAGATTCTTTACAATGGCGCAGCAGAAGGGATGGGATCCTATTGCTCCAGAACCTTCTCAAATCCTAGAGTTCCTCCAGTCAGGAGTAAACAAAGGTCTAAGTTCAAGTACCCTTAAGGTACAAGTATCCGCCTTGTCGGCCAAAACAGGCACCAGATGGGCATTACATCCACTGGTTATCCAATTCCTGAGAGCCTGTCTAAAAATCAAACCTCCTAAGAAACCAGTTTTTCCATCATGGGATCTCTCAGTAGTTCTCAATGCCTTCACCAATCCTCCTTTTACTCCATCCGAATCAATATCTCTGTGGGATCTGACCCTAAAACTGTCTTTTCTCATTGCAATTAAATCAGCAAGGAGGGTATCTGAAATCCAAGCACTGATGGCATCAGAACCTTACTTAGTATTCTTCCCTGATAAGGTAGTACTAAGACCTTCAGACCACTTCATCCCGAAGGTAGCAACTTCCTTCCACTACAACCAAGATATTGTCTTACCATCCTTCACTAATGATCAGGGTGAACCTCATCCTCTGGATGTTAAAACTACCATCATTAGTTACCTGGCGGCTACAAATTCTTTTAGGAAGACGGATACCCTCATGGTCATTCCACATGGAAACAGACGAGGTCAAGCGGCTACTTCACGTACTATCGCCTCCTGGTTAGTCAAGTCCATCAAGAAGGCATACTCCATGCGGCATATGGCAATTCCTGAAGGCATCAGGGCTCACTCGACCAGGGCAGTGGCTACCTCCTGGGCAGCGTATTGCAGGGTTTCACCGGAGACTATTTGCAAACCAGCAACTTGGTCCTCCAGACATACTTTCATTTCTCACTATAGAGTAGATTCTGCTCACTTGGCTATGGCAGACTTTGGTAGATCCGTTGTTAGAGCCAATTCTTCCGCATTATAAGGAATAAATATTATTTTCTTGCACCCACCCGACTGGCGAGTTATTTCCCAGTGTGTGCTGCCATGGAGGCGTCTCCATGGCAGCACACAGATTCCCACCCCGTTTTATGGTGATATATTTACAGAGAATGCAGCGGGGTGTCTCCCCTTCAAATTTATAGCTAACCAATCCTGTCAGGTTGTGGGGGCGGAGTCACAACCCAGTGTGTGCTGCCATGGAGAGGCGTCAGGAAAGGAAAATTACGGAAAGGTGAGTATACAATTTTCCGTTTTTTTTTTTTCTTGAGGCTTGTTTTGTTCCTGAGCCCTTTGAGGACGAAAAAAACTGACTGGTTGTTTCTTCTTTTTGACAGGAAAAAATTTCTTTTTATCTGCAGTCCTGTCCAGAACTGAATCCAAATCAGGGCCAAACAATAAGTCCCCTAGAAAAGGGACACAGCATAATTTATTTTTAGATGCTGCGTCCCCCTGCCAATTCTTTAGCCATAAAGCCCGTCTAACCGAATTAGCAGGGGCTGCAGCCTTAGCTGTCATCCTGATAGACTCTGCTGATGCATCAGAGACATAGGCTACGGCTGCTGAGAGAGTGGAAAGAGAGTCAAGGATTTCTTGCTTAGGGGAATCTGCTATTATATGAGCTCTAAGCTGATTTACCCAATGCTCCAAGTTCCTGGAGATGCAAGTAGTTGCCATTGCTGGCTTAAGGTTGTCCATAATGGATTGCCAAGTCCGCTTGAGCTGTTGATCCATTTTTTTATCCATGGGGTCTTAAGATCCCCATGTCCTCAAATGCCAGATCAGTAGATCTTGACACCTGAGAAAAGGCTGCATCAAGTTTTGGAACCTTATTCCAGAGAGCCGCTGGGTCTTCATCAAAAGGGAACCTTCTCTTATGAGCCCTAGAGAAAAATGGTTTCCTATCAGGGTCAGCCCATTCTTTTCTGATTGTTTCAGAAATCACTGCGTGGACTGGAAAGGTACGGGACTTGGACTTGTAAAGACATTTCCTTATGCTCTTCCTCTAGGCCTAGAGTAGCATAAAATAGCCCTTAAAAGGCCGTCCACCTGATCCAAAGATAATTTATATTTGGAAGACGTATTTTCCAGCTCATCACCATCCTCATCCGATTCCTTAGAATGAGATGGCGAAAGCCCTTCCTGGTTCAGAGGACCCATTTTTGCCTCCACTGCCAGGACTAACAGTGAGCCTTGAGAGGACTGTGAGGTAGTGGGCCGACTTGCAGATGGATTAGTGAGTGAGGATCTGAAGGATTGAATGGTAGCATCCAATTCCTTTTTAGCAGATGCGATTAGATCACTGCATACGGAAATGAATTTTTCCCTCACCAAGGAGTCAATACATGTTTGACATAAAACCTTTTTCCAGCCTTCATTTAACTTAATTTTGCATGAAGGACATTTCTTTCTAATCCCAGGGTCAGAGCTCTTGGCCTGCCATGATAAGGGAAAAAGAGAGAGAAAGACAAACCATCTTTTAGAGAGGCAGCAGCGTGATGCTTGTGGCGAAAACGCCGGTTCCGGACTCCAATAGCACCTGTGCGCCGGAAATAAATAGGCACTAGACCTATTCCTCCCTCCTCCCCCTGTGCTTCCGGCGGAAATGACGCCTGGCGCCTGCTCCTTGGATGCCGCCCCACTTCCGCATACCTCACATCCGGCGGATGCAGTCCTCTGACTGCCCTTCCCAAGATGGCGGCGGCGTCAGGGAAAAAACCATGTGCTGGCAAAAAAACAAGTGCCTGTCATGCCCTACGTCCCCGCCCGGGAGCAGCGATACCTGGAGCAGTCCTGGCTCTCCCCGAGCACTGACGAGGGAGAAGGAGCCCATCCACCCGGCACCCGTAAGCCTGTGGAAAATGGGAGGAATTGGCTCTCCTGAGGTAGGTAAAAATAGTGGAGTAGGAAGCCTGTTCTCTCAGGACAGAACCTTGAGAGCTCCAAACTCCCACATGTGTTCCCGCCGGAGAAAACACATAAACTGATAAGTGGGAAGGAGCCTCCTTTTAAAGTTTGGTGGAGGTGCGTTTCCTGTCAAGTGGGTGGAGCCACGCTCTGAAGGTGCTGTCCTGAAAGACGTTAAGGGAAAATGGGGAATCCTCCTCGGTTTTTATCACGGCTGGGATGCATGCGGGACATAAATTTTTAGTGTAGCTAGATGAAAGCTTTGCGCCATAAGGAAGGACACTTGTCTGTTTTTGTAGCTGCTTTTTCTTATCTGGAAGATTCTTTCTGATCAGGGACAAGAAAGGAAGAGAAGGGGGAATCTGTTTAAAAAGACCCCAGCTAGCAGCCCTTCCCCCCCGATGCCCTGTTAAGGTGCTCAAAAGAGCTACTAAAGAAGGTTCCCGCCCAGGGCCTTCCTAGCTCTCCCTTCTAAAAACAAAAAATAAGTGCACAGGAAAAAAGCTCTGGTCACTGTCAGCCTACCTGCGACGAGCCGGTGTTTGCCTCTACCGAAGCGTGGGATGCCTCCATGTTGGCACATAAAGGCCGTGCTGTAGCGGCTTTAATACACCGGCTCGGCCCTCCCCTTGCTCTCTGTATGGGGACCAGAATCACAACCTCATCACGGCGCGCAGTGATGACGTCCTATCCACCAGAAGCGACGTCCATCGTTTTCCCGGGATACGCAGTGTCCTGGGGCGAGGAAGCCAAGCCTTCTCACCACTGACACCGCTCGCCCATCACTGCCTTCTCCCTCACTGGTCCCAGAGAGAAGGGGAGGGGGTTCCTCCAGGCAACACGTCTCCTCCAGACTAAGGAAACAAAAAACTGACCAGGTGCCTGAGGGACCGCCTTTTAAAGAGCTATGGGCAATGTGTTTCCTATCCAGTGGGAGGAGCTCCATCTCTCAGGGGCTGTCCTGGAAGAAGACTGGGGGAAAGGGGGAATAATGGCACCCAGCGATCAATAAATATGAGCTTCTGGTGCCTGGCTAGAGTCCCCTACTCACCAATAAGTCTTCAGAGGCAGGGCAAACAGAGAAAAAAAAAAAACAGTGGCACCAGACCATGAAAGTGCTCCACAGCTAACTTAACCAGTACATAGTCTAAAAAGTCCCCGCATAGAGCCCAGGGCATGGTCACTTCCAGGCTCACATTCAATCATCCAATCCAGCTGTATCAGGTTGTGGTACAGTCTAAAAGCCAGGCAATTTATTATTGCGCCAGCCACTGGATAAAACCAGCAGCAACAGTTTTATGTAGATGAAGCTTGATTGAAGAAATGTAGCTAGAAAAAAAATTCAAAGGCTAACCTTTACATAAACAAAAGCTAAAAAGTGATGTCCATTCTCCTAGGACAGTGGTTCTCAACCTGTCCTCAAGTACCCCCAACAGGCCATGTTTTCAGGTTTTCCTTTACTTTGCACAGCTGCTTAAAATCAATATCCATGACATGGTATTGATAAGAGCTATTTTATCTAAGGGAAGTTCCCAAAACACAGCCAGTTGGGGATACTTGAGGACTGAGGTTGAGAACCACTGTCCTAGGACACTAGCAAAAAACTGGGGCATGCTGGTAATAAGAAGGGTGATATCCTGGGCTGGCCTACAGTCTACCGCTTTCCAATCCTTTTGTAGGCAGCAGTATAACCCAAAGGTTTTGGACTTCATCTCTCTCAAAGGAAGAAAATATAGATCTGCCTAACCCATTTGCTCATCTACTGAAACTATTTTAGACACAGTTGGAGGATTTATTAGTTATTAATGCATGAATTTAGTTTGAATGATGTCATTTGCAATTTTTAAGTATTTCATATATTGCAGCTTTACCTCACTCAAAGGAGATAGTCTTTCAACGTTCAAAAAAACTGCAGTGATCTGAGGATTCCCTTTAATCTTTTCTAAAAAAGGAAAAAAAGAAACCAGGGTTACAAATTTAAATATTAAAGACAATTTCCAGGAATTCAGCAGGCATACTATGAGTTAAATCTAACGAGGTGCATGCCACCTCCTATATTTATCTGACAGGTTTATTGCACTCCAGCTAAGTCACTTGGGGCTGAGAGGAGAAAAGCACACAGCAGCTGTGCCTGCCCCTCCCTGCTGCTGCCCATTCACAGAAGCATTTGTATATTTTGAATGAATGAGTTCATATAATACAAAGGCTTCTGTAATTGGGTGGGGATAGCTATCTTTCTGGAACACAATACAACTTGTCAGATGTAAAAAACAGAGAGAAGTCCAGGAAGTGACATGCACCTCATTGGACTTAACTCATAGTATGTCTGCAGTTTTATCAATTTTACTGATTTCCTGGAGTTGGGCTTTAACTTAGGAAACAGATTGCGTTATTGTACTACACACTTCACTGATGACAGCAAATTTTAAAGTACCCAAAAGTCAAACAAGAAAAAAAAAAAATGTGTCTGAGTATCTTGGTGTAGGAGACTACAGAAAGATTTTATGCCATTAACCCCTCCTTTGTTCCTTCACACGATTCTGCAGCTAAGGCAGTGATTAAAAGCAGCCAAAATAAAAACATTTAGCAATTTTTCATTGGAAACCCCGCAACTTGTCCCTCCCCTCAAAAAGTTAAGAGAAGTGTGGAACAAGAAAAAAAAAAAATATATATAAAATAAAAAAATAAAAACACACAACTACATACTCACCTAGGTGTTGGCAGCATCGGTCCAATGCTTCAGCTGTCCCCCGACAGCTCTAAAACTGAGAACCAAGTGATCACGTGACTGCTGAGAGCACAGAGCGGTGACTATCAGACACCGGCTCCCTGCTCCGCCCCTCCAGCACAGCTAGAGCGGCTGACTCAGGTGCTCAGCGGCGAGCTGAGACCACTGCCGGTCAGGCATCTGGATAAATCCCAACAGAGCCTGGACTGGCTCTGTGACATCAGCTGATAATGGGCTTTATTTAGCCCAATTTAGGTCAAAGGAGTGCAAAACTAAGTCCTGTGAGCCAGAGCTTGGGCCATGCTTTAAATCTACATATAGGTTAGGGATGCACCGTCATTTCGGCCGCTGAAACATATTGGCCGAAAATGGCCTTTTCGGCAATTTGCCGAAAGAGAAATCACGCCGATAATGGCGCAGAAAATTGGTCAGGGCCTGGGTGGGGACGCCCCTCGTGCCGCCCATTATGGGGGTGTCAGGACCAATCCTAGGCGGGTGCAGTTCACCTGGGCGCCCCAGAGGTGGGGGCGCTGAAGCGCCAGAGTGCTCCCCTCCATCCTCCTCTCCTTGTCCGTGTTGAGAGGCGGCTCTCCCCGCCGTGTTTGTCCTGGGGAGTCTGTACTAATGGAGGGGGGTGGTTTGTCCTGGGGGGGGGGTATCGCTGGGTCAGGTGAGAGGGCCAATCGGCCATTATCTACCAAGGTCCATAGGAACTGCAGTCTCTGACCATCTCCTGTACCATGTCCCCAGTCTCTGACCATCTCCTGTACCATGTCCCCAGTCTCTGACCATCTCCTGTACCATGTCCCCAGTCTCTGACCATCTCCTGTATAATAAATATTTTTTAAAAACGGGCATTTTCAGTATCGGTTTTCGGCCTAGCGTATTTTTCATTTTCGGTATTGACACCAAAAACCCTAGTTAGACTTACCGGTAACGGTATTTCTACGAGTCTTTCAGGACAGCACCTGGAGAGAGCGCAGCTCCACCCACTTTCCCAGGAAACACTGCAGTCAGTTTCTTTAAAGACCGGACACTTCCACCATGGCCTCAGTTGTTCATAGAGTACCTCCAGCCATGCTGAAATTAGATAAGCAGAACATAGCAATAACACATCTTATAACCTTAAAATTTAGGGCGGGTCATCGGCGCTGTCCTGAAAGACTCGTAGAAATACTGTTACCGGTAAGTCTAACTAGGGTTTTCTCCCTTCGTCTTTCAGGACAGCACCTGGAGATGATAAAAGAGTACTTACTCTAGGGTGGGACCACCGCCTGCAGGACCTTCCTGCCAAACGATTGTTCCGCTGCTGATAGCAAGTCCAACCTGTAGTGGCGGGTGAAGGTGGAGAAACTTGTCCACATGGCCGCTTTACAGATCCGACCCGGGGAAGCCCCTGCCCTCTCTGCCCAGGACGTTGCTACTGCCCTTGTTGAATGGGCCACTACCCCCTTAGGGGGCTCTGCTCCTGAAGCTCTATAAGCTTCACTGATGGCCATTCTTAGCCACCTACCTATGGTGCTTTTGGATGCTCTATACCCCTTCCGTGGACCAGAGAAGAGAACAAAGAGAATCTGATCTTCTAAAATCTTTTGTTATCTCTATATAGTGTAATAAACACCTTCTCACGTCCAGGGAATGGAAAGACCTCTCCTTAGCACTGGATGGGTTAGGACAAAAAGTAGGGAGAATTATCTCTTGTGCCCTATGAAATGCTGATGCCACCTTTGGCAGGAAACCCGGGTCAGTTTTTAGCACTACCCGGTCTGGAAAAATATAACAAAAGGGTTCTCTTATGGAAAGAGCTTGTAACTCGCTTACTCTCCTAGCTGAAGTTACTGCTACTAACAGGACTATCTTTAACGACCATAGCCTGATTGATGCTTCCTCTGGAGGTTCAAAAGGCCCTTTAATTAGACCCCGCAGAACCACAGACAGGTCCCATCTAGGAAAAAACTTAAAAGGTATTGGCCTAGCTCTGGCCAATGCCTTGAAAAATCTAATAATGAGCGGCTCCCTAGATAATTGTCTCTCAAGGAAAACCGATAATGCAGCTACCTGCACCTTTAGGGTGCTAGCTGCCAACCCCATCTCCATTCCCTCATGGAGAAATTCTAATACTGGAGCAATTTCCTGTGGTGAAAGTATCCTAGCCACACACCAGCTATTAAATCGCTTCCACGTCTTGAAGTAGATGGCCCTGGTAACCTCCTTACGACTATTCAGCAGGGTAGAGACCAGTTTATCTGAAAGGCCCTTATTTTTTAACATCTGCTCCTCAGTAACCACCCTGTCAACCTGAGATGCTGGGTATTTGGGTGATGAAGGGGGCCCTGCGTTAGGAGGTCCTTCCGCAGTGGAAGCTCCCAATAAGGTTCCACCGCCATCCTCTGTATTGTTGCGAACCAAGCCCGTTTGGGCCAGAAAGGGGCCACTAGAATCATACTCGTGTTCTCTTTCTGTAGCTTTTTTAAGACCAAGGGAATCATCTGAAAGGGGGGAAAGGCGTAGCACAACTGGAAGTTCCATGGCTGCGCTAATGCATCCAATCCCTCCGCCTGATCCTGCCTGTTTAGTGAGAAGAAGGCCTCTACTTTTGCATTCTTTTGGGATGCAAAAAGATCTATTTGGGGTACTCCCCATCTTTCTGTTAGTTTTTGGAAAGTTCCTGTGTTCAGACTCCATTCTGCTTCCAGTATTCTTTCTCTGCTCAGAAAGTCTGCTAGAAGGTTTAAATCTCCCTTCAGATGTATTGCTGTTATGGATTTTAGATTGTTTTCTGCCCAGGCTAGAATCTGGAGTGCCAAGGATAGCAGAGCCCTGCTCCTTGTTCCTCCCTGCCTTGATATATATGCCACCGCTGTGGCATTGTCCGATAAAACCTGAACATGATGGCCCCGGACTGTTTTTTCGAAGGCCCATAGACCCAGGAGAATAGCCCTTAGCTCTCTCCAATTGGAGGACTTTCTGGCTTCCCAGTCTGTCCAACTCCCCTGAGCCATCTGCTCGTCCAGGTGGGCGCCCCAACCCCGGGAACTTGCTTCTGTTGTTAGTCTTTTCTCCAAAGGAAAGCCCCAGAGCAGACCCTTGTTCAGGTTTGAGTGATTTCTCCACCACCAAAGCTTCCTCTGAACCCGCGTAGGTATCCTTATTCATTTTTCCAGGGACTCCCCATAGGACCAACGCATTAAAATTGCCTGCTGGAGCTCCCTTGTATGTAGACGTGCCCATTGCACTGCTGGTATAGTCGCAGTGAGTAGCCCTAAGACCGACATAGCTGCTCTTATGGAGATTGGCATATTTGTCTGTGTCTTCTTTACTGCCCCCTGAAGCTTCTCCATCTTCCCCTCGGGGAGAAAAATTCTCTCCTGGATGGAATCTATCGTGTAGCCCAGGAATAGTATGGTCTGTGATGGAATCAAGTTTGATTTCTCCTCGTTTATTATCCATCCTAGACCTACCAAGTGTCTCATTGTCTTTTCCAGATCTCTCACTAATAGGTCCCTTGTTTTGGCAAAAATTAGTAGATCGTCTAGATAGGGCAGGACTGATACTCCCTCTACTCTGAGTGGGGCTAAGGCCTCTGCCAGGATCTTTGTGAAAATCCTCGGAGAGGATGACAGCCCGAAAGGGAGAGCTCTGAACTGGAGATGAAGGGTTGATTCCCCCAGTTTTATCGCAAACCTTAGGTGCTTCTGAGATGTTGATGCTACTGGTACATGTAAGTATGCATCTCTCAGGTCTATGGACGCCATAAAACATCTTGGGGTCAGGAGACTCTTCACTGAGAATATTGTGTCCATTTTGAATTTTTTGTACCTGATAGTCTTGTTGAGAATCTTCAGGTTCAGGATGAGCCTGAATTTTCCCGAAGGCTTCTTCACAAGAAATATGTGCGAATAGCACCCCTGTTCTAATTCCCCGGGGGGCACGTTCGTGATCACCTTTTGTAGCATCAATTCTTTCAGGATAGCTGTCATTACTAGTGACTTTTCTGAGTCTTGGGGAGCCTGGGTTATGGAAAAACGCACAGGAGGAGGTTGAGAAAATTCCAGCCTGTAACCCTCCATAATGGTCTTGAGGATAAACTGGCTGTTCGTTATAGTCTTCCACTGTAAAAAGAAGGTCTGTAGCCTTGCTCCCACAGTTGGATGACAGTCACTGGGTTTTTGTGCTTGTGGTCGGGGGGCGAAAAAGTACTCCTGACTTGCCCCTCCCTCTTTGAGATTTCCAAGGCTTTTTGTAGTCTGCCTCTTTGGTATCTGGGGTTTTCCGAAAAGCACGAAAATTCTTGTTGCCTTGCGGAATCACCGCCTTCTTTTTGTCAGCTGTTCTGTCAAGTATAGCTTCCAGTCCAGGGCCAAACACCAGATCACCCTCAAAGGGTAAACCACATAATTTTGTTTTTGAGGCAGTATCCCCTGTCCATGTCTTGACCCATAAAGCCCTGCGAGCTGAGTTTATCAGAGCTGTGGATCTGGCTGACATTCTGATTGACTCCGCTGAGGCATCTGCTATATACCCTACCGCCTTAGATAACACCGGGAGCGTATCTAGCAGATCTTTACGAGGCGTCCCCGCCTCAATGTGAGCTTTCAGCTGCTCCAGCCAGTGTTCCAGATTTCTGGCTACCACCGTTGAGGCCATGGCAGGTTTCAAATTTGCTAAAGATGAATCCCATGCCTTCCTTAATAGGGAGTCTGCCTTTTTGTCCATGGTATCCTTAAGGATACCCATGTCCTCAAACGCCAGGTCAGTATTCCTTGATACCTGGGAAAACGCTGCGTCCAGTCTTGGTTTTTTGTTCCAGATATGCGAGCTATCCTCAAACGGAAACCTCCGCTTGAGGGATTTTTTTTTTTTTTACAAATAAAACGTTGTTTATTGTTGCAAAGAGTACACAGGTGATTGGCAAACATTGCATTGACATATCTACAAGAATGTAATGAATGACAGGGTAAACAGTGCATTTTGTACAGATTACACATTCCGGTTACAGGTATTATAAATTAGTATCCTCTATCAGGCTTTGTCATGCATTCAGGGCTTCGTTATACACAATGCATCGGTGGATTATACTTTGAGGCACATTTATTAGACTCATAGATTGCTATCGCTCATGGAATTGCAGGTAGCTGAGTTACCTAACCAGGAGCTCCATATTTTTTCATATTTGGATGGGCATCCTCTGTGGGCGTATATTTCTTTTTTATAGGGCAGTACATTGTTGATAGCAGCGATCCATTCCTGTAATGTAGGTGTTTCCACCCTCAACCACTTTCTAGCTATGAGTAGCCTAGCTATGAACAGTGACTCTCTAAGGAAGATGGTATGGATTAAAGAAAAATAATTTTCCCCATGGGGCTTTAAAACATTATAAAAAAAATTATTTTTCTTTAATTCAATTTCCGGGGTGCGCAGCCTTTCTTGTCTCTTTTATGTGTGTCTTCCTTTTTTCATATCGGAAGATGGTATGGAATTTATCAGAGTCAGGATCTGGGAAGATTCCCAGCAGGCACTGCTTGGGGCATAGCCTGAGGGAAGATCCCATTTCATCATGTATGAATTGTACCACGTGAGACCAGTAATCTTGTATAGCTGGGCACGCCCATATTAGGTGATAGAAGGAACTGGACGGGCTGTCGCATCTGGGGCAGAGAGGGCTGTGTTGAGGTTTAAATCTAGCTAATCTTATGGGAGTTAGGTATGATCTATGCAGTATATACAGTTGGGTAAGTCTGTCTGCCAGTCTAGTAGACACCGCTTTACAGTTGTCCAGCGCGTCCTCCCACTCGTCATCCTCCAGCTCCCCCACGTCATCAGCCCACCGACTCCTCAACCCCCCGTAGGCAAGGATCACTGCTGCAGGGCGGATCAAAGAGTTGTAAAAAACTGAAATAAGTTTGGAGGAGTCTTGCCCTACAATAATATGGAGGATATCTAGTTGTTCTAGATTGGGACAGCCATCTTGAAACTGGGTCTGCAGGGCATGGCGGAGCTGGAGGTATCTAAAATGCATGGAATTGGGAAGGGCAAAGTCCTCCTTAAGCTGTTGGAAGGATTTCAGATTGTTGTCTTGGTACACATCCGAAAGTATCCTCACTCCTCGAGCGAGCCACATATGGCGTCCTGGTAGAAGTAATAGTTCCTTTAGACCCGGGTTGTCCCATAGCGGTGTGTGTGAGTGCGTGGCTGGCAAGGCCAATCTACGTCTCACCACTGCCCATATTTTGCAGTGAGCATATACTAGGCCCTTGAGGTTACCCAATGCCCCAGGGGCTGGGGGGTCTCTGAAGATGATTTGAAAGGGGTGAGTGTACAAATGAGTTTGTTGGGAGCATAGCAGGGCCATATATATATATATATATATATATATATATATATATATATATATATATATATATATATATATATATATATATATCTCTTTCCTTATCGCATTTATCCAGATAATAAAAATGTGACAGCTGCGCCGCCAGATAGTAGTAATTAAAATCCGGGAGCGCGGCGCCGCCCAGATCTGTGGGATTTTTTTAGTACTTGCCATGGTAATTTATGTCGGGCCTTCCCCCATACAAATGAGTTGAGAATTTTTTCGATTGATTTAAAGATTCTGAGCGGTAAATAAAGTGGGGCATGCCAAAAGACATATAGGAACTTGGGGAGTAGAATCATTTTTATAAGATTAACCCGACCCATGACTCCCAGGGGAAGCTTAGCCCATACTTGGGTCCTATGTTTCAGGTTTGTAATCAGGGGTTCTATGTTCAATTTGGTGTATTCCTCAGGGGTTCGAGTGATGGTAATTCCCAGATATTTTATGGAGCTAACGGTTGTGAGAGGAGAGGAGGCCTGGTTCTGAGGGGGCGCGCCTACGTCTATAGGGAGAATTTGGGATTTATCCCAATTTATTTTTAAGCCTGAGTGTGTTCCGAAAGTTTGTATTGTTTCTAGCGCTGTTGTCAGAGAGGAGCCGGAGTCAGATAAATACAACATGTCGTCAGCGTACAGGCCGAGTTTTTCTGTCAGGCCACCTCTCCTCAAGCCTATGATTCCCGGGTGTGACCTCAGCAGCACTGCCAAGGGTTCCACCGCAAGGGCATAGAGTATGGGGGATAGCGGGCAGCCTTGACGTGTACCCCTAGATAAAGGGAAGGAGTCGGAGACCCTCCCGTTGACCAAGATCCTGGCGCTGGGGCCCCGATACATCAGTTGGAGCCATCTGATAAATTTTGGGCTGAAGCCAAATTTTGCCAAACACTGCCAAAGGTAGTTCCACTCTACAGAGTCGAACGCCTTTGCGGCGTCGAGGGATACTATGACTCTGGAGCCCATCTGATCATGTTCGGCTTGCAGATTCATATGTAGTCTACGAAGGTTATAGGCCGTGTTTTTTGCGGGCATGAATCCGGTTTGATCCGGGTGTATCAGGGTGAGGATAACTTTGTTCAAGCGCAGCGCCAGGACCTTGGCCAAAATTTTTATATCAAGCTGAAGAAGGGATATTGGGCGATAGGATTCGGGGAGTTCTAAATTTTTACCGGGTTTGGGTATGAGTACTATATAAGCTTCAGCCATAGATTGAGGTAGTGTACCGGATTTAAATATGTGGGAGAAGAGCTCGTGAAGTCTAGGGACAATGTGTTCCGTGTATGTTTTATAAAATTCAAGGGGGAGCCTGTCTGATCCAGGTGCTTTGGAAGTTTTGAGTGTGGCCAGCGCCTCTAAAATATCGTCGGTGGAAATGGGGGCCTCTAGCATATCAAAGTGGGTTTGAGAAAGTGTGGGCAAATCTATGTCACTTAGTAAGGTTTTTGTTTCCTCGTTGGTAGTATTGGCCGTAGAGGTGTAGAGGGAAAGGAAAAAGGAACGAAACTCGCTTGCCACTTTGTCGGGCTCAGATAGCAGCTCCCCATTGGTACCTCTAAGGGACACAACTGTGGGTGGTCTCATATCCATATGAGCTAGGTATGCCAGGAGGCGACCCGCCCGCTCCCCGCACTCGTATGTCCTTTGTTTAGCGTAGAATATTTTTCGCTCTGCTCTTTCAAAGTGCAGACCCGAGACTAGCCGGTTTCGTTGTTTTAGCTGATCTGCTGTGGTAGGATTTGGATTCGAAGAGAACTCCCTCTCCAGGTCCAACAGGGCCTGTTCCGCCCGTCTGACCACTTGAGAGGAAGTCCTCCTGTATTTGGTAATACAACGAGCAAGTGTCATGCGGGCATGTGATTTAAATGAGTCCCATACGACATCAAAGGGTGCTGAGGTCTTATTATTCTGAAAAAATATGTCCCATTCAATCCCCAATTCATCTATTCCTGGAACTACCGACAGCCAAAAGGGATTTAGTTTCCATGTGTATGTACTGGGTGGGGAGTCGAATTTAATTACCACCCAATATGGGGCGTGGTCTGAAAGTGTACGAGGGTGGAATCCCTCCTCCTCTAACATAGGGAGAAGGGGGCGAGATATAAAGATCATGTCTATTCGGGACATGGAGTTGTGCGCTGCTGAGAAACAAGAAAATACCTTATCTTGAGGGTGGTGGTGCCGCCATGTGTCTATCAGTGCTAATTCTTCAAAGAATCTGCCAAATCTTGTGTGTTGTGGGGGAGTCGTGTTAGAAGAGTGCATTGTCAGTCTGTCGAGCTCCCTATCTATGACATTATTAAAGTCTCCCAACCAGATCGCCGGGGTACTGGGATATTGAGACATAAATACCAAACCCTCATTCAACACATCGAAGTGGAACGGGGGGGGTATATAAATTGCCAGTATCAGGAGTTCCAGTCCATTTACTCTGGCGTGCAGAAATAAGAATCTGCCCAGAGGGTCAGATTGGAGGGTCAGTAAGGTGAATTGTACCGTTTTGGCTACAATGATCGCTATTCCCCTGGAGTTGGCAGTATAAGGGGCTTGGTACAGCCAACCTACCCAGGGCTTTTTAAGTGAAAGCATTAGTTGCCCTGTGAGATGGGTCTCCACCAAAACCATCATTTCTGCACGCATGCTTTTAAGAACAGATAGGACTGCACTCCTTTTTGGCCTGGCTCTAATACCCCGCACGTTCCATGTAACACACTTCAACTTAGACATATTAACAGAGTCAGCCCAATATTAATCCGTTGGCCTGGCGGCCCATCAGGTGCCCCGCCCCACCCAACGGGGTGATGCGTGGTTCCGCACGGTGCACCCGGAACAGCGAGGCCAACGTGTATACCTTCCAGCCCTTTACTTTGCAGCCATGGATTTCGAACATGTGGCATGAGACAATACAAATGTGGTAGTAAATCAAATATACGCCTGTGAATAAAATTCTTTCCATCATTAGTAGCATGTAAATTTTTACAACAACGTGATAACCTATGCACCTTGAACTTCAACACTCTGGGCCATCCAGACACACAGCCCCCCCCCCCTAGCACAGGGGAAGGGCAAGGCTGCCGGATATTCCAGGGAAACAAAACTTGCGCCAAATGGCGAACGTTACAGTTATAACTTGTAAAGACAGGGTTCGTTGTGGAACCTGCATCTATGGGGGCAATAACTCGCTGAAGAGCGAACATTAGCATGAGTAGTGTGGTTCCCAGATTGTAACCTTCAGGATAGCATATTTGTATAAAAAATAAAAAAGGGATGATTTGGGGTTGGTTTCCGGGAGTCCCAGCGGGTCCCAGCCCGCCACTGTCACAAGCTGGTTATGTGGGGTCTGTTGAGTGATGGGGGAAGGGTTAAGCATCAGATGAGGAACATCGAGGGGAGGATGAGAAGAAAAGGGAGGACGCGGCGATCCGCCAATATTATATTGTCTATTCTTGTAGTGTCCCGAGAGGCGAAAGGGATATCTACTGGGGTTTGGGGGGTACAGTACCTTAGTAGAGTTCGGAGTGAGTGTAGTCGGAGGTGCTCCGTGTTGAACTCGGAGGTGTCACATAGCAGTTCCGAAGCCGTCTGGTGTCCGGCGCCGCCTGATCCTCCAGCCACGCGAAGACAGCCTCGGGCGTATCGAAAAAGTGAGCTCTGTCCCCGCCAACCACACGAAGCCTGGCGGGGAAGAGCATTGCATATGCGTAGTGGCGGATTCTTAGCTGCCGCTTGGCTTCTGCGAAGTGCGCCCTCTTTTTCTGGACCTCCGCAGAGAAGTCCGGGAAGACTTTGATTTCTCCATTTTTGTATGGGATATTGCCTTTAATCCTGGTAAGGCGGAGGACGGCATCCCGGTCCCGAAAGTTGAGCATTTTGGCAATGAAGGTTCTGGGAGGTGCACCTTGAGGGGGAGGTCTGGATGCCAATCTGTGTGCTCTCTCCACCACGAATGAAGAGGAGAATTCAGCTCTCCCAAAAGTAGTGGTAAGTAGATTTTCCAGAAACGTAGGGGGGTCAGAACCCTCCGCACCCTCAGGCAGTCCCACAAATCTTAGGTTGCACCTCCGTAATCTATTTTCCAAATCATCCTGTTTCGCGAGCACCGCATTCAGTTGATGTTGCATTCTTTCGGTTGAGACTTGTAATGGCGGTACGCTGTCCTCCACCTGGCTGATACGGGTCTCCGTCTCAGTGACCCGCTCCCTCAGCTTCTGAAGGTCCTGACGGATCAGGGAGACATCCACCTTTACCTCCTCTATCTTGCATGTGAGGGTACTTTTACAATCCGAGATAGCCTCAAGTACACGTGCAGTGTCGTCTGTACTTGGATCGAGCGGGGTAGGCTGATCGGCGCCATTTTCCTCTGCGGCCGCCTTGTCCTGCAGACGATACTTGGCAAGTTTAGAAGCCGCGTCCGTGGCTTTCTTCGGCGGAGACATTCTCCCTGTATGTTCTCCTCTTTAGTGGATGTTGTAGATAGTTTTTAAGGGCGATTTAGACCCCAGGATTTGCGGAGACGGATATAGGGCAAGCGGAGCTCCCGTTCAACACTCCTCACACCATGCCGGTCCAGGCCACGCCCCCCCGCTTGAGGGATTTAGAAAAGAAAGGGGCTCTTTCTGGATCCTTCCACTCCCTCTTAATGGTTTCTGATAAAAACTTATGTACAGGAAAAACCCTGTGTTTTTCCTCCCCAAGGACCTTAAACATCCTATCGTGTAAGAATAGCTGAGTTTTATCCTCTGTGATGTTAAGGGTAGTGTGTATTGTCTTTAGTAGATCATCCACCTCCTCAAGGGATAGTTTGTACCTAGAAGAAGAAGCTTCATTCACTTCTTCCGCTTCCTCGTCAGAATTTAGTAAAACGTTACATTCTTCCTCCTCTGAGTCGCTGCCCCCTCTGGATGCTGAAACAGAGGATTGAGAACGCGGCACCATACTGCTATGCGCCGTTGGGCGCCTATCCAGGTAGGACCTGAAGGACTCAAAGGTGTCTGCCAGTTCCTTCCTGAAAGAGCTCAGCAATTCGCCTTGCTGAGTTGCAGGACTAGCAGGAGCTGTCTCCAATACAAGATTTGCATAATATTTTGGTCCAGGAATCCCTCAGTAACCCCTTACAAGAGGGACATTTCCTTTTAACAATAGGGGAGACATGCTTGGTCTTTTCTTTAGCCTTCTGCAATATCCCAAGGGAAAAAAAGACATTTGCTGAACCATATTTCACCAAAACAGTTTACATGCTGTATAAAAGGAACACAGAAAAAAACCACCAAGGAAGTTAACCCTTTAACCCTTTAACCCTATGTCCTGTTCCACAGCCGGTGAATCACCCCACAGATCCACCTTAAACCAAATAATCAATCACTTATCCTTCCTTTAGTACTCAGGAAAAAGTGATTTGCAGGCCCCCCCTTTTTTTTTTTTTTTAGGGAAGGGAATTTATATATAAATATCACAACTGCCCATAGAGTAAAAACAGTGACCGATGTCCCTGCTTACCTGAGCCTGGCTGATTGGTATGGCTCCTGCTCCTGCCACCGCCGTTTGATCGTCCTCCATTGTTGACAGGACAAACAGCGGCGTCTGTGCACTTTTATTTAATTTTCCCGGGCCGCTCACCGCTGTGAGGGCCGGAAATTACATCAGCCGCAGAGACCGCCCCTTCCTCCTGCGTTCCAGCGGCCGGAACCGGAAGCCGCGTCGCGCCGCTCGAGGCCCCGCCCCCGGTCGGAAATGACGCGCTCGCCATCCAAACCCGGAAGGCGTGCGGTCAGCAGAATAGACGCCGTTCGCTACTCTACAGCCCTGCCACCGGTCTGTAGGAGCGGGACCCTCGCAGCCTGGCTCTCGCCGAGCATGAAGAGGAGGGGGCACCGGAGAATCCCCCACACGTCAGGGAGGATGCTGGGCTGTCTTTTGAGGGAAAAAGCAACATCAACCCGGTATGCCCCATACTTTCACCACCTGGAGAAAGCGCAGCACACCCCTGGTTCCCTGCAGCGCTTCCACCATGGCGGAGGAAACACTACAACTGAGGCCATGGTGGAAGTGTCCGGTCTTTAAAGAAACTGACTGCAGTGTTTCCTGGGAAAGTGGGTGGAGCTGCGCTCTCTCCAGGTGCTGTCCTGAAAGACGAAGGGAGAAAAACCCATTCAGTGCACCCCTAATATAGGTATGATATGCAGATAAATAACACTATCACAGCCTGCTAGTGTTTACAGCCTGTTGTACTGCTCGTCTCCACGCATGCCATCAGCCACTGCCCTAAAGTATAATGGGCTGAGCAATAATGCCTGACCTGTCATAGAAATAATAAAAAATAAATCAAGCGCCTATAAAGTAATATGTCTCAAGATTACTGGTGATGTCTTACCTTCAGGAGGTGGTGTATTTTTATGGTATTTTCTTTAGTTCCATATCCTACTAGATCCAAATATACTGCAAAAAGCATTAGTGTAAACAACATTTTTAACATATTACCTGTAAGAGTCTGAAAGTTCCCTTTTCCAAAAATGTGTTTCTGATCAGGTGATTTTGTAGACATGATTAACTTATCCACAACTATCCAGTTAGGAATGCTGTGTACTAGAGCGACTGCTTCAGCGACCAAAAGTTCAGCTGGAGAAAAAGACAAGGCCATTGGTAAAGATAGTTTATGGAATTCTACTCTGCAATTCACATTGGATTCTAATGCTAACATTTATCATAAACACCAGCACTTACAGTATTCAAATAAAAATTCTCATTCAAGCGAAGCTAGCAGTCTTACCAGCAGAATGTAGAACTCATATGTATGGCTTTTAGAGGAAAATTGTGTAAACACTACAAATATTGTAAAATGAAAGCAGGGCCTCATAGGATAGAAGACCCCTTTCACACTGGTGTGCTTTTCAGGCAATTTAGTGCTAAAAATAGCGCCTCTAAAGCCCCTGAAAAGCACCTCTCAAGCCAACCCAGTGTGAAAGCCAGAGGGTTTTCACACTGGGGCGGTGCACTTGCAGGATGGGAGAAAAAAAATAAAGTCCCGCAAGCAGCATCTTTGGGGCGGTGGGGGAGTGGTGTATACACCGCTCCTTCACCACCCCTGTCCATTTAAATGAATGGGCAGCGCTGCCAAAATGCCTGAAAATCTCTTGGGCAGCGCCGCAACACGGGCGCCATTGACCCTTTATTCAGCCGCTAGCGGAGGTTAAAAGCGTCCCGCTATCGGCCGAAAAGCACCGCTATAACAGCGGTAAAGTGCCGCTAAAACTAGTGGAGCTTTACCGCTAATGCCCCAGTGTAAAAGGGGTCTAAAGCATGTTTATGAATTGTCATTCAACATTTTAAACATTGGATAATATTCCTATAAAGTTTTCATTTGCTATCGGACGATGATGCTTAGAATGGAGACAGATCTGTGATTGACATTGCTGGACACTGCCAGCAAGGTGTGCTCTGGAGACCAGTATTGCCATTCACAACAGATCACACAATCTGCAGTGTGGTGTGATTGATCTGTGGCGGTTTGTAAATACACAGCCAGAGCGTAAAAAAAAAAAAATAACGATGATGAATGCTCCCCTTCTTGGTGTGCCCCTATAGCAAGTGGCTTGCTATGAGGGCACACCCACAGGCATGCTCCCAAGCTGTGCTTCCTATGTCCAAAGACACACACAGCACAGCTAGCCGCCCCGCCCGGTCACAGTATTTGACTGACAGCAGTGGGAGCCCATGGCTCCTGCTGCCTCCACAAAGCCTGTGAGAGTGAAGCGAGCCACTACAGACGAGCACAGTGCTAAACTGAGTGAGGGTTCAAGTATAAAGGGCAGACTGATGCCTACAAAATGTTACCTTTATGCAGGGAATGCATTAAAGTAAAAAACGTTTAGGCTTTTGAACCACTTTACCCCTGCAGTGCCGAATGTTCAACACTGAAGAGGACCCAGCATGACTAGAGAGAATATATCTACAGAAACCAAGCTTGCAGGGTGTGGGACCCACTCCATTGCCTTAACTGAATTCATACTAAAGGAATGTCAGGAGTGTGTGATCTTCCTTAGGCTTCATGTACACATAGACTACTCTAACCGTCGGCTGAGGGGAAAAAGCAAAACGTGGTAAAAATCGGGCCACGATATGCTGTTGTCGGTCAAAATGTTCCTTTTCTGAAAGCGATTCTTCCAAGTTTAGGAGCTGTAGTGTGTATGAAGCCTTAGAAGGTTATGTTGCTATTGGCCAAATGCTACTCAATAGTCCTGTATATACCACCGACAAAATTTCTAGTAGTGAGTTCCGTTCCAGGGCTGCTTAAACACACGTGCCTGGTTTTAAATTTAGCTTTTCTATTATCTAACATTTCTTTTCGTTAGGGTAGGGGGTTGGAATTAAAGTGATACTAAAGTCTCTTTTTTTTTTAGTTAAAAATAACAAACTTGCTATACTTCACTCCTCTGTGTAGTGGTTTTGCACAGAGCAGCCCAGATCCTCCTATTCTTGGGTCCCTCTTCAGTGCTCCTGGCCCCTCCCCTCCGGTTGAGTGCCCCCAGAGCAAGTAGCTTGCTCTGGGGGCACCCGAGCCGCAGCTCCCTGTGTCCATTCAGACACAGAGCCGCGACCCAGCCTCACCCCCTTTCATAGGCTCACTAACTGGTTGTCAGCAGTGGGAACCAAAGGCGCCACACTATCGTCCAAGCCAAGATGGGGGCTTTATTAATAATTAATTATTATAAATAATGTAATATTTTTGTAAGGTTAGGAGTTAAAAAGTGCGAATGCGCATACAAACACACCAAAAACGCTCAAATCTGCCCGGTTCGAGCTACAAAAAAGTTCCAGAACTTTTTTGAGCCTTAGGCGTTTGGCTTCAGGCGACTTGGAATGGAGGTGTGAACCATAGAGAATTGATTTTTTTTTTCTCCTCCAGCATTTTGGAGCTTCAAGCTACAAAACGCTGAGGTGTAAATGAAGCCTTGTGTTTTGATGACAGCGCAACAAAGTCCTTCATGCTGCATCTTAACTGTCCTATCATCAAAATACACCTTCTACAGAGGTCAATTGCAGTGTACCTAAAACAGCATGCACCACAAACATGTGAGCCCAGGGATATGCAATTAGCGGACCTCCAGCTGTTGCACAACTACAAGTCCCATGAGGCATAGCAAGACACAGACAGCCACAAGCATGACACCCAGAGGCAGAGGCATGATGGGACTTGTAGTTTTGCAACAGCTGGAGGTCCGCTAATTGCATATCCCTGTTTAGCCCACGTTCACACTGATTCGGTGTGAATTTTATCCGTTTTGGTGTGCGATCTTGTGGTCCAGGGATGGGAGGTGAAGAACAAAACAAAGACTTGCAGAAAACTTACAGGAATTGTGTTACTTTAGGAGAGATAAACGTTTTGCATGCAGTTACCATTCTAGTCTATGGGACTAAAAAAAAAATCACACCAGACCCCTCTAAACTTGCAAAGGACCCTTTAAAAAAAAAAAAAAAAAAAAAAAAATTTGCATCAGAATCGCACTGCATATATAATTGGCCTCCTTGAAAACTGTTATTTCACTTGTCATTCGATTCCATGCGTTCTGGAACGCATCAGTGTGAGGCAGGACTAAGCCCTCGTTCACACCGATAGCGGCTTTGAAATCAAGCAACTTCATTGCACGAACTTCAGTGCACGATTTCAAAGACGCATGTCAGCGCCACTGCAAAGACATTTATGCAGCTTCATGCACAGATGTCCAAGCACGTTGCACCCAAAATCGCCAAAAGTAGCGCAGGAACTACTTTTTCAAGTCAATGCGGAACTGCAAAGTTAAGTGTCGCACCAATTCGAACACTGCCTTTGCAGACAATAGGGTGCCAGTTGACCTGTTAAATTGCATGACAAGTCGCACCGGTGTGAACGGGGGGCTAAGGGTAAGCCTAGGATCACACTGATGTGGTGCAAGCTAAATACAATTTACAATGCGATGTCAAGGAGCAGCTGGATGTGGTTCAGAAGCAATTCCTATGAGTTTTTTTAATGCAATTTGGTTACTAGTCTGTCTCTCTGGCCACGGGCAAGGGATGGGAGAGAAGGTACAAAAACTTAAAGAAAACTACTGGAGCCGTATGGTCATATCAGTAATAAGGATGAGCTCAGGCGTGTTCGCAACTCCACGTGCCTGCCAGGAAGCTGACACTCCGCAGTGCTAATTACAGGCAGTGAGACATTTCCCAGTCCGCGGCTGCACAGATTGGGAAATGTCTCACTGCCTGTGATTAGCACTGCGGAGTGTCAGCTTCCTGGCGGGCGCGGGCACATGGAGTTGCGAACACGCCTGAGCGCATCCTTGATAAGCAATCTGCATGTGATTTCCATTCAAGTCTATGTAGTTCTAAATGGCACTGCACTAAACTTGCATAAGACCCCTTCTAAAATCACATTGCATATATGTGAATGGCCTCCAAAAACTTGCATTGTGCGATTCCAGAACCCATCAGAAATCACATGAGTGTGAATCAGGGCTCAATGAGAAGTCCTCCATAGTGGAAGTAGTCCTCACAGCCCCCTCTAATGGTCATTATTATTATTACCAGTGGTATCATGCGGCTTCTTAGCCCCCCATTTAACATCTGGATGTACAATGAAAATCTTCTGCGTCCCATGGAGGGCGGGTGACTGAGAAAGCAGAAGCTCCTCCACATCCTCGTCTTCCTCCCCGTCGTTCGACCCCCCTCCATCCCAGCCCCCCGCTATCGGAGCCTTCCTACACGGCGTGCCCTTCCACAGAGTGCGGAGCCCCAAGGCGTCCAGCCGCTGAGGACCGAGGAACGGCACCACGTGACTGCTATACCGAGAGCAGCCCGGGGAGAAGGCGACCCTCCGCACCACGTGACATCCCCTCACCACCCCCAGCAGCCGGCGGAGGGACATCGTACACAAGCCCATGCTCCATGTGCGTCACGTGACCTGCCTCTTGCACCACGTGCTGAGGGGGCGGGGACTCTGGTCATGTGGTTGGGGTCATAACATATCTCCCTATATAGTACCAGTACCAGTGTAGATAGAGCGAGCGGAAACTCTCCTTACACTCCTTACAATTTAGGCTTCCTAGCCATCTGTTGTATTGCTCCATAGGCTCAAGCTACAGTTTACAACAATGATTACCTCAGATTATTGTCATCTATTTTTTTTTTAACCACTTTTACCCCCCTTCCTGATCAGGCCATTTTTTTCCCGTTACTTTAACCTCTTGCCGACCAGCCGTTGTCATTATACTGCGGCAGGCCAGCTGGTTACCGCAAATCGGTGTAGCTGTACATCGGCTCTTTTAAAAGCTAAGCGGGCACGTGCCCACTGCACAGCAGGGGAGCCGATGCACGTGGCTGGCGGCCGTGATGTCCACCGGCCACCTGCGATCGCTCCACAGAGAGCCAGAACAGGGAACTGTCAATGTAAACAAACAGATCCCCGTTCTGACGGGAGTAGAGAGAGATGTGCTGTTCCTAGTAATCAGGAACAGCGATCTGTCTCCTCCTCCAGTCACTATACTCCCCCCACGGTTAGAAAGAAGCTCCCAGGAAACACATTTAACCCCTTGATCACCCCTAGTGTTAAAGTGGTTCTAAATCCTTTAAAACCACTTTTCACTACAGGTAAGCCTATAATAAGGCTTTCCTGTAGGTACCGTGGATATCTCCTAAACCTCAACAGTTTAGGAGATATCCCCTGTTTCAGCATGTGCCTACGTCATCAGCACACGCTCACTGAAGCAACGGCTCATTCGTGCCATTGCTTCAGCTGACTTGCCGTTACCGGGGCTCCGGTGCGCTTGCGTGGGAGTGACGTCATCGCGGCTCTGGCCAATCACAGCGCCAGGGCCCGCGATATCCAGAAATAACTCCGGGTGACATGTCGCTGGGCAGAACAGTGTGCCGAGACCGCTGCGGGGGCTTCGATCCAAGGTGAGTATTTAATAATGAGCTAGTATGCTATGCATTATGCCTTTGTTTTGCAGGTTTGTTTTTTTTAATGGGTTTACAACCACTTTAAAGCGGTTGTATACCCACAAAAACAAACCTCAAAGGCATAATGAGCTAGTATGCAGTGCATACTAGCTCATTATGAAATACCTCAGAACAAAGCGCCGGCATCACCTCCCAGTCACCGCTAAGGAAGCTGACATGTTCCTTCAGAGCTTCTTCCGGGTTCGCAACTCCAACGCTGTGAGTGGCCGGAGGCGCAATGATGTCACTCCTGCTCATGCGCGCGGGAGCCCTCTTTCTGGCAAGGAGCTCTGATTTTCCGGCAGCATCCGCCGAACCTTCAGAGCGCATGCGCCACTGACGTCATCGACTGCATGCAAGGTGAATATCTCCTAAACGGTGCAAGTTTAGGAGATATTTATTTTACCTACAGGTAAGCCTTATTATAGGCTTACCTGTAGGTAAAAATGTTAAAACGGAGAATACAACCGCTTTAACCCTTTCCCTGTCAGTGTCATTTATACAGTAATCAGTGCATTTTTATTGCACTGATCGCTGTATAAATGTCACTGGTCCCAAAAAACTGTCTGATCTGTCCGTTGCAATGTCACGGTCCTGCTAAAAATCGCTGATCATCACCATTACTAGTGTAGCCATGCTTTGCTAATTTATGCATTGCAGTAGGTTATAAGTAGGAGTTTGGCTCCCTCTAATGTCCTTTCTATTTAATGTTATTAAGACTTTAGTTTGGTTTCATTAAAGCCATGCTCCAAAGCATTGTGGGAGATGTAGTGAATGAGTAAGTGACTCATGGGCTTAAACTCAGTCTAGGAACTACCTACCCACAATGCCCAGTTCACCTACCCACAATGCCAGGTCAAAGAACAGCCTGCTGGGTAGTGACATAAAAGGAGCAGCGTGGCCATTCTTTCGGCCTCTTGGGACGTCATTCAAAGCCTGCCTGCAGAGAGGTCTTTGTGTGACCGACAGACTGCGGCCTGGAAGGCGCAGAGCGGAATCGTTTGGCCTCTGAGGAGTTCCAGAGCACAGTCAGCTGGACCAGCGTGTGAATGGACTGGAGGATCCAAGATTTCCAAAGGTTTCCTGCATTACAGTTACATCAGCCATCAGAAGGAGCCCTGCGGTGTGAAGGCGCCAGCTTGGATCGGGACTGAGATACCAGTAAAGGAACCTTGCAAGCATCTGGGGCTGTTGTGGTGAGCGGGCACTTGCCCAGATCAATATAGTGTACTGTTGCCGTGTTACGTAGTTACAGACTGCTGATGGGACTTGTAGTCCCACAGAAGTATTCTCATTCATCCTTAGCCTGCTTACAGCGGAACTGCAGGGTTGCTTTTCCACGTGCTATAAAGTTGCAACACATCCACTGCTAAGGAGGAATTTTAATAAGTGCCATTTGTCACAAGTACAAAACTATCAGTGCATTATTCATTCTACAGTCTACTGCTACTTGTTTCCCTGTTTGGATTTACAAATAAATTGTTGTGTGATTTTCATTGACTACATCACTTTACACTATGGAACCCGAGGTGTCAGAGGTAAGAGAGGATCTGCAGAGTCGGGGTAGCCAGTGGGGTATTGAGTTAATCAGCAGCCCCTACGGGGGTACCGCTACACTAGTAAAAAAAAAAAACATGAATAATAAAAATGCCATAAATCTATCCCCTATTTTGTACACGCTATAACTTTTGCGCAAACCAATCAATATACGCTTATTGCATTTTTTTTACCAAAAATATGTAGAATACATATTGTCCTAAGCCGATGAAGAAATTTGTTCTTTTTTTTTGCATATTTATTATAGCAAAAAGTAAAAAACATTTTTTTTTTCCAAAATTGTCTGCTTTTTTTTGTTTATAGCGCAAAAAATAAAAACCACAGAGGTGATCAAATACCACCAAAAGAAAGCTCACTTTTTTTTTTTAGGTTAACAAACACATTAAAGCGGAGTTCCACCCAAAAATGGAACGTCTGCTTTTCCGGTTCCTCCCCCCCTCTCTGGGAGACACAGGTCCCAGAAGACAGCAGGGACCAGTCAGGACGCGCAGTGTGACTCGCACATGCACAGTAGGGAACAAGGCTGTGAAGCTGCAAGGCTTCACTTCCTGATTCCCTTACTGAAGATGCCGGCACCTGCACCCGGAGCCGAGGGACAGATCGGCTTCGAGTGAGGACATCGCGGGCGCCCTGGACAGGTAAGTGTCCATATTTTAAAAGTATTTGTAGCTGCTGACTTTTAATTTTTTTATTTTTTTTTCGGCGGAACTCAGATGTAAGAATTCACTTGAATATATTTTTTTAAAGTTTAATGTCACTTTAACCACCTCAATACAGGGCACTTTCACCCCCTTCCTGCCCAAGTCATTTTTCAGCTTTCAGTGCTGTCGCACTTTGAATGACAATTGCGCGGTCATGCAACACTGCACCCTAATGAAATTTTTATCATTTTTTCCCCACAAATAGAGCTTTCTTTTGGTGGTATTTGATCATCTCTGCGGTTTTTATTTATTGTGCTATAAACAAGAGAAGAGGGACAAGTGTGAAAAAACGCAATATTTTTTACTTTTTGCTATAATAAATATCCATTTTTTAATTTTTTTTCAAACAAATTTTTTCCTCAGTTTAGGCCGATATGTATTCTTCTACATATTTTTGGTAAAAAAAAATCGCAATAAGCATATATTGATTGGTTTGCGCAAAAATTATAGCGTCTACAAAATAGGGGATAGATTTATAGAATTTTTATTATTTATTTTTTTTTTACTAGTCATGGCGGCGATCTGTGACTTTTATTGTGACTGCGATATTGAGGTGGACATATCGGACACTTTTGACACATTTTTGGGACCATTCACATTTATACAGAGATCCGTGCTATAAAAAAATGCACTGATTACTGTGTAAATGACTGGCATGGAAGGGGTTAACACTAGGGAGTGATCGAGGGGTTAAATGTGTGTCCTAGGGAGGTGATTCTAACTGTGGGGGGAGGGTACTGACTGGAGGAGGTGACCGATCGGTGTCCTTATGTACAAGGGACACACCATCGGTCTCCTCTCCTCTGACAGAACGTGGATCTGTGTGTTTACACACACAGATCCACGGTCCTGCTCAGTTACTGGGCAATCGCGGCCGCCGGGCACGCGCATCGGGTCCCCAGTGACGCGGCGGGCGCGGGCCCCTTAACATTGGCAAAGGAGCTGGTCACTAAAAAGTGCCAATGTACCTATTCCCTACAAAGAAGCTAGTAAATACTTACTTCTGCTGCTTGCAGCACCTACAGTTGCTGTGATGAAAAGGAATCACTGACTGAAGTCTCTTTACAAACTGTTCATTCCAGCAGTGTATGTTACTTCTGTGTCCTTAAAGCAGAACTTCAATTGATATTGGTTATTTTTAATCCTTATGCTGCTAGCATTAATAATTAGATAAGAAAGAATATAATATTTCTGCCATTACTCAAGATTGCCACATCCAAAAATTCTGGGGGGGCGGGGGTGTTTAAAGTGATTTCTCAGCAAAAAAAAGCATGGAGACATGGATGGATGGATGAGTTTGCTTTGGATATTAAAAATGAATTAAATGGTGTTTTTGGTTTGTGGTGCTCAGATGCAGCGTATTTCTGCTTTAAAAGAGAAGTATGGCCAAAGCTCCAGGCTCTTGAAGGACCCTGACCATATTGTTTTGGTCCACCCAGCTGACTGATTGACAACTGGCTTTGTCTTTTAGCATGTGCTAAAAGCTGAACCCAACTGTGTCCACCCCCTCTCCAGCCTGGCCCTCCAGTGAGAAGTAACGGGACAGAGTGGAGAGCAATGACTCAGTATGCCCCGGGTTGATAATGTCACAAGCTATTAAAGAACTGTCAAATGGTGGGAGCCTTCGGCGCGAAAAGAGCTTTTTTTTTTTCGGGTCAGCGGTGGTGGCGGGCCTCGTGATTGATGATGGCTCTACACCGGGGGGACTTTTTTGTTTTTTTAATAAAGGAATTGACAAAAACTGTTTGTCTTTATTTCTTTTTTACACTTTTTTTGGTGAATAAATAGGGGTGCAATTTACCATTACTCATTCACATGAGGGGGGCTTCCAGATTCCGATAAGCTCCCCACCTGCAGACCCCCACAAGCACTGGGCAGGGTTGCGGGGAAGAGGCCCTTGTCCCCATCAACACGTGCTTTGGGACATGTTGAAGGCATGTGGCCTGGTATGGTTAAGGAGAGGTGGTCGCTTGCTCATTCCCCCCTCCTTTCCTGGCCTGCCAGGCTGCATGCTCGGATAAGGGTCTGGTATAGACTTAGGGGGAGTGGCTGGGTGCCCACGCCATTTTTAAAAAAAAATTTTGGCATGGGGTTCCTCTTAAAATCTGTACCAGACCCCAAAGGGCTTGGTATGGATTGGGGGAGGGCCCCCACACTGCTTTCTTTTTCAGATTGAATTTGTGTACAAAAATGATGACGTGCGATTCAGATGCATTCCCACAGAAGACAATAGCCAGGAATTCACATCTGAAGCACACCGCAGTGCTCAGAAGACGCACAGGACTCTTTTTCAATTTGCACTGCCGCTGCACCGCATATATGCCTTGGCTCCATAGAGAAGGCTGCCGCTTCACATGTCATACCAATCACATACCTCCCAACTTTTTGGGATGGGAATGTGGGACACCTATCAGCAAAAGTATGCAGGCATAGGGCACACCCCTTGCTGCGCCCCCTTAAAGGAGAATTGTACAAAAAAAACATTGGTTAAACCCACAAGTGCTTTTTTTTACCACTACTATTCCTTTATACTGGCTTTTGGAATTTACAAATGCAGCAATTTAGAAATCAGATGAAAGGTTTAGCGCTGGGAAACACTTTAAGATAGATAAAATGTGCATTTTATATACATCTAAATAGATCAGACCAAAATGAGGGACAAACGAGGGACAGAGGGACATTGCTCCAAATCAGGGACAGTTGGGAGGTATGCAATCAGATGGTATTCAAAATGCATATAATACACATATATGTGGACGGAGCCTAGGCAGATCGCTGACTGCTTAGTTCTGAATCTTAGAGCCGGAGGGGAACAGCTGCAATATCACAGCAATGCTGCAGCATCATAGCGAGTATGGATGTCTTTTTTTTTTTTAATAACCTCGTACATCTCCTTTAAGGCCGGGTTCACACTGGGGCGGTGGGCGCGTCAGCGGTAAAAAGCTGCTATTTTTAGCAGCGCTTTACCGTCGTTTTAGCGGCGGTATTCAGCCACTAGCGGGGCAGTTCTACCCCCCACTAGCGGTCGAAAAAGGGTTAAAACCGCCCGCAAAGCAGATTTTAATGGTCAGGAGCGGTGTATACACCGCTCCTTCACCACTCCAAAGATACTGCTAGCAGGACTTTTTTCAGCGTCCTGTTAGCGCACCGCTCCATTGTGAAATCCCTGGGTCGGTTTGCAGACGCTCTTTTTAGCACAATATCGCCTGCAAAACGACCCAGTGTGAAAGGGGTCTAAGTGATGTAGGGATCAGTGGGAGGAGCATACATGTTTATGTTCACATGACAGGTGTAACCTCTAACGAGCAGGGTCCTCTGATTCCTCCTGTATTAAATTGTATTGTAACTGTAATGTTTGCCCTCATGTTGTAAAGCGCCGCACAAACTGTTGGTGCTATTATTATTATTATTATACAGGATTTATATAGTGCCAACAGTTTACGTAGCGCTTTACAACTTGAGGGTAGACAGTACAAATACAATACACTTTGATACAGTAGGAATTAGAGGGCCCTGCTCCTTAGAGCTTACGATCTAAGAGGGAAGGTCAAGAGATACAAGAGGTAATAACTGTGGGTGATGTGCTGATTGAGAAGATAAATGTACAGTTGTTAGGTGGGGGCCAGATAGGCTTCTCTGAAGAGATGAGTTTTCAGGGATCGTAAAAAGTGGAAAGTTGACAAAGTAGGAGAAAATCGGACGGATTGGGGTAGAGCATTCCAGAGGATGGGGGAGGCTCTGGAGAAGTCCTGAAGGCGAGCATGGGATGAGGTGACAAGGGAGTTTGAGAGCAGGAGGTCTTGGGAGGAGCGAAGAGAACGATTAGGTTGGTATTTTGTGACTAGGTTAGAGATGTAGCTGGGGGCCAGGTTGTGGATGGCTTTGTAAGTTATAGTTAGTATCTTGAATTTAATTCGGTGACTGAGTGGCAGCCAATGGAGGGATTGGCAGAGGGGTGTAGCAGACGCTGAGCGGTTTGTGTGGTGGATGAGCCTGGCAGCAGCAATCATGACGGACTGAAGTGGGGATAGCCTATTTAGAGGTAAACCAATGAGGAGGGAGTTGCAGTAGTCGAGGCGGGAGATGGCCAGGGAGTGGATTAGAAGCTTTGTGGTAACATTGGTTAGGAAGGGGCGTATCTTGGAAATGTTGCGAAGATTGAGGCGGCAAGCTTTGGATAGTGATAGAATGTGGGGTCGAAAGGTTAGTTCAGAGTCCAGGATTACACCTAGGACCCTGGCGTGGGGAGATGGGTTGATAGTTGAGCCGTTGATATTGACAGGGAAATCAGGGGAAGTGGCACCTGAGGGAGGAAATATCATGAGCTCGGTTTTGGATAGATTGAATTTGAGGAAGTGATGTGACATCCAGGCTGATATGTCTGCTAGTAAGTTGGTAATGCGTGAGGAGACAGATGGAGAGAGCTGGGGGGTGGAGAGATAGATTTGGGTGTCATCAGCGTAGAGATGATATTTAAAGCCGTGGGAGGCAATCAACTGACCCAAGGTGGTGTAGATTGAGAAAAGGAGAGGTCCAAGAACAGAACCTTAGGGGAAAAAGGAAGAGGAAAGGAGGAAGTAGAGTTGTAAGTGACACTGAAGGAGTGGTGGGATAGGTAGGATGAGAACCAGCGAAGAGTATAGTCACGGAGACCAAAGGAGTGGAGTTTTTTGAGGAGGAGGGGGTGGTCCACTGTGTCAAAGGCAGCAGAGAGATCCAGGAGAAGTAGTACAGAATAGTGTCCATTGGCTTTAGCCATTAGTAGGTAATTTGAGAGTTTAAGGAGAGCAGTTTCCGTGGAGTGTTGAGGGCGAAAACCGCACTGGAGGGGATCAAGAAGTTTATTCATGGTCAGATGGTCGCTTAGTCGATTGTAGACCAGTCTTTCAAGATGTTTGGAGGAGAAGGAGAGTAAGGAGATGGGACGTAAGTTGTGGAGATTGGTGGGATCCAGTGAGGGCTTATAAATGGTGCTATATAAATCCTGTATAATAATAATAATCATTTTAAAGCTGACATTTTGGTATGGCAATTTTTAAACAGTTGCATTGGTCCAGCTTGAACCAATGTAGGTATGTATGTGCCATACTTGTGGGATCTCTCTAGAAGCTGGAAATCATTGTAGTAGGCGTCACTACTACACTGATCTCCATCAGCTTCCAAGTCCGGTGCTGAGCAGCTGCCCTGCAGCATTGTGAACAGGGGTCTTGTTCAAAATACCAATCATTTTGTGCAGATCACTGGACATTCTTACAATAATCATTGGAAGGCTTTGAGACAAGTAAAGTTGAGAGTAAAAAAGGTCTTGTAGATCTGGGGAGTTATTCATTCCCTAGGAGCTTTCAGATCATTAGATAACAAACCTAGTCCCCTACTCATCCTCTACTGTGGTTTTTTTTTTCAGCTTCTCATGCATTGTTGCATGCTGTCTGCACATCCTTTTCAAAGAGCAGCTGCTATTGGCTGAGCAGAATCCAGCTAGCATCAGTCTGCTGTTTCCACATCCCTGAAGACAATATAGACAACCGCATGCCTTGTACTCTGCAGAAATCCCAGCTTTATAGAAGAATTCTCCCTTTGCTTGGTGGATTATGTAAGGATGGCTGCTGTCAGTCAATCTCAGCCTCTGCGCCAGCCGTGCCTCTACCATTCACGTAGTAAAGGTAGTGTACTGGTACAGGTCTGCATGTTGTGTACAATGCAAGGATTGCTGTTAGTGTTGTTGGCTTAGCCTCTTTATGTCTGCAGAACAAAGCATTAGGCAAGTAATGTTACTAATGTCATTAGCTTTAGTAGAGAATCAGGAAGAATACATGATTACCTCTTAAGATGTAAAAAAAAAAAAAAACACGCTTTTTATGTCATCTGTCATGATATTGTATGTCATCTGCTAGTGATCACAAAAAAAAAATATATATATATATATTTTTTTATTTTATTTATTTATATTATATATATTTTTTTCTGATTAATTTCAATATAATTACATATACAGTATATATTTTTGCATCCAGTTTGTCCTCATATCTACCATGCATTAGCCATATTCAACTTCTCAAAGGAACTTACACTATTTAGACACACATGTGATAAATTACTGTGTCGGCTAATAAATACGGTAAAACCCTTGATTGCGAGCATAATTTGTACCAGAAGCATGCTTGTAATGCAAAGTACTTGTATATCAAAGCGAATTTCCCCATAATAAATAATGGAAACTCAAATAATTTCGTTCCACAACCATTTATTCATAAGTCTTTCAGTTTATAGTCCATATAAAAAGATTATAGCAATGTGACCAGGTTGTGTAAACATAAAATGTCCATCCACAAATGGCAGCCTCCACAAGGGGATTAGAAGCAAAATCCAGCAGGAGCTACAGAGTATAAAAGAGAAGAGAGACGCCTCTAAGGCCACTTTCACACTGAAGTGGTGGGTCCGTTAGCCGATAAGCGCTGCTAGTTTTAGCAGGGGCGCTTTTAATTCCCCATAAGGGGTTAAAAAGGGGTTAAATGCGCCCACTTAGCGCTGCTTTCAAAGCACTTTTAAGGCGCTTTGAAAGTGGCGCCCATTCATTTCAATGGGCAGGGGTGGTGGAGGAGTGCTATATACACTGCTCCCGCACCGCCCCAAAGATGCTGCTTGCAGGACTTTTTCTTTCCATCCTGCAAGCGCACTGCCCCAGTGTGAAAGCAGTCGGGCTTTCACACTGGGGCTGCAATAGAGGTAGTTTACAGGCACTTTACAAGTGCTATTTTTAGCATAAAAAAGCCTGTAAAGCACCTCAGTGTGAAAGTGGACTAAGTGTAGCAATATGGTTACATTTAATGAAGGTACAACAATTAGCAACTCACATGGTTGATGATTACAAGAGTCACTTCTAAGTATGCAGGCTTCCAGGGTAAAGCTGTCTGCAATCGTGACCGGAAAGACTACCCTGCAGTAGAGCGATCTGAAAGCGAGGCTGGAATCGCTCGTGGATCGCAGCGTGGAAAGGGACAAAGTCAATGGCGTTAAGGAGGATGGTCTATATGGACCTTTTTTTCCCCCGGAGGCCTGTATACTTAGATGTGCCTGTTTTAATCATCAACCATGTGAGTTTCTAAATGTTTCACCTTAATTAAATGTAACTATAATGCTACACTTAGAAGTGCCTCTCTTCTCTTTAATACTCAGTTGTGACATGACGCTACTTGTATATCAAAACATTGCTTGTATATCAAGCCGTTATTTATGTTACTCTCAAACCAAGGTTTTACTGTATATGTTTTTATTGGTATCTTTTGCTCATTTCATAGTAACCGTCAATGTGAAGAAACCTTTGTGGCCAATACAAATGAGCTGTAAGCAGGTAGCTCTGGAGATGTTTTCACTATCTTCACAGCTTGATATTGTCATCCGAGGTGAAGTAGAGCAGGTGAGTTATGTCTGATTTAATATCTAACACCTATAGGAGAAAAAGATAACTGTTTAAATGAGTGGACTTATTCAGACTTACAGTATTTTATCATACATAGTTAAATGGCTGTGATAGGTGTAGAAGCGCACAGTTATGGTTCTAAGCTGATCCATTAGAAATTCTCAACCATAGTTCTACATAACTGTTGAGTTCCTCCAGAGTTTTCTAGAAGTTCCTTAAAGCGTAACAATACTCACCTTTGCTCCAACGATGCGGCATCCCCAAGCTCCCTGCCCAGCTGCTGATCCAGAAGCTGGCGACTTCCGGATCTTGATCACCGGCCACTGTCTTTGACCGGGTGGGGGTGACGTCACTCTCACACATGCGTGGCAGTTTAGTCAGATTTAGCATTTTTAAAATTTGTACAGTGAGAAGTGCGTATGCGCGGCTCACTGTACAAGAGCGGACAGGCCGGTAAGCAGCTTTAACGCAGAAAAGACAAAGCATGTCTCTTCTTCATTAAAAATCCCTGTCCGACAATCTTAATTCTATAGCCCATTCTCTTAAAGTTCCACTTTAAGCTGTGAATGATTGAACTCAAAACTTTGATAATGCCTGCATAGTTTCAGGGCCAACGTCACTTGGCAATGCCAGCGGCATGAAACCAGTGATCTTTTTAGCTACTTGTAAAGGGGGCACGCTTCCCACTGTCCACCAATGTAAGGGACATTGTTTCCAATGACCCATGGTAGATTGATTTTTAGAAGGGGTTCCCTGGGGCCTAATATTATTTTTAGGTTGCTCTAGAGTAAAAATTTTGAGAAAGGCTTGGGTCAAAGAAAACCGACGGACTTGCTGTGTAAAAAGAAGAGTGGTAAAATACAATCATTATTGGGACGATATTGATAAACTGATCCACAAACTCACTGATATTACCCTGGACAAGTACTTTGTACTGTCATTCGAAAGTACCTTAAAACCTTTTTGTCTTTTAACATTCGATTTTGGAATTAATGCAATTTTCCAAACGAAAACCACATAGACTGTTAGAAATGTGTTTATTCGAGAAAAAAAATTCCATCCTGTTCCTTCTAATTTTCTTGTAATTGTGGTCGAAAACCCATATCAATTTGACCCCACTAACGATTAGAAAATCGAATGAACGTTATTAAAACAAAAACATTTCGGCAGAAATTCTACTGGTGTACATCCAGCTTAACAGCCACAATTTGGGTTGCTAAAGATAACTAGAAACATGACAAGTCATAGAGCAAGCAAAAGAAAAGATTAGTTGGTTTAACGTCCTACTAACAAATCTTTTTTTACACAAATTATAACCTTTCTCAAAACTAATTAATTAAAGAGGAGGTCCAGTCAAAAAAAAAAAAATTAAAAGTCAGCAGCTACAAATACTGCAGCTGCTGACTTTTAATTGGACGCTTACCTGTCCCAGGGTCCAGCGATGCGGGGGATCGAAGCCCCGCTCGTCTCCCCCTCCGTTCAGCGGCGCCGGCATTGCAACTGTGGGCGCCGGGCTATGGCTTCACAGCCTGCCACCCACTGCTCATGCGCGAGCGGCGCCGCGCGACGTGATTGGCCGCTCAGTCACCTGGGACCTGTAATGGGTCCCAGATGATTGACAAAAGGGAGGCAGCAGAGCTGAGCCCTTCCTGTGCCGAGGGGGAAGTGATGTCACCAGCCCAGGCACTGGAAGAGGCAGACTACAAGGGACCCCCTAGCAACAGGCATTTAGAGGTAAGTAAAAAAAAAAAAAATATCCAAATTTTTTTTGTATTTTTTTTTTAGGATTTTTCGTGTAGTTTTTTTTTTGGATGGAACCCCACTTTAACTAGATGGTATAGAAACATTTAATTTCTAGGTAAGGTAACACTGCATATTTTTCTAACCAGCTTCAAGAGCAAGTTGCAGATGATGTAAGCTTTGAAGAATCCGACATATTTCACACACTGGGTGAGTTTAAATTTACAAATCTGATACTTTTATGAAGGGTTTGTAATTATGAACAGAAAGGGTAGCAACAGTTCCGGAGTCAGGTGTAACTCTGATCAAGCTACAAGTAATAAGGAACATTTCAGGAAAGGGCTTGTTACCTTAGGCAAGCCATACACTATACAACGTTCTTGTAAAGTTTTCTTTTAGATTTACCAAAACCATATAATGAGGTCAAACCTAAACACTTTCAATTTGTATGCAATTAGGAAGGCCCTTGCACGACATAGTTGAAGGTATATCTAAAGGAAATTGAATAAGAAAATTGTATAATGTATGGCCAGCTTAACACATATCCCAATATAAAGGACCACTGTAAGAAAAAGAATGTGCCTACAATTCATGTACTGTCAGCTTAGCTTGTCCACACGTGACCTTGTAGGGGTTCCCTTCAGGCAGATAATAAATGCTTCTTATTATTGAAAATGTTTTTTATTGGACACAAAAGTTTTTCAGCTTATGAGAAAATCAACTGTTACCTTTTCTATATAGAAAAGGGAATGAATATTTAAAGCAACACTAAGGCCTCATGCCCACTGGGGCTCTTGCAAACACTGTTATAGGGCGTACACACGGTCGGACTTTGTTCGGACATTCCGAGGATTTTTTCCAACGGATGTTGGCTCAAACTTGTCTTGCATACACACGGTCACACAAAGTTGTCGGAAAATCAGATCATTCTGAACGCGGTGATGTAAAACACGTACGTCGGGACTATAAACGGGGCAGTAGCCAATAGCTTTCATCTCTTTATTTATTCTGAGCATGCGTGGCACTTTGTCCGTCGGATTTGTGTACACACGATCGGAATTTCTGACAATGGATTTTGTTGTCGGAAAATTTTATCTCCTGCTCTCAAACTTTGTGTGTCGGAAAATCCGATGGAAAATGTCCGATGGAGCCCACACACGGTCAGAATTTCCGACAACACGCTCCGATCGGACATTTTCCATCGGAAAATTCGACCGTGTGTACGGGGCATTGGGTGCATTTAGGCACATCAAGCACTTGAGCGTTTATTCATTACATTGGCCAGAATATTAATTTATTTTGACCCGTGAAATGAAGCGCGAAATGCACCAAGCGCTTAGGTACGTTTAGATGCGCAGAACGCATTTTTTGCCCAAAAGTGTCTGTCTTAAACGCACAATTGATTTTTTTTTTCCTGCCTCCAAACACCTCTGCCACGAAACTCCTGTAAATGCCTATGTGTGCATGAACGCATAGGCTACACATAGAGGGGCATTTAGAAAAAAAAGTCAAACACCTTTAAAACAGGCGTTTTTGAGCTCAAGTGTGCATGAGGGCTAAAGAATATCCCCATTCTCCAAATGTAATTCATACACAACCACTACTTAAAATTATTTTAAAAGCAGAAGGTTTTTTACCTTAATGCATTCTATGTCTTAGGGTAAAAAACCTTCTGGGTGCAGCCCCCTATTATACTTACCTGAGCCCCATCTCAATACAAATGTGCATGAGAGCAGCTGCTCTCCCGGGTCTCTCTCTCATTGGCTCACACAGCAGCCATTAGCTCCCGCTGCTGTCAATCACAGCCATTGAGCTAATGAGGAGCGAGTTGGGGGGGGGGGGGGTGAAGCTATGCTCTGTGTGTGAATGGACAATGTTTATTTACAGGAGCGTGGCTCGGTAATGAGCCTGCTTGAATGCCCCCATAGCAAAACCCTTGCTTTTAAGGGCACTCAGCAGGAGGGAGGAGCCAGGACCACCAGCGGGGACCTAAAAGAAGAAGAGGATCGGGGGCGAGTACCAGCCATTTTTGAGTTTATTAAAAGTCAGCAGCTACAAAAAGTGTCCCACAATCCAGAGATGTGGCCACCCAAACTCTCGGCTCTCTACCTCTTCTCTCCCTGGCACCAACATTGCAAGTGTGGGCACCCGACTGTGACAGTTTGCGGCTTCACAGCCGGGTGCGCACTGTGCATGCCCGAGTCGCACTGCGCCTCCTCAATGGTCGGCAATCTTCTAGGACCTGTGACGTGTCCCAGCAGGTGGCAGGGAGGGAGGGGGAGAAGAGAACTTCCGCTCAAGCCTCCTAGGTGGCCCAAGCCAAACTGGGAGCAGGTACCTGTTAAAACTAGGTACCTGCTCCCCACCAAAAAAATGACATGCCAAATGTGGCATAGAAGGGGGTAAGGAGTGTTTAAAGTGGAACTTCCACTTTTGGGTGGAGCTTCGCTTTAACATACAGTTCAGGCTGCTTGCCTTTGTTTTAGAATATTCCCTTCAGGCTCATTTACATGTGCAACAAAAGCTGGCCAATGACAGGCAGTTCTTTTTTTCATTCAGCCACTGGGATTCTTCCATCCACACAAACAAGCTGGATGGAGGAATCCCCCCCACTGGGACATTGTATTCTGATAGCGGGAATCGCTACTGCCAGAATACACTATGGGGTTGATTTACTTAAACTGGAAAGTGCAAAATCTGCTGCAGCTGTGCATGGTAGCCAATCGGCTTCTAACTTCAAGCGGAGTTCCACCCAAAAGTGAAACTGAGCTTTTGGGGAGGAGGAGGGGAGCAGGTACCCGATTTTGACTGGTAACCGCTCCCACTTCCGTTCCGGTCACCTTAGGCAATCAGAAGGGGAAGCTCTCCCTCCCAAAGTCTTCTGGGACACATGAAAGGTCCTAGAAGACTTCGGGACCAGTCACAGAGCGCAGCGCCACTCGTGCATGCGCAGCGAGTACCCGGCTGTGAAGCCGCAAGCTGTCACAGCCGGGAGCCCACAGTAGAGATGGCGCCGCCGCCAAGGGAGGACACAGGGAGAATAAAGCGCTGGTAAGTGCACCACTAGATCGTGGGATAGGTGAGTGGCTGTTTATTTAAAGTCAGCAGCTACACTTTTTGTAGCTGCTGACTTTTACCAAACAAAATAATGACTGGAACTCGGCTTTCAGATTGTTCAATTAGGCTTTGGCAGAGCTGCACCAGATTTTGCACTCTTTAGTTTTAGCAAATCAAGCCCACTGATTAACAGCTGCAGCCACCGATCAACAAAAGTTTTCCAGCACAGACAGAAGTCAGATGATCGAATTCTGTCGATTGTGGAAGAACACGCACTGATTAAAATTTGATCTGTCTATGGCCAGCCTAATATTGCTTCCACTCTGGTGGATTGCTTTTTAAAGGATGTTTGACAGGCGATATCTCACCTCACCTCTGCATGCCTCTATTATATCTCAAACTGCCCAACCACTGCAGCCACATCCAGGGCAGTTATGGCGCAGCCCTATTTTTGAATGGGTTGCATTTGATGACACTGCCTGCTAAATTTGAATTGCCAATTATTTTTTTTTACATAGCCACAAAGGTAGGTGTCTTGGCTAGTTAATGTATACAACCCTGAGTGGAAGCATTTGTGTGTTTAGGTGGTCAGGTTGCTGTAAAACCGCAGCTGCCTATTCCTGTTTTTTGAATGTACAAACTAAATATATTATAAACGAATAATCCTTGCCTGCTAATTTTTAGGTTCAGAACTTCTTGAAAGAATGAAAGAGTGTTTGACCCACTTACCTGAACCAACACCGTGTCTAGAGGTAATGCTTAACTGAATAGACTAAAAAGAAATGTTTCTGACTGAACACTGATATTGCTACTTATATCATTGCTGGCTTATTTCTCTGACTGCAGTAGTATGAAAAGAAAAAAAAACAACTGTCCTGTGTAGTAAATTCCTGAAAACATTTCAGAATTAAAATGTAATGGAATTTATTATCTCAAGAGAATAAGCATTCCGAGTCTAAAGTCGGCCCTAGACAGATCAAAATTCATCCAATTCAGCAGGAATCGGACAAATTTTGATTAATCTATGGACAGGCTGGTTGTACTGAAGTTTATCTATCGATTGACTTCAGTACAACCAGCCTGTCAGGTTGTTTTCGTATAATCACTGCTGGTGGCAGTGGCGTATTCTATAGGCGTGGAAACCTTCCGCTTTCGGAATACAATCGCGCAGCATGAGGCATTCCTCCTTTAACACTGACTGTGTTGATGGGGAAATCGCGCAACTCGTGGTTGAAGGAGAGAAAATTGCATTGTCTAAAGCCTCGTACACGCGATCGGATTTTCAGCATGGAATTGTGTGATGACAGACTGTTGGCCTAAAATCTGACCGTTACTACGCTCATCAGACAATTGTTGTCCAACTTTCCGCCAACAAATGTTGGATGGCAGGCTAGTAAATTTTCAGCGGACAACAGTCTGTTGTCAGATTTTCCTATCATGTGTACACAAGTCCACCACACAAAAGTCCAAAGTACAAACGCGCATGCTCGGAATCAATGCTCACCAAACATGAGCAGAAGGCGCCCAAAGGGTGGCGGTCAAGAGCTGAAATTAAACGTAGTATGTCACTACGTTCGTGTTTGTTGGCCAAGAATTGTGTACCGTTTGTATGCAAGACAAGTTCACGGCACAGGCGCTTCGGACAAAAGTCTGACGCTTTGTCTGCCAACAATCCGATCGTGCATACGAGGCTTAACTTTCATTTCATTACTTTTCACCAGTAACCTCTGATTGGTAACTGTAGTTATTTCCCCTCTCTTCCTGTCATGGGGACAATAAAGTGTCCCTCCCTGATAGAGATGTGAATAAATCAATTAAAAAAATCTGACCTATAACTTCTCTATTTCATCCAAAGTAAAACAAAAAAAATGTTGTGGATTAAGTTTGTCTTTTATTGATGACAATTATAATCACAACCCAGTGGCGGCTGGTGCTCAATTTTATTTGGGGGGGGGGGCGGCAAACAAACCTGGCCCCCTCACTCGTACTACCCCTCCCGGATGGGAAGGCAGTGATCCATGGCCTTACCTTATCCTTAGCTGTCAATCTTGATGAGCAGGTATTTAGGGGAGCCCCCCGGCTTGATGCTGTTGCTTGGCTCCGGGCGGCCTCCTCTCGCTGTTGCTGCGGTAGGGGTGCGGGGAGGAGGATGATGACGAGGTGGTGGTGTTGGTTGGGTCTGGGGTAGGGCTCCTGAAAGAGGCTGTTGCTCCCCCTCCGCCCCTCCACCTGCTGCACATGGCCCGCAGCTTGCAGAGGGAAGAGCCGGGGCCGTTGCTTCTCCTCCCAGCTGAACAGGAAGAGGTTCCTGAGACCTGATTGGCCGGGAGCCCTATGACTCCCTGGCCCAGTGGGTCTCAGGACCCACTTCCTGATTGGCCGGGAGGAGAAACAGGAAGACATTAGGGAATATTAATTCGCTAATGTGACAAAACTGGGTGGGCTCGGGGAGCAGTGCTTACACCTTGGGCCCACCCTTTTTGATACCAATTAGAGCCTCAGGCTCTAATCATGTGCTTCAAAAAAAGATCCAACATGGAAATCTATGCGTCTGGCGCCTTGCATGGAGAGTAGGGGCCGGGCGCATGGTTTAGGGGTGGTGGCGCCCCTGCGCCCCTTATGACCGGGCCGCCACTGATAGAACCCCTTCTAACTAAAATCTGTCCAACACATGTTCATCCAGTCCAGGACAATAGCAAATTTGGGTATGCAGTCCGCAAACAAACTTGAACCTAATGCTTCCAGCAGAAGGCACATCACTATGCATGATGTATTTTTCACATAGTATCCTTTTAATGCTAATATTATAAAAAGTAATAATTAAAATAATATTTCCTTTCATTTTAATACCATAAAGTTAATGTCCACATCTCCTTGTCTACTGCAGGAATATCTGGACACTTCAGGTTTATCTCTCCTTTTTCCAAGGGTGGAAGTATACATCATATATGAAAGACCTGTTGATATTTTGGAGAGACCTCCGATGGATGGTGAGATGCAGTAGAACAGAACATGAATTTCTTTTTTCAAAATATTTCAAATAGACATCTAATTTCCAAAATAACAATATAGCATCAGAATAATATCATTACACATGAATAATTCATCATAGACTTGTCCCTGGATCATACGGGTTGTATTTTTATGTCACTAAACTTTCTGGACTTATTGCCTCTAATTCTGTTTTTACTCACACAGATTACTTTGCTCATATAGGAAAACTTAATCAGCTTCTGGTTTTGAGCCAACAGCTGGAAGATGATGTGAAGCATCTAGGAAGCCATAAATATGTAGCCCATCAGTTGTCAGTGCTCTATGTAAGTAGCTTAGCAAGCATGCCTATTGCCATTTAACTCCCACCTTAGATTTGTCACCCCGTTTTGAAATCAGGGCTAGTATGACTGAATGCATTTAGTGGTATACTTAAAGGGTTACTCCACATAAGGGGAAAAGAAAAGAGCAAACATAAAAATAATAATATTGCTTATCCCTTTCATGCCTAAGCCTATTTCTGACATTTGTTGCTTACAAGTTAAAATCCGTAATTTTTGCTAGAAAATTACTTAGAACCCCCAAACATTATATATATATTTTTTAGTAGAGAATAAAATGGCGATCATTGCAATATTTTATGTCACACTGTATTTGCGCAGTGGTCTTTTCAAACGCAATTTTTTTTATAATGTGAAAGATGATGTTATGCCAAGTAAATAGATACCTAAATAAATACAAAAATGGAAAGAGGCTTGACTCCCATATGAGCAGTGTATGCCTGGAGAAACCACTGTAATTGCACTTAACCCCAAACGGAACTGTGCAAAGTATCCCAAACAGAAGGGGGCAGAGAAAAGCGGGGCTAATGAAAGGGCAAAACACAGGTAATTATATCAAAAGTTAAAATTTATTGGCATATACACAAATTCCAGGTAGAAGGGTAAAGACCCAATAGTGTACTGTTCCTGATAAAAAATTGCCGACCACCTAAATAGGCTGGTCTGTCACAACCACAGAAAACAGGGGGAACAAAACAACATGTAACAAAAACATAAAACACAAACAGTGTCCGGATACCTAACATGTCATGCTTTGAAATTGCACACACTTGTGGAATGGCAACAAACGACGGTACCTAAAAATCTCCATAGGCGACGCTTTAAAAAAAAAATAATGGTTACCAGGTTAGAGTTACAGAGGAGGTCTAGTGCTAGAATTATTGCTCTTGCTCTGACAATCGCGGTGATACCTCACATGTGTAATTTGAACACAGTTTGCATATGCGGGCGCGACTTACGTGTGCGTTTTCTTTGCTGCGCGAGCTCGCGGGGATGGGGGCACTTTAACGATTTTTAAATTTTTTTATTTATTTTTTTTTTTTACATTGTCTCTTTTTAAAAAAAAAAATTGATCACTTTTATTGCTGTCATAAGGAATGTAAACATCCCTAGGTGGTGACAGGTACTCTTTATGGAGGCATTGGGGGTCTAAAATCCCCAAATCCCTCCTTTGCACTTCAAAGAATTCAGATCGCCAAAAACAGCGATTCTGAATACTGTCATTTTTTTTTAAATAGCCGCTACGTCGCTTACGTGTTTACACATAGGAGACTGGAAGGAAGCCAGAAATGACTTCCTTCCAGTCTCACTCTAGCCGGCGGAAGTGCCGGATCGTGGATCGGGGCTCCCATTGGGACGGAAGGCTTGGGAAGAGCAGCGGAAGACGGCGGGAAGGGGGGACGTCGGTTGTTATCCCTGAAGAGCCGACCACCTGCTCTAAAAAACGGTACCAGGATGATGCCAGCAGCTGCCCCTGACTTGAGCAGAAAAATGCTCGTAAAATGCTCAAATAGCAGCTCTCCGCCCCTAAAGTCCGCCCCCCCCCCCCCCCCCCGGGACCCGCCATTGGCTAAACAAAAACGTCTGAAGCTGTAAAATGCTTGTAATGCACTTCTAAAATGCTTTAAAAAAGCTTAAAGAAAATAAAAAAACGCCAGAAAAACACCAGTAAATCGATACTCTCAGGCTTGAATGGAGCCTTACTTCTAAAGGGATGCAGACTCTGCAGCTTTTTTCATTATAACACTGAGATGTTACAAGCTAATTATAATGAACCAGACCCTCCCATTCAGGATCAGTCAGCAAAGGGCATGGTAATACCAACAGCTATTCCTTCAAAGCAACAAAGGGTAGCTATCTGCTACAGAGTTTGTTAAAATCCCTACGATGTACAATGATCACCCAGAGGGGATTGTTTTTATCTCAATAACAGTGGAGTTACTATTTAAGCTTGCACTAGATCAGCAGCCCCCAGCTGGCCATACTACATAACATGCAAAATCTTTAAACAAGTTAAATAGGCAAACTTTCAGCCTCCTTCATACAGTATATGCTGTAGTACAAATGTTATACATTTTATTTTCCTGTTTTTTCCCCCCTAAAGGATTTAAATGTATACTAACAACAGCATGTTTTTTCACACCAAGGGTTTGTTAATAAAAAGAGCTATTTGTTCTGTGTAACTGCATGTAAATTCTCCCTTTGAGAATGCGGGCAAAATCAAATGGAACTAGGCTATTTTCTCTCCATATCAAATGTTATTTATTCCTACAGAATATCACGATTAAGTAAAATACAGCATTATGGTCAATAGCTGGAGCAGATACAAAGGAAGTAAATACTTATTTACTATGATTGTATGCTCCATCTAGTGGCCATAAACTGGTATTTTTCTGAAGCAATCTATTATGAATAAATAACATTTGAACTAGCGAGAAAAGAGCCAAATAACATTAATTTTTGCCCCTATTTGCACAGGACAATAAGCTCTGCAATTTTTTTTTAACAAATATACCCCTTAACAACTCAAACAAGAGATTAGGTATCTCACATTTTTATCCTTGTGGAAAGATTTAAAACCCAGGGCTGAATTTTGAAAAGTATAATAGGAGCTAATGGGTGAATGTCGGGGTGCATTCACACAATTTTAAAGTGTTTGTTATTCCATATTATGAAGTCTATGCCAGCTCCTCTATTAGGGCCTGGCATAGCACACTGTACCTGTCTTTTCTAAAAACGAGGCTTGTAAATACTTGTTTAGAGCTTTCTTCAGGCCGGTCACATGACTCGTGGCCGCTGCACAGCTCCGATAGATGGCTTCTGCAGGAGGGGCCAAGATCTCCCTCTGAAGGCAGCCGGGGAGATCACATGGCCGCTCAGCCCCTCCTGCAGTAGCCCTGGAAACCGGCCAAGAGTCATGTGACCGGCCTGAAGATCGATCGGTATTTACAAGCCTCGTTTATATAAAAGATTTATACAGTTTGCTATGCCTACCTATTATAGAGGGGCTGGATTTTTCAGACACAGAGATGACAGGCATGAAGGAGCGGGTGAGGTGGAGAGATGAGAACAGAGAGGACAGCTGCGGATGATAAAGGGCCATACTCTGACCACAGTGTCCGGGTTCAGCAGCCCTGATTTTCGTGGTCAGTGCAGAGAGGGGGACACAGGAAGTGGAGGGATCAGGGAGGTTTTTTACAGTATAGAGGGGGGCAGATTACACAGAACAAGCATTGTGCTGTGTAATTTGCTTTAAGGGACCAGGATCTGTAATTTTTTGGGGGTTAACAAACACTTTAATGCATATTAATTTACTTTTGAAATGAATGTTGATTTAAGTACTATTAATTTGAATAGAACCATCATCTTCATGTTTTTAGTTTTTCCTGCTTTGGAAAAATTAAAAGCAACTAAAATAAGTTTTGTATGAAAATGTAAATGACATAGGAATAAAAGGTAATGTACATAAACTGCATACTTTTCAATATAAAAAATGGTGGCAAGAAATTAGTCATAAAAGCAGGAATGTTATTTTCTTTATTTATGCAGTGGGTTTAGTTCTGCCTTGAGGCCGACCATCCCCTGCTCTCCTGCTGTTTATGAATGTCACATCCAACATTATTGTCCTCCATCTGTGGAAGAGATACAGGATTATAGACTACTCAAATGGTGTTTTGCAACATAATATAAGTTTGTAAGTCTGTTGTTTAGCAGTCTTGGTACATTGCATCAGTCATAGTATATTGTTTTCTATTCTCTTTCCTAGAAAGTACTCAGTTATTTTAATGGGTGTCTCTATCTTGACGTTTTAAAGAGAGACATTGAAACAAACTTTAAGTCTGTGAAGACCGCACTTTCTACATTTGATGGGTCAAGACAAGAGCCACTTTTACCAGCATATTTGCAAACGTGGTAAGTGTGTAAACTAACCATTATGAGTTATACGCATTTTATATATATTGAACAGGTTCTCGCATTAAACATAAACCTTTTAAGACAAACAAAAATGTTGTATTGCTATAGTCGGCAACACTCATTCAGCTGTAGGTATGAAAAAGTCAGGTCTTCAGTCCATGACTTTCTGTATAATTGGTTTACACTAACACAGACATATCATATGAAGGAAGTAGGGTTGCCACCTCATCCCTTTAGCCACTTCAGCCCTGGAAGGATTTACCCCCTTAATGATTAGGCCATTTTTTGCGATACGGCACTGCATTACTGACAATTGCGCGGTTGTGCGTTGTTGTACCCAAACAAAATTGACATACTTTTTTCCCCCCACAAATAGAGCTTTCTTTTGGTAGTATTTGATCACCTCTGCGGTTTTTATTACGCTATAACAAAAAAATTTTTTTTGAAAAAAAAAACATTTTTTTTACTTTCTGCTATAATACATATCCAAAAAAATATATATAAAAAAAATAATTTATTCATAAGTTTAGGCCAATATATATTCTTCTACATATATTTGGTAAATAAAATCCCAATAAGCGTATTTTAAAAGGTTTGCGCAAAAGTTATAGCGTCTACAAAATAGGGGATAGATTTATGGCATTTTTATAGATTTTTTATTTTTATTTACTAGTAATGGCGGTAATCAGCGATTTGTATCGGGATTACGGCAGACAGATTGGACACCTAACTGACGTTTTTGACACTTTTTTGGAAACCAGTGACATTATTACAATGATAAGTGCTAAAGATATGCACTGACGTCGTACTAATGACACTGGCTTAACAAGGGGTTAAATGTGTTCCCTGTTTGTGTTTCCTAACTGTATGGGGGACTGTGTGACCCAGGCCCTTTAGGTCTGGTCTGACTGGAACCCCACCTCCCCCAAAAAAAGGTGTGGGGTCCCCTCCAAAGGTTAAACCCAGGCCCTTTAGGTCTGGTATGACTTTTAGGGGAACCCCCACAAAAAATGTGAGGGGTCCCTCCTAAAAAGCCATATCACACCTTTCAGGTCTGGTATAACTTTTAAGGGGAACTACCAAAAATGTGTGGGGTCCCCCCAAAAGCCTTACCAGACCCTTAATCTGAGCATGGATATCTGTATTATGTCCCTGAATGAGTACCCCTTGGTACAGCATCCAGCTGACGCAAATATCGATTATCGTAGATCTTGAAAGGCTGCTAGCAGCGGGGATAGATGCTGCACCTGTGCTTCCCAGATGCACAAGGGCATAGGCACTAATGTACATGAAGCCTAAAGCCTCGTACACACGATCAGATTTTTCGGACGACCGAGCGTCTGTTTTTTGTGACATGCTAGTCTCATGTCGAAAGTGAAGAAGTTACTCACAAATTTACTCAAATTTTCGAATGACAGAATACAACTTCAGAAGTGACATAATGTGTTGAATAGTTTTGTATGTATTCTTTCATTTCTGAGCATGTGTAGTCTTGCTCTTACGATTTTTTTTGTGCAAAAACCATACTAATGAAACGAAAATCATGCGTTGAGTTCACATGCAATAAAAATTTTATAATCTGCACATCCGGCTTTTGTCTGACGAAAAAGCGAAATTGCCCTTCGAAAGCACCATACTAACGATCCAAAAATCGTCAGACAGCTCGTTGTACGAATTTTTCCATCTGATTTTCGCATTGTGTGTACAGGACTTTAGGCTAGAGGTGGGTGTCTGCCCATTCCCCCCCCCCACCTCTCCCATAGTCTCATACAAGAGTGTGCACAGTGGTCAGAACAGACCATAATCTCATGTCTGTAGCTAGTTTTAGTGTACCTACCAGCAGTTACTTCATGTACATGATCATTGTAACACTTACCTCTACAGTACAATACTGTAAATCAGGCATCAGTGCCTAGAATTCACAGACTTGACAGTTTTCTTAATAAACCATTTCTAACTATAAAGATGACTTGATTTAGGCCATAAATGCATTATTGTTACATTATCATAGTTATACTGCACTTAGTTTGCTGGGGGGTGATTAGAACTTGATGTATGTGTGTTTATTTACAGGTTGCTGGGCTTAACACAGACAATTATCACGACAGTCTCGTTACTCCCAGAGGAATTAACCAGTGAAATAATGCCAGTTCTGGCTTGCTCTTTGTCATACTGATGAGTACACTGACTGGAAACCTCTTAATATTAACATCACGCTGCCAGATAACAATAAAATGTTTGTTAATGTTGTAATTTTAACTTGCAGTATCATGTTCTTCTTTATAAAAAGGTTATTTTCAAGACTATATATGCTAAATATAGTATCCCTTCACAGGGTCTAGAGACAAAGAATGGTCAATATTGGGGTGGATTTACTTAAACTGGAGTGTGCAAAATCTGGTGCAACTCTGCATGGTAGCCAATCAGCTTCTAACTTCAGCTTGCTCAATTAAGGTTTGACAAATTAACCTTGAAGCTGATTAGTTTCTATGCAGAGCTGCACCAGATTTTATGCTCTACAGATTTAAAAAATCAACCCCATTGTGTCATATTCCCATCTTCAGAAAGATCAGTGTTTCATGTCAGTGATAAGATCTCCAGCAACAATCGCCATTCATTCACCTCTATAGCTTAGCCACAGATTGTTGCACACAACCCAGTTCTGTAGCACTAGTTTAGCTTATAGCAGCAGAAAATCACCACGTGACTCTATTGATTAAGCCCTTATTCATACCTATGTATTTTTAGTGCTTTTTGCATTTTGCAGATTTGCACTACAGTCCATTTAACGTGGTTTTCTTATGGAACACGTTCTGTAGTGCGAATCTACAAAATGCAAAAAGCACTAAAATGTAGGCCTAAATTGCTAACTACATTTTAAATGTAATAATTCATCTCTTTTAATTTAAACTTGAAGCTCCAAAACGCTCAGGAAAAAAAAAAAAAAAAGATTCTCAATGGAGATGGTTCACATCTCCACTTCATGTTGCCTGAAACCAAACACCTGAAGTTCAAAAGAGTTTTGGAACTACTTTGTAGCTCGATTCAGGCAGCGATCTTTTGCAGCGATCTTTTGGCCATGCGTTTTTCACACATTCTGCTGTGTGTTTTTGGAAAGTTTTGTGCTGGTTGTTAGGAGCCAGCACCCGCCAGCATCCTAACAACCAGTGACTCATCCCTGGTGTCAGCCTAATGGCTTCATAACAACAGTCGATCCCCACTGATAGCAAAATGTAAACGAAAAGTCAGCATTGAAAAAAAAACAGCATGGGGCTCTCCAGTCCATACCAGGCCCTTCGGGTCTGGTATGGAGTTTATTGGGGACCCCATGCCAAAAGAGAAAAAAAAATATGAGAGGTCCATACCAACCCCTATCCAAGCAAGCAGCCCAGCAAGTCATGAAAGGGGAGGTGTGGAACTTATCTTGTTTAAGAAGGGGGCCTCCCCATGTGAATGAGTAGGGGTACATAGTAGGGGGTAAACCTATAACATCATAGGGCCAGGGCCCTCCTCAGACGACACATGCTGCCCCTGACATCCCATCCCCTATAATGTCAAAGGGCGGGAGCAGTCTTATTCGATGGGTGGTGTCTTTTCTTTTCTTGCTGGACTATTGGCATTTTTTGGTGATTGAGTAGAGGTACTATGTGTCCCACACTCTTTTAAATGAGGGGTTTTGGATCTGGGGTCCCTCCTCATCAACATGGTGATAAGGTACACAATACAAAGTAGCAGCGCTATAAAAAACATAGAATAAGAATAAATAGTCCAAAACAGTGAATGTGTGTGAACTAAAATGCACAAACAACATGAGTGATAACAATGAATGAACAGTCCATGAATAGCACATAAATGAAGGTTCTTGTGATATGACACCTCTTGAAGACAGTGCACCTCCACCACATGAAATGCATGTTTATCAGAGGACAAGCTTTTAGGAGCCTGCGGCTAAATACCCAGCCAGGGCCTTTATCCAAAAAGAAGTTGATTATCCACAGATAGTGATGGGAAGGGGCTTGGACTAAGCACTAAATAGCCTGGGAGACTCGAGCATCAACCACCAAGGGAAGAGGTCAGGCGTTACCCAAAAATATAAAGAAGTGCTTCATTCGTGTAAAACGTACCAAAAGGATTCAATGGGTTTAAAAGATTACACTTACAGATTGGAAGATAAAAACGATTATAAAACACAGCTGGCCAGCAAGCGAACACCCCCGTCCACTGAGTACAGCGCGATGACGTCAGCACTTCAACCTCCCTACGCGCGTTTCGTCATAATCTGACATCGTCTCGGGGATAAGGTGCTTTGCCAGGGGGGCTCTCCCTCGGCAAAGTGCCTCCCCATGTTGAGGGCCTGTAGCTTGGTATGGTTCAGGAGGGGGGGAACTCACTTGCCCCCCCTTTCCTTGCCTACTGGGCTGCCAGGCTGCATGCTCGTTTAAGGGTCTGGTAGGGGTTTTAGGGGGGCCCCATTCCATTTTCTTGGTGAGGTGTCACCCTTAAAATGCATACCGGACCCAAAGGGCCTGCCATGGATTGGGGGGCCCACGCAGTTTTTTTTTATACTGCCACTTTTGTTTACATTCTGCTGTCAGTTAGGACACCAACGCTGGCAGGTGCTGTCTCCTTAAAAACCTGACAGCAGGGATTGAGTCATTGGTTGTTAGGACACCAAAAGGTGACGGCTCCATAACGACTGATGACTCGACCCTACTGCTGACAGACCAAATGCCAAAGCTCAAAAATGCTTTAAAAACCGGGGCAAAAATGTTTATAAAAACATGTGACCTAACGCCAAAACAAATGCTCAAAAGCACAACGCTCAGGTGTGAATGCAACCTAATACATTTTAAAAGCTTCTTTAGGCATCACTTCTACTACAAACTCCTAGTTTTGAACACTGGGTGTGCTACACATGCCCACAAAAACACAGGGCGTGTGTAGCATGGTTTGCCCTTCTCCCTTGCTGTCCCTCACACACACACAGACACACACATACTTGTTGGAAATTCTTAGCTGTCAAAATGATAGTCAATACAACAGCTGTAGAAGTTGCTGTTGTAAAAAAAAAAGAGAGACTGATACAGTGTTTATAAACATGATTTAGGCACAAGATAGATACATTGCTACTTTTATATCTACAGTACACTGTTTCATTCATCTGCAGATCAAAATGGGTGAGCTTTGATTTGCATATGATGTCAGTTAAAGCAACCTGACAAGTAAGAATAAAAGTTTCTTCTTAGCTTCTTACCAACCCTTAGGCTGTATTCACACTTCAGCGTTTTGAATCGCGGGCAGATTTGTCATGATTCTGCCTGCGATTTGAAAGTGCCGGTGTGTAAATGACAAATCGCGGGACTCGCATTTGAGATGCCATTCATTTTAATGACACCTAAAATTGCGGTGTGGGTCTTCTGCGATTGCCATGCGATAAATCACGCTGCAATGGCGACAGCTCGCATTGCGGGAAGCATCTCACCCAAAAGTAGCTCCTGAACTTTTTTTGGGCAACATGCTTCCCGCGATGTGGGTTGCCGCAATTGCAGAGCGATTTATCGCGGCAGACCTACACTGCGATTTCAGGTGTCATTCAAATGAATGGCATCTCAAAGGCGAGTCCCACGATTTGTCATTCACACATCGGCGCTTTCAAGTCGCTGGCAGAATCGTTGCAAATCTGCCTGTGATTCAAAGCGCTGAAGTGTGAATGGAGCCGCAGGGGTCATGTCAGCCCATCTGACAGCAAAAGTTAAGAACAATGTAAATGAAATATAATACAATATAAAAAATGAAACAGGGTATAACAGGATTCAAAAATTTTAGGGGCAAGATAAATTTGTATTGAGTTAATCAATAAAGCTCTGTGTGTGGGTCTTGGGGCTCATTCACATGCTTGCTGTGGCCTGTATAGTGTGAATCAGCGTTTTCTTTTATGTGACTGGAGCTGTGTGCAGGCAGCCTATGTTATGCTACTATGAAGATGCAACAGTTGTAAGAATACACCCGCAGGTCCTAAATTGACAGGCATTTGGGTGTAGGTGTATGGCCCTGAACACAGACAGTGTGCATTCAGAGCCACTCACCCACCTGCATAATTTGGACCTGCGGCCATGTTCATATAGCTGCTGCATCCCCATATAGTAGCAGGTAGTTCCAGACCCACAAACTACTCATTGACACTGTATTGGCCAGAGAACCTGTGTGACTGAGCCATTAAAGTGGTTGTATACCTATATTTGTAACTTTTACCTACAGGTAAGCCTATAATAAGGCTTACCTGTAGGTAAAAAAAATATCTCCTAAACCTGTAAGGTTTAGGAGATATTCCCCTCGCAATGAGCCGCTAACTGCAGCGGCGCATGCGCACAGGGGACTCTCGGCTGACAGCCCGGCATGCCGGGCAGAAGTCTCCCGCGCGCATGCGCGGGAGTGACGACATCGCGGCTCCGGCCACTCACAGCGCCGGAGCCGCGATACCCGGAAGACACGCCGAGGGGAGATGTCGGCTCCCTCGGCGTGGACCAGGTGAGATGCCGGCGCCTCGTTCTAAGGTAAGTATCTCATAATGAGCTAGTATGCGGTGCATACTAGCTCATTATGCCTTTTCCCTTGCAGGTGTAAAAAAAAAAAAAAAATGACAGCGGGTATACAACCGCTTTAATTGTTTTTTATCTTTATTATTTTTTTTAATTTTTAGGGTCAACTTTGCCGTGTGCGCAAAGCGAAGCATTGTGGCCACGGCATGTAAACACCCCTGCCTGCTGCCTATTGTAGCTGGGGGGGGGGGGGGTGTTTGGCGGGTGGCGGGTGGCAAGAACACAGCTCAACCAAGCATTTTTGCCGCCCTCCAACTGCAAGTTTAAATGAGGCCTTACTGTCTGGGAGAAAATGTGATGGGATCAGAGCTAGCAGAAGTTCCTTCATAAAAAATACACGCCTAAAATACTTGCATTTAGACACATACAATTCTTCGAATTACTTTATGCATGCATACGTAATTTGTGGACAAAATTGGGTGTATGGTCCTGTTGATTACCTTAGTGCTGGGTTTGGATACATACAAAATTATACACCGTACACAGAGTCCTCACCATTAGTACACACAATAATTAGCATCAGTACATGTGGAAACAGCTTAAGCCTAGGTTCACATTGATGCGATTTGGCTATCACTGGAAATGGCACCGTCAGAATTGGTGCAACCCTGACTTTGCGCCACCGCACCGAGTCCCAAAAGTAGTTTCTGTACTGATTTCAGGTGCGATTTCAATACACATCTGTGCAGAAACCTGCAGAGATGTCCCTGAAATCACCCCCAAAGTTGGACTGACATGTGGGTATGAAATCGTTCAGCTGAACTCGCACAATTTCAATCCCGTCATCAGTGTGAACCTAGGCTGATTCCGTTTTCGGGCTGTGCGTGGTGATGTCACATTGCCCTGTCCCTTTTTAGGGACGGGGCCACATAACGTCACCATGCACAGCTGGCAAAGCGAAGTAAGCTGTTTTCACATGTACTTATGCTGATGATTCTCCTTAAAGGTGTAACATATGTATTAAAGGAGCGATTACTCTTTGTGCACTGGATTTAGTGCACTTTACTTGTGAGTGTTTTATAAGCTGTTTTAATAAAAGGGGAATGGTTTTTGTAACATACTGCACTATGAGAGCTGTTTTGTTTCTTTGAGCAACTGTTGATTAAGGAGAGATTGACTGCACATGGGTGAGTGAAGATTGGTACATCTGGTGAAAACAAGGTTATATGTCCTAATTAAATGGCAGGGCGCAAATGGTCCTTACTTCACAGTGGGTCAAACACATAGATAAGCAATATGGTTGGAAGGCAGCAGAGCACTTTATTGGTTGTGCATACAGAACAGTTGGGCACATATATGAATTTGGAGAAGGACTTTGGTGCAATATAAGTTGTAATCAACACATTGAAGACACATTTTAGTGACATCAAGTTGCTATTCAGGACTGCACTAGTTTAACTGGCAATTGCGCCATCATCCAACACTATACACAAATTAAATTTATATCACTTTTTTCAAACAAATAGAGCTTTTTTTGGTGGTATTTGATCACAGCTAGGTTTTTTTATTTTTTTATTATATAAACGGAAAAAAAAATATGAAACTTGTTTTTAATGATCCAAAAATGTCTTATTTCTGTTATAAAACATATCCAACAAAAAACTAAAATATCTTCATAAATGTAGGCCAAAATGTATACTACTACTACCACATGTCTTTGGAACAACAAAAATCCCAACAGGTGTATATTAATTGCTTGTGTGAAAGTTTTAGCATCTACAAATTATGGTATATACTGGAATTTTTTTTTATACCAGTAATGGCGGTGATCAGCGATTTATAGTGGTACTGTGATAGTGCAACAGGCAATCTGACACTAACTGACACTGGGTGGGAACTAGCTAATTGGCTGTGACATCACCAGTGACACTAATACAGTAATTAGTGCTAATACTATACATTGTTACTGTGCTAATGACACTGGCTGGGAAGGGATTAACATCTAGGGGCAATGAAAGGGTTAATGCAGTTAAGATGGGAGAACTAGAGATACTGTTGTACGAGGAGGATTTTGATTTTGTGGGAATTTCAGAGACTTGGTTCAACAGCTTTCATGATTGTCTGGTAACCATTCAAGGGTGTTCCCTTTTAACGCAGGGATAGAGAGGATAAAAAAGAGCGAGGGGTATGCCTGTATATCAAGAATAATGTACAAGTGAATGTGAGAGATGACATCACTAAGGGAGCTAGGTAGAATACTTATGGGTAGAGCTCCAAAGGGATGAAACTAGGGAGAAAATACTGTGAGTATGCTATAGGCCCCCTAACCTGAGGGAGGAGGGGGAGACGGACCTCCTATCACAATTTGGATTAGCAGCAAGTATGAGAAGTGTCATCATAAAGGGGGATAGACTGGGTGGGAGGAACCGCGCATTCGTCTAAGGCTCGTAAATTCCTAGATGTCTTGCAGGAAAATTTCATGGGTCAGATGGTAAACGCACCAACTAGAAACAAAGCGTTACTAGATCTACTGATTACCAACAATACAGACCTGATCACAGATGTGGAAATAAGGGGCAATTTAGGAAACAGCGACCACGGGTCAATTAGCTTCAGTATAAATTACACAAATTAGGGGAATACATAAGGGGAATACAAAGATACTGAATTTCAAAAGAGCAAACTTCCCCAAACTACGAAGCTTGCTAGAATATATAAATTGGGATAAAATCTTAGGAACAAAGAACATGGAGGAAAAATAGGTTTGCTTTAAGATATTAAATAAGGGCATTAGCCAGCGCATCCAATTGGGAAATAAATTTAAAAGAGCGAACAAAAGTCCTGAATGGCTTAACTCCAATGTAAAAATGCAAATAAAAGCAAAGGAGAAGGCCTTCAAAAAATACAAGGCTGAGAGATCATCATCAGCATTTAGACTTTACAAAGACTGCAACAAGGAATGTAAGGGTGCAATTAGGGTGGCTAAGATAGAACACAAAAGACACATAGCGGAGGAGAGCAAAAAAAAATTCTAAGAAATTATTTAAGTATATAAACAGCAAAAAAGGTAGGACAGACCATATTGGCCCCATAAAGAATGAGGAAGGAAATCACAAAGGATGGGGAGATGGTGAAGGTATTGAATTTATTCTTCTCCACAGTCTTCACAAGGTAAACGGGGGGCTTCTATAACAAAAAATGTAGTGTTTATCCTCATGACACATTACAGGAAGCACCCTCATGGTTAACAGAGGACAGAATTAGAAATAGACTTAGAAAACGTAACAATAATAAGTCACCGGGACCAGATGGCTTGCACCTGAGGGTCCTGGGGGAACTCAGTCAAGTAAATGCCAGACCAATTTTTGCTGACAATCTACTGACTGGAATGGTACAGCTGATTGGAGAAAAGACAATGTAGCACCAATATTTAAAAAGGGCCCAAAATACATCACTGGGAATTACAGACCAGTTAGCCTAACATCAATAGTATGCAAGCTCTTGGAGGGGATGATAAGGGACTATATACAAGATTTTAGTAATGAAAACGGTATCATTAGCTGTAATCAGCATGGATTCATGAAGAATCGTTCTTGCTAAACCATTTCTATAAACCTTCTATTAGGAGGTGAGTTGCCATCTAGATAAAGGAAGGCCCGTAGACGTGGTATTTCTGAATTTTGCAAAAGCATTTGACACAGTTCCCCATAAACGTTTACTGTACAAAGTAAGGTCCGTTGGCATGGACCATAGGGTGAGTTCATAGATTGAAAACTGGCTACAAGGGCGTGTTCAGAGAGTGGTGATAAATGGAGAATACTCGGAATGATGGTGATGGGGGGCAGGGGGGGTTAGTGGGGTCCCACAGGGTTCTGCTGGGACCAATCCTAATTAATTTGTTCAAAAATGACCTGGAGGATGGGGTAAACAGTTCAATCTCTGTATTTGCAGACAATACCAAGCTAAGCAGGGCAATAACTTCTCCGTAAGATGTGGAAACCTTGCAAGAAGATCTCAACAAATTAATGGGGCGGGCAACTTCATGGCAAATGAGGTTTAATGTGGAAAAGTGTAAAATAATGCATTTGGGTGGCAAACATATAAATACAATCTACTCACTGGGGGGAGAACCTCTGGGGGAATCTGCTGCTAACAAAGCAAACAGAATATTGGCATGCATTAAAAAGGGGATTAACTCCAGAGATAAAGCGATAATTCTCCCACTCTAAAAGACTCTGGTCCAGTGGCATCTGGAATATGCTGTCCAGTTCTGGGCACCAGTCCTCAGGAAGGGTGTACTGGAAATGGAGTAAGTACAAAGAAGGGCAACAAAGCTAATAAAGGGTCTGGGGGATATTACTTATGAGGAAAGGTTACGAGCACTTAACTTATTCTCTCTGGAGAAGAGACGCTTGAGAGGGGATATGATTTCATTTTATAAATACCGTACTGGTGACCCCACAATAGGGATAAAACTTTCCTTGGAAGGGAGTTTAATAAAACACGTGGCCACTCATTAACATTGGAAGAAAAGAGGTTTAACCTTAGACTGTGTAGAGGGTTCTTTACTGTAAGAGCGGCCAGGATGTGGAATTCACTTCCACAGGCGGTGGTCTCAGCGGGGAGCATCAATAGTTTCAAAAAACTATTAGATAAGCATCTGAATGACCACAACATACAGGGATATACAATGTAATACTGACATATAATCACACACATAGGTTGGACTTGATGGACTTGTATCTTTTTTCAACCTCACCTACTATGTAACTATATAAAAAAATATATAAATTTATTACACACAATACATAGTAAAAAGCCTTCAATAATAGTATACAATGGGTGCTGCAAAACTCTACATATTTCGGGGTGACCCCCTTCTTCAGGAGTATATTTAGTCAGAGAATGATCTACAAGAAAGCAAATGAATCAGATATGTAGTATTAACATCAAAGAAACATAACTAATAACCAACCTTCGTGGTATACTGTCATGCATCTCAAATCAAAAAGGATAAGGTCTAATATACCCCTCTTATACAACCCTCAACATTAGGAAATAAACCCAAGTAAAATGATAGATTAGGAGCAAAGAGTAAACGCATCCACATAACCGGCACCAGAATTTTGGGTGTCACAAAGGCCAAAAATGGCAATCTCCTGGGTGAGTGCAGGGCCGGATTAACACAGGGGCTGGTGGAGCTGCAGCTCCAGGCCCCTCCCTCAATATAGGCCCATGGCAGTGGCTTGTCAATTCCTGTGTGCCTTCCTGAAGGAAGAGGAGCCCTCTGTGCTCACATGGAGGAGACAAGTCAGTGCAGCCGAGTCCTGTCTCTGCCGATGCCTGACCCCTATCACAGGATCTGTTCCACTCACACAGATCCTCAGTGTCTGGGGGAGGGGCGCTGATGTCCTAACCAGCAGGAGCCCGGGAGGAAGGACATCTCCCATGTTGTTATGATAAGGTCAGTACATTTGTTAGGGGGATGTTGTGTAATTATTGTGCTAGGGGACAGACTGCTGCTTCCCCCATGTAATGTGCTCTCTTGTGCCCAGTGCCCACCATGTCATGTGCATTGCAGTGCCCCCCATGTAATGTGCTGTGCCCACCATGTCCTGTCATGTGCATTGCAGTGCCCACTATGTAAAGTGCTGTGCCCACCATGTCATGTGCATTGCAGTGCCCACTATGTAATGTGCTGTGCCCACCATGTCCTGTCATGTGCATTGCAGTGCCCACTATGTAAAGTGCTGTGCCCACCATGTCATGTGCATTTCAGTGCCCACTATGTAATGTGCTGTGCCCACCATGTCCTGTCATGTGCATTGCAGTGCCCACTATGTAAAGTGCTGTGCCCACCATGTCATGTGCATTGCAGTGCCCCCCATGTCATGTCATGTGCCTTGCAGTGCCCCCCATGTAATGTGCTGTGCCCACCATGTCATGTCATGTGCCTTGCAGTGCCCCCATGTAATGTGCTGTGCCCACCATGTCATGTCATGTGCCTTGCAGTGCCCCATGTAATGTTCTGTGCCCACCATGTCCTGTCATGTGCATTGCAGTGCCCACTATGTAAAGTTCTGTGCCCACCATGTCATGTGCATTGCAGTGCCCCCCATGTAATGTGCTGTGCCCACCATGTCATGGCATGTGCCTTGCAGTGTCCCCATGTAATGTTCTGTGCCCACCATGTCATGTCATGTGCCTTGCAGTGCCCCCCCATGTAATGTGCTGTGCCCACCATGTCATGTCATGTGCCTTGCAGTGTCCCCATGTAATGTGCTGTGCCCAACATGTCATGTCATGTGCCTTGCAGTGCCCCCCATGTAATGTGCTGTGCCCACCATGTCATGTGCCTTGCAGTGCCCCCCATGTAATGTGCTGTGTCCAGTATGTCATTTGCTGTATGTTGCAGTGCCCACCATGTAATGCGCTGTGCTGAACAATGTCATGTGCTGTGCATTGCATTGCCCTTCATGTGATGTGCAGTGCCCACTATGTCATGCTGTGCTTTGCAGTGCCCACCATGTCATGTGCAGTTCCTAACATGTAATGTGCAGTTGCATTTCCCACCATGAAACGTGCTATGCCATGCAGTGCCCACCATGTAATGTGTTGTGCCCACCATGTAATGTTATGTGCCATTCAGTGCCCACCATGTAATGCGCTGTGCCCACCATGTCATGTCATGTGCTTTGCAGTGCCCCCCATGTAATGTGCTGTGCCCACCGTGTCATGTCATGTGCCTTGCAGTGCCCCCCATGTAATGTGCTGTGTCCAGTATGTCATTTGCTGTACATTGCAGTGCCCACCATGTAATGCGCTGTGCTGACCATGTCATGTGCTGTGCATTGCATTGCCCTTCATGTGATGTGCAGTGCCCACTATGTCATGCTGTGCCTTGCAGTGCCCACCATGTAATGTGCAGTGCCCACCATGTCATGTGCTGTGCCTTGCATTGCCCACCATGTAATGTGCAGTGCCCACCATGTCATGTGATGTGCCATCCAGTGCCAACCATGTCATGTGCATTGCCCACCATGTCATGGCTGTGCCTTGCAATGCCCGCTATGTAATTTGCAGTGTCCACCATGTCATGTGCTGTGCCATACAGTGATCCCACCATGTAATGTGCAGTATCCACCGTGTAATGTGCAGCGCCCACCATGTCATGTGCACTTCCCACCATGTCATGTGCTATGCTGTGCCCACCCTGCCATGTGCTGTGCCCAGCATGTAGTGTGTTGTGCCCACTGTGTAATGTGCTGTGCTGTTCAACAGTGCCCACCATGTCATGTGCAGTTCCTAACATGTAATGTGCAGTTGCATTTCCCACCATGAAACGTGCTATGCCATGCAGTGCCCACCATGTAATGTGTTGTGCCCACCATGTAATGTTATGTGCCATTCAGTGCCCACCATGTAATGCGCTGTGCCCACCACGTCATGTGCTGTGCCATGCAGTGCCCACCATGTAATGCGCTGTACCCACCATGTAATGTGCTGTGTCATGCAGTGCCCACCATGTCATGTGCAGTGCCCATCATGTAAATTGCTGTGCAGTGCCCACCATGTCATGTGCTGCACCATGCAGTGCCTACCATGTAATATGCTGTACTCACCATGTAATGTGCTGTACATTGTCCACCATGGCATGTGCCGTGCAGTACCCACAATGGAACGTGGTGTGCAGGGCTCATCATGACATGTGTGGTGTCCACCATTTAATGTGCTGTGCTCACAATGTAATGTGCTGTGCTGTGTCATGCAGTGCCCACCTTGTCATGTGCTGTGCAGTGCCCACCATGCTATGTGCAGTATCCACTATATAATGTGTTGTGCCCACCATATAATGTTCTGTGCAGTGCCCACTTGTAATGTCCAGTGCCCACCATGTAATGTGCTCAGCTGTGCCTGCCATGTCATGTGCTGTGCCCACCATATAACGTCCTGTGCCCACTGTGTGCATGAGCTGTGCCCACCATGCAATGTGTTGTGTTGTGCAGTACCAACCATGTCATGTGCTGTGCCCACCATATAATGTACTGTGCCTACCTTGTAATGTGCTGTATTGGGCAGTGCCAACCGCGTAATGTGCTGTGCCCGCCATTAAATGTGCTGTATCCATGTATCCACCATGTAATGTGTTGTGCCAACCATGTGATGTACTGTGCTATACCCCCCCCTCCCGTGTACTATGTACTATGTACTATGCTGTGCCCCCCACAGACTCACCTCCTCACTCCCCCCCCCTCTCTCTCTCATCCCCTCTCTTTCACCCTGTTCTCTCTCTCACCCCTTTCACCCCCTACCACCCTCTCTCTCTTTCACCCTCTCTCTATTCCCCTTTTTCTCACCCCCCCCCTCTCTCTCTCTCTCTCTCTCTCTCTTCCCCCCTCTCTCTCACCCCCTCTCTCTCTTTAATTTAAATTTCACAAAAAATTGTTTGCGTTTTCATTTTATTTATTTTCATAAAAAGGCCCACCAACATCCTTAGCACCAGGCCCATGATGCTCCTAATCTGGGCCTGGGTGAGTGCAGGAACCAGGAAAAGTGAAGTCACATAGAGAGACTGTTGCATGAAAAAGAGAATACTTCAAGAGTTGGTACTAGCATTTAAGGAATTCATAAGGTGGAGAATTCAATCTCACAACCATTGTAATTCGGGTAATTAAATTCAAAGAGTACAATCAAAGCATTTCAATTAAATGGTACACACCTATGTAGTCCTCACTGAACAGGGCATTTAATTAGGCGGGGAGAGAATGAATTGTCCCAGTGGGTATTGAAATCAGGTATAACTGAAAATAGTCCAAAGAATCATTTATAGCCACATGTGAATTATATATAGTATATAAAAATATTAAAGAGGATACTGATTAGAATGATTGAAACGTCTTATCGCAGGTCTAATCATAATGAGAGTAATCAAAAGAAATACCAACCTAGCTGAGAAATCTTAAATCGCATTGTAACTTTTGTACATAACTTTTGTAAGTTTATACCATACCACGACAGTCCATGTTGCCTCCATAATTGTCCAAATCTCTATATAGTAATAGGACGAAGGTACATTCATTTTTTATTAACAAGTAGCTTTTCTATATACTATGTAACCATGTAATGCGGAGCTCCACCCAAAAGGGGAAGCTCCGCTTGTCTGCCTCCTTTCCCCCTCCGCTGCAACATTTTGCATCTTTTGGGGGAGAGGGGGGAACAGGTACCTGGTTCTGACAGGTACCCGCTCCCACTTCCTGCTGAGTTCGCCACGGCAAACTTAGCCGGAAGTTTGGCCCCTCTCCGTCTTCGACCCGCATCCGGCCCATTGACAGAGCGCAGTGCGCTTTGCGCATGTGCAGTAGGGTTTTGGCTGTGAAGCTGCAAGGCTTCACTGTCGATTTCGCTTAAGGGGAAATGGCGGTAGCAGCACCCGATAGCTGATTGAAAAATTGGCTCTGGTGAGAACACCACTGGATTCCTGGACAGGTGAGTATCCTAATATTAAAAGTCAGCAGCTACAGTATTTGTAGCTGCTAACTTTTAATTTTTTCTGAAGGAGCCTGGAGCTCTACTTTAACTGTGTGCCTAACAGTGTTTAATATGTGCAGTATATGCTGCTTTTACTAACAGATGTGGCTGCAGGGAGAAAAAAACAGCCACATTGTCGCTCTCTGCAGAGAGCCTTGTGTTGTTAGTAAGCATAGGGCTCTGTGCTGTGATTCGCTAAGCCGATAAGCAGGTCCCATCCATAAATCATTGGCCGAGACTTGATGACCGACTTTTTCTGTAGCAAATGACAGTACATATTGGGTGGGTGAGGGGGCCACCTTATACCCGAAAATGCATGTGATCCAGTGCAACGGGGCCTAAAGCGGAGTTCCACCCAAAAGTGGAACTTCTGCTCATTGTGCTCCCCCCCCCCCCGGTGCCACATTTGGCACCTTTTGGGGGGGGGGGGGGAGGAGGACATGATACCCGTCTTTCACAGGTATCCTGTTCCCACTTCTGGGAGCCTCAGCCTTGGGTATTGATGTCACTGCCTGGGCTCCCTCCTCCTCCCCCGGCCACCGGGCCAGTAGAAGAGAGGAACGGAGCCTCGCGCATGCGCAGTAGTGTTTCCGGCATGAAGCCGTAAGGCCCCTTTCACACGATCGGACCGTTCAGGTCCCCCTGTCAGTTTTGATGGCGGACCTGAACGGGCGCTCCATGTTAGTCTATGGAGCGTCGGATGTCAGCGGACACATGTCCGCTGACATCCGACCCGGTCCGATCCGCTAAAAGCAGACGGATGGCTCTACGTCCAGGTCCATCGCTGGCGAATCGGATCAGGTGAATCGACATGCTGTCCGTTTTCATCCGATCCCTCCGTAGGCGGCGCCTGACAAGCCCCTCCCAGCTCAGTGAGCAGAGAGGGACCTGTCATCTGCCGGCTCAGCGGAGATCAACGGACTGATCTCCCACTGAGCCGGCAGACCGAGGCGGACTCTGTGGAAACGGAGTCCGCCTCGTGTGAAAGGGGCCTAAGGCTACACTGCCAGGTTCCCTTTACTCGCAATGGAGGCGGCATGCACCCGACATCTGATGGAAACATCAGCTGCGGTGCGGACATCGCTGGACTCCAGGACAGGTGTCTGATTAATAAAAGTCAGCAGCTGCAGTATGTGCAGCTAGTGGCTTTTCATTTCTGCAGACATTAAAAATACACATATAAGATACACATTTCTTGACTGGTACGTTGATTTATACAATTGTGCTTCTCCTATTTACGTGTATACAATAAAAAAGTTGTAAAAAATAATTTAAAAAAAATAATAATAAAATTATAAAAAATATGTGGGTTCTCTGGCCCATACAGTGTGAATGAGCGGTTTGTTCCCGAGCGCCCACCCTTGTTGAAGCCAATTAGAGCCTCTAGCTCTAATCATGTGCTTTTAAAAAGAAAAAGAAACATTGGAATCCATGCGTCCGGCGCCCTGCATGTAGATTAGGGGCCGGGCGCATTGACCGCCACCGTTCCTGCCAGTCCCTCTGCTTTCCTATTAAAAACTGACCACACTAAGCAGAACACAGTGTGGTTAGTTTTCTAGAAAAGCTGGGAACTCAGGCTGCTCTCCTCCAATGAGACTTGTCCTGACACGCCCCCTGCTGCACAGCCATTCACTAGGAAGCTCAGTGTGCTGCTGATTCTCTTCCCTCCAGCTCCTATGCAGCTGAGAACAGAAGGAATGTGATCACTTCAAAAAAGGGAAAAAGTGTTTATAATGTATTTTTTTATCTATACACGTTTTGCCTTTCATTTCTATGTTAAACTGAATGGGTCATTTTACGGCTGAGGGTTTGCAATCACTTCAACTCCATGCAATTGTTTTCTTTTAGATTTAGCAGGAAGGTCAGGTAGGCTATACGGAGACCCTGTGATTTCTAACAGCAGCCCTGCATACATATCTAAATGCAACATTTATGAATGAGTCCTTCATATGTCGATCCATCTACTTTCCTACAATGGGATTTTCAGCACAGACCAACCAGAATCATTTTTTCCCAAACCGTTTAGCGCAATAGCGCCTGCAAACCCACCTGAAACACCCGCTGCTGTGTCTCCAGTGTGAAATCCTCGGGGCCTTCACACTGGAGCGGTGCGCTAGCAGGACGCTGAAAAAAGTCCTTCTAGCAGCATCTTTGGAGCGGTGTACATTGAAATCAATGGGGCACCGCGGCTATACCGCCGGCAAAGCGCCTCTGTAGAGGCGCTTTGCGGTGTTTTTTTAAACCTTTCTCGGCCACTAGCGGGGGGTAAAACCCCCCGCTAGTGGCTGAATACCGCCGCTAAAATGACGGTAAAGTGCCACTAAAAATAGCGGCACTTTACCGCCGACGCACCTTCCACCCCAGTGTGAAAGGGGCGTAAGCGGTGCTTTTTGGCTGCTAGCGGGGTGCTTTTAATCCAAAAGGGGTTAAAAAATCCTGTGTTGTGGCACTTCCTAATCGCTTTTCAGGCGCTTCGGAAGTGCCGCCCATTCAGTGCAATGGACAGGGCGTTTGGAGACCCCCCCAAGAAAATGAAGCCGCCAAGGGGTGTCTGATAGCTCGTAGATTGTGTGAAGAGTGGTTCGATCAGACTGTAACAAATATAAAACAGCAATATGCAAGCAGTTGCCTGGGACTCCTAGAGTTTTTATACTCTGTCTTCCCTCAGTGATCCCTCTGATCTGTACTACAGAGGGAGGAGAAGGGAAGGATCTGTACACATGCGCAGTGCACACTACGATCCCGGATCCTTCCCTATACAGTACAGCGCTCCTATAGACTGCACAGAGCCGTGCTGTGATTGGCTGCCTGCACACTGCTGGTCCAGGAGGAAGGAGGAAGCAGGAAGAATGATGGGCGGGCAGTGCAGAGCCAGGACAATACAGGTCAGAGGAGAGCAGTGCGGGGAGGTGTGTCCACAGCCGGCCTGTCACATCCACAGCGCAGGTAATGAGCGCACACAGCGCACTATAGTACATAGCGAGCCTTCCTACTAAACACTGCAGGGAGGAGGAGGAGGACGGCCTCGGCGTAGGTCCACGCTGTCAGGACGCCGCTTTGTGACGGGGTGATGTCATGACTTAACACTTGCAGGTAGCTGAGGTGACACCGCTGGTCGCCATGTTCCCCAGTGCAAGCTGTACTGCTCTGGTATTACAGGGTGTCAGACTTGTGAGTGCTGCAGTCTTCTACTGCCTTTCATTCTTCACATGGTGACTGCAGAGGTGAGACAGGGGGGTCCTGTATACAGGACAGTCCCCACCATGACCACACTACACACTGCTTCTTATAAAGAGACCCTGTCACCCACTTTGTATGGTGTGCATGTTCTAGAATAGTCCTAAAGAGACCCTGTCACCCACTTTGTATGGTGTGCATGTTCTAGAATAGTCCTAAAGAGACCCTGTCACCCACTTTGTATGCTGAACATGTTCTAGAAGTGTCCTAAAGAGACCCTGTCACCCACTTTGTATGGTGAGCATGTTCTAGAACAGTCCTAAAGAGACCCTGTCACCCACTTTGTATGCTGAACATGTTCTAGAAGTGTCCTAAAGAGACCCTGTCACCCACTTTGTATGGTGGACATGTTCTAGAAGTGTCCTAAAGAGACCCTGTCACCCACTTTGTATGGTGGACATGTTCTAGAAGTGTCCTAAAGAGACCCTGTCACCCACTTTGTATGGTGAGCATGTTCTAGAAGTGTCCTAAAGAGACCCTGTCACCCACTTTGTATGGTGAGCATGTTCTAGAAGTGTCCTAAAGAGACCCTGTCACCCACTTTGTATGGTGAGCATGTTCTAGAAGTGTCCTAAAGAGACCCTGTCACCCACTTTGTATGGTGGACATGTTCTAGAATAGTCCTAAAGAGACCCTGGCACCCACTTTGTATGGTGAGCATGTTCTAGAAGTGTCCTAAAGAGACCCTGTCACCCACTTTGTATGGTGGACATGTTCTAGAATAGTCCTAAAGAGACCCTGTCACCCACTTTGTATGGTGGACATGTTCTAGAATAGTCCTAAAGAGACCCTGGCACCCACTTTGTATGGTGTGCATGTTCTAGAATAGTCCTAAAGAGACCCTGTCACCCACTTTGTATGGTGGACATGTTCTAGAATAGTCCTAAAGAGACCCTGGCACCCACTTTGTATGGTGAGCATGTTCTAGAAGTGTCCTAAAGAGACCCTGTCACCCACTTTGTATGGTGGACATGTTCTAGAATAGTCCTAAAGAGACCCTGTCACCCACTTTGTATGGTGGACATGTTCTAGAATAGTCCTAAAGAGACCCTGTCACCCACTTTGTATGGTGTGCATGTTCTAGAATAGTCCTAAAGAGACCCTGGCACCCACTTTGTATGGTGAGCATGTTCTAGAAGTGTCCTAAAGAGACCCTGTCACCCACTTTGTATGGTGGACATGTTCTAGAATAGTCCTAAAGAGACCCTGTCACCCACTTTGTATGGTGGACATGTTCTAGAATAGTCCTAAAGAGACCCTGTCACCCACTTTGTATGGTGGACATGTTCTAGAAGTGTCCTAAAGAGACCCTGTCACCCACTTTGTATGGTGAGCATGTTCTAGAAGTGTCCTAAAGAGACCCTGTCACCCACTTTGTATGGTGAGCATGTTCTAGAAGTGTCCTAAAGAGACCCTGTCACCCACTTTGTATGGTGGGCATGTTCTAGAAGTGTCCTAAAGAGACCCTGTCACCCACTTTGTATGGTGGACATGTTCTAGAAGTGTCCTAAAGAGACCCTGTCACCCACTTTGTATGGTGGACATGTTCTAGAAGTGTCCTAAAGAGACCCTGTCACCCACTTTGTATGGTGGACATGTTCTAGAATAGTCCTAAAGAGACCCTGTCACCCACTTTGTATGGTGTGCATGTTCTAGAATAGTCCTAAAGAGACCCTGTCACCCACTTTGTATGGTGAGCATGTTCTAGAATAGTCTTAAAGAGACCCTGTCACCCACTTTGTATGGTGGGAATGTTCTAGAATAGTCCTAAAGAGACCCCGTCACCCACTTTGTATGGTGTGCATGTTCTAGAATAGTCCTAAAGAGACCCCGTCACCCACTTTGTATGGTGGGCATGTTCTAGAATAGTCCTAAAGAGACCCTGTCACCCACTTTGTATGGTGGACATGTTCTAGAAGTGTCCTAAAGAGACCCTGTCACCCACTTTGTATGGTGAGCATGTTCTAGAAGTGTCCTAAAGAGACCCTGTCACCCACTTTGTATGGTGAGCATGTTCTAGAAGTGTCCTAAAGAGACCCTGTCACCCACTTTGTATGGTGAGCATGTTCTAGAAGTGTCCTAAAGAGACCCTGTCACCCACTTTGTATGGTGGACATGTTCTAGAATAGTCCTAAAGAGACCCTGGCACCCACTTTGTATGGTGTGCATGTTCTAGAATAGTCCTAAAGAGACCCTGTCACCCACTTTGTATGGTGGACATGTTCTAGAATAGTCCTAAAGAGACCCTGGCACCCACTTTGTATGGTGAGCATGTTCTAGAAGTGTCCTAAAGAGACCCTGTCACCCACTTTGTATGGTGGACATGTTCTAGAATAGTCCTAAAGAGACCCTGTCACCCACTTTGTATGGTGGACATGTTCTAGAATAGTCCTAAAGAGACCCTGTCACCCACTTTGTATGGTGTGCATGTTCTAGAATAGTCCTAAAGAGACCCTGGCACCCACTTTGTATGGTGAGCATGTTCTAGAAGTGTCCTAAAGAGACCCTGTCACCCACTTTGTATGGTGGACATGTTCTAGAATAGTCCTAAAGAGACCCTGTCACCCACTTTGTATGGTGGACATGTTCTAGAATAGTCCTAAAGAGACCCTGTCACCCACTTTGTATGGTGGACATGTTCTAGAAGTGTCCTAAAGAGACCCTGTCACCCACTTTGTATGGTGAGCATGTTCTAGAAGTGTCCTAAAGAAACCCTGTCACCCACTTTGTATGGTGAGCATGTTCTAGAAGTGTCCTAAAGAGACCCTGTCACCCACTTTGTATGGTGGGCATGTTCTAGAAGTGTCCTAAAGAGACCCTGTCACCCACTTTGTATGGTGGACATGTTCTAGAAGTGTCCTAAAGAGACCCTGTCACCCACTTTGTATGGTGGACATGTTCTAGAAGTGTCCTAAAGAGACCCTGTCACCCACTTTGTATGGTGAGCATGTTCTAGAAGTGTCCTAAAGAGACCCTGTCACCCACTTTGTATGGTGAGCATGTTCTAGAAGTGTCCTAAAGAGACCCTGTCACCCACTTTGTATGGTGGACATGTTCTAGAATAGTCCTAAAGAGACCCTGTCACCCACTTTGTATGGTGGGCATGTTCTAGAATAGTCCTAAAGAGACCCTGTCACCCACTTTGTATGGTGAGCATGTTCTAGAAGTGTCCTAAAGAGACCCTGTCACCCACTTTGTATGGTGGACATGTTCTAGAATAGTCCTAAAGAGACCCTGTCACCCACTTTGTATGGTGGACATGTTCTAGAAGTGTCCTAAAGAGACCCTGTCACCCACTTTGTATGGTGAGCATGTTCTAGAAGTGTCCTAAAGAGACCCTGTCACCCACTTTGTATGGTGAGCATGTTCTAGAAGTGTCCTAAAGAGACCCTGTCACCCACTTTGTATGGTGGGCATGTTCTAGAAGTGTCCTAAAGAGACCCTGTCACCCACTTTGTATGGTGGACATGTTCTAGAAGTGTCCTAAAGAGACCCTGTCACCCACTTTGTATGGTGGGCATGTTCTAGAAGTGTCCTAAAGAGGCCCTGTCACCCACTTTGTATGGTGGATATGTTCTAGAAGTGTCCTAAAGAGACCCTGTCACCCACTTTGTATGGTGGGCATGTTCTAGAAGTGTCCTAAAGAGACCCTGTCACCCACTTTGTATGGTGGACATGTTCTAGAAGTGTCCTAAAGAGACCCTGTCACCCACTTTGTATGGTGGGCATGTTCTAGAAGTGTCCTAAAGAGACCCTGTCACCCACTTTGTATGGTGGACATGTTCTAGAAGTGTCCTAAAGAGACCCTGTCACCCACTTTGTATGGTGGGCATGTTCTAGAAGTGTCCTAAAGAGGCCCTGTCACCCACTTTGTATGGTGGACATGTTCTAGAAGTGTCCTAAAGAGACCCTGTCACCCACTTTGTATGGTGGGCATGTTCTAGAAGTGTCCTAAAGAGGCCCTGTCACCCACTTTGTATGGTGGACATGTTCTAGAATGGTCCTAAAGAGACCCTGTCACCCACTTTGTATGGTGGGCATGTTCTAGAAGTGTCCTAAAGAGGCCCTGTCACCCACTTTGTATGGTGGACATGTTCTAGAAGTGTGCTAAAGAGGCCCTGTCACCCACTTTGTATGGTGGGCACATTCTGGAAGCATCCTAAATAGACCCTGTCACCCACTTTGTATGGTGGGCATGTTCTAGAAGTGTCCTAAAGAGGCCCTGTCACCCACTTTGTATGGTGGACATGTTCTAGAAGTGTCCTAAAGAGGCCCTGTCACCCACTTTGTATGGTGGACATGTTCTAGAATGGTCCTAAAGAGACCCTGTCACCCACTTTGTATGGTGGACATGTTCTAGAATAGTACTAAAGAGACCCTGTCACCCACTTTGTATGGTGGACATGTTCTAGAAGTGTCCTAAAGAAACCCTGTCACCCACTTTGTATGGTGGACATGTTCTAGAAGTGTCCTAAAGAAACCCTGTCACCCACTTTGTATGGTGGACATGTTCTAGAAGTGTCCTAAAGAGACCCTGTCACCCACTTTGTATGGTGGGCATGTTCTAGAAGTGTCCTAAAGAGGCCCTGTCACCCACTTTGTATGGTGGACATGTTCTAGAATGGTCCTAAAGAGACCCTGTCACCCACTTTGTATGGTGGGCATGTTCTAGAAGTGTCCTAAAGAGGCCCTGTCACCCACTTTGTATGGTGGACATGTTCTAGAAGTGTGCTAAAGAGGCCCTGTCACCCACTTTGTATGGTGGGCACATTCTGGAAGCATCCTAAATAGACCCTGTCACCCACTTTGTATGGTGGGCATGTTCTAGAAGTGTCCTAAAGAGGCCCTGTCACCCACTTTGTATGGTGGACATGTTCTAGAAGTGTCCTAAAGAGGCCCTGTCACCCACTTTGTATGGTGGACATGTTCTAGAATGGTCCTAAAGAGACCCTGTCACCCACTTTGTATGGTGGACATGTTCTAGAATAGTCCTAAAGAGACCCTGTCACCCACTTTGTATGGTGGACATGTTCTAGAATAGTCCTAAAGAGACCCTGTCACCCACTTTGTATGGTGGACATGTTCTAGAATAGTACTAAAGAGACCCTGTCACCCACTTTGTATGGTGGACATGTTCTAGAATAGTCCTAAAGAGACCCTGTCACCCACTTTGTATGGTGGACATGTTCTAGAATAGTCCTAAAGAGACCCTGTCACCCACTTTGTATGGTGGACATGTTCTAGAATAGTACTAAAGAGACCCTGTCACCCACTTTGTATGGTGGACATGTTCTAGAAGTGTCCTAAAGAAACCCTGTCACCCACTTTGTATGGTGGACATGTTCTAGAAGTGTCCTAAAGAGACCCTGTCACCCACTTTGTATGGTGGGCATGTTCTAGAAGTGTCCTAAAGAGGCCCTGTCACCCACTTTGTATGGTGGGCACATTCTGGAAGCATCCTAAATAGACCCTGTCACCCATTTTTTTATGGTGGGCACATTCTGGAAGCGTCCTAAAAAGACCCTGTCACCAAGTTTTTATGTTGGGCACATTCTGGAAGAATCTTGAATCCCATATAAACCCTGTCACCCACTTTTTATGGTGGGCACATTCTGGAAGCATCCTAAATAGACCCTGTCACCGATTTTTTTTTTATGGTGGGCACATTCTGGAAGCGTCCTAAAAAGACCCTGTCACCAAGTTTTTATGGTGGGCACATTCTGGAAGAATCTTGAAGAGACCCTGTCACAGATTTTTTTATGGTGGGCACATTTTGGAGGAGTCCTAAAGAGACCCTGTCACACACTTTCTATGGTGGGCACATTCTGAAAGCATCCCATAGAAACCCTGTCACCAAGTTTTTATGGTGGGCACATTCTTGAAGTGTCCTAAAGAGACCCTGTTACCAAGTTTTTATGGTGGGCACATTCTGGAAGCATCCAAAAGAGAGCCTGTCACCAGATTTTTATGGTGAGCACATTCTGGAAGCGTCCTAAAAATACCCTGCCACCAACATTTTATGGTGGGCACATTCTGGAAGAATCTTGAGAAGACTCTGTCACTGATTTTTTTTTATGGTGGACCCGGTCACTAAGTTTTTATGGTGGGCACATTCTGGAAGCATCCTAAAGATACCCTGTCACCGATTTTTTTTTTTTTTTAATGGTGGGCACATTTTGGAGGAGTCCTAAAGAGACCCTGTCACCCACTTTCTATGGTGGGCACATTCTGAAAGCATCCCATAGAAACCCTGTCACCAACTGTTTATGGCGGGCACATTCTGGAAGTGTCCTAAAGAGACCCTGTCACCAACTTTTTATGGTGGGCACATTCTGGTAGAATCTTAAAGGAGACCCTATCACCAATTTTTTATGGTGGACACAATCTGAAGGAGTCCTAAAGAGGCACTTTCACCAATTGTTTATGGTGGGCACATTCTGGAAGCATCCTAAAGAGACCCTGTCACCAAGTTTTTATGGCGGGCACATTCTGGAAGTGTCCTAAAGAGACCCTGTCACCAAGTTTTTATGGTGGGCACATTCCGGAAGCGTCCTAAAGAGACCCTGTCACCAAGTTTTTATGGTGGGCACATTCTGGTAGAATCTTAAAGGAGACCCTATCACCAATTTTTTATGGTGGACACAATCTGAAGGAGTCCTAAAGAGGCACTTTCAATAATTGTTTATGGTGGGCACATAATGGAAGCATCCTAAAGAGACCCTGTCACCAAGTTTTTATGGTGGGCACATTCTGGAAGCATCCTAAAGAGACCCTGTCACCAACTTTTTTTGGTGGGCACATTCTGGAAGAATCCTGTCACCATATTCAAAACTTGACAATAAAAGCACAGAAACATAAAGTATTAGAAAGGTTTTCAGCATTTAAAAAAGTGAAATACAATAATAAACACTCTACCAAACTTTTTATATCCCACCCACCCCCACAGGGGATGCATGTGAATAAAAAAATGCTTGCACCACACATTAGGTAGCACTGCACGGGCTGGAGTGAGAGGAATGATTCATCAGTCACTAGTAACTCCAAATGACCCATGAAGACTTTTAAAGCATTACCTATGGACAATTTTGGGTTTCTGTAGGTTTTTTTGCCATTTTACAGGCAACCAAGTCTGAAGAGTAACTAAAGAGGGAGACTGCAATAGTGTAGAATAGGTTAATAAAGGTTAATAAAATTCCCACACTACAAAACTGCACTTACAGGGTACAACGTCACATAGACGAAATGCGTAGGGCAGAACCACACTGTTGACATCATATCTGGTGACGTCACTTCCAGCCATTGGAGCGCACCGGCCACTTTAAATGAGACCTGGAGATGCTACTGAATTGTGGATGGAGGCTGAACCTGTTTACCCTGTAAGTGCAGTTTTGTAGTGTGGGAACTTTATTAAACTATTTTACACTATTGTGGTCTCTCTCTTGGTGTATTAACCTGCATGTACCCGCAGGTGGAGTGGAAGTAGAGAAATTGCCATACAAATCCACATTGGAGGAGGAGAAAGTCTGTATAAAGCACTGCTGACCTGCTTACAGTGCCTTGAAAAAGTATTCACACCCTTTGAAATTTTCCATATTTTGTAATGTTACAACCAAAACGTAAAGTATTTTATGTGATAGACCAACACAAAGTGGCACATAATTGTGAAGTGGAAGGAAAATAATAAATGCTTTTCCAAATTTTTTCCAAATAAATATGTAAAAACTGTGGCGTGCATTTGTATTCAGCCCCCTTTACTCTGATACTCCCAACTAAAATCTAGTGGAACCAATTGTCTTCAGAAGTCACCTAATTAATAAATAGAGTCCCCCTGTGTGTAATTTAATCTCAGTAGAAATACAGCTGTTCTGCGAAGCCCTCAGAGGTTTGCTAGAGAATCTTAGTGAACAAACAGCATTTTGAAGGCCAAGGAACACACCAGACAGGTCAGGGATGAAGCTGTGGAGAAGTTTAAAGTGGGTTAGGTTATAAAAAAATATCCCATGCTTTGAACATCTCAAGGAAGAAATGTTCAATCCATCATCTGAAAATGGAAAGAGTATGGCACAACTGCAAACCTACCAAGACATGGTCGTCCAGCTAAACTGACAGGCTGGGCAAGGAAAGCATTAATCAGAGAAGCAGCCAAGAGGCCCATGATAACTCTGGAGGAGCGGCAGAGATCCACAGCTCAGGTAGGAGAATCTGTCCAAAGGACAACTACCGTAATAGTCGTGCACTCCACAAATCTGACGTTTATGGAAGAGTGGCAAGAAGAAAGACATTGTTGAAAGAAAGCCAAAATAAGTTCCATTTGCAGTTTGCGAGAAGCCATGTGGGGGACACAGCAAACATGTGGAAGAAGGTGCTCTGGTCAGATCAGACCAAAATTTTACTTTTTGGCCTAAAAGCAAAACACTATGTGTGGAGGAAAACTAACACTGTACATCACCCTGAACACACCTTCCCCACTGTGAAACGTGGTGGCAGCATCATGTTGTGGGGATGCTTTTCTTCAGCAGGGACAGGGCAGCTGGTCAGAGTTGATGGGAAGATGGATGGAGCCAAATACAGGGCAATCTTAGAAGAAAATCTGTAATGCCCTGTACACACGATCAGAACTTCCACCAGCAAAAGTCGGATGTGAGCTTTTGGTCAGAAATTCCGACCATGTGTATGCTCCGTCGGACTTTTGCTGGCACAATTTCAGCCAGCAAAAGATTGGGAGCAGATTCTCTATTTTTCGTTCAGAAAAAGTTCCTATCCGAAAATGCGTTTGTCTGTATGCAATTCGGACGCGCAAAAAATCACGCATACTCGGAAACAAGTTGACGCATGCTCAGAAGCATTAAAACCTAATTTTCTCGGCTTGTCGTAGTGTTCTTGACGGTCGAAAGTTCAGAGAACTTGTGTGACCGTGTGTATGCAAGGCAAGCTTGAGCGGAATTCCGTCGGAAAAACCATGCGCGTTTTTTCTGACGGAATTTCTGATCGTGTGTATGGGGCATTAGAGTCTGTAAAAGACTTAAGACTGGGGTGGAGGTTCTCCTTCCAGCAGGACAACGACCCTAAACATACAACCAGAGCTACAATGGAATGGTTTAGATCAGGGATATGCAATTAGCGGATCTCCAGCTGTTGCAAAACTACAAGTCCCATCATGCTTTTGCCTCTGGGTGTCATGCTTGTGGCTGTCAGAGTCTTGCTATGCCTCATGGGAGTTGTAGTTCTGCAACAGCTGGAGGTCGGCTAATTGCATATCCCTGGTTTAGATCAAAACATATTCATGTGTTAGAATGGCCCAATCAAAGTCCAGACCTAAATCCAATTGAGAATCTGTGGGAAGACTTGAAAATTGCTGTTCACAGACGCTCTCTATCCAATGTGACAGAGCTTGAGCTATTTTGCAAAGAAGAATGGGCAAAAATTTTTTGCAAAGATGTGCAATGCTGGTAAAGACATACCCATAAAAGATATGCAGCTGTAATTGCACCGAAAGGTGGTTATATAAAGTATTGACTGAGGGGCTGAATATAAATGCACACCACACTTTTCACATATTTATTTGTAAAACATTTTGAAAACCATTTATCATTTTCCTTCCTCTTCACAATTATGTGCCACTTTGTGTTGGTCTATCACATAAAATCCCAATAAAATACATTTACAGTGGCTTGCGAAAGTATTCGGCCCCCTTGAACTTTTCAACCTTTTGCCACATTTCAGGCTTCAAACATAAAGACATAAAATTTTTATTTTTTGTGAAGAATCACCAACAAGTGGGACACAATTGTGAAGTGGAACGAAATCTTTTGGATTTTTGAAACTTTTAACTAATAAAAAAATGAAAAGTGGGGCGTGCAAAATTATTCGGCCCCCTTGCGTTAATACTTTGTAGAGCCACCTTTTGCTGCGATTACAGCTGCAAATCGCTTGGGGTATGTCTCTATCAGTTTTGCACATCGAGAGACTGAAATTCTTGCCCATTCTTCCTTGCAAAACAGCTGGAGCTCAGTGAGGTTGGATGGAGAGCGTTTGTGAACAGCAGTTTTCAGCTCTTTCCACAGATTGTCGATTGGATTCAGGTCTGGACTTTGACTTGGCCATTCTAACACCTGGATACGTTTATTTGTGAACCATTCCTTTGTAGATTTTGCTGTATGTTTGGGATCATTGTCTTGTTGGAAGATAAATCTCCGTCCCAGTTTCAGGTCTTTTGCAGACTCCAACAGGTTTTCATCCAGAATGGTCCTGTATTTGGCTGCATCCATCTTCCTCTCAATTTTAACCATCTTCCCTGTCCCTGCTGAAGAAAAGCAGGCCCAAACCATGATGCTGCCACCACCATGTTTGACAGTGGGGATGGTGTGTTGAGTGTGATGAGCTGTGTTGCTTTTACGCCAAACATATCGTTTTGCATTGTGGCCAAAAAGTTCGATTTTGGTTTCATTGGACCAGAGCACCTTCTTCCACATGTTTGGTGTGTCTCCCAGGTGGCTTGTGGCAAACTTTAGACCAGACTTTTTATGGATATCTTTGAGAAATGGCTTTCTTCTTGCCACTCTTCCATAAAGGCCAGATTTGTGCAGTGTATGACTGATTGTTGTCCTATGGACAGACTCTCCCACCTCAGCTGTAGTTCTCTGCAGTTCATCCAGAGTGATCATGGGCCTCTTGGCTGCATCTCTGATCAGTCTTCTCCTTGTCTGAGCTAAAAGTTTAGAGGGACAGCCAGGTCTTGGTAGATTTGCAGTGGTCTGATACTAATTCCATTTCAAAATGATCGCTTGCACAGTGCTCCTTGGGATGTTTAAAGCTTGGGAAATCTTTTTGTATCCAAATTAGGCTTTAAACTTCTCCACAACAGTATTACGGACCTGCCTGGTGTGTTCCTTGGTCTTCATGATGCTCTCTGCGCTTTCAACAGAACCCTGAGACTATCACAGAGCAGGTGCATTTATACAGAGACTTGATTACACACAGGTGGATTCTATTTATCACCATCAGTCATTTAGGACAACATTGGATCATTCAGAGATCCGCGCTGAACTTCTGGAGTGAGTTTGCTGCACTGAAAGTAAAGGGGCCGAATAATTTTGCACGCACCACTTTTCAGTTTTTTAATTGCTAAAAAAGTTTAAAATATCCAATAGATTTCGTTCCACTTCACAATTGTGTCCCACTTGTTGGTGATTCTTCTTCTTTATGTTTGAAGCCTGAAATGTGGCAAAAGGTTGAAAAGTTCAAGGGGGCCGAATACTTTCGCAAGCCACTGTTCATTTTTGGTTGTAACATGACAAAATGTGACAAAATTTAAAGGGGTATGAATACTTTCTAAAGGCACTGTATTTAATAAGGGGCCATAACTATCTTTTGAGTGGCTTTTTGCAGGGGAGAGGTGGCAAGCTCTTTGCATGGTGGAAGAGCACTGTAGAGATGCATTGGCCACTTTTTTAGGTACACCTTGCTAGTACCAGGTTGGACCTCCTTTTGTCTTCAGAACTGCCTTAATTCTTTGTGGCATAGATTCAAAAAAGTGTTGGAAGCATTCCTCAGAGATTTTGGTCCATATTGACATGATGGCATCATGCAGTTGCTGCAGATTTCTTGGCGGCACATCCATGATGCGAATCTCCTGTTCCACCACACCCCAAAGGTGCTTTATTGGATTGAGATCTGGTGACTGTGGAGGCCATTGGAGTACAGTGATCTCATTGTCATGTTCAATAAACCAGTTTGAGATGATTCAAGCTTTGTGATATAGTGCATTATCCTGCTGGAAGTAGCCATCAATAGATGGGTACACTGTAGTCATAAAGGGATGGACACGGTCAGCAACAATACTCAGGTAGGCCGTGGCATTTAAACAATGCTCAATTGGTACTAAGGGGCCCAAAGTGTGCCAAGAAAATATCCCCCACCGTTTATACAAGGGAGGATGGATCCATGCTTTCATGTTGTTTACGCCAAATTCTGACCCTACCATCTGGATGTCGCAGCTGAAATCGAGACTCCTGAGACCAGGCAAAGTTTTTCCAATCTTATATTGTCCAATTTTGATGAGCCTGTGTGAATTGTAGCTTCAGTGTCCTGTTCTTAACTGACAGGAGTAGCATCCGCTGTGGTCTTCTGCTGCTGTAGCCCATCTTCTTTATGGTTTGATATGTTGTGCATTCATAGATGGTATTCTGCATACCTTGATTGTAATAAGCTGTTATTTGAGTTACTATTGCCTTTCTGTCATCTCAGAACCAATCTTCCCATTCTCCTCTGACCTCTGACATCAACAAGGCATTTTTGTCCACACCACTGCCGCTCTTTTCTCTTATTCAGACCATTCTCTGTAAACACTAGAGATCGTCGTGCGTGAAAATCCCAGTAGATCAGCAGTTTTTGAAATAGTCAGACCAGCCCGTCTGGCACCAACAACCAGGCCATGTTCAAAATCAATAAAATCCCCTTTCTTCCCCACTCTGATGCTCAGTTTGAAGTTCAGCAAGTCGTCTTTACCGCGTCTAGATGCCTAAATGCATTGAGTTGCTGCCATTTGATTGGCTGATTAGCAATTTGTGTTACCAAGCAATTAAACAGGTGTACCTAATAAAGTGCCCAGTGAGTGTATATTAATGTTTAGCTCTGAGTATCCATATGTTTAAATAAGTATAATAAAATAGATTATTTTTTTGTTATATTCATGTCTTCAGGAGACTGCATGTGAAGAGTAAAGAAGATTTATTTCTTACACTGATGGCACCATACAGAAGATGATAACTGTGACTAATCCAGCCGCAGATCTTTGTCAAAAGTAAGATATGAAAATTTTAGCACTTAAGTAGGTTGTTAAGTCTAGCCGAAATCGCTGGCATCCTTTCTGCCTCAGGCGTATATAAAGCACAGTGTGTACATTTTTTAAAGATTATATTCCAAAATACCGTTTTCCACAGATCCGCTGTGCTGTCACATTATCCCCCTCTGCTCTCCGTCCCGTATCTAAGAAGAGCAGCAGGAGAGGACTGAGATTCCCTGCTGGCCAGCAGAGGGAGACCACGTGACCACACAGCGGAGCTGTGCAATAAGGTATTTAGGAATATAATTTTTTTTAAATGTCACACAGTGTTTTTTATATATTAATAAACAAGAGGGGCTGCCAGGACTTTTTACATAGTACTGTACAGCATACAACAATAGTGGCAGGATGGGCAGGCAGAAGATCAGATCTCACACTGAGCTGACAGGTAGGGACGGAGGGGGAGAGCCTCACAGCAGAGAGCAGGATGATGGAGGATGACCACGCTATCACGGATCAGCAGAATGATAAACGCGGTCAGTTTACAGAGGATAGCACAAGGCAGGATCAGCCAGGTATTGGGAAAGATAGAAAGGGACAACTGACAAGGCAAAGGCACTGCGCTATAGCTCCTGCCTTGAAGGGACAGGAGCATAATTTTGTTTTAGGGTTACGACCACTTTACTTGTAATAGTAACTGTCATTAACAATAGTGCTATATAGACATCTGAGGAAGCTACATGAAGGATAACATGCAAAGTCCTTTTAAGTCTGTACATGTTTTTATATATTTTAGAGATTGTACTATTGACTTCACCTTTTCCACTAAAATATTCTATGCTGTTCTTGGGCCCCAGTGTGTAAAAAAATGCTATGTGGTTTTCAAATAGTGTCCTTAGTTTTATAGAGATACTAAACACACACTGTTTATTTTCTATCATCCCTTCTATTTATGTACAGTCGGGCAAAAAAGTATTTAGTCAGCCACCAATTGTGCAAGTTCTCCCACTTCAAAAGATGAGAGAGGCCTGTAATTGTCATCATAGGTATACCTCAACTATGAGAGACAAAATGTGGAAACAAATCCAGGCAATCACATTGTCTGATTTTTGAAAGAATTTATTTGCAAATTATGATGGAAAATAAGTATTTTGTCAATATCAAAAGTTCATCTCAATACTTTGTTATATATCCTTTGTTGGCAATGACAGAGGTCAAATGTTTTCTGTAAGTCTTCACAAGGTTGTCACACAGTGTTGCGGGTATGTTGGCCCATTCCTCCATGCAGATCTCCTCTAGAGCAGTGATGTTTTGGGGCTGTCGCTGGGCAACACGGACTTTCAACTCCCTCCAAAGGTTTTCTATGGGGTTGAGATCTGAAGACTGGCTAGGCCACTCCAGGACCTTGAAATGCTTCATCATAGGTATACCTCAACTATGAGAGACAAAATGTGGAAACAAATCCAGACAATCACATTGTCTGATTTTTGAAAGAATTTATTTGCAAATTATGGTGGAAAATAAGTATTTGGTCACCTACAAACAAGCAAGATTTCTTGCTCACACAGACCTGTATCTTCTTCTTTAAGAGGCTCCTCTGTCCTCCACTCATTACCTGTATTAATGGCACCTGTTTGAACTTGTTATCAGTATAAAAGACACCTGTCCACAACCTCAAACAGTCACACTCCAAACTCCACTATGGTGAACACCAAAGAGCTGTCAAAGGACACCTGAAACAAAATTGTAGACTTGCACCAGGCTGGGAAGACTGAATCTGCAATAGGCAAGCAGCTTAGTGTGAAGAAATCAACTGTGGGAGCAATAATTAGAAAATGGAAGACATACAAGACCACTTATAATCTCCCTCGATCTGGGGCTCCACGCAAGATCTCACCCCGTGGGGTCAAAATAATCACAAGAACGGTGAGCAAACGGTGAGCAAATATCCCAGAACCACACGGGGGGACCTAGTGAATGACCTGCAGAGAGCTGGGACCAACGTAACAAAGGCTACCATCAGTAACACACTACGCCGCCAGGGACTCAGATCCTGCAGTGCCAGACGTGTCCCCCTGCTTAAGCCAGTACATGTCTGAGGTTTGCTAGAGAGCATTTGGATGATCCAGAAGAGGATTGGGTGAATGTCATATGGTCAGATGAAACCAAAGTAGAACTGTTTGGTAGAAACACAACTCGTTGTGTTTGGAGGAGAGAGAATGCTGAGTTGCAACCAAAGAACACCATACCTACTGTGAAGCATGGGGGTGGAAACATCATGCTTTGGGGCTGTTTCTCTGCAAAGGGAACAGGACGACTGATCCGTGTACATGAAAGAATGAATGGGACCATGTATCGTGAGATTTTGAGTGCAAACCTCCTCCCATCAGCAAGGGCATTGAAGATGAAACATGGCTGGGTCTTTCAGCATGACAATGATCCCAAACACACCGCCCGGGCAACGAAGGAGTGGCTTCGTAAGAAGCATTTCAAGGTCCTGGAGTGGCCTAGCCAGTCTTCAGATCTCAACCCCATAGAAAACCTTTGGAGGGAGTTGAAAGTCCGTGTTGCCCAGCGACAGCTCCAAAACATCACTGCTCTAGAGGAGATCTGCATGGAGGAATGGGCCAACATCCCCGCAACAGTGTGTGACAACCTTGTGAAGACTTACAGAAAACATTTGACCTCTGTCATTGCCAACAAAGGATATATAACAAAGTATTGAGATGAACTTTTGATATTGACCAAATACTTATTTTCCACCATAATTTGCAAATAAATTCTTTCAAAAATCAGACAATGTGATTGTCTGGATTTGTTTCCACATTTTGTCTCTCATAGTTGAGGTATACCTATGATGACAATTACAGGCCTCTCTCATCTTTTTAAGTGGGAGAACTTGCACAATTGGTGGCTGACTAAATACTTTTTTGCCCCACTGTATATGGATTATGGCATTGTATTTCTTTTAATTAAAAAAAAATCTAAGTACCTTTTTCAATATTTGATATACAGCTGTCATGTGTCCTAGCTCTTTCCCAGCTCATCTGCAGGAAAACATAGGCAGGAGGAGCTTTTAGTCCTCTTCTGCTGCTCTTGTGATGCTCTTGTGAACATCTAACATTTGGAGTTTCCCTGAAGTTGAACAGAATGTGGCTGATAACTTTGGTGGGAGTTTTTATTTGCAGGCTTTGGGGGTGTTGATCATAGTCTTCTGGTAAGGCATTAAAGCTAAGCACACTTTTGTTTAACCACTTCAGCCCCGGAAGGATTTACCCCCTTCCTGACCAGAGCATTTTTTGCGATTCGGCACTGCGTCGCTTTAACTGACAATTGCGCGGTCGTGCAACGTGGCTCCCAAACAAAATTGACGTCCTTTTTTTCCCACAAATAGAGCTTTCTTTTGGTGGTATTTGATCGCCTCTGCGATTTTTATTTTTTGCGCTATAAACAAAATAAGAGCGACAATTTTGAAAAAAAAACGCATTATTTTTTACATTTTGCTATAATAAATATCCCCCAAAAATATATAAAAAAACATTTTTTTTCTTCAGTTTAGGCCGATCGTATTCTTCTACATATTTTTGGAAAAAATAAATCACAATAAGCGTTTATTAATTGGTTTGCGCAAACGTTATAGTGTTTACTAAATAGGGGATAGTTTTATGGCATTTTTATTAATAATTTTTTTTTACTAGTAATGGCGGCGATCAGCGATTTTTATTGTGACTGCGACGTTATGGCGGACATGTCGGACATTTTTGACACATTTTTGGGACCATTGTCATTTATACAGCGATCAGTGCGATTAAAAATGCACTGATTACTGTGTAAATGACACTGGCAGTGAAGGGGTTAACCACTAGAGGGCGGGGAGGGGTTAAGTGTGTCCTAGGGAGTGATTACTAACTGTAGGGGGATGGGCTGTGTGGGTGACGTCACTGATCTCTGCTCCGATGACAGGGAGCAGAGATCGAGTGACACTTGTCACTAGGCAGAACGGGGAGATGCTGTTTACAACGGCATCTCCCCATTTGTCCTCTCCGTGAGGCGATCGCGGGTATCCCCGCGGCGATCGAGTCCGCGGGACCCGCAACCCGACACACGGAGCTCCCGGCTGGCGCGTGCCGCCGGCGGCTCGCACGCAATGGCACAGCGGGGAATTCAAATGGACGTACAGGTACGCCCATTTGCCCAGCCGCGCCATTCTGCCGACGTACATCGGCGTGCACCGGTCGGGAACCGGTTAAAGTTGTTGAGAAAAAAACATTCCCCTCTGGGTGATCTATGTACATTGCAGGGATTTTAACAAACATTGTTGCAAATTCCTACCTTTTGTTATTCTGAAGAAATCCCTGTGTGTTTGTCTGTGTCCATGTGGGAAAGTGAATCTAATGGGAGTGGTTTCATAATTAACAATCAGCTGCAGCACCTGCGGGACACTAATAAGGAAAGTTGCAGGGGCTGCATCCCTTTAGGCATGATTTCCTATTGGGAGTATCTCACCAAAAATTACATTTTTGTTGCAGGGGATGCCTGAAATCTGACTTGTATCTTAGGGCAGACTTTTTGGAAAATCAGTGAGCCAATCACACAAGCAGGAAATGATGTTTCTGGGGGGCGTTCTGTACACAGCAGCTTGGCAATAGGAGTACAGATCCAAAGGGGATGACTATCAGTGCACAGTTCTACTTAGAAAAATGTATATATGTTCTGCGTGGGAACAGCAATGGGCACAAATGCTAGTTTCCAGGCTGCCTCGTATACACTCTTTCTTTTATACTTACCCCTTGTCCCTTACCTAGAAAGAGCATGCAAATAAACATGTCTGACTTTAATTCCTTTATGACTGGGTAACACATAGATGCTGCGTCCAAGAGGTGGGCTTTAATCCTGGGCGACGCCTATATGTGTTCCTCTCCCAGCTCTGAGACCAAGCTGTCAGTGACAGTGACAGGTCTCTACTAATTGAGAATCAAAGGAACAAAGGAACTGGCTCTTCATCACATGATCGCAGTGCTAGTCTGTGATTGGCTATCTCAGTGATCATTCATGCTGTAGCCCCTCCCTGTGTTGTTTCTCCTTTGTAAAGGAGGATATATCTTTTCCTCCTCACAAGAGGAGAAAGCCTGTAGTGGGAGAGTCTTACTGCTTCAGGTACAGGAATAGTTCTGTTATTGTGATAAGAGAAAAATTGTTGGAAAAAGCAGTGAACTATTTATATGAACAGGAAGTGACATTTTGAGGGAGTGCTGTTCACAACTAGTGCACAGATTTCCCCCATACAAGGAAGCCCTGCTTGAGCTTTTATTTTGTCAGTTTTAGAAAATCAAAGTTGGCTGCAGGTGAAAATATCTGAATTTGACCTGGCATCAGCTTCTCACAGTCTCTGTACAGCAGGGCTGGAAAATGAGAGGAACCAATCAGTGCTGACAGAAAGCATGCTGATAGGACGGTAAAGCAGAGTGACAAAGAGATAAGATCAACATTATGCTTCTCCTTTCACTGCCCAGTAAAGGCTGAAGGTGGTCCAGGACTACCAGGGCTCTGAGGAAGTGGGTTGAATGATCTTGGTTATCAGACTGAGGACATCTCATCTTGCACTTTAGTAAATTAGTACTCATAATGTAGGTATATAGTTTACTGTAGGAAGTCTCGGTCTTCAGACTGCAGATACAGTTGCTGTGAATAGTAATTCTGGAATGCACTGTTTCTGTGCTAAGGGCCACTGCCAATTCATCCAATAATTAAAAAACGTGTATAATCTTCGTGTTTTGGTATAAAGTATTGAGGTTATTCTTGGAATTACTTCCTCAGGTTTTTGTATGTGGGAATTTTAGCAATTTTGGTCCTGTGACAGTTTATCTTTGCTTATCAGCACTCTTGAAAATCTGCTGTCATGGAAGATTTAACAGCTGCATCTACAGTGCATAAATGGAAATGTCACAGTCTTACAAGAGAAAGGTTATCTAGGCATAGTATAGCAAGTCATTTGTAAAAACATAAGTCCTCTAGGTTACCAGAAACAGATTGACAGTTTTCTAACTTCAGTGTTGCTTTTCACCAGAGAAGACCTCATGATGTTTAATACAAAGGCATAGACATTTTTTAAATATTAGTTATAGATTTTCAAAAAGTCATACTGAGCATGTGTGTTGTGGAAGTGAATTGTTAACATTTTACACATATTATTACAGGGAGAATACGCATACAAATTCTCTTCCTAGCACAACCAAGGAGAACGGTCTGCTGGAACTGTCAGCCACTCCGGTAGGTTGTTATCACAGCTTATATGTCACTTTGATACCACCCAAGAATGACCTTGTCACCTTTTCTTGAGTGCACAGCATGTGTGCAGTTACAGTGGGTACCACTGCACTTTCCCACATACTAGAATACTGCACAAGTTTCCCTAATCCCTAGTACTGAGACTAATCAATCTCTGCACACATGGAGATTGTGTGCAAGAGCTGGGGTCTGATACTATAATGTGCTGACAGCACAGGGTTTTTTGATTCCTTGTTACAGCACTTGGCTGATTCCAAAAAGAGCAAAAAGAATCATATTTATTACTGTATATCAGCAAGTATAGGCTGTGCAAACTATGTACCTAACCATAGTACCTAACTATATTAGTTAATTGGGGACAGCAAAACTATAAATATGTGAAAAGGCAACAGCAAAACTAGCACTAAATAAGTGATGTACACATATACAATAGTGTACCAAAAAATTAAGTGAATAAGCGCAATGCTGTATGCAGATAAAAATCACAAAAATATCTCTCTTATGTTAGTAATCGGGTGATCTGAGCACCCCTGCCTAAGAAATTGTTAACTACACACTTTACAGCTGGGTCAGCAACCCATCGATCGTGTGTGGGTGACGGGTAGATCGTCAGCACGCCTCTGCTTTGCCGACCCCCAACCTCGGCGGCTGTCTTTCATTCAGCCTCCTCCACTGCACGTATCTCTCCTCGCAGCGAGCACAGCAGAAATCGGGAGACAGCACAGCTCAGAGCGGTGGGCAGGAGCTGGCCAAGTTAACTTTTGAAGTTAACTGGCAGGTGATTGGCTGCTAGTCGGTCCTAGCAACCAATCACCAGCTTGTTAATATGGAAAGTTATCTCCAGCTACCACCCTCTATCTATGGCTGCCACCTTATCCCTTTAAAACCGAACACATATGAATTACACGGGTTCTGTGGCTGATTAAGGTGATAATTAAGCTCACTTGGTGCTTTATCTGCATTTAATTAGCCACAGAACCTGTGTAATTCATATGTGTTCGGGTTTAAAGGGATGAGGTGGCAACTCTTTTTTAAATATTCTTTAATTGTGCAAAACGAGGACAGTGAAAACATTAATACATCACGTACCATCCCGGTACCTACATAATTCTTTTCTTGTCATCATATAGTTTGGGCAGGGTTAGATATTCCTCCGCTTATAACCTTCAATATATATACATGTTATCTTTATAAACCCGCATATTCACCTCCACTCATCCCTACCTAAATATATTCTTATCTTCACATACTAAGCGACAAGATACTTCCTGATCCTCCCATCTATTTTATCTTTTACAAAAATAAACCAAATCATAACCCAAACCACAAAGGAAAAAAAACCCCCCACAAACCCCCCTCTTACTCTCCCACCCCCCTTAACCCCCTCTCCCTGTGGAGGGTGGGGGACTTCCATAATGTTATAAGGTTCAAAGGCAGACAGCCTCATTCACGATTGTGTTCCCCAGCAGTCTCTTCCCTTCTTCTGAATATACAAATAAGTTCCATGCTGTTCAGGTTTTGGTATACTGCTCTTTTCTATCTTGGGCCGAGAGCACCAAGTCCTCTATAGCCCCAACATTTCTGACCTTATTAAGCCACAATACATTCGATGGTGGCTTAGGGTCCTTCCAACAAAGAGCAACACACGCCTTAGCAGCATTAACTAAATGACATAAAACAGAGTTTCTATATGCCTGTAACGGGATTTGTGAACAGTGGAGCAAAAAAAAAAAAAAGGTAGCAACTCTACCTCTGTCCAGAGCTGTGTCCTGCTTCTGTTCTGTGTACACCTGTATAGGTAGGAGAATTATTCCACTGCTGCACTGACCTCGACGCTGCTGTGTGTTGGGGGGAGGGGGGATAGTGGGTGATATAAAGAGGCAGAGCACATTGCTGGGGGGGGGGGCAGAGGGCACTACTGTGGGGGAAGGAGTGATGTGAAAGGGGTGCCATCCACTACTCTAATGGCACTGTCACCTGCCCTACTGCCACCAGCCACTGCCCTATTGCCACTGTCACCTGCACTACTGCCACTGCCCTACTGCCACTGCCCTACTGCCACTGTCAACTGCCCTACTGCCACCAGCTACTTTCACCAGCCACTGTCCACTGCCCTACTGCCACCAGCCACTGCTCTACTGCCATCAGCCACTACCCTACTGACACCACGCACTGCCTTACTGCCACTGTCACCTGCCCTACTGACACCAGACACTGCCCTTCTGCCACAATCCTATGCCCTACTGACACCAGCCACTGCCCTACTGACACCGTCCACTGCCCTACTGCCACCAGCCACTGCCACCAGCCACTGCCTTACTGCCACCAGCCACTGCCCTACTGCCACTGTCACCTGCACTACTGCCACCAGCCACTGTCCTACTGCCACTGTCACCTGCCCTACTGCCACCAGCCACTGCCTTATTGCCACCAAACACTGCCCTACTGCCACCATCCACTGCTTTACTGCCACCAGCCACTGCCCTCCTGACACTTTCCACTGCCTTACTGCCACCAGCCACTGCCCTACTGCCACCAGCCACTGCTCTACTGACACTGTCCACTGCCCTACTGCCACTGTCACCTGCCCTACTGCCACAAACCACTGCCCTACTGTCACCAGACACTTCCCTACTGACACCAGCCACTGCCCTACTGCCACTGTCACCTGCTCTACTGCCACTGTCACCTGCCCTACTGCCACCAGCCACTGCCCTACTGACACTGTCACCTGCCCTACTAACACCAGCCACTGCCCTACTGACACCAGCCACTGCCCTACTGACACCAGCCACTGCCCTACTGACACCAGCCACTGCCATACTGACACCATCCACTGCCTTACTGTCACCAGCCACTGTCCTACTGTCACTGTCAAATGCCCTACTGACACCAGCCACTGCCCTACTGACACCATCCACTGCCCTATTGACACTGCTAGTTAATGTCTTAAAAAAAAAAAGGGGGTGCCGAACACTGGTGATCTTTGCTCTCTCTACGTTGTTCAGGTAGATTTCCACCTCTCAAAGGTTGCCCACCCTGCTTTACAGGTTCCTTACTGTCTCTTACATACAGAAAACTTCATGTTAAAGCTAATAATAATTGAGCCACTAATCAGAGAATTTAGAGAGATGCACTGAAATTTTCAATACAGTTGGTAACACTGAGACAGAGGAAATTTTTTTAGCAGATGCTTCAGGAGGTACACTATTGCCACCGCACTGTATTTTTTGCTAAACAAAGATCATAACTTAAAAATTACATATCTGTGCAAAAGACCAAGAAGAGTCGGAAACAGTCTGAAAACCTTTCAAGAAGAAATTCTTCCAGGCGAAGCAGGGATAGTCATATATCTGATGGAGGTATACCAGAAGCTGTGACACTGTTTGAAGTTGTCAGCATTGGCAAAAGAGCAATACAGGTAAGTTCTATAGCTATTAGCAGTTGTCTATCTCTTTATATTTTTGACCTACATTTCATTCTTAAAGTGATTGTAAAGTCTCGTTAAAAATAAAATAAAAATAACAAACATGTTATACTTACCTCCTTTGTGAAGTTGGTTTTGCACAGAGCAGCCTGGAACCTCCACTTCTCGGGTCCCTCTTCGCTGTTCCTGGCCCCTCCCTCTGGTTGAGTCCCCTCACAGCAAGCAGCTATGGGGGCACCTGAGCCGAGTCACAGCTCCGTGTGTCCATTCAGACACGGAGCCCCAACTCGGCCCTGCACCCCTCTCTCTTTTGATTGGCTAACTGACTTTGATTGACAGCCACGGGAGCCAATGGTGCCATTGCTGTGTCTCAGCCAATCGGGAGGAAGCTAATACACTTGTTGACATCGCTGGAGAGAGATTGGGCTCAGGTAAGTAATTAGGGGGTGCTGGGGAGGCTGCCACACACAGAATTTTTTTTTATCTTAATGCATAGAATGCATTGAGATAAAAAACCTTCCTTTACAACTCCTTTAAGTTTTCCAATGATATCATGGGAACAGAGGCACCTATCCAGTTCAGGTCTGGTACATTTAGGGATATGAACTTTTTTTTTTTTTACCTCAACAAGATAATTTTAATAATTGGCATAAAGCTTACTCTGTGTCTCGTCTCAAACACATTTTAAATTATGCGGTACTAATTGTAAACATTACAGGGTATATTTATAAAGCAGTGAAATTTGCATTCAACAAATTTTCTGCCAGTGATGCCACGTACACACGAGTGGACTTTACGGCAGACTTTGCCCGGCGGACGGGATTTCGTCGGACAATTCGATCGTGTGTGGGCTCCAGCGGACTTTGTTTTCTCAAAAGTTGGACGGACTTAGATTTGAAACATGTTTTAAATCAATCCGTCGAACTTGAGTCCGGTTGAAAAGTCTGCTCGTCTGTATGCTAGTTCGACGGACAAAAAGCCATGCTAGGGCAGCTATTGGCTACTGGCTATGAACTTCCTTGTTTTAGTCCGGTCGTACGTCATTACGTACGAATTCGATGGACTTTGGTGGATTGTGTGTAGGCAAGTCTGTTCATTCACAAAGTCCGTCGGAAAGTACGTTGAAAAGTCCGCCGGGCAAAGTCCGCCGTAAAGTCCGCTCGTGTGTACGCGGCATTAATCTTCCTGGTGCATGTGTTTTTAATGACAGCAATTGATTCCCTACCAGTGAATGCTGGTGAAAATCACATTCTATACTTTAAAAATATGCCCCATGTGAGAATTCACAAAAGGAGCTCTTAGTAAATTTGCCTCAGCTAATGAAGGGTGCACTAATGTAAGGGTGTCCATAGATATCTGAGGGTAATTTGATCAGCTGGTGGGTGGTTGTTTGGCTGAATGTGACTGTTTGATGGAATGCTGAGGGCAGGGGTAAGTAGTTGAGTGGAATTGAAGGGGGCAATACTGGTTGGGACATAATATCCAATATGCCTGCTTGAAGACCCATACCCCCAGCCAGCTTCATTATGAAGAATGAGTAGACATGAGATGGTCACTTGATCCAGGTAAAAATGGAATTTAAACCCCGGAAAAGACATTAAGAGATTGTGGATTTCCCTCCTAAAGGAACCTTGTATCTGTAAGAAATATACAGACTGTCAATGCTCACATATCCCTATAGAAATGCTAATTGCCTGGCTGCCATTCTGCCTTAAAAGCTTCAGTTTATTTACTAAAGGCAAATATGCTATTCACTTTGCAAGGGAAGTTGCACTTTGTAAGAGAAATTTCCCCAGAGTTTAATGAATGTGATGACATTTAATTTGCAGAGAATACCACATCACGTGCAAGAAAAAAAACAGCATTTTTGCTTGAACATGATTGGATGATGGAAGTCGGAAGTGCTTTGCCTTATTTACTAAGCCCTGTGGCCAATTTTGTTTGTGAAGTGCCATTTCCCTTGCAAAGTGAACAGTCTATTTTCCTTTAGTAAAGCAAGCCCCCAGTCTCTTTTTACTTAAAGAAAATAGACTTTTTACTTTGCTAGGGAAACTGATCTTAGTGAATGCGGTGAAATTTCACTTTGCAATAGCCCAATTACATGAAAGGAATATTAAAAACAGCTTTGTTGCTTCCTCATTATTGGATGATGTAAATTAGCAGAGCTACACCTCATTCACATGTACTGAGGAAAATTACCATAAGTGCAACTTCCCCTGCAAACTCAACAGTCTTTTTGCCTTTAGTAAATCAACCCCGCTGACCTGGACCAAGTATGAAGATTTTAACTTTTGACTTTACTAGCTGCGTATTCTTTCAGAATAGTGGCTCAAAGTATGGATGGTATAGGATCAGCATGACTGCTGGAATATTTCTGTACAATATCTCCAAGCACAGATTCAGAGCAGCATTAAAAGCAAGAAGCTCCTACACTTCTACACACCAATCTTGATGAAGTTGCCTGTGTTTCCATGAAACATGTTGGTGTCTTTTTAATACAAAAACCACCTTAGAGAGTATCTTCAATCCTTAACTAGATAGGGGGGGGGCATGTCAGCCATATTTTATTTGAAGTAACAGGAGTTTTCTAGAATCTAAGCAGGACTTTGAGAAGGAAGTTAGCAATGGCAACATGCTGTTTTTTTCAGCACATACATTAGGCAAAGTAGCAATTTCCAATTTATACCTGAGTCTGTTTAGGAAAATATACAAGCTTTCTTTGAAATATCTTTACAGGTATTTGTTTAATTGACATTCAGAACAATTTTATATTATCCAAGTTTAGGTTTCTTGATCCATTTAGTTAAGGAACTATTTTACAAGCATCACGTGGTGCTGTAGGTAGTAACTGTGTGTGTTTTCTCCTACACTCTGCATATCTTTATAAAACTGGATATGGTCATGTTAATGGTTTGTTTCCTTGCAGTCTGTTGTAGATGATTGGATTGAAGCCTATCAAGAGGATAGGGATGCAGCTTTACTTGACCTTATTAACTTCTATATCCAATGTTCAGGATGCCAAGGTACTTTAGCTTATTCAATATTTGTTTTTGTACATTATGTTTTACCGAATTAGGTAAAGATTATATTTGATATTTTTGTTTCTCCCCATAGGAGTGGTCACAGCAGAACTGTTTCAAAATCCAAATAACAGAGAAATTATGCAGAAACTCACTGAGGAGTTTGATGAGGTAGTATTGTCATACTTTCTTGTATGTTAGTCTTTTTAATGAAACCAATGTTTTATTATAGTTTATGATACTGTATTCAATATACTGTATATCTGTCTAAAACAAAACCTATAATAACAATATCCCCCCTAGCTGTATAGAAGATAACCACTGATGGTCTTACTTACCTTTACCACTCCTGTCTAAAGTCCTGGGGAGAATTGAGATACTTTTAGGGATGTCACACATATGCACATTCCCACTGCTCTCTAGCACAGTACGTGGAGCATGAGTAGCCAATCAATAGCCTGGCCTTAATTGATGTTATGTGAAGGGCAGTAGCATGCCCAGCTGAGTGCAAGTACCCGTCCAACCCTAAGTAACATAAGTTACAGCTGGTATTTACATTCTTTTTTTTCTAAACAGGCTAATGTCAATAATCTTATTAGTGAGTGTTAATGTTTTAAATATTTTTTTCTCTTCAAAGTCTACAGTGCACATTGGTACATTGGGGCAGCCATATTTAATTATAACACATGCTTCTTGCTTAGTAGTACCAGACAGTGAGTGTGGGTTATACCCATGGGTCAGGTCTGAGCTGACTGAATACAGAAGACTCTGTATATGGTTGAGTCCATTTGGCAGTTATTAGGAAGGATAATAATTACTTTCCCTAATGTTCCGATGACCACTGGAGAGAGCATTTACAATCCTTTATATGAAATCCAATAATCAAAATGTGAAACTGGTAACAAGTAAAAATTTGAAAATTTTGTTAAAAATGACTTGCAGATTGATTTTAAAGTAATAACTTAAATGTTTACTCAATGAAAATGTGCCATAATATTCCTAAATTACATTTGTAAACAACAACGTTGTTTTTCTAATTTTGTTTTATATGCTGGCATGATAGGCCATATAATGGCGAGTATCTGAGAAAGAATCTGCATTTTGTTTCCCATGTCATCTACTTGTATTCTTCCTTTAATTCATCTTTATTCTGCTATAAATATGAAAAGGTAGAGTCCAATTGTTTTCTACAATCATTAAAGGGTTGTGATATTGCACTTTTGGATGAAGTTTGTTGAGTCTTGTAACTTGCCAAATTTTTTTACTTCTTCTTTTATACTTTTCAGTTATTCCCATGCTGCAGGTTTATTCTGTATGTTCTATTTCTATCTCTATCTTAAACAATTTAAAATAAATTAAAGAAATCAAGAGCAGAGAGCAATTGCCATAGAAGCTGGTTAGACATGTTAATTCTAGCTCACAGTTCTCACCTCCAGAATCCTAACTCTACAATACCTTCCATAAATTGAAGTACCACTTTAGAGTGTACAGAACCTTATTGTGCCAGTAATTATTTTGGACTATAAAATCATTGATGTAATTTTTGATCTTTTTGTTTTTCATTCTACTTTTGGGGTTCTTGGACTGTGTAACATTGGACTACTACGCTGTTCCATTCCTGGCCAGAGTATTCTACTTCTACCACTTTTATTGTCCACATCTTCTGCTCCTGCTGAAAAGCATGAAGCTTTGCGAGGGTGCAGATCCTCTGCTGGTCACAATAGCAAGACAGGCCAGCCATCTAAAACTTCTGCATTTCTTTTAGGAAATGTGTGTGCTTCTACTTGCCAGTGTTATTTGCCAAAGGTTACACAATATGCCTACTGAATATGGTGCCACATGTACCATGGTCATTAAACAGTAGTCTTGAATAATAAATGTAAAATATGTGATAACTTGTAAAGTTGCGTATTTCCTTCAGAAATCACATGGTATTTACACATTATTTCATTTATTACAACTTCAAGCAATTTTAGGCTATTTAACCGTCAGTAGTGTATAGTATATAGACAATACTGTATGGCTCTATGAAGCGAACTAAGTACCAAACAAGGATAACTAGTCACTTTATAATGAGGTGTGTAAGTAAAGAAACAAAAACATGAAAAAGGTAAAAAAAGGATGGTAAAGTGCAGTGTGCTTTATAAACTAGTAATGGGTTTGTCTGTGTCTATTTATGGGCACAACCATATACAGTAGTACAAGTAAACAGATAATAAGTGTATGCTGCACTGTTATCAGATGCCATGCAATGAGTTTAAATTGTAAACTAACTTTTAGTCACCTTTCAGGCTCTGAATCTTTGAATCTTTGTCTTGCTTTTACAGGAAACAGGTTTGCAGTTTAAGAAGTTCATGGCATTCCCTTGGATTTTAACCATCACCTGGCCAGTAAATATGGTAAATCAATGTGTGCACTGTTAACTGCATTAAGTAGTATCTATTAGTAATATTGAGTACCCAGACTTGTGTACTGTGTATACACACACACACTGCCACAGAAACATGACTTCAGTTTACAGTACTTTTAAAAAGTGAATTATGTTTCTGAAAAAGGCTTTGCTAAAATCTAAAGTTTCTTGCTCTGTTTCCCCATCAAAAGAATTTTTTACTGGCTTTATAAAATGAATTTATTTGTGTCAGTGCCAAAAAAATAAAAATGTTCTATTAAAAATGTTTAACTGAATAATATATAGTAATTTTTCGAGCCAGCTGGTGGAACTCTAGACTCCTTTCTTTGCTGTTTCCACCTTCCAACTGCTAAAAAAACAAACGGTTGTTAACAGACATATATGAATCAAGGTAAAGTGGACACAAAGTACTGGACCAGCCAATATGTCACCAGCAATTCTCTTCTCAAAAGTCAGTAGTATAAAGTTTAAGTGAGAGGCAGTTATGTTTGAAAGGGAGCACTTCTGCTGTGCTGTCTTTGATTAACCCCTAGCTTTAAGAATCATCTGTGCTGTATCAAATGTTTACTTGTAAAACAAAGATTGTGTACATAAACATTTGGTTAAAACTTAGAAACCTAAATAAAAAAAAACTGACCCTATACCATTAGGCCTCATGCCCGCGGACGTTTTTACAGCCGCTTTTAGGAGCGTTTTTCACAGCTTAAAAAACCCTCTCAATGTTAGCCGATGGCCTCATGCCCACCAAGGCGTTTAGGAGCTGTAAGTGGCATAGGCGTTTTTAAGCTCCAAAAAAAAACAGGGACCAGCGCGTTCTGAGGCTCCAGTGCCAGACACCAGTAAAAGGTGTTAAACGCGAATTAACAAGGCTTAATGCTGTATGCACGGCGTTAAGCCTCGTCCGGTGTTTCTCTGTCTCTTTTCAGAATTGATGGTTCACTATGGGAGCCCATTGATTTGAATAGAAGTCGGATCAAGATGATCTGACTTGCAGTGCGACTTGTGTGCTGAGAATCTTGAAAGGGAAAGGGAAAAAAGTAATTTTGCGTAAGGTTCCCCCGCAAGAGGATACCAGACCCCTCGGTCTGGTATGGATCTTAAGGGGAACCCCCCCATGCTCCATACCAGACCTTTATCCGAGCACGTAGCCCGGAAGGTCAGGAAAGGAAGGGGAATGAGCGAATGTCCCCCCCTCCTGGACCATACCAGGCCACATGCCCTCAACATGGGGGGTGGGTGCTTCGGCCCTGCGCCTCCCACCCCAAAGCACCTTGTCCCCATGTTGATGAGGACATAGGCCTTTTCCGGACAATCCTTGCCCGGTGGTTGTCGGGGTGTGCGGTCGGGCACTTATCAGAATCTGGAAGCCCCTCCGTTAACAAGGGGGCCCCCAGATCCAGGCCCCCTCACCCTGGGTGAATGAGTATGGGGTACATGGTACCCCTACCCATTCACCTAAAAAAAAGTGTCAAAAATAAACACACTACACAGGTTTTAAAAGTATTTCATTAAGGCAGCTCCGATGACGTAATTTGTAGGCCACGCCCCTTGTGATGTCAAACGGGGCGTGGCCTCCAACTTACATCATCGGGTGGCCCTGCTCCATGCCAATACAAGTCATTGCACACGGCGGACCCAGCATTACACCGGGAGATCGCGTTGAGTCAACATCGGAAGAAGAACAGAGTGAGAAGACCTTGCAAAAGAGCAAGAAGATAGCGCAGAGAGAGGAGAAGAACCGGAGAGGGGAGAAGGACCGGCAGAGGGAGAAGACATCGCCAGAAGAGGGAGAAGAGCCGGAGCTGCCTTAATAAAATACTTTTAAAACCTGTGTAGTCTGTTTATTTTTGACACTTTTTTTTAGGTGAATGGGTAGGGGTACCATGTACCCCATACTCATTCACCTAGGGTGGGGACCAGGATCTGGGGGCCCCCTTATTAAATGGGGCTTCCAGTTTCAGATAAGCCCCCGCCCACAGATCCCAACAACCACCGGGCAAGGGTTCTCAGGAAGAGGCCCTTGTCCTCATCAACATGGGGACAGGGTGCTTTGGGGTGGGGGGCGCAGGGCTCCCCCTGCCCCATAGCACCAACCCTCCCATGTTGAGGGCATGTGGCCTGGTATGGTCCAGGAGGTGGGGGGGGGGGGCGCTCGCTCGTCCTCCCCCTTTCCTGACCTTCTGGGATCTGTGCTTGGATAAGGATCTTGGGGGGGAACCTCACGCAAAAATTTTTTTTACATTTTGGTGGGGTTACACTTCAAGATTCTCAGCACACAAGTCGCACCGCAAGTCGGATCTTCTTTTCAAATCAATGGGGTCTCATAGGGAACTATTGATTTTGAATAGAGACAGAGAAACGTGGCTGAAAGCTAAACGCGCATTGACACCAATGCAAAACGCAGATGAAATAGCGTTTTTAACGCCGCTTTTTTCCTGGTGTCGGTACTAGGTACTAGCTTTTTAAGATGCCTGTGGGCATTAGGCCTTATAGTTTTTTTTTGCCTATTGCTTCTCTTAATGCAGTATTTAGAAAATATCATGTCATTTCATCACTTGCTTACACCTCTGTCTATTACAGGACAATGAAGATTATCCTTTGATCAGACATGGATCATATTGGAAAAAATTTCGATCAAACTTCTGTGAATTCACATCAGTTTTGGTGCAACAGTGTCAGTACAGTGTGTTATATGATGGTTATTTGTTCAACACCATCATATCACTACTCCTTGGACTGACAGATTCCTGTGTTAGAGCATTCCGGCACACCAGCACACTGTCAGGTGGGTGCTCACTGCACAGCTTTCCCAGCCTCTAAAGCTTGTGCAACAGCTAGCTTTAGTTGTGTAGCTTGAAGAAACCAAGACATTGGTATTGTTTAAGCCAAGCTTAATTGCTGGTATGTGGTTACGATAACTATTGATCATGAATGATAGAAAAAAAGGTATATGACTGTTTAACCGCCAGTGACTAATCATCTAGATCATGGCTGTCCCTCTCCTAGGTAGACATAGTAGTAGGTATTACTTCATGGAAATCTTCAGGCTGCCCCTAAGGACGGAAAAAAAGGGGGGGGATTAACTCCGCATAAGTAAAATTAAATAATCAAAAAAATAAAGGTAACAAGTGAAATATTATAAAAGCTGCGAATTCCTATATGTGACACAAACACAAAATATGAACATTGTAAAACTATTGAATCGCGCTAATGACAAACAGATGTATATATAAGTGGTAGTTAAATCACCGTGATTTAACTACCACTTATATATATACATCTGTTTGTCATTAGTGCGATTCAATAGTTTTACAATGCACCTAAGGACGGCCATAGACGATGCTAATTTCTTTCCTACACCACAGGGTTGCAGGAAAGAAATTTGCATGATTCCCTCATCAACACAGACAATGTTGCCAAGGGAATCTCTCCTGCCGAGCAATTGGCTTCTGCCAACGGGGAGGGCGGGTTTCGAGTTTGAAAGCATCCCCACCGGGAGAAGACAGTGATTATCACTACTGGCTATAGCAGGAGCTTACGGTAATCGCAAGCAAATCCGGCAGGCTGGGTGTACCCAAGTTGATCAATCAATCAACTTTGTACCTTCAGCCTGCCCATTAATGGTTCAAATCTCGTCCGGTTCCTGCTGAACCAGCCGAGATTTGAACCATGTATGGCCAGCCTAAGTGAAAGGAGAAACAGGTGAGGGATATACAGTTGTCTAAAGAAGGCCCATATACAGTGTCAAATACATGTGTCATCAGTTCCCTTATCATAGTAATAAAGATATCGAAAAAACATCCATACACAAAAACATACACACAATTAGCATCCACAGATATTCATAGAACATTTGTAAAATATCATAAATTTATTTGTGTGGATATACATTAGTTACTTGTTAGATATCCTTGAACATAGAGGTTTAAGAATTATTTTAGAACCAAATTTAAAAAAAAAAAACACTAAACAGTCAGTGTAGCATAGGTTTTAAATGTACAGTAAATAGACTATTTTTTCTTTTGTGTGTCCTTTGTTTTGTCATGGCTAAACAAGTATCCCTGATTTTAATTAAGGCCGGATCCACACTTATGCAAATTGGATGTGGGTTCTCATGACAGTAGAGTGTGACAGGTTCTCAATGGAGCTGGTTCACACACCTCCGGGGCGGCCGCGGTCCAGATTTGGAAAGGCTCCTGTGCGTCTTTTGCTCCAGATCAGGTGCGAATTCAGGTAGAAATTCAGACCTGATTTGCACCTGAATCGGAGAACAGGAACGCACCGGACCCCTTGCTGTGAGCCATAGCATGTCTAAACCCAGCCTTAAGATTTTTTTTTATTAGAATACTTATTTCATGAGATTAGGGCAAGAGTATATTCTGGTAAAAAACAACAAATTTTAATTTATATTAATATTTATAAATATTGGACAAGATAATAAGATAAAAAGTATACTAATTAGTGACTATTTGTCACTGCAAATGTTCCACAGCAGTTCATGTTTCTTTGTATACATGTACCTCTGTAATCATTAATCAGAAAACTGCTAAGGGGAACTGAGAAATGAAGACAGAAATCAGCATTTAGGCAAGCAGAACATTTATTGTGTCATATGAGGTATTACCTAGGAATCCTACAGGGTATCTGCATATTTAAGTGTATATATATATATATATAATCTCCTACATAACACAATGAACCATTTAGTCTGAATGACGGTTTCTAGGTGTCCTCATCCTTTTCTGAGTTTAGGTGTTCACACCTGAGGAAGTGCAGGATATCTGAAACTGTCATTTAGGCTCAATGGTTTAGTGTGTTGTGTAAGAGCCCTTTCACACTGGGGCGGTTTGCAGGTGCTATTGCGCTAATAATAGCGCCTGCAAACTGACCCAAAAGTGCAGCTGCTTTGTATCCAGTTTGAAAGCCCCGAGGGCTTTCACACTGGAGCGGTGCGCTGGCAGGACGGGAAAAAAAGTCCTGCCAGCAGCATCTTTGGAGCAGAGAAGGAGCGGTGTATTCACCGCTCCTTCCCCGCTCCTGCCCATTGAAATCAATGGGACAGCGTGGCTATACCGCAGGCAAAGCGCCTCTGTAGAGGTGCTTTGCGGTGGTTTTTAACCCTTTCTCGGCCGCTAGTGGGGGGTAAAACTGCCCCGCTAGCGGCCGCATACTGACGGTAAAGCGCCGCTAACAATAGCGGCGCTTTACCGCCGACGCCGCCCCAGTGTGAAAGGGGCCTAAGGAGACACTAGTGAAATAAAGAATGATTGTTTTCTTTAAAGAGTCGCTCCTGGTCCCTCTTAGAATTAAAGTGTGTATCCAGCGATGTTTGGAGCCCGCTAGACTAGTTGATACAATCCTTATTGTTAAAAGTGTATGACTTTCCATCTGGAGATATACAGTATACTGTATATTGCTAGTATAAAATGTTGCCTCTTCTTTCCTGTTTGTTTTCCTCAAGGACCAGTTAGTATGTTTCCTTCTTTTAACTAGATATTGTATACTGTTTTCTTTTTCATGTATTTGTAGCGTTTTTTCATTATTGAGGTTCATTTTTTTATTCATGTTAAATATTTTACTGCTTGTAGTGATTTAGTTTCATTTTTTCTAATTCAATTCAGCTGTTAAGTTGCTGACTGCACTGATAAAAGTTATTCTAAATCTGGATATTAGTAAAGATAATTCTGAGAGGCTGTACGTGGTGGAGAAGAAACGCGTTTCATTGAAGAGGACCAACCCAACACTTGAACAACTGGACAAGAAAAGGAAGAAGGTTGGCTACCATTTAACCTAATTCTGTGCTCAGTTATTATTGGCATACTGTATTTCTGTATTATAATCGCAATATATGGAAAGGCGCTAAATCGATATAAAATGTATAATCAGGTGCTCACATACTATAATGAATAAGCAGGCAGAATAATATAACAGGAATATCACAAGGGAAAATTAATTTTCATAAGTGGTCACCATAAGAATATATTATAAAACAATCCAGTAAGGAATATGCAGCAGTGAAAGTGCCAAATAAATATACAAAAGGTGACTTTAAAATGAATAAATGCAAGGTAAATGAAAGTTCAGTGCAAAAATGTGTCAAGAAAGGCGCAGTTCTAAGTGCATTTCCATATATTGTGATTATTACTCTTTATGTATGTGGGGACACTACAGGGAATGGAAGATTTATGCTTTTGAACATTATCTATTGTTTAGCTACACTTAGGCAGCATCACCATATTTTATATTTATTATTTGTATTTTTGATTTCACGTTGTTTTCAAACACAGAGTAGAGCACAAGTTCTCTTACTTTTACTTTATAGTTGCTTTCTGTATTTCTGTATTGCTGTGTATCTTGTGATTTTTTTATTTTCATCTTAAAGGAACATGTTCATTCTTCCTTTTTTCCCTTCTTCTTTTTCCCTTTTCTCTTCCTTTTTTCTTCTAAATGTTTTGTTCCCCTTTTCTTAGCTGCAACAAAAGCATCAAGAAGTTGAAGACATGATGGATGCATTATTTAAAGGAACTGTTTTGCAACGTTATCGGTAAGTGAGCAGCACATATTTTTACTCAAATTTTTCAAACATATTTATGCGGTATGGGACAGTAAGAGCTCGTTCACACCATACGTGCATGTAAACTGATGGGAAAACCACGCAGATTTCACTTGCAGAGGCATCAGTTTACATCAGTTTTCATGCACGTTTCAGTAAGTTTATATACATGTTGACATCAGTTTTCATGCGCGTCAGTTATGTGCCCTGTCCACACCAGAGTGTTGGTGTCCCATTATTTTTTTTTCCACAAAGAAAACTGCATACATGTTGCAGATTTCTGGGCAGAAGAAATCTGCACATGATACCAGTGTTGGGGTGTGAACAGGGCACATAGAGAACAATTGTTTTTTTTTTGTGCCCTTGAAGAACGCGTGCAGAAAAACTGACGTCTCTGCACACGGTGTGAACAAGGCCTAACAGTTATGGGAATGCATAAACTAGAATTGGAATAATAACAGGCTACAATTAGGAAACTGCTTTGCCAAGGTCTAGGAAAAGAAAGTGGTTGCTCGTTGTTTTCACAGGATGATGTTTATAGCTGAACAATAATCAACCATATCATTTGAGGAAACTTGTATTTTATTAAATGTATAGTTAAGACTACTTCTGTTTAATTCTTTTTTGGTTGTGTTAAAGTAAAAAAAGTCTAAAAACAAACCAAAGTAAGCTGTGGTCAGTAGTGACATGCTGTGCTGGTTGCTTGCATCTCATACACCAATGAACCATCACTGTGTTCAGTCACAGACTGCTAATGCACTGATGTTGACACATATGCTAGTGCACTTTATCCTTTATTTCTGGCGTTGTGTGTCTAAATAATTTTAGTATATTGTATGTAGCAGTTATAATAAAATTAAATTTTTTTTAGAAGCCAAGCAAATTATTGTTTTTTTACATGACGATTTGAACCTAATGTATCGCCCTTCTTAACAACACACCTTAATCAGAATTGATATAAATGAAATTCATCTCTGAGTTTTGGTTTATGCTGTAGTCATGGCAACTTGGTATTTATGCTATTGAGCTTCTGATTTGAAGTAAAAAAAAAAAGCAATAAATTATAAACTGAAGCTTTTATTGTTAATTTAGAGACGTGGTTCCAGATGTTAGGGCTATGTGCTTAGAAGAACTGGGAATATGGATGAAAATGTACCCTCCAACCTATCTGAATGATAGCTACTTGAAGTATATTGGGTGGATGCTGTATGATAAGGTAAGGGTGAAAATAATTAAGCTGATGGGTATCGCTAGACCCTATATTACATTTTCAGCGCTGAATGAATTTCAACAGGTCACAACACATACACACAACTCTTTCATGCTAGGATACACTTGAGTGGTCACACCTTTTTTCAGAGAATTATTTTCATTTATTTATTTCTTCATTCTTTATTTAGTGTTCAGGGAATTCAGCAATGCAACACATAATAGGAAAAAGTGTACAACAGCATTATGTGATAATAATGACCAAAAAGGCAACATACAACACAACTGACAACACAAAACATACACATGAAAAAGGGCAGTTGAAATGGCAGGAATTGCTTATGAGATCCATTGGCTGTTGGCATTCAGCAATAAAAGTTGAATTCCAAGGTGTTTTATGTAGTTTACATGCAGGAACGTAATCCTTACAACAGGTATATTACAGAAAGAGTGACAGAAAGGAGTAATAGTAAAAGAAAGAAGAACTGAAGCACTGAGAAGACCCTCCATACTTAAGGAGAGCCGGGAACGTACCCGGCAGGTGCCAACAGGGGCAGAGGCAGGTGGAGACAAAGAGGTGCAGGCACCAGAAAAGAGTATATGGGTGATAGGAAGGATAGAGGAGGAAGTGCCAGGGAGGCCGATCCTGGGCTGGAGCATCCCAATGAGTATGCTCCATTGAGTGACATTGGTGAAACTAGTCAGGGACAAGAACTGCTGGAGCTGAGGGACTCTCCTAGCTGCCAGGGGAAGAACTCCTCCAGTGAGAGTGGGGGGGGGGGGAAGTGAAGGGAAATGACAGACAGTCTCTGGTGGTGGGGGACTCTATTCTTAGAAGGACAGAGAGGGCAATTTGTGACAAAGACCTGAAGCGCTGAGCTGTATGCTGTCTACCGGGTGCTCGGGTTCGGCACATCACAGATCTGGTGGACAGATTACTGGGAAGGGCTGGGGAAGACCCGGCTGTCATGGTGCACGTTGGCACCAATGACAAAGTCAGAGGCAGATGGAGTGTCCTAAAGAACGATTTTAGGGACTTGGGAGCTAAATTGAGAAAAAGGACCTCCAAGGTAGTATTCTCAGGAATACTACCGGGTACATGGAGCCACACTAGAAAGGCAGAGGGAGATTAGGGAAGTAAACAAGTGGCTGAAGAGCTGGTGTAGTAAGGAGGGGTTTGGGTTCCTGGAGGACTTCTCAGTCGGTCACCAGTACTATAGAAGGGACGGACTGCACCTAAATGAGGAGGGTGCAGATCTGCTGGGGGTAAAGATGGCCAAAAAGTTAGAGGGGTTTTTTAAACTAGACAACGGGGGGAGGGTCCAGAGGTAGAGATAGTCAGCGCGGAACATTGTCCAGAGGGTAGTATTGGGGGCATTAGTGGAAGGTTGACTAAAGCACATAAACCCAAGGTAAGTATAGTAACAAGTCCTAGTTGCAAATTCAGAACACCCAATAAGAGGATAGTATGCGACCGGTCTAAACTACATGGCATGTTCACCAATGCCAGGAGCCTGGCGGACAAGTTTGGTGAACTAGAGATACTGTTGTAAGAGGAGGATTTGGATTTTATGGGAATTTCAGAGACTTGGTTCAACAGCTCTCATGAGTGGCTGGCAACCATTCAAGGGTATACCCTTTATCGCAGGGGTAGAGAGGGTAAAAAAGGGGGAGGGGTATGCCTGTATATCAAGAATAATGTACAACTGAATGTGAGAGATGACATCACTAAGAGAGCTAAGGAGGAGGTGGAATCCTTATGGGTAGAGCTCCAAAGGGATGAAGCTAAGGGGAAAATAATACTGGGAGTATGCTATAGGGAGTATGCTATAGGCCCTCTGACCTGAGGGAGGAGGGGGAGGCGGACCTCCTATTACAATTCGGATTAGCAGCAAGGATGGGAAGTGTTATCATAATGGGGTTTCTTAATTATCCAGACATAGACTGGGCGGAGGGAACCACGCATTCATCTAAGGCTCGCCAGTTCCTAAATGTCTTGCAGGACAATTTCATTGGTCAGATGATAGACGCACCAACTAGAAATAAAGCGTTACTAGACCTGCTGATTACCAACAATACAGACCTGATCACGGATGTGGAAATACGGGGCAATTTAGGAAACAGCGATCACAGGTCAATTGGCTTCAGTATAAATCACACAAATAAGGGAAATACAAAGACACTGAATTTCAAAAAAACAACTTCCCTAAACTACGAACCTTGCTAGAAGATATAAATTGGGATTAAACCTTAGGAACAAAAAACACGGAGGAGAGATGGGTTCGCTTTAAGAGCACATTAAATAAGGGCATTAGCCAGTGCATCCCATTGGGTAATAAATTTAAAAGAGCAAACAAAAGTCCTGGATGGCTTAACGCCAATGTAAAAATGCATATAAAAGCAAAAGAGAAGGCCTTCAAAAAATACAAGGTTGAGGGATCATCATCATCAGCATTCAAGCTTTATAAAGAATGCAACAAGAAATGTAAGGGTTCAATTAGGGCAGCTAAGATAGAACATGAAAGACACATAGCGGAGGAGAGCAAAAAAAATCCCAAGAAATTCTTTAAGTATGTAAACAGTAAAAAAGGAAGGACAGGCCATATTGGCCCCTTAAAGAATGAGGAAGGACATCTGGTTACAAAGGATGGGTAGATGGTAAAGATATTGAATTTATTTTTCTCCTCAGTCTTCACGAGGGAATCGGGGGGGCTTCAGTAACCAAAACTGCAGGGTTTATCCTCGTGACACAGGAAGCACCCTCATGGCTAAGAGAGGACAGAATTATAATTAGACTTCGGAAACTTAACATTATTAAATCACCGGGACCGGATGGCTTGCACCGTGGGTGCTTAGGGAACTCAGTCAAGTAATTGCCAGACCATTGTTCCTAATTTTTACTGACAGTCTACTGACTGGAATGGTACCAGCGGATTGAAGAAAAGCCAATGTAGCACCAATATTTAAAAAGGTCCCAAAATACATCACTGGGAAATACAGACCAATTAGTCTAACATCAATAGTATCCAAGCTCTTAGAGGGGATGATAAGGGATGATAAGGGACTATATACAAAAGTTTATTAATGAAAACGGTATCATTAGCAGATCATTATGAAGAATCGTTCTTGCCAAACCAGTCTATTACCCTTCTATGAGGAGGTGAATTGCCATCTAGATAAAGGAAGGCTCGTAGACCTGGTGTATCTGGATTTTGCAATTTGCAAAAGCATTTGAAACAGTTCCCCATAAACGTTTACTGTACAAAATAAGGTCCGTTGGCATGGACCATAGGGTGAGTACATGAATTGAAAACTGGCTACAAGGGCGTTCAGAGGATGGTGATAAATGGGGAATACTCGGAATGGTCAGGGGTGGGTAGTGGGGTCCCACAGGGTTCTGTGCTGGGACCAATCCTATTTATTTGCTCATAAATGACCTAGAGGATGGGGTAAACAGTTCAATCTCTGTATTTGTGGATGATACTAGGCTAAGCAGGGCAATAACTTCTCCGCAGGATGTGGAAACCTTGCAAGAAGATCTGGAAAAATTAATGGGGTGGGCAACTACATGGTAAATGAAGTTTAGTGTAGAAAAATGTAAAATAATGCATTTGGGTGGCAACAATATGAATGCAATCCATACACTAGGGGCAGAACCTCTGGGGGAAACTAGGATGGAAAAGGACCTGGGGGTCCTAGTAGATTATAGGCTCAGCAATGGCATGCAATGCCAATTTGCTGCTAACAAAGCAAACAGAATATTGGCATGCTTCAAAAAAGAGATTAACTCCAGGGATAAAGCGATAATTCTCTGTCAGGGCTGGGCTCAGCCCTTCCTTCTCTGAGCTGGCCACTCAGCTGTCGGCTAATTGCCAGCTCCTATCTCTCCACAGTTACTCAGCTGTTGATATCCTGCTCGTCAGTTCTGCCTACTTAAGCCGTCCAGCCCAGAGGATCTCTGCCTTCACCTCAGACAACATCACAGAGACGCTCTCCTGCATTCCTGTTAAAAGACTTGTATGGCTGACATCCCTTCTGGCTCCAGATCCTGCTTGCTGTTTTACTACACCCATCTCCGGCTCCCTAAAGTTTGGCTTGTCTGACTATCTGTTCTGGTTCCTGAACTCTGGCTATGTTTTGACTATGTTTGTTCTATTTACTTTTATTACAAGTGTGATTTAACTGTACTTCTGTCTCGGTCTGATTTCATGGTTTCTGACAGTAGGCGAAGGCCATGAATTCAGAAGATACAGTCAATCCACTTGTTGGTAATATCTTTTACAGATTGGATAAGCAAGATCACTGCATGGATCAGTTTGCCATTGTGTTACAAATGCTCCTGAGTCGCATAGCTAACCTGGAATCTCTCACTGTGGCTGCTCCGGTACAACCTGTGTTGCAGGCTGTCCCTGCTGCTGCGCCAGTCTCTGTGCAGGCACCTGCCTTGAGTATTACCTCTATGAGGGGTATGTCTGGTTTCCTCCGCTTCCCCAGCGATTTTGGGCGATCCAGTCCAGTGCAGAGGGTTTCTCAACCAGTTTGAGATATACTTTGAGATGCTGCCCCAGGCGTTTCCCACGGACAGAAGCAAAGTAGGTTTTGTGATATCTTTGCTTTCTGAGAGAGCCTTGGCCTGGGAAAAACCCTCTATGGGAGACGCAAAAACCCCTACAGTCTGCCCATGTGATTCATGAGACGGTTCCGTTGTCTATGGCCATAGGGGCTCTTCACCATGAGATAATCCAATTCCAAGTTATTTCCTCACCTAAGTTTCCGCTGGTTATTGGTTATCCTTGGTTACAGAGGCACAACCCCTCTTTTGATTGGCTCCATGCTGAGGTTCTCTCCTAGTCGCCACAGTGCAGTAAGACATGTTTCCAGAAGGTAGCCAAGGTCCTGTGCACCTCTTCACTCTCCTCCCTGCCGGTGGAGTACCGCGATTTTAGTGATGTCTTTGACAAAGGTCAAGCTGGTAGTTTGCCTCCACACCAGCCGTATGATTGCGTAATTGACCTTCAACCTGTTGCCATACCCCCGCGTGGCCGGGTTTACCCTTTGTCAGTCTTGGAGGATAAGGCAATGGAGGAGTATGTTGCAGACGCACTTTTTTGAGGTTTCATCCGCAAATCCTCGTCTCCTGCTGGTGCTGGTTTCTTCTTCGTGAAGAAGAAGAGTGGTGAACTGAGACCTTGTATTGATTATAGGGGTCTCAATCGTTTCACGATTAAGAATGCCTATGCAATTCCGTTTATTACAGAGTTATTTGACCGCCTTAAGGAAGCAACGGTTTTCACGAAGCTTGATTTGAGAGGGGCATACAATCTCATGAGGATTAAGGAGGGCGACGAGTGGAAAACTGCATTTAATACCAGAACAGGCCATTATGAGTACCTCGTAATGCCTTTTGGCTTTTGTAACACCTGGCAGTTTTCCAGGACTTGATTAACAATGTCCTCTGAGATTTGTTGCAGTTATGTGTGGTGGTTTATCTTTTTTTTATGATATCCTCATATTTTCCAAGTTCCTGGAGAGCCACCACACAGATGTCTAATGTTTGCTTAAGAAACTAAGAGAGAACAATCTCTATTGTAAATTGCAGAAGTGCGAGTTCCATCGTGAACAGGTTAAATTCCTGGGTTATGTCATTTCCACTGCTGTTTTTTCGATGGACCCAGAGAAACTTTCAGCAGTCCTACAGTGGCCCCCCGACCCATAGGTTTACGTCCTCTGCAGCGTTTCCTTGGCTTTGCCAACTATTATCGGACGTTTATTCGTAACTTCTCATCTCTGGTCAAGCCCCTAATTGATATGACCAGAATAGACGGTAACCCACAGAGTTGGTCTCTGGAGTCCGTTAAGGCCTTTGAGAGTCTCAAGGCTGCCTTTCGTTTCTGCTCCTGTGTTGGCACATCCTGATTCTACGTTACCTTTTATCCTTGAGCTTGATGCTTCTGAGACTGATGTTGGTGCCCTTTTGTTGCAACGTCCTACCTCTGAGAGCGCCTTACATCCTTGTAGCTACTTTTCCAAGAAATTGTCACCTGCGGAGTGCAATTACGAGATTGGTGACAGAGAGCTGTTGGCGATCATTTTAGCCTTGAAAGAATGGAGACATCTCCTCGAAGACCTATTACCGTGGGCAGAGTTTGCTCACAACAGTGCCTTGAATTCTGCTTTCCGATTGTCCCCGTTTATGGCGAATTATGGTTTCCAACCTTCCATGTTGCCTGACTTGTTTGTTCTGCAGAGTATTCCTGCGTTAGAGGAGCATCTCCGTGGTCTTTGTTCCACTTGGGCACAAGTCCAGGAGGCTTTGCGACATGCTAATGTACAGATAGGTACAGACTACATGCTGACCGCAGACACCTGCCTGCGCCTTACTACCAGGTTGGGGACAGGGTCTGGCTGTCATCTCGCAACCTCCGACTTCGTGTTCCCTCTCTGAAGTTCACACCTCGATTTATTGGGCCTTTCCGTATTCTTCTAAAGATTCACAGTGTGGCGCTATTGAGTGAATAGAAAATGAATAAACTAGACAATAAATGACATCAAATAATAAAAAGTCTCACGTGAGCACTTGTGATAGTGACTGGTGGAAAAATAATACATATATGTGCTTTAAATAAATATAACATCAAAGGACAAAATCAATATGAAGTCCATAACACCAAGAAAAAAAAGAGTCTGTGATAGCAGTGTATAAATAGTATGCAGGTGTTCTTCTTATACGTGCAGGAAGATCAAATAAACCCGGTAGCCTGGTAGATGGATGAACCATAAACGACCAGAGGTGCACAGAAATTTAAAAGCGGTGCCAGGACCATCACCAGAAAGTATGGAGGCTTACCGGAAATAGTGGCCTGAAATAGCATATGCCAAAACAGGTCAGAAAGGCTTAATGACCAATTGGTCTAGATGTATTGTCTGGTCAGATGTCATCACCACATCAACGGAGGGAAGGGGGGAAGTAATCAGCACGACTTCCTCAATAGTAATCACACCACCATAAGCCAAGCGAGAGATTCATGTAACATGTGAGGGATGAAAACACTCACGTAGTGTAATAACGTTTTAACTTGGATTTATTAAAAATAGCATTAAAAAACAAACTCACATTTTTTGCAGATCAAACAAGCATGTAAATCATGTAGCGGTAGTTGTGAGGGGTCCACCCGACATGTTTCAACTAAAAAAGTCGTCTTCTGGGGTGTGGAACCCTCTCACCCCACCGCTCTATTTATAGGCACAGAATGACCCCCACTGGAAGTGTCCGAAACCGGAAGTAATTAAGATGACCTCATTTCCGGTCCGGGGGCATATAGAAATTACTAAAAGCCACACATCTATAGATTAGATATCACAAACCTATGATCCAGTGTAAATTCCGAAATATAGGGCCACTGTGTACTATTGTATAGATTGGCTTTGGTCCGGATGGTTAGATCCGTGACCAAGCCTCACTTTCGATCACCCTATCCAATAGGTGAGAGCGCATCATCACAGCTGCGCTCCACCCTCAGTGCTAAGCCTCGTTCTGGGCACGGTGGCGTGATGACATCACGTCCGTGGTTGACATCCGTGCGCTCCACAGATGTCAACCAAGCCTCGCTTTCGATCAGCGTTGAATGATGCAATGACGTCACACGCATGGTCGAGTGACGATGACGGTGCGTTCCAGGCCTTTAGCCAGGCCTCGTTCTCAGTACATCCAGCACAATACCCAGGATACAGGAAGTGAAACCCAGCCACCCAGGATACAGGAAGTAAAACCCAACCACCCAATAGAGGGGTGGAAAGGTGTCAGCAAGGATAGATATAGTGATGAGGGTATGAGAACTTCTAAACTTCTTGAATCTATTAAAGATACTAAAAATCAAACAGGTTGAACCAAGTTATTTAAAATGTAGATCCTAGAACGATGATACTTTACCTAATAATCTGGATATTAAATTCGGGTAAAAAAACCTACCGGACACTGCCAATAGGGGGCATCAGACTAACATTATGTACAACTAAAATGGTAAGTACAATATATTAGTATGAATGTAATTAAAAAGAGTCCAAAAATCACATAATACTACACAAAAACACCAAAAACATCTCATATCAGATTTGGCATACATTTTGGATTAAAAAAGCAGATTAAAAAGAAAAAAAAAACAAAAAACAAAAAACATAGAGAGATCAAATCTAATTTCACGCCTGATTAATAAAGGAATTAATGTCCCATTCTACATTGATACCCTGCGGAAAATGAGACCCCAATTCATAAATCCAATACGTCTCCAGACGGGAGACACCCCTAAGAGTCGACCCCCCTCGCCATGGAGCCGTATATCTATCTATGACAAGGAACTGGGTGCCAGCAGGGTTTCTATCATGGCACTCCCTATAATGCCTCGGGACAGTATGTTTAGTGCTACCTGCCTTGATAAGGTTAATGTGCTCCGAGACACGTACAGTAAAGGATCTAATAGTACGGCCCACATATTGTTTGCCACAAGGGCAGGTTAGCAGGTAAACAATCCCGGTGGTGGCACATGTGCAAAATTGCTTGATTGCATATGTACGGCCGGTTACAGTAGAGGTAAAATCATGGCTTGCCCTTCTGCCACAGTTGTTATATTGACAGACCAAACATTTCTTGCAAGGAAAATATCATGTTATGAAAAAAAGATGGTTTCTTTGGTGGGTCAATAACATTAGGTGCCAACTTGTTCCTGAGAGATGGAGCACCTCTAAAAACCACCTTAGGGGTGTCAGGTAGCAGTGGTCCCAATATTTTGTCCGTTTTTAAAACGCTCCAATGGTGTTCAAAGACCCTTTTAATGTCTTTATGTTGCATAGAAAAAGATGTCAGGAATGACCACTTGAATTCATCACTGGGTTGTTTGGGTTTGTCCTGTAATAGTAGCTGGCGATCTACGTTGCTGGCATTCGCAATTTCTCTGTCTAGATCGGACGGGTTATAGCCCTTCTCGATAAACCTATCTTTAAGTAGCCCAGCCTGAACCATATAATTATCTTGATCGGTACAATTCCTGCGCAACCTCAAGAACTGGCTCCTGGGGACTGATTTGATCCAAGAGCCGTGGTGACAGCTATCAGTTGATATATAGCCATTTCTGTCAGTGGACTTAAAATATGTACTAAAGCTGAATCTACCCTCTTTTCTGTCAATGACTAGGTCCAAAAAATGGACTGAGGTGTTGCTGGCCTCAAAAGTCAGGGCGATGCCCCTATCATTGGTATTCAAAATTGTCATAAAGTCCAGCAGATCAGCACGGCTACCCGTCCACAGGAGGAGGACGTCGTCTATGTACCGAGCCCACAGCAAGAGATGTGGGTTGTTCATGGCATAGACGACATCCTCCTCCCACTTGGCCATTAACAAGTTAGCCAAACTAGGGGCAAACTTTACTCCCATGGCCACCCCCCTATGTTGGCGATAATATTTGCCATTAAACCAGAAATAATTCCGTTGTGTCGCAAACTCGATTAAATCAACAATAAAATTGACCTGGGGTGTGGCCAAGGAGATATCCCTATTCAGAAAGTGTTTCACCGCATCCACACCTTCACGGTGCGGAATGCAGGTGTATAGGGACGTTACGTCCGCAGTGGCCATAATTAGGTCACCAGAATGGGGAAAATCTGTAAGTAATCTGATCACATCCTTCGTATCCTTTAAATAGGATGGCATCTTGCGTACAGAAGGCTGGAGGAAAAAATCTATGTACTTCCCGATTCTGGAGGTGACTGAATCGATGCCACTGATTATGGGTCGACCTGGGGGATGAAGGGGGTCCTTATGAACTTTGGGCAAATAATACATAACTGGGATACGTGGGGCAAGGGGAACTAAAAATGATCTCTCTTTTTTGTTTAGAATATAAGAATCATAACCTTTGGTTACCAGGCTCTTCAATTCTTTCTTATACTTATGTGTTGGATTATTTGGTAGCTCGATATAGGTCTCTCGATCTCCTAAAATGCGATGCATTTCTTCTAGATAATCTGTTTTATTTAATAAGACTATGCCTCCGCCTTTATCGGCGGGGCGAATGACCAAGTTTTTATTTTCACACAGGGTTTTTAGGCCCGCTGTAGGTAAAGGATTGTGAAATTTGCGTTTAAGTGGAATCTTCGCTAGATCTCGTATCACTAGTTCTTTAAATAAATTAATGGTGGGTGGAAGTTGCGTTGGGGGGCTGAAGAGGGAGGGATTGGATAGATCAGAATGTACTGTGCCTGACGTTGCCGCCCTGGCTACATTTCTGGTAGGGTTCGAGATAATATATCTTTGAACATGAATTTTTCTTATATACTTGTGAATGTCAATGAACGTATTAAATTTATTAAATCTATGTGGGGGGGCAAATTTAAGCCCCTTATTAAGGACACTTTTCTCCTCCTGCGTGAGAACAGTGTTGCTCAAGTTAAATACCCCCTGACACATTACGTTCTTTTTCGTTTTTCTTCTCTGGACCCTCCTCTGGTCCCTCTCTTGTTTCCGGACCTCTTTTTCTGTTCAGAGGGTCCTCGCGAAAACCCCGGGTACTACGTGAGTCTGGATACGGTTGTCTATAGGGAGATGGGTCGTACCCAGCACTTGGAAACGGATAAACGTTTTCATTATAGTGATCACGTAATGGGGAATATCTGTTATAGGTGGAGATTGGTGGATGTCTATAATGTGATGAGGAATTAGGGTAGTATGGATGGTGAGGGGAGTCATGGTAGCGGACCGGCGAATCACGATGATATGAATTCTCCCGTTCACGATATTGATGGTCATGACCATATTGGTCTCCCCTATTACCTCCTCTACCCCTACCTCTGGATTGATGCCCTCTTCCCCTATATTGATTCCTGGGGGTATGAGCATTAGACTGTCGTCCCATGTGTGGGGGAGGACCTCCACCATATGGACGCCCTCTTTCAACAGCAGATTTTGGACGAACCGGGGGGGGGTTGTGTGGGGGGGACGTTAGTAGCCTCAATGGGGGCATCAGTCTCCATTGTGACCTGCGAGGTGGGTGCCACAATGGATTTCTGCCAACCAAACACTTTGCCCGCCTTATAGTCCCCAATGTCACGAGAATATTTCTTATGTTTTTTGATTTTTTGTTCTCTGTCTTCCTTTACAAGGTGCGCTTGTAAATTAGAAGACAGAGTGTTATATTCAACAGAATTTTTATGGGCGAGTAATTTATCTTTCAATTCCCTTATTTCTTGATCTAAAACAGAAAGGCGGATACGCTTCCTATTAATAAGGAAATCGAGGAACTTAATCCCAGCATCATTAAAGTATTTGAACCAGGAATCAAGTTCAGCCTCCCCCTGTTGGGGTTGAACATCCCATCTGAGGCTACGTGGGATCATGCCTTCTGTGACATATTGTTCTAGGAAGGCTAAATCCCATTGTAGATGGAGTTCTGAAACCATAACGTTCTTTAGCCTCATAAACAGACCTCCAATTTCTGTGTCATTGGTGGAAGTAACAAACACACCTTCAGTATTGACTACCCGAGATGCACGATATTCAAAAACATCCATAATGAAGTGGAGCAAATGCGCTGCCGCTATATTAAGTGTCTAAACCATAAACAGATATTAAAGAAATATGATACAGCGCTGCGCTACAAAAACTAAAATTTAAGGAAGCAGCCAACACACCCGTAGACTCAGGAAAAAATAACAACTAAAGATTCACAGTGTGGCGCTATTGAGTGAATAGAATATGAATAAACTAGACAATAAATGACATCAAATAATAAAAAGTCTCACGTGAGCACTTGTGATAGTGACTGGTGGAAAAATAATACATATATGTGCTTTAAATAAATATAACATCAAAGGACAAAATCAATATGAAGTCCATAACACCAAGAAAAAAAAGAGTCTATGATAGCAGTGTATAAATAGTATGCAGGTGTTCTTCTTTCCGTATTCTTCGCAGGATTAACCCAGTGCTTATGCATTAGACCTTCCTTCTAATATGCGTATTTAGAATGTATTTCATGTCTCCTTATTAAAACCTTTGGTCTGTAAATGCTTTACCACCTTGGTGCCACGTCCCCACCCTGTACAGGTTGAGAACCATGAGAAGTATGAAGTACAGTCCATTGTTGACTCCCGTAGGTTCCGTGGGCGCATACAGTACCTGGTGCATTGGAAAGGGTAGAGTCCGGAGGAACGCTCTTGGGTCTCATCCTCGGACGTACATGCCCCTGTCCTCCTCTGTGATTTCTATAGACGTTTTCCCCTCAAGCCTGGTGGTCCTCCGAGGGGGAGGGGTCGTTGAGGAGGGGGTACTGTCAGGGCTGGGCTCAGCCCTTCCTTCTCTGAGTTGGCCCCTCAGCTGTCGGCTAATTGCCAGCTCCTATCTCTCCACAGTTACTCAGCTGTTGATGATATCCTGCTTGTCAGTCCTGCCTACTTAAGTCCAGCCCAGATGATCTCTGCCTTCGCCTTAGTCAACATCACAGAGACGCAGAAGAGTCTAGGAGAATGTTAGCATATGTTGATTTTATTGATGTGAAGAGATAATCTTAGCGAGTATGTGATGTAACGTGTCAATATGCTCAATAAAAAATGTTAAAAAAAAAAACATCACAGAGACGCTCTCCTGCATTCCTGTTAAAAGACTTGCTTGGCTGACATCCCTTCTGGCTCCAGATCCTGCTGGCTGTTTTACTACGCTCATCTCCGGCTCCCTGACGTTTGGCTTGTCTGATCCGTTCTGATTCCTGAATTCTGACTATGTTTTGACTACGTTTTGTTTTATTTACTTTTATTATTAAACAACTGTGAATTAACTGTACTTCTGTCTCAGTCTGATTTCATGGTTTCTGACAGTAGGCGAAGTCCATGAATTCAGAAGATACAGTCAATCCACTTGTTGGTAATATCTTTTACAGATTGGATAAGCAAGATCACCGCACGGATTAGTTTGCCACAGTGTTACAAATGCTCCTGAGTCGCATACCTCACCTGGAATCTCCCATAGTGGCTGCTCCGGTACAACCTGTGTTGCAGGTTTCCCTGCTGTCTGATTTTATGGTTTCTGCCATTCTCCCACTCTACCAGACTCTGGTCCGGAACTGGAGTATGCTGTCCAGTTCTGGGCACCAGTCCTCAGGAAGGATGTTCTGGAAATGGAGCGAGTACAAAGAAGGGCAACAAAGCTAACAAAGGGTCTGGAAGACATTAGTCATGAAGAAAGGTTGCGAGCACTGAACTTATTCTCTCTGGAGAATAGACGCTTAAGAGGGGATATGATTTCAATTTACAAATACCATACTGGTGACCCCACAATAGGGATAAAACTTTTTTGCGGAAGGGAGTTTAACAAGACATGTGGCCACTTATTAAAATTAGAAGAAAAGAGGTTTAACCTTAAACTACGTAGAGGGTTCTTTACTGTAAGAGTGGCAAGGATGTGAAATTCCCTTCCACAGGTGGTGGCCTTAGTGGGGGGGGGGCATCGATAGTTTCAAAAAACTATTAGATAAGCACCTGAACGACCGCAACATACAGGGATATACAATGTAATACTGACATATAATTACACACATAGGTTGGACTTGATGGACTACCAGAGGAGAAAAAAAAAAGAGGGGGGGGGGGACAGGAACGGGGAGGAAAAGGTCAGATGAAAGGAACTTTCTCCCTCTCGGATGATGCCATTAATAAGGTCAAAGAAGCTAGACTCTTCCAAAAGAACAAGTCATGGCTGAAAGGCAATGGGGGGGGGGGTCTGATTTCTATAATAGAAATATGGAGTCCAGGTCTTCCAGTATTTGTCATCCCTTTTCTTATAAATCACAGTGGGGCTTTCCATTCCCTGGATCTCCTCAGTCCTCGCCTTCCAATGAGCTAGTGTCGGGGGACTTGTACTTTTACATTGTGCTGGAATACAAGCCTTCGCTGCTGTAAGCAAATGTCTGAGTAAAAAGTTTTTACGTTTTTTGTTGGATAATAGAGTGTCATTCAGGAGGCACAGTAAGTATCTGGATTTCTGTTAAGGGTCTGGATTGTGTTTTCTACTTCATCCCAGAGTCTTGTAATTCCGGGCATTCCCAGAAAATATGAAGAAAAGTCCCTTCAGACTCCTCACAGCGCCAACAGGTGTTATGGAGGGAATATTTGGTTTTATTCATTTTGTTGGAGTCTTGTACTACCGTGTGAGGATCTTATAACCCCCCTTCTGGTATCTGCTGGCCAAGGACACTTTGTGGGAAAAAAGAAGCATTCTTTTATCTCCCGAGTCTATTAAAAGAGCATAAAAGTGAGAAAGGGAGTGAGAAAGTGGCCGCCCGTCTAGGCAGATCTGTTCGAATGGGTTGGGGCAACAGATTTTTTTTAAGAAATCCAGCTTCTACCCAAAAGTGAAATACAACGTTTGAGTAAATTTATTCCCTAAATCTTTAAGCTGCAATAACACTTTAATCAGAACTCTGTTCAAAAATAACACAATAAAATTAACCATCTCTATACAGTGCACTTTCACCCCCTTCCTGCCCAAGCCATTTTTCAGCTTTCAGCGCTGTCACACTTCGAATGACAATTGCGCGGTCATGCAACACTATACCCAAATGAAGTTTTTATTATTTTTTTCTCCCACAAATAGAGCTTTCTTTTAGTGGTATTTGATCACCTCTGCAGTTTTTATTTTTTGCGCTATAAACAAAAGAAGAGTGACAAGTTTGAAAAAAACACAATATTTTTTACTTTTTGCTATAATAAATATACAATTTTTTTTTAAAACAAATTTTTTCCTCAGTTTAGGCCGATACGTATTCTTCTACATATTTTTGGTAAAAAAAATCGCAATAAGCGTATATAGATTGGTTTGCGCAAAAGTTATGGAGTCTACAAAATAGGGGATAGATTTATAGCATTTTTATTTATTTTATTTTTTTTACTAGTAATGGCGGCGATCTGCCATTTTTATCGTGACTGCGATATTGTGGCGGAAATATCGGACACTTTTGACACATTTTTGGGACCATTCACATTTATACAGCGATCCGTACTATAAATATGCACTGATTACTGTATAAATGTGACTGGCAGGGAAGGGGTTAACACTAGGGGGTGATCGAGGGGTTCATTATGTTCCTAGGGAGTGTTTCTAACTGAAGAGGGAGGGGGCTCGCAAGGGGAGGAGACCGATCGGTGTTGCTCTATACTGAGAACACACATCGGTCTCCTCTCCTCTGACAGGACGTGGATCTGTGTGTTTACACACACAGATCCACGGTCCTGCCGTGTTACCGGGCAATTGCGGGTGCCCGGCGGACATCGCGGCCGCCGGGCATGTACATCGGGTGCCCAGTGACACGGCGGGCGCGCGTCTGCCCCCTGGTGGGCCGGGAAGGCGAGGGCGCCATATGACACCCTCCCAGAACGAGAGCCGCGCCGCCTGCCCGTCATATGACAGCCGGCGGGCGGCAAGCAGTTAAATCGCTCATTAAAAGATAAAAACAAGGCCAGCTTTTGCTGCAATTTTCACCTTTAAATGGTTGTAAACCCCACATATACCCAGTGACTGGCCTCAGGTGATACACAGAGATAAAACAAATCCCCCTTCACAAGTTGTACCTGTTTATCTTCGGCCATCTCTTCTCTGCATCTGTTCAAAGTGCTGAATTTTTCAAGCTTGTCTGATAGTTCAGAAAAAAGGGGACTGAGAGCTGAAGTTACACTCTGCAGAGTCAATGAGGAGAGCTCTGACATCTGATTGGAGGGAAGATCCACACCCCCCTCCACACAGCACACAGCAACAGAGCTGAGGCTGTCAATCTGCTGGATATCCCTCCCCTGTCACCTTTTTTCTCTTGGTGTCAGGAAAACTTGTCATAATAGCATGGGAAAGATACACAATGAGAGTGATAATGGTGCTGCCGCCTCAAATGAATTACAATATGGGTAGATCTCCCCCAGTGGGGTTTTTCCGCAGCAAAAATACAAATGGTTAGAGGAATAGTTAAAAATAACTTTTTATTGAAAAGTGGCAAAGTAGCATGGACACATAGACATTTAAAATATGAGCTCTGGTCAGGGGATATGACACCATTCAAAATTCTACAAAAATATGCAAACATGAAATAGTACATATTATTAGATCAAAATGTCTGGTATGTAAACGTCCAACGCGTTTCGATCTGCGTGGTCAAAGTCTTCCTCAGGGGATTGATTTGCTGTCAAAAAATATATATATTTTTTACACTTATTGACATAGTTTCATAGAGTATAGAAAAACAGTTTTCTTTGTATTATCAAAAAAGAGTAGAATTTTCATGGGGTATAGTTACCAAGGGTGTAGATAAACAATCTCCTGACCAGAGTTCCTCTAAAATAGATCAGATAGTCCCGTGTGTTTGTACCATATGCATTCCAATGAAAAACAGATCTGCCCCTAATGTGACTTACAAGGAGTCACACTAAAGAACAGCCAACAAGGAATGTAATGGGTAGAGGGGTCCCGCACCTGCAGCAAAACCCCTATAGGTGTCATCCAATTATAACATGAATTTAAGTTCAAATTTGTTCTAAAAAGGGATTACCTATTTTTTGTCTATAGTGCTAATGATTACCACATATTAGATCAAAAGTATTGTATGTCTTAGTGAGTTATGTATGTGATGATGAGATGTGACAGTGAATGGTGTGAATAGGGGAAAAATAAGAAGTGATGGTAAGGATTACCAAGATTATGAAAGGGTGATACCCATAACTGTATGGGAAGGTGATAAAGAATTTGTTACTAACGAGTGGGGGAAAGACTTGATGCTTGAAGTAATCTGATATGGTGAGAATGCAAGTGATGAGGACTGAGTGAGAAAAGAATACAAGGAAATGCTTAGTTGGGGTGTTGGAAAAAATAATGATGGTGAAAGAAAAAATGGGAACTGGATAGGTCGCCTAAGAAATAAGCAAAAGAATAAAATTGCTTATGGGTGTGAAAATGTGGTTGGATGGATGCAATATTGTGATAAAAAAATAAAATTTGGATGAAGCACAAACCAAAGCACAAACACAACCGTGGAACAAAGGGGAACAACATGATGGAGCAATGTATATTATATTCAATGTACATGAATTATATTGGATAATGGTGTAATTGATTGTGTGAATAATAGAAGGTAAAAAAAGTGAAAGAGTGTTGTTTGTTGTGATTGTAAAAATATATTGCTCTGTTTTGGCACACTACTATTACATTTGATGTAATTAAACTATGTTTGGCGGTATAATTAATAGGACTCCCGTGTTTTCCAAGCCATCATGTCCTTCTTTGTGGAGATCCCTGCCCATGTGCCTTCCTGGCAAGTTGGGGGCGTCCACCACTCCCCCTATGCTCCAGCTGGCGGGCAAATTAATTTCTGTCTGCCAGAGGGAGCCGTATACCTGCCGGAGGCGTCCCGGATTCTTCCGGACACTTCTGGACGTTTGAATGCCACATGTGCACGCGGATCTCTGCGTGTAGGCGTGACGACATCACGTTTCCCTGTTGCGGCGGAAGTGACGTCGGCGCTCGGGGTCTCTGACCTTTCGGAACGCACAGGGAGCCACACGTGCCGCTATTGCGGCTGAAGTGCCCAGCATGGGTGTGGGAGGGAGGAGGGGGGGTCACCCAGCACCTGCAGCCTATTGCACACAATTCGTTACTCATCCACACTAATATAAAAATCCCAAACGCTTGAGGATCTGTCATTGATCCCCAGCGTTTGGATGAGGAGGGTCGCATACAAACTTCATGCATCAAATATCTTGACACAGGTTAGTCTAAACACCCTATTGGCTTGGCTGCTAGAACTTGTGTAGTTATATATACTTCTTTTCCCTGCCTGTTTGAAATCGGGCAGTGACATTTATTTAGTTAACTATGACTGATAAATGCATTCAATTTTTCTAACAGATATTCTCAATACCAGCTGGGTAACCATAGGGCCATAAATGGTCTGTGTTAACCTTAACTTGGCACTAACTAACACGCCTTCAACATTGGTCGATACCACCTCCGCCATTAGGGTATAATCAATGTTATTAACTCCTGGAATTATATCCCTAAGTCTTCCAGCACAAGTATACACTATAGGGTTTGTCACAACAAACAACACTCTTGCATTTTTTTACCTTCTATTATTCACACAATCATTTACACCATTATCCAATATAATTCATGTTATAATTCATGTTGTATATTAATACATTGCTCAATCATGTTGTTCCCCTTTGTTCCACGGTTGTGTTTGTGCTTTGGTTTGTGCTTCATCCAAATTTTATTTTTTATCACAATATTGCATCCACCCAACCACATTTTCACACCCATAAGCAATTTTATTATTTTGCTTATTTCTTAGGCGACCTATCCAGTTCCCATTTTTTCTTTCACCATCATTCACCATCTTGGTAATCCTTACCATCACTTCTTATTTTTCCCCTATTCACACCATTCACTGTCACATCTCATCACATGCATAACTCACTAAGACATACAATACTTTTGATCTAATATGTGGTAATCATTAGCACTATAGACAAAAAATAGGTAATCCCTTTTTTAGAACAAATTTGAACTTAAATTCATGTTATAATTGGATGACACCTATTGGGGTTTTGCTGCAAGTGCAGGACCCCTCTACCCATCACATTCCTTGTTGGCTGTTCTTTAGTGTGACTCCTTGTAAGTCACATTAGGGGCGGATCTGTTCTTCCTTGGAATGCATATGGTACGAACATACGGGACCATCTGATCGATTTTAGAGAAACTCTGGTCAGGAGATCTCTGTTTATCTACACCCTTGGTAACTATACCCCATGAAAATTCTACTCCTTTTCGATAATAAAAACAAAACTGTTTTTGTATACTCTATAAAACTATGTCAATAAGTGTAAACAATATATATATTTTTTGACAGCAGATCAATCCCCTGAGGAAGACTTTGACCACGCAGGTCGAAACGCGTTGGGTATTTGCATATCAGACATTTTGATTTAATGCTGTGTACTATTTTATGTTTGCATATTTTTGTAGAATTTTGAAGGGTGTCATATCCCCCGACCAGAGCTCATATTTTAAACGCTTATGTGTCCATGCTACTTCGCCAATTTTCAATAAAAAATTCTTTTTAACTATTCCTCTAACCGTTTGTATTTTTGCTGCGGAAAAACCCCACTAGGGGGGATCTTCCTATATTGTAACTTGCCATAATAGAGGCTCATGCTGATAGCAGAGGAAGAAAGCAGCAGACAGAAGTGATACTTAGTATTCTTAATAGAGACAGGTACATAATATAGAGGAATATGTTTTGCCCCTATTTCATGTCTGAAATGTTTTAACCACTTTAATCAAGATATTTCCCCACAGCACTTGTTTTCTGCCATGAGATGTCCTTAGCTTGATTAGCATAAGCATTTCCTGTGATGTCCTTAGCTTGATTAGCATAAGCATTTCCTGTGATCCCAGGTCATCCTGGACCCATCCCAGCCTGTGACTGGATAGTGAATGGAGAGCAGCACAGTGATGAGCTTATCTCTCTCTTGCTCTGCTTTGTAATCCTAAAAGCATACATAAACCAACATCATAAACTGATAGGCTGCTTTTGCTGCTTTTTCATCTCACAGTCCAGCTGTGTTATACAGGAACTGCAGTGGACTGATACCAGGACAAATTTAGGTACTGACACTGCTTGTACTTAAGCGCATGTAATGATATATTAAAGCAGAACTCTAGGAATTATTTCAGAAAGGGAGTGATAGAAGTAGCACAAAGAGACAATCAGCTATGTGTCAGTAATAATGTGCTAAAAAAAGTAAGCTAATAGGAGGAGAACACAGAGTGATGGAGAAATGAATTCATCATTGTCTGCTTCTCCTTTCACTGTTCAGTTACAGGCTGGGTGTTGGGGAGGAGGCCTGTAAGTGTTACTTAACTGCAGAAAAAAATAGGTCTTCTACCCTTCCAAACAGGGCTGTGCTGTTTGGCAGAGCTGTGTAAATCTCAGGCGTAGATGGACATACACACAAAGCCTTTGGCAGGTAAAATTGCCCATATAAGTATATTTCACATATTTAGCTGTATGCTAAATACTCAGCTTTAAGTGCTACATTTGCACCATTGCAGCTTGCTGAATCAAGGCCTTAGGCATTTAATGTGTGCTCATTAATGTTTGCCAGATGACAGCGGTTAAAGTCAGTAATGGTGGCAGCAATGGGTGTATACTGTAGATTTTATGATGGATTTTTTATATTATTTTTTGCATTACGCCAGAGGTGGGTAACTGTAGCATGGATTAGAGTGTGCATAACATGCTGCTCATGTTACATAGAAAGCAAATATGGGGCTTTTTAATGTACAATTATTCTGTTTTCTATGTCACATGAAGGATTCATGTTTATTTGTGCTGTCTTTCATTAAATATTCCCTCTCTTAATTTTTATTTTCATGGTTACTTTTAGATTCCAGATGTACGCTTGAAAAGTCTTATTGCTCTGCAGGGATTTTATGAGAAAAAAGATCTTGTTACCAAAATGGATCTTTTCACAGCAAGGTTTAAGGTAAGGTATTTATATTGTGTTTAAAGTAGTATATGGGTAAAATATTATTTTTTCCTAAGTGTGGGTAGAATGGGGAAGAATTACATTTTCTACGTTGCTCTTCTTGCTCTTTGTGTTTCCATTTAGGAGATTCACTCTAATTTCAGTACTGATGATCATTGTCACTGGAATATAAAGTGAATGGAAATGTAAAAGTTTACAGGTGTCACCAGAAATAGGAGTAAAGTGGAAGATCTCTCAAATGGGACTGCTGTTTTTTTAACAACTGTCAAATGTGGGACTTTCTTCCCTTTGGGGACATCTCACTTTCCTCTGTGTCTCCAGAGAAGGAAGTGAGTTGAAATATCTGTATTGGAAATATAGACAGTTGTAAAATTTTGACAAAAGCTCTCACCTTCCCTAGGCTATCCAAAACTAGAAATACCAATTTTGGTTGGCATTCAACAATGTAAACATGACAATGCAAACATTGACAGCACAAGATACTTTTATTTCTGTGTGTGACTTTGTTGGGGAGATTTCCTCCTAGTTGTTTTCTGACCAAGACAAGAAATGGGAGTCAGTTGGACAGAAAGGTACAGACTGCATTAAAGCTTCAAAGTTTTGAATCTTCCCAACGCCTCTAACATCAAATGTGTTGGATGCTGTCTCAGGTTCAAGAGATTTCTCATCCCTTCCTGTCCCTTTGATCCCTCATGTACTTCGTACAGGAACTGAAAGTAAATGTCTTAGCATTGAAAACCTAACAGAGGTTCTAATCCAGGGATGTCAAACTCAATTTCACTGTGTGCCTCATCAGCAGTATGGTTGCCCTCAAAGGGCCCGTTGTATCTGGGGTGCACTGTGTATAGAGTACATAGTTCAGGAGTGCATTACGTACAGAGTGCAGGGGTCAGCATTATGTTACATACAGATTGCAGAGTTCAGGGGTACGCTATGTACAGAGTGCAGGATGTAAGGGTAAGCTAAGCAGAGTGCAGGGTTCGGGAGTGCATTATGTATAGAGTGTAGGGTTCGGGGGGGGGGCCACATGACAAGGCCTGACGGGCCGTATTCGCCCGCGGGCTTGTGTTTGACATACTGTATGTGTTCTAATCCTTCATCACTGCAAACAGCAATGAAACTTTGTATTTTCTTTTTCTGTATTTATCTTGCTTTTTATGTCTTACATATCTACAGTATTTGCCCATAAAGGGAAAGCACCACAGCCTACTAGTAAAGCAGAAAGAGCAAATTTTTTTCCTCATCCTTCCTGTATATATGTAGTCTTTGTTTATTTTTGTCTCCTAGGAACGCATTATATCAATGACTTTGGACAAAGATCAGGAGGTGTCTGTTCAAGCGATGAGGCTACTTGTTCACATGTCAAAGTACATATTTTTCTCACTATATATGTTTTGCAATTGTGTATTTTTACTACAGCTGTTAATTTATGATGATGCTTACATATCTTATAGTTACATAGTAGGTGAAGTTGAAAAAAGTCCATCAAGTCCAACTTATGTGTGTGATTATATGTCAGTATTACATGGTATGTCCATGTATGTTGTGGTCGTTCAGGTGCTTATCTAATAGTTTTTTGAAACTATCGAGACCACTGCCTGTGGAAGGGAATTCCATATTCTTGCCGCTCTTACAGTAAAGAACCCTCTATATATATTAAGGTTAAACCTATTTTCTTCTAATCTTAATGAGTGGCCACGTGTCTTGTTAAACTCCCTTCCGCGAAAACGTTTTATCCCTATTGTGGGGTCACCGGTGTGGTATTTGTAAATTAAAATCATATCCCCTCTCAAGCATCTCTTCTCCAGACTCTTTATTAGCTTTGTTGCCCTTCTTTGTACTCGCTTCATTTCCAGTACATCCTTCCAGAGGACCGGTGCCCAGAACTGAACAGCATACTCCAGGTGTGGCCGGACCAGAGTCTTTTAGAGTGGGACAATTATCGCTTTATCCCTGGAGTTAATCCCTTTTTTAATGATGACAATATTCTGTTTGCTTTGTTAGCAGCAGCTTAGCATTGCTTCATATTTTTGCCACCCAAATGCATTATTTTACATTTTTCTACATTAAACTTCATTTCCCATGTAGTTGCCCACCCCATTAATTTGTTCAGATCTTCTTGCAAGGTTTCCACATCCTGAAGAGAAGTTATTGCCCTGCTTAGCTTAGTATTGTCCGCAAATACAGAGATTGAACTGTTTATCCCATCCTCCAGGTCATTTATAAACAAATTAAATAGGATTGGTCCCAGCACAGAACCCTGGGGAACCCCACTACCCACCCCTGACCATTCCGAGTATTCCCCATTTATCACCACCCTCTGAACTCGCCCTTCTAGCCAGTTTTCAAATCCATGTACTCACCCTATGGTCCATGCCAACGGACCTTATTTTGTACAGTAAACGTTTATTTGGAACTGTGTCAAATTCTTTTGCAAAATCCAGATACACCACGTCTACGGGCCTTCCTTTATCTAGATTTAACCTACCTCCTCATAGAAGGTTAATAGATTGGTTTGGCAAGAACAATTCTTCATGAATCCATTCTGATTACTGCTGATACCGTTTTCATTACTAAAATCTTGTATATAGTCCCTTATCATCCCCTCTAAGAGCTTGCATACTATTGATGTTAGGCTAACTAGTCTGTAATTCCCAGTGATGTATTTTGGTCCCTTTTTAAATATTGGTGCTACATTGGCTTTTTTCCAATCCGCTGGTACCATTCCAGTCAGTAGACTAGACTGTCAGTAAAAATTAGGAACAATGGTCTGGCAATTACTTGACTGAGTTCCCTAAGCACCCCTGGGTGCAAACCATCCGGTCCCGGTGATTTATTAATGTTAAGTTTCCCAAGTCTAATTCTAATTCTGTCTTCTCTTAGCCATGGGGGTGCTTCCTGTGATGTGTCACGAGGATAAACCCTGCAGTTTTGGTTACTGAAGCCCCCTGATTCCCTCGTGAAGACTGAGGGGAAGAATAAATTCAATACCTCCGCCATCTCCCCATCCTTTGTAACCAGATGTCCTTCCTCATTCTTTATGAGGCCAATATGGTCTGTCCTCCCTTTTTTACTGTTTACATACTTAACCACTTACGGACCGCCGCACGCCAATATACGCCATAACTTTGAAGAGGAATATTGTTGTTATGGCAGCAGCTAGCTGCCATAACCCCGGTATCCTCTTCAGCCGGCGGTCCTCTTTCCGATAATAGTGGTCTCTGCAGTGGATTCACTGCAAGATCACTTTTATCTGTGGCAGGAGAAGGGCCCCCCCCTCCTACCACGCTCTGGTGCCCTCCGCCGCTTACCGGAGCCATCGCCAGCGGTGGAGGCGATCGGATCCTCTCACGTCAGTGGCATGGAGATGAGTGACGGAAAGATGGCCCCCACCCATCTCCATACCATTGCAGGGCGTAAGCGACTTCAAAACGTCACTTCCGCTCATAGTTCTTAAAGGGCCATTTTTTTTGCAATGTAGTGTAAATATGAGATCTGATGTTTTTTTGACCCCAGATCTCATATTTAAGAGGTCCTGTCATGCTTTTTTTCTATTACAAGGGATGTTTACATTCCTAGTAATAGGAATAAAAGTGACACAATTTTTTTTTAAAGAACAGTGTAAAAATAAAGAATAAAAGGTAAAATATATAAGAAAAAAATTTTTTTTTTTTTAAACGCGCCCCGTCCCGCTGAGCTCACATGCAGAAGTGAAAATATGAAGCATGAAGCATATCAAAATGGAGTTCAAACCACACATGTGAGGTATCGCTGTGATCGGTAGAGTGAGATCAGTAATTCTAGCCCCTAGACCTCCTCTGTAACTCAAAACATGCAACCTGTAGAATTTTTTAAACGTCGCCTATGGAGATTTTTAAGAGTAAAAGTTTGTCGCCATTCCACGAGCGGGTGCAATTTTGAAGCGTGACATGTTGGGTATCAATTTACTCAGCATAACAATATCTTATACAATATACAAAAAAACTTTACTGTTGTCCTATTTTTAATTCAAAATTGTATTTTTTCCACAAAAAAAGTACTCTGGTAAGACCGCTGCGCAAATACGGTGTGACAGAGAGTATTGCAATGACCGCCATTTTATTCTCTAGGGTGTTAGAAAAAAAAATGTATAATGTTTGGGGGTTCTAAGTAATTTTCTAGCAAAAAACCTGTTTTTAACTTGTAAACAACAAATCTCAAAAAGAGGCTTGGTCCTTAAGTGGTTAAAGAATTTCTTGGGATTTTTTGTGCTCTCCTGCGCTATTGTCTTTTGCGTTCTATCTCAGCCGCCCTAACTGCATCCTTACATTTCTTGTTGCATTCTTTATAAAGTCTGAATGCTGGCGATGATCACTCAACCTTGTATTTTTTTGAAGGCCTTCTCTTTTGCTTTTATATGCATTTTTACATTGGAGTTAAGCCATCCAGGACTTTTGTTCACGCTTTTAAATTGATTACCCAATGGGATGCACTGGCTATTGCCCTTATTTAATATGCTCTTAAAGCAAACCTATCTCTCCTCCATGTTCTTTGTTCCTAAGATTTTATTCCAATTTATGCCTTCTAGCAAGGTTCTTAGTTTAGGGAAGTTGGCTCTTTTGAAATTCAGTGTTTTTTGTATTTGCCTTATGTTTCCTATTTGTGTGATTTATACTACAGCCAATTGACCTATGATTGCTGTTTCCTAAATTGCCCCGTATTTCCACATCCGTGATCAGGTCTGTATTGTTGGTAATCAGTGGATCTAGTAACGCTTTATATCTAGTTGGTGCGCCTACCATCTGACCCATGAAATTGTCCTGCAAGACATTTAGGAGCTGGTGAGCCTTAGACGAATGCGTGGGTCCCTCCACCCAGTCTATGTCTGGATAAATAAAATCCCCCATTATGATAAAACTTCCCATCCTGATATTTGTTTTTTGCTTGTGTCACAAATTCCTCAGCAGAATGAATAGTGACCTCAAAACATGAGCTGTGCAAGGCTTCCTTCTATATCCGAAGTTCAGATTGTTATACTGAAATTATGCAATTGTAGTATTTGTAAGGAGGTTTGCAAGGATTTATTAGTGTATCAGAAATGTTGAATCAAAGTTAATAATAAGGAGTACTTTGCAGAGTCTTTACTCGTTAGTAACAGATTAACTTCTGCATGGAGTCATACAGTATGTACTAAGGGTTACTTGTCAGCATGGACATTGTATGGTTGTTTTTTGCTTAACTTCTAATACTGGATAAGTTAGAAACACTCAAAGATGCATTTAAAATCCACACACTGTTTTTATGCATTGAAGTAATTTACACTGATCTGCTGTAACTTTATGACCACCCACCTAATATTGAGTAGGTTCCCTCTTCCTTGTGGTGGCATGGGTGCCACTAGACCTCTGAAGGTATGCTGTGGTATCTGGCACCAAGCCATCAGTAGCAGATCATTTGCTGCTTGAGGTGGGGTCAACACCTCAAACTTGTGTTCCTCAAACCATTCTTGAACCATTTGTGAAATTTGACAGGGCACATTATCCTGGTGAAAGGCCATTACCATAAGGGAATACTATTTGTATGAAGGTGTGTAATTGGTCACTAACAATGTTTAGGTAGGTGGTACATGTCAAGTAACATCCACATGAATGGCAGGACCCAAGGTTTTCCAGCAGAACATTGCCCAAAGCATCACACTGCCTTCGCTGGATTGCCTTCTTCCCATACTACATCCTAGTGCCATCTCTTCTTCAGGTAAGTGATGCACAAGCACCCAGCTATCCACATGATGTAAAAGAAAATTTGATTAATCAGAACAGGCTACCTTCTTCTATTGTTTTATGGTCCACTTCTGATGCTCAAGTGCCCATTGTAGGTGCTTTTAGCTGTTTCCTAAATTGGAAGCCAAATCAACCCTGACCAGTCTGTGGCTACACAGCCTCATACACAACAAACTGTGATGCCCATTTTTTAATGCTTTCAACACATTACCTTCAGGGACAGCATGTTTATGGGCTGCCCTATATATCCCACCAATTTTCAGATGCCATTGCAATGAGATGGCCATAGTTATTTACTTAACCTGCTAATGATCATAAAGTTATGACTGATCAGTGTAGTCTTAGTTTAAGATACGGTATGTAGTGATAAGTGGAAGTAATAGTGGTAGTGATGTCCCTTTGCAGCCAGTCAGCATGTACTTTGATGGGGCACGAATCCTCCCAATGACACCAACAATGGGGCACAATCCCTCCCACTGACTCCAAAGAAGGCATTTTTTTTTCTGCTGACGTCGGCACCTTTTCTACTCCCAATGGCCACAGTCTGCCCCCCCCTAAAGTCTGAAGAACAGTAAACTGGCCCCTTGTTTAGAAAGTTTGGAGACTCCTGTGCTACAGTAGATGGAAGGATATATTGTTCAGCCTGTAGGTGGACAGATCTAGTAATGTGTTGCTTAATTGTAGTGCAGAGTGCAGTGAAAGTATGCCAAGTGAAGCAACCCATAGTAACACACGGGTTGATTTACTGAAGGCAAAAATACCATGCAAAACTTTACTTTACAAAGAATACTCAATCACAAACACCGAAAATAAAAAACAGCATTTTTGTTTGTACATGATTGGATGTTAGAAACCAGCAGAGCTTCCCTTCATTTCAGAGCTTCCCCTCAAATCTAGAGCAAAGGCACTTAAAGTGCCTTTGCAGTGCACAGTATATTTGCCATTAGTAAAACAACCTCCTCTTATTCATTTTAATCTTTTTCTGACCTGACTACAGTAATTGAAGTTTAACTGTCAAAGATTATTGAATTATTGGATATATTAATAATTTCACTGCACTAGCTTATTTCAGAAACCTGCCATTGTTCAAGATCAGGTGACTGAGTCACATGGAGACCTGTTGAACCTATGCCTCTTTATCTTCTGGAAATGTCCAAAGTTATTACATGTTAATTAGCATTACAGCTTATTATTCAGTGCTCGCAATTCTTTATAAAACTTTTAGGATGATATTATTGGTCATTGCCTAATCTGGCTGTATTGCTGGAAATGTCATATCTATGGGCCACTGGCCAGAAGATTTTGGGGAATTTAGTGATTGGACAGTTATGCATAGTTACATAGTTAGTCTGATTGAAAAAAGACATAAGTCCAACCAATAGGAGGGAAAACTAATTATACAATCCTATACACAATCCTATACCCACAGTTGATCCAGAGAAGGCAAAAAAACCCAAAGAAGCATAATCCAATCTGCTCCAGCAGGGGGAAAATTCCTTCCTGATCTTACAACATATGACTGCCTTTAGCAAATAGCCACATTTGGCTTGAGGGAACGTGTATTTGCATTATTTGCTGGAAATTAATGCATAGTAAGCTAATATATGGGATTATAATATATACCACTAGAGGTCAGCACTTCACCTATTTGTTTTGCTCTGATGATACAAAAAAATGTTTACGTGCATTGAGCCGCTTTGGTTGGGCTACTGTATGTTGCCTAGGTTCAAAATATGTAAATGATTGATGAATAAAGCTTTGTATCAACTTTTGCATTTATTAATTTTAATCTGCATAGGTTGCTAGACTCATCTCCTTTTCTGTCTCCTCCAAAAATATATGGGGATTTCCTTTGTCAAATAATAATTTGTCAATTCCTTGCCCTTCTTGTACTCATGTAGTAGCCTTATACAAATGTGGTCAAAAAAGGTACCCGATTTGTAAATATTATTTTAAAATCATCAAATTATCTTAAAATGGTCAACTGAGTTCAGGGATTCCATAATCATGTTTTAAATGCCTAGCAGGGCTATTTTACAGTGCTTTGCAAAAGTATTCACCCCCTTGGATTTTTACCTATTTTGTTACATTACAACCTTTAGTTCAATGTTTTTTTTAATCTGAATTATATGTGATGGATCAGAACACAATAGTCTAAGTTGGTGAAGTAAAATTAGAAAAATATATACATAAAACTATTTTTCAGAAATAAAAAACTGATAATGTCACATGATCTGTCATTACATATACACACTTTTTTGAAAGGCCCCAGAGGCTGCAACACCTAAGCAAGAGGCACCACTAACCAAACACTGCCATGAAGATCGAGGAACTCTCCAAACAAGTAAGGGACAATGTTGTTGAGAAGTACAAGTCAGGGTTAGTTATAAAAAAATATCCAAATCTTTGATGATCCATAGGAGCACCATCAAATCTATCATAACCAAATGGAAAGAATATGGCGCAACAGCAAACCTGCCAAGAGACGGCCGCACATCAAAACTCACAGACCGGACAAGGAGGGCATTAATCAGAGAGGCAGCACAGAGACCTAAGGTAACCCTGGAAGAGCTGCAGAGGTCCACAGCAGAGACTGGAGTATCTGTACATAGGACGACAATAAGCCGTACGCAGAGTGGCCAGAAGAAAGCCATTACTTTCAGCAAAAAAACAAAATGGCACGTTTTGAGTTTGCGTAAAGGCATGTGGGAGACTCCCAAAATGTATGGAGGAAGGTGCTCTGGTCTGATGAGACCAAAATTGAACTTTTTGGACATCAAAGAAAATGCTATGTCTGGCGCAAACCCAACACATCACATCACCCAAAGAACACCATCCCCCGGTGAAACATGTTGGTGGCAGCATCATGCTGTGGGGATGTTTTTCAGCAGTCGGGACTGGGAAACTGGTCAGAGTTGAGGGAAAGATGGATGGTGCTAAATACAGGGATATTCTTGAGCAAAACTTGTACCACTCTGTGTGTGATTTGAGGCAAGGACGAAGGTTCACCTTCCAGCAGGACAATGCCCCCAAACACACTGCTAAAGCAACACTTGAGTGGTTTAAGGGGAAACATGTAAATGTGTTGGAATGGCTTAGTCAAAGCCCAGACCTCAATCCAATAGAAAATCTGTGGTCAGACTTAAACATTGCTGTTCACAAGCGCAAACCATCCAACTTGAAGGAGCTGGAGCAGTTTTACAAGGAATAATGGGCAAAAATTCTAGTGGTAAGATGCGGCAAGCTCATAGACACTTATCCAAAGCGACTTGGAGCTGTGATAGCTGCAAAAAGTGGCTCTACAAAGTATTGACTTTAGGGGGGTGAATAGTTATGCACATTGACTTTTTCTGTTATTTTGTCTTATTTGTTGTTTGCTTCACAATAAAAAAAAATCTTCAAAGTTGTGGGCATGTTCTGTAAATTAAATGATGCAAATTCTCAAACAAGCCATGTTAATTCCAGGTTGTGAGGCAACAAAACACAAAAAATGCCAAGGGGGGTAAATCAGAGTTCACTACATTGAGGTTTTGGTATTATTTTAGAATGACATTCTGTCACTAAAGTATCATGCTTTGTCAATACCATATGAAGTGTATGTTTATTGTAATGTTTGATCAGCCATTAAGCCCTTTTGGGGTACAGTATTTATTTATAGTAGGTGCATTATTTATTATTCATGGATAGTTTGAAATGTCAATAGGCTTTTGGCAACCAAACTTGGATTTTTAGGTGATTTATTACTATACGCATGATTGGGCATCTGTTGTGATTTACTTGTATAGATTGAATTTATAATAATTATAGGAGAACAATAGTGAGAAATTGTCACAAACAAAAATTTGAAGAGCACCTTTTGCATTATGTGATCCTGTGATAGAGGGGATTCTGGCATTTTGCAACCACTGGCACATTTCATGGCAAGCCCTACCCCGAAAATAAGCCCTAGTGTGTTTTTGGCTGACAAAATTAATATAAGACCCAGGCTTATTTTCGGGGAAACATGGTAGTATCCTAGGAGGGTAAACATATTTTCTTCTGCTCTGCTGGTAAAGGTATAACCATTGTGCTAGCTTCTTTCTTTGATTTTTCTTCTACTTTTTTTTAATCAAGATTCCTTGCTGCATCACTGCTTGATGTGGTGGTCTCTACATGGCCACAATCTGGATTGGCCTTTTCCCAGCTTAGCTTTGGGGTACTGTATGTGAACCCTGCAAGATTTTATGCGGTAAGGCTAGCCTGGAAGTTACCATTGGGCATTTCCAGACCCCGTTCTGGGAAGAAGTTAGCCGAGGAGCGATTTCAAGGTCCAGAGCCATTGGCATTGTCTCAGGACTTGTACTGAGAAGACTACTTTTCTAACTTTTCTTCTTAGATCAAAGGAATTAACTTCTGTGTGTAGGTGAGGGAAGTTTAACCACTAAACCTTTTTTCTGGCACTTGCTGCTTACAAGTTAAAATCAATATTTATTGCTAGAAAATTACTCAGAACCCCCAAACATTATATATAAATATTTTAGCAGAGACCCTAGTCAAAATCGTGCAGCTCTAGGTCATAGTATTGCTGAATGCCTAATCTTGCCCAGAATTCACGAACTTCCTTATACAATAATTAGCTATTTTTCAAACACTGCTGAAAAACCTGTTTCATCTTTTGTTTTTTGTGGATAATAGCTCTTTATTGGCTGAGCTTGTGTGTTGCTTCAGTGTACATGACTCTGGCTTTTTGAGTTTTTTTTTAAGTCGGGTAGTGCAGTAGTTTTTCTTATGTGACCGTGTAAATTGAAGTCCACTGTGGTATACTGCTTTACATACTGTAGTCATTGCACCGCCAGAAAAAGTAAGACCCATAGTATTACTAGTTGTTTTTTCCAACAGTTTGAGAACTACACTTTCCAAAATAACTTTATTTTATATGCATAGTCTTGAAATATTGACAGATTTTAAATCCATAATTGAATGGAAGCTCACAGGAGCATTGGAAGTTTGTTGAAGTGTTATGTATAGATAATAATGGAAAGGTGGGCACGTAATACAGGTCAGCATGGCACAGACACTATAATAAGTTGGCAGAATTTTAATGTAATCTCCAGGCGCATTTCTCCCCAGGGCATTTGCATGTCGGTTGAGGAGCACTCTGACAGTACTACATGTTACTTCTAACAGCATTAAAGAAGTAGCAGGAATAGGCTTGCCCTACATTTTTGATGTCTGAATGTCACAAAAAATATTTATTTAAATCAAATTAAGCAGAACTAAGGTTTGCAATACTCTAACACATATGTGTACCTTACACTGCATTTGTTAAATATTTGCTGTTAAAGTATTTGAATTATCTCTCAGCTACTGTTGTTAGTCATTTCATACTTATTGCTAGGGGATTGTAGACCGAGTGATGGATCATGCAGAGCCATCACTTAGCCTTTCAGGGAAAAGTAGACAGTTCCACATCATTACTGACATAGCAGCTTGGCTATAGCCATGGTCTCACTTTTACACTGTAGAGTTTAATGGCTGCCCATCATGCAATGGATTGTCACCAGTTGTCAGTAATGACAAGTTTTCCACGTGTGGCAGAACTGTCAGATATTTCATCAGCAGTAGTCAGCTGTATAACTCAGTTAAGTAATAATGAGGAACAAATATCTCTTTTACATAACAATTTATATTAATTCAGAATATGTAATTTATACCAATGATAACATCTGACGTCTGTTATGACAGCTAATAACAAATGGTCCATGTCCGTAGTAAACTTGAAATGTGTTATTCTTACTTGTCTGATTCAAAAACACTTTTTGTTCAAATGAACGAAGCTGATATTTTATATCTAATTATAGAAATATAACATTAAGTTACTACCTTCCATATAAATATTCTTATACCCCACTTTTAAGTACACAATGGGGTTTATTTACTGAAGCTGGAAAGTGCAAAATCAGGTTCATTTCTGCATAGAAACCAATGGGCTTCTAAACCCAGCTTGTTCAATTAAGCTTTGGTAATAAAACCTGGAAGCTCATTGGTTTCTATGCAAAAGTGAGCCTGATTTTGCACTTTCCAGCTTTAGTAAACTATCCCCATTGTGTACTCGATAGTGGGGTATGCCTGTATGGTGTCTGTATATAGAAGCTGATAAATAGCAAATAACAAGCTGTTATATCTAAACATAATGTTTAGTCATGGATAAATACCGTATATGACATTTTCAGGGAAAGATCAAAACAGAATACATCTACAGTTATTACAGTTGCATAAGGGAGACCACTATTTTCAAGCACACAGCTAACCTCATGTCCGTTAAAAAAAAAAACAGTTGTTTTTGAACCTCCCTTTTGCTTATGAAACATGACAGTTGAACTTTAGGCTAGGAAATGAAAATGTGCAGACAGGCAGGATTTTTAATGCAGAAGAGACATGCTTTGTCTCTTCTGCATTAAAGCCACTTACCTGCCTGTCCACCCCTGTACAGTAAGCTGCATAAGCGCAGCTCACTGTGCAATTTTGGCAATGGCAAATCTCACAAAACCCCCATACATGCATCCTGTCGGTCTGGCCAATGACAGCAGCTGACGATTGAGACCCGGAAGAGGGAGGTGGGGAGTTCCGGGGACGGCAAATTGCTGGATTTTAGGTGAGCATAGTTTCACTTTACGGCTCTGTGCTAGTAAATATATAGTGCAGTCCTGCTCTCTGTGTGTTCAACTACTAAACTAAACATTATCCAGTAAGCTGAAATATTTCTACTCAATATAATATACAGCTTAAATCCACAACATCCATATAAGTGATATCTCCATGTGCAACAGTGTAAAAAATTGTCCCACGGTATAAACAGTCTCTTCGTGACTCCCCCTTGTGACATTTCTTTCGTGCTTCACATATAAGATCATGATTTCCCTTGTGTCCTCCACCACACACACCAATTTCTCACGTTCTTTTTTTGACCTATAAATTGTAATAGGTCAACTTGCGCATTCCCCTTTAAGAAGGGGGATTATTCACTTGAACTCAATCCACACCCATACCTCTTCTCCTTACTTTCTTCCGCTTCAGGGAATGCTATGACTTAATCACGATTGATCTACAGTATATAAATATCAAGGTTCTTTTGTTCCTCTGATGAAAAATGCATTGTTTGTTCTCCTATGTTTTGTGGATACTCACAATATCCACAATATTTATATGCTTTAACCTTTTTAGGTGTCCTCTATACTAGGATAGCATGTCTTCTTTTTTTTAGAATTTTTTTTGGCAGATCTCCACTTTTTGCATGTGCTTCAAAGTTCATGTTTGTTCTGTATGTACAAGATCGGCGATCAATAAGCTTTTGTTGTGATTCTGGCCTAGTGTGTCATAAGCCCATACACTCTACCCGCAATTCCTCAAATAAAGACTGTGGGGATGATTTGCTAAAGCTGAAGAGTGCAAAATTTGATGCAGCTCTGCATAGAAACCAATCAGCTTCCAGGTTTTATTGTCAAAGCTTAATTAACCAAGCTGAACTTAGAAGCTGATTGGCTACCATGCACAGCTACACCAGATTTTACACTCTCCAATTTTTAGTAAATCAACTCCTATATCTATCTTTATTAGATGTAGAGAGGATATATGTGAATTTCTTCTGTCATAAAAAGGAACATTTATAAAATATTGGATTTGATCATAGTAATATGTTTTGTGTGTTTGCATCTTATTGTCTTTAGTCACATTATGTATTAATAATATTTGTATTCGTTGATCAATTTTTAAATAGCACTACATATACAGTAGAAGTACCAAGTCACTTCTTATTACGGGGAATGAAAGAATATCTCTGTACTAGAGGTATTGTTGTCCTTCTGGCACTACCAGTAGCACTTTACACAAAGTGAAGAATCGCTTTATTTGTGCATTTGTACAATAAATGTGTTGTCCTTTGTTGTGTTGGAATGAAACTGACCTCACAGAATAGGGTCTGGTTTATCTTCTTGCAGAAACTGTGAAGATGTGTTTGGGAGTGAAGATTGTGAGATGTTGTACCAGTTTGTATATGCTACACACAGGCCACTGGCAACAGCAGCTGGAGAGTTTCTGTACACAAGGTAATTCAGATTAAAACATTTTTGTGTCCTGAATTTTACTATAGTTAATAATAATGTAAACATAGATACTTCTTTTGAAAGCCCTAATTCATTTTGTTCTGAGTTTAGTATTAATTATTTAATTTTTAAAATTCACCTAATTTAAGGCCTCATGCACACTGAAGCTCAAAGAAGCTTTCTCTGCCTGTAAACTCCCCTCTATGTTAGCCTATGTATCCATGCACACTATAGGTGTTTTCAGAAGTTTAGTGGCAGGGGAGTTTACAGGCAGAAAAAAAAATGTTCAAAAGCTCCTTAATGCGTGTTGATGCACATTAACTCTGGGTGCGTTCCCACGTTAATCCATTTTAGTGGCCAGAATTCTGGCCAATAGAATGTATTGACTCCAGACATGTGCATTAACGCCCATGCAAAATGCTGCTTTTTACCACATTTTTGCTGCTGCTAAAGAGCTTACAGGGGTTGATTTACTAAAGCTGGAGAGTACAAAATCTGGTGCAGCTCTGCATAGAAACCAAACAGCTTCCATGTTTTTTTTTGTCAAAGCTCAAGTTAGAAGCTGATTGGCTACCATGCAGAGCTGCACCGGATTTTTGCACTCTCCAGTTTTAGTAAATGAACCCCACAGTGTGCATGAGTTCTAAATGATCGAGTAAATTTCTAAAGTCAAATAAAGGAGCCACGTTAATAAAGGGGTATGAGAAAGTGTAGCACCTAATGTGAATTAGAAGAACTGTCGCCAGGTACTGTAGTACCTGCACTTCCAGAACTGAGGTCCCATTCCACTGCCAGAACCAGATTGCAGACAAATGAAGGAAAAAATAGTCATTACATTGGTTTAGTTTGCTTTTTTTTAGCACTTTATTTTTGGTGCTGTCCATTCCTGTATCTTGTTATGTATTTTTTTTAATCTTTTATAATTGATCTTGTTGAGAGGACCATCAAATGTGGGGACAACCAGGGCCGTTTTTAAGGCAGGGCAAAAGGGGCAGCTGCCCTGGGCCCTGTCATTGTTGTGGGGCCCAAAGCAGCTGCCTCATACTTGCCAACTATGCTGGTTTAAATTCCCTCATCCCTTGAGGTTTTAGTCCTATGCTGTGTCCCAATATCTCAGTGTGAAGTGCTGCTACTAACGCTGCCCAGCTCTGCCCTATTGTTGTGTAAAGATGACTCACCTTCAGACCCTGTGTTTACATGTAAATTACTGGCATTCATATGTAAATAGGGGCGGCCAGTGGCATTGATATGTATATCATGCCCCCCTGTAACCTCTAGCAACTAATCAGTGAGCCGTAATGTGTGCTGTAACCTCTAGCAACCAGTCAGTGAGCAGTAATGATACACTGTAACCTCTGGCAACCAATCGCAATAGCTGCCTGATCTGATTCAGTAAACTGATTCTGAGTCTAGCTGCTATTTATTTTATGTCTCAGAGCAGGTGGAGAGCAAAACTGCATGGGGGGCCCCAAGAAAAGTTTTGCCCAGGGTCCAATCAATATTAAAGACGGCCCTGGGGACAACAATTTATATGGGGACTGTATGGAGCACAAATGTGAGATCAATGGTTTTTAAAGAGGCAGTATTTTTAATAGTGATCTAAAGCAGCATGTAACATGCTCCCAGCACATGTCACATGTTTCCTGAAACACCTCTTCTGCAGTTTGACCCCTTTCACAAGGGCGCTCAGTCTGGATCCATTTTTCAGATCCAGACTGAACTACAGCATATGTTTATTAGAGGATGTTTGTAAATGGACGTATGTCTGTTTACTTCCACTTAAATCTGAGTCTAAAAAATGGACACATGAAAAACAGTTGTATACTGATGTAAACTGAACTGAAGATGGATGAATAAACATATGTAAAAAGATTCAGTTTTTATGCATTTTTTTAAATCAATTTTCGGAATGAAACTGATGACACTTGTGGCATGTCCACAGTTTATAACCTGTCGTTTATTCTTCTGTAGCACTGGAGATGCCCAATACTATGTACAGCCCTTTGGTCATGTCAGGGCCACAATTGAGGACCCCTTGATCTAGAAAGTTCACCACCACCAAGAGAAGCAGTATACATTCTTTTTCAAGTGTCAAATTCTTTTAAGGCATGCTGGAATTCTGCTAAAACGTAGCTGGAAGCATGCTTTACTGACAACTGTTATCTTTTCAAATTACTTTGTTTTAAATATATTTATTGATTTTATAGTGAAAAAGGTAAAGGTTCCCCTATCCACACACATTTAATGTGGATGGGGGGATCCTTTCCACTGAGCCTTCATATTCTGACAGTGGGGAAACATATTCGCCATCAGAATACACCAATTAGTACTGCCGACTGTAGCTGGCAGCACTGAACGGTCAGAAAAAATGGACAGGATGGTTGTACAGAAGTTGATCGGTAGATATATAACATTATGGATTACATGTATACTTTTTTGGGACATTTTGTCCTGATTGGTTGATAAGGACAACAGTCTTACTTTCCTTTGCTCCAGTTGTCATAAGTGATAATATATAATCAAGAAGAAAGAAAGCATGGTCATATTCCTGAAGCAGTAAATGTAAATTTCACTGAACATTCACTGGTGGTGAATCAATCACTGTAATTTAAAACACATCAACCTAGAAGATTAATCTGCAGAAAATGTTTGGTGAATATTAGATTCACTGCCTTATATAAATTACAGGTATTTGATCCCAGGAGTAACTTCACAGAAGATAAAAGGATCTGAGTACAATGTAAGGCTGTTAAGGAAGCTGCTGGATTTCTTCCTTGAAATTGAGGTATGATAAAATTCTAAAGCCACTATTTGTGTACAAATTAGTAGACATAGCTCTGTAAATAGGTAACAATTGAAAAGAAGACCCATTATGTAAGAAAGAAAAGAAGTCTGAGCTCAGCAGGAAGGATTTCCCCATCCAAATCGAGAGTGTGGATGGGGGAATCAAGTCATTTTTGTGTCCAAAACCTGCTGGTTGAAAGAAAGAAAAATGACTCATCCCTGGCGTACTTTAGTGTCAGGTAGTAAAAATGGAAACCAACTAACCAGAGTGGTGTCCCAACATCCCACATTGAAATAATAAGCAACTTATTCATCATCATCCATAATATTTCCACATTGTTCAATACTGAACAGTGTTTTGTTATGTGATTTTCTCAACTACATATAACTCTAATGAGGGCAAATACTATTTCTGCTTCCACTTGGTATATTTCTGTATTCGTGACATGTTGTGAGGCAGAGATTTGTACAAGGCCCTCTGGAAAATAGTAACAGCTGAGTGCAGAATTATGTATATTATAATATGAATGCCTTTAGTCTAGAGGTTGCATTGCATACAATCTCCAGACATGTAGAGGAGTTAGAAAATAATCTGAATATGGAAAACAGTGCTGTTCTGGAGCAGCATTCTTTGTGCAACATAAAAGCTGGAGAGATATTTCCAATGAAAATGTAAAAACTTTTAAATATGGCTTGTATCAAAGTTGTTAACGTTTATCTAACCGTAGAACAATATATATCAATATATATCTATATATATATATATATATATATATATCTATATATATATATATATATAGATAGATATATATATATATATCTATCTATATATATATATATATATATATATATTGCAGCCTACCAGACTATAGATGTGAGGACTGCATTGTTTTTAGAGGCTTTTTTCACCCTTTATTTTTGCCTGGTGATCCTGCCAGTAACACACTTCCTGTTCTAAAGTGACACACACTCACTGTATTTTATCTATGAGGAGCAGTGTTGTCACACTGACAGGACAGGAAGTATGGACTACAGAACACCACCCCTCTCTTCATCTCAGTAATATAGAATGGAGTGTTCTGTGGTCCATATAGAGAACTGGGAGCAGTGCAAACTGATAACAGTCAGCAGCGACAGGGAGTAGAGGATGTTTTTAGCTCACTAGATTTCTATTAGGTAGTTATCCAACAGATATGACAAAATTCTTGCTATATTAAACAGACCAAAAGAGGGAAAATATGTGAAATTAGTTGGAAGGGTTTACATACACTGTAATGTCTCTAACAAATACATTTTTACATAGGCATCAGACAGATGCATAAGACCACCATGGAAGTAAGCTTATTCTATTGAACAGTTTTTTTTTTTTTAATTTTGATAACAAGTTTTTGGTAGTATCTTCCCACTAGAATAGCACATATGGTACTGAGCCTGGCACCTTTTTCCATAACTGGTGGTCATGCCCAGTTATCCAAAAGTTATGGTGAAGAGTTTGTGCCATACTTCAAACTTTATTACACGTACCTATTGTCATAAGTCCTTAATCTGAACAACAGACAACAACAAAATACCAGCAAAACATACTATTGTGAAAGCTTGGCTCATTAGCTTGCTGAATTTGGCTGAAATTAAAGACTCTAACAATAAACTTCTCTTATTATCTCCCTTATGGTCTGCTAAACATAACATTGAAAGCATTTTGTTATATCTGTTCGACAAGCGCAAAAAAAAAAAAAGCTGTTCATTCAGCCAGAAATCACATGATCTGATAATATCCTGTGCTCTCTTCCTCTGCGGACTGTTATCAGTTAGCATTGTTTTTTTTTTAATTCACTTTATTCACAAAAGTGTGGTGCAAAACAGGCAGGAAAGGTCACATCCATCATATACAGCTACAAGTGAAACAGCTTTCTTACAAAGTCAAAAACAATGTCAGCAAAAGGACGACATTGTGATAGCTTACATGAAAAGAGACATTGTTGGAAAGGAATAATACATACTTTGAAACACGGTACGATGGTTAGGTAAGGAAGGGGAGGCACTCACACACAGTAGATCTGCATAAATGCATAAACAAAGAACAAGAAAAAAGTAAAAAAAAAGGTAAAACAGCACCTAGTGTATTTTGATTTCAGGTAGCCATCAACTATACCATAAAAAGGCATTGAAATCTAAAAACCAAAGCAGGTACATCTGAACAACATAAAAGATACTTCCAAGGCTAGGAAGTAAAAAAGAAATGAAGGAGGGGGAGAATAAAGGGAAGGGGAAGGTATAGACAGAGAAAAGGAGGCAAATGAGAAAAGAGATTGGTTAGCATTGTTCCCAGATATCTTCACTGACCACAAAACACCTCCCCCTATGTTAGGGAAATGGGGAGGTGATATAGACAACACTGCTCTTCCTAGATACCGTACCGTTGTCACCCTAGGACAGATATTGTGTTCCTGGCAGGTGATAATAAAGAAGAAAAAAGTGTGAAAAAAAGAAAATGAGTTCAGCCACCACATCTAAGGAAAGGTAATCTGCAATACATTCCATTTTTATTCTCAAGTTTAGATATGATCCAATTTCAGACTTCAATGGACATTTTCTAATTAGAAACTCTGCTAAGTTTTTAAAAACTATGCTAAGGTTTAAAAAAAATGTTGGGAGTCTTGAGTCACCAGGTCTTTGCTAAGCAATTTTTATCTGCAATTGCTGTACCTTTAGGCGCACTTGATGCTGCTGGTTATGCCCTGCCTATGACTCTAGGGGAATTGCCTGACCCAACCCTTCCCCATTCTCTTTTTCTTGACGTTTACCTCTTTCCTTCTTCTTGAAAAGTTTTATTTATTACTTTTTTTAACATAACAGGTACATACAAGACCCATTGGGCCACACACACAAAAGAAACTATTTACATTTCTTCAGCATTGACTCCCTCCTCCTTCCTCCAGACCTTCGCTCAGTGAAAAAACTAAGATAATAGTAATTAGGCCACCTTTTCATAATAACAGTCAATGAAAGATGTAAGATATGTCAGATAGTTACATACATGTTAAAACCCACTGTAGGTATATTCCATTAGGTACTACTCAATCTGCCACCGTAGTTTCACTATTCATCCAACTGCCCCACATTTTATCAATTTTTTTTTTCTGCTAATGTATGTAGCCTTGTATAAAGGTGCAGCCCTATTTACCACACCCTTCCACGCTGATACAGATGGAGGATTGGGCTTTTTCCATGATAACATTATCATTTTCCTAGCGTAATAGATCAGGATCGTCAGCAAAGTACGAGTTACTCTCTTTGGGGCTTTATTGTGGGCTGTATATTAATGGCTGTTACTTCTGCTATACATTCTGTGACTCCCTTCCAAAATACTTGAATGTTCGAGCAATTCCAGAAGATATGCATGAAATCATCAGTGAGGGAACTGCACCACCAGCAACCAGGTGACCGGGTAGGGAACATCTTAGCCAATCTAGCTGGAGTAAGATATATTCCGATGGAGGAATTTAAATTGAATGAGTTGGTCTCTAGCAGAAACCAATCTAGTAAAATTTATGTCCCATACATCGTCCCAGTCATCCCCGTCCATCTGGGGGAACACCTCACCCCACATCGCCCTACACTTTGCAATGAGATCTCCCCCTCACCGAACAGTTGTTTGTATATTGTAGACAAGGCCTTGTCCAAAGTGTCCTCCCTCAGTAAAGATTCAATAACACTTAATTTTTCGGGGGAAATTCCAATATTTCCAAATTGGGCATTGTATGCATGCCTGAGCTGAAGATAATGGAACAGGTGAGTGTTGGGAGGATTAAACTTAGTTTTTAGGGCGTAAAACTGTAGAAGTTTCCCACCACCCACTATGTCTTTCAGTGTCTTAATACCAAATTTAGTCCAGATGATCGGATCTGGGTGCTCGTAGAAGTGTTTTAATTTAGGATTCTTCCAAAGTGGTGTGTGAGGAGAAATCTTAGAAGCGCTGCCCATCTTGTTCACTGCTACCTATGCCCTACTGGTCGCACGCATGGATATCATGAGTCTATACGGAGCCGTGAAACCCCGAAACGGGAGATGTTTCAGTGCCTCATAAGAACCAACAACCGCTGCCTCTAGTGTGTTAGCAGTGTCATCCTCAGGCATAACAAACCACCTATGTACGACTACTAGCTGACCCGCTAAGAAATATCTGTAACTGCCAATCCCCCTTGTTTCCACAGCAGTTGTAGCACCCGAAGTTTAATGCGGGGGTGTCGCCCCTGCCACAGGAAAGTCGTTATGAGCTGATCTATTCTTTTGAATATACATCTCGGAATCCAAACAGGGGAATTCCGAAATATATACAAAAACAGAGGCAAAAATTTCATTTTCACTAAGTTCACCCTACCTATGAGTGTCAAAGGTAAATTCTGCCATGCCTGTAGCCTGGATTTTACTCTAGTAAAAAGTGGATCTACATTCAAAGCAATAAAGTCTGATATGGAGTTGGAGATATGTAACCCCAGATATTTGATCACCTCTACCCTCTGCAAAGGACAATCTGTGGGAATCTCACATCTGGGGGATGGCGTCCTGAGTGATAGAATCTGGGATTTCCCCCAGTTATCTTTCAGACCCGAAAAGCGAGCAAAGGAATTTAGGATGTCTAAAGCTGCCGACAGGGAATTCTTGGAGTCTCGCAAAAAAAGAACCATATCATCCGCATACAGTGCCGTTTTTTCAGTCAGACTACCCACCGTTATCCCTTGTACCTCCTCAGAGGCTCGCAAGGCCGCTGCTAAGGGCTTGATCATGATAGAGAAAAGACCCGGGGATAAAGGGCATCCTTGGCGAGTGCCCCTTTATATTGGAAAAAATTCGGATAACATATTGTCTAACTTTATGGCTGCTGTGGGGCAATGATATAGAATTTTGATCCACTTCCGGAACCTAGGACCAAATCCAAATACCTCCAATACCACCCTCATGTAATTAAAAATCCACGGAATCAAAGGCCTTTTCCAGATCTAGAAAGACCAATATTCCACCGCTGGAAATATCTGGGCCCAACTAAGTGTGGGTAAAAACCCTGCGCAAGTTAATATCCATTGGGCATAAAACCTGTTTGGTCTGGGGAGATAACCTGATGCAGGACCAACATCAGTCTAGTAGCTAACAGTTTGGTCAGTATTGTGAAGTCCATATTTAATAAAGAGATGGGCCTATATAATGAACACTGTAATGGGTCCTTCTCTGGCTTAGCCAACAATACAATATGAGCCTCATAAAAGGCGAGGGGGAGGCTTCCCTTTTGAAAACAGTCTGTGTATAATTGCAGCAGTCTGGGTGCCAGGGTGTCTGAGTAATGGCGGTACCACTCACTTGGCAGACCGTCGGGTCCAGGAGCCTTACCACTAGGGAATGACCCTATTGCCGAGGCTACCTCTTCCTCCATGAACGCGGCATCCAGAAAACTACTAGATTCCTCTGGCAGCCCAGGCAACTGTAGGGTCCCCAAGGTGTCCCTGAGGTCATCAGTGTCATATGAATCTACAGGGTAGTACAGTGACCTATTGAAGGATACAAACTCCCGTACTATGTCTTCTCCGTCTCTCAATATTTGTCCGGACGGAGACAGTATGCAGGGAACTACTGTCGGGGACGTGTCCCCTGCCGTCAGTAGAGCTAATAGTTTGCCATTTTTATCTCCTTTTTCAAAGACTCTCACTGCACTCCTTTGCAACTGGCAAGTAGTCACATCATGATAATGGAGAGATATATTCCTCCTTGCGAACTGCAACTGAGCCAACGTGGCAGGGGAGGGTGAATCAGCATGTGCCTTAGCGCATTCTTGCTCTTTGTCCTGAAGTTGTTTTTCTACACTATTCTGCTCTGTTCTCAGTGCTTTTATGGCTGATATGTATACCCCCCGATTTGTGGCCTTGAAGGCCCTCTTTCCTTCTCCTTGACCCTGTTTTCCCCCTTTCTCTTGTCTTTTTTTTCTGAAAATTATTGATCCTTGTCGAGCAACGTTACATGGACCTAAAAGTACTGTAATACTGTATGTATATGTTTGTAATGTATTGGATTGGCAAACTGTTATAAAAAGTCACTGGAGTTATGCTACCAAGCATTGTAGCCCATCTTTGATATCTGTCATTTTTGAAAATGTTCTAATAAGAACATTGAATGAGAACAATTATGAGGTTATGTTGTAAGGCCATTCTTACTTGTACAATGTTTAGAGAAGTAATTGAGTTTTTTAAGTTACTAATCAATAAAAATCTCTTTCCTGTTCAGTTGCATGAGCACATGACATACCTTGTTGACAGTCTTTGGGATTGCACACCTGGTTTTCTAAAGGATTGGCAATGTATGACATCCATCCTCCTTCAAGATAAGGAAAAAACATGTGAGTTATGGAAGAAGGGCCCTTTAGTTTAGGCAATGTGAACACCTGACAACTCACAATTAATGAAAAATATGTGTATTACTTTTTTTTTTTAATTCGTTATTTAGAAAAGCAGTATCTAACAATGTCACGAAAAAACAAGGCAGTCAATACCAGTCAATCTGCACCAATAATGCCATTGTCAAGAAACAATATATTCAAGTTTACATTTTAAGGAACAGAACATGTACCCCCAAGGGGGACACAAAAAAGTATATACAGTGATACCTCGGTTCACAAACTTAATTAATTCCACAACTCTGGTCACGAATTGAATTGGTCACGAACCAAGGCAAATTTTCCCATAGGATTCAATGTAAATCAGGTTAATCCCTTCTGAACGTTTTTTTTTGTTTTTGAACCACAAAAATATGAAACAAAGTACAGTACAGTATGAAGAGAGAGAACACTAACACTAACCTTGCTTGAGACGACTTCTGGCATGGAGGAAGGTGGGTTCTTGTCACCTGCATTACCGCTCCGCACATTCTTATCACCTTCATTACCGCTCTGCACTTTATTTTCAACAACATGCTTGCTCTGAACAGTCTTGTCTTCATTACTGCTCCACACTTTCTTCTTACCACCATGCTTGCTCTAAATTTTCTTTGGAGCCATACTGGATGTCCGGTACAGTACAGTATGAGATAAAAAGCACACAAAAAAGCTTTACAGAAAGTGTGCACAGGGATGTACAGTACTGTACAGTATGTGCTAAAAAGCACACCAATAAGCTTATCAATACTGTAAGTGTCTTCACAGTACACTTTCAGTGTCTCTCTGTGACCGCAATCTCACCTACAGGAAGTTGCGACCATGTGTCAGTACAGGGAAGATGGCCGTGGCTCGTGTTCATAAACCGAAGCAGAGTTCGCGTACTGAAGCTACTTTTTGTGAACTCTTCTGTTCGCGAACCAAGTTGTTCGTGAACTGAAGCGTTTGTGAACTGAGGTATCACTGTAGTATATGACCGGTAGCAGCTAAGAAGGATTGCGCATTACTTCTTTTCAAAATTCAGTATTTGAGTATCTGAAAGAAGGAATGCAGGGGTGGGTTTAAAAAAAGTAACACCCGTCCATGTAATGTGGTAATACAAAAGGCCAGTAAATTTTCGGTATCTGTTAAATACTGATGCCCAGAGGTGGCTGAATGCACCTTTAGTTATTTTAAAAGCACTCAGGTTGCCGTGAATCTTCAAAACCTCCTGCATCTCACTATCGGTCCATAATTATAACGGCCAGCCAGAAGGGAAGTGCAGAAATGGGATCTGAACTTGATTTCAGGATCTGAAATTAGTACTTGCATAAAACTTACAAAAAGGCAGAAGAATAATTGAAGGCACTTGTGTGCACCTTGCTGTAGCTAACTCATGCTGCTAGTTCACTAGCCTGAAGCTTAGCACAGGTATAAACTTTAAAGTGATAGTTAACCCTTTTTATACACTTGCACCTACAGCTAAGCTTATCATAAGGCTTATCTGTTAATACTGTGAATATCTTCAAAACATGCCTCATTTAGAAGATATTCACATTGGCTACAGCCAATGATGTCATCGCTGCTTGCTCAGTAGCTCTGCATTCAGGGCACACTGGGTGTACCCTGAACGCAGAGAACACTGTGCCGTGACACACAGAGCTGGCTCAGGAGCGAGCATGCACGAGTGCCACATAGCAAGTGGCTTGCTGTGGGGGCACTTGACAGGAGGAGGAGCCTGCATCGTCGGTGGGTGACCCAAAAAAAGGAGAATCAGGGCTGCAATGCACAGAACAGGTAAGTATGACATGTTTGTTGCTTAAAAAAATAGAAACTGATCCTTTATGATCACTTTAAGCTGGGCACCACTGTAAGCTAATATTGTACACTGAGCTGTGCATGCTCATCCCAGTGTACTGTCTTCACTGTTTACTATTCATCGGCTTTTAGTGCGCATCTTATAAGGCCCTCAGTTCGTAAATACACTCTTTTGGACAAATATTCTCCGTTCTGAAATTTCCAGCATCTGACAGTTCTGCTGGGGGCTGCTCCACTGCTGTTTCCCTTTAGAGCTGCAGGAACACACTAGTAATATAGTAGTAGCCTGCAGGTGGAACCAAAGCGTGCAGCACAAAGATGCAGGCATCTGACACACCCAGACCCATTGAATTCTGAAGATTCCAGTGTCAGCTGTAGTGATGATTGGCTTCACTTTTATGTGCTAGTTGGCGACAGAGTGGCTTTAAAAGTTAGTGAGTTGAATGTTGAGTTATGTGGAATTAAACACAGGTCCCCTTTCGTATTGTTCAGCATAATAAGATATAAATTTGTCTTTTCAAATGGCTTCTTTTTCAGGTTTAAATGTGACACAAGAAAACCTTCTGGTGGAACTAATGTTAGCAACTGTTCGAGAAGCCATGGAGGGCCATCCACCTATAGGCAGAGGAGCGGGCAGAAAGGTCTGTTCTTACAAAGTTCATTGTACTGGTTGTATAACCCTAGCAGAGTGACCTTATTATGCATATTTTCTGAATAGCAGGAAGGAGAAGTGGAACATGTGCTGTGCCACATTCATCTGTTGCCCTAGCTTATGTTGAATATTCAGTGTACTTCTCAGACTTATCATTGGATACAAACAGCTGCAAACCTAAATATAGTTCTTGCCTTCTTGTGGTCTGAGCACCATTATGCTTTTATCACTTAGATTATGTTACCTTTACAATATGGGGACTCAAATTTTATGCCTCTTACATGTTACATTGTATATATAGAACACATGTGAAATGTATAGAAATATTGTGTGTAAGTATTTGTTGCTTTCTGTTAGGTTCTCTCAGCCAAGGAAAAGAAAGCTCAACTGGAAGACAGACAAAGAATTACTGAACATTTTGCAGCCACCATTCCCTTGCTGCTGGCAAAGGTAACACATGAGAACTAACACATTAGTCACTCAAGTTACATCAGAGCAGCGTGGGAAGCCTTTGCACGGTATATGGGGTTCTCAACAGATTATTCAAGCATTTAGAGATTCAACCCGGGAAAAGTGCATATTACAAAAAAAAACAACAATTCTTTCTTAGAAAGTTGGTTGCTGGTGTAATGCGGTCATGGGAGATGCAAGGCAAGCTGAAGCATGTTTTTGTGAGAGCAGTGGATGGCTGAACCTGATTTAATGCAATCCAGTTTATGTTAATTTTTGCCATATGTGTTTATGTACATACAAGTAACAACTCATTATCTAAATATGGTGTTTGACTTGTGTATGTTCTGCCTGTGCATATTTGCACAGATGAGTTAGCGCTTGGCTTTGGCTTACACCTGCTAATTAAGTGTTATGCCATATTTGCCATAAAGTGCATAGCAGTTACTGTGAAGCATTGTGCTTTGTTAATGGGGCCTCTTTTCTCTGGCATGCATTTACTATTATTTAATAATATTTCTCATGCACTCTACTTGTGTCTGATTTCATTTACAGTTTTCATCTGATCCTGATAAAATGATAAACCTCCTTCAAATCCCTCAATATTTTGATATGGAGCTTTATTCCGAAACACATATGGAAAAGGTAAGTACAAATTGTAATTTTTTTTCCTTACTTTGAGCCCTAAAATAGGTTACCATAAACCTGCCGGTCCTGTCATTTAATTTCTTGTTTGTAAAATAAAAGGCACAAGAAATTATGCCATTGTCTATGTGTTTTACCATTAGTGAAGCAGAAGGAGTGAGGACCAAAAATTACCAGTACAAATCTGATGATATGGCCACTTGATCTTTGATTGCAGTAATTGTAGCTCCAAAAATGTCTGTATTAACATTAACCACTTAAGGACCGGGCCTATTTTTCAGACTCGGTATTTACAAGATAAAATCTTTTTTGCTAGAAAATGACTTAGAACCCCCAAACATTATAAATATATTTTTTCTAACACCCTAGAGAATAAAATGGCAGTTGTTATAATACTTTCTGTCACACTGTATTTGCGCAGCGGTCTTATAGGCACACTTTTTTGGGAAAAATACACTTTTTTGAATAAAAAAATGAGACAACAGTAAAGTTAGCTCAATTTTTTTTTTAAAATATTGTGAAAGATAATGTTACGTCGAGTAAATTAATACCCTATATGTCATGCTTCAAAGTTGCGCCCACTCGTGGAATGGCGATAAACTTTTGCCCTTAAAATCTCCATAGGCGATGTTTAAACATTTAAATACCGGTTTGAATACCATTTTCATATGCGGGCGCTACTCACGTATGCGTTCGCTTCTGCGCGCAAGCTCGTCAGGACGGGGCACGTTACTTTTTTTCTTATTTATTTTAATTTTAATTTTTTATTTTGACACTTGCCAAAAATTTAGGTCACTTTTATTCCCATTACAAGGAATGTAAACATCCCTTGTAATAGAAAAAAAGCATGACAGGACCTCTTAAATATGAGCTCTGGGGTCAAAAAGACATCAGATCTCATCATTACAGTAAAATGTAATAAAAAAAAATTCTCCTTTAAGAGCATTGGGCGGAAGTGACGTTTGACGTCGCTTCCGCCAGTCAATGCTATGGAGCCAAGTGGGGGCCATCTTCCCCTCACTCGGCAGCCAGCCAAACACGGGAGAGGACCCAATTGTCTCCACCACTACTGGCGGCTCCGGTAAGCAGCGGAGACCACTGGAGTGCGGCGGAAGGGTTGCCCCCCTCTCCCGCCACAGATAAAAGTGATCTTGTGGTGAATTCGCCACAGAGACCACTTTTATCTGAAAGCGGACCGCCTGCTGAAGAAGAGGATACCGGGGTTATTGCAGCTATCTGCTGCCATAACAACGGTATACCTCTTCAAACAGCCGAGGTATAACGATTGTGGGGGCGGTCCGCAAGTGGTTGTAAACCCTTACACAGTGAAGTAACTGACCTCAGAGATTAAACACATCCTCCTACATAACATTGATAGCTTCAAGAAACTATTAGATAATCACCTGAATGACCGCAACATACAGGGATATATAATGTAATACTGACACATAATCACACACATAGGTTGGACTTGATGGACTTGTGTCTTTTTTCAACCTCACCTACTATGTAACTATGTAACTATATGTATGTAACTTCTACTTGTCTATATGCAGTCTTCTCTTCTCTACATCTGTTCAAAACACTGTTATTCTAAAGCTTGTCTGAGGATTCAGAAAAAAGGGGGTGGAGAGCTGAAATTACACTCCGCAAAGCTCATTGAGGAGAGCTCTGAGAGCTGATTGGAGGAAAGAGACACACCCCTCAGCTAGAGATCCCTCCTCTGTTACCATTTTTCTCTTGGTGACAGAAAAACTTGTCAGAAGTGATTCATGCTGATAGCAGAGGAACGAAGCAGCGGACAGAAATGACATTTAGTGCTCGTATTGCTCAACCACTTTAAATATTCAGATTCTTAGAACCTGTACTAATTTGTAGATCTTGAAGCTGGGCTGGGTGTGACACTGCTGAAATGGAAAACAGTGTGGAAAGTCATCATACTTGTATTGCACATTTTTGTGCTTCAAATGACTTTAAGTTCACTGATGTGTAAAGATAAATTCCTAAATCAATGAATATCTCATAACAGCAAATTGTTTTACAGAATTTGGAGGCTTTGTTAAAGCACATGGAGCACATAGCTGTTAATCATTCAGATGCAGGGGTGCTTGAAGTCTGTTCTAAGACATACAGCAGCCTGAGTAAAGAGAACCTAGCAATCCTTAGTGTGGTCAGCCTTTCCAAAAGACAACTGATTGACCATCTGTTTGACAATTTCAACCAAATGCTGGATGATATTCTGCAGGAGGTAAGTTACAGGGCTAGTTTTAGTCGTGCTATATTAACTCAAGGTTAGTTTGGGTTAAATGGCTTATACAATTTCTGTTTTTCATAGTTTTTTTAAAAATAATCTTTCTGTTATTTTTTACTGTTGTGTTTTAGCCCCTTTATGACTGCCTGACACATATGTATGGCGACAAAAGGGTGAGCTTTCACGCCCACATGCCGCACATACTATATACACCGCTGGGCAGCCATTGTTTATGTGCTGAGAGCGCACACTCATTGAATACTTTCAGCACAAAGACCGAGCTGTCGCAGACAGCTTTCATTCTGGGGTTACAGTTTAAGATCCGTAGCTGGGGGGACTGGCTTCCGATCATGTGACCATTATTTATTTGAAAGGATGCTGGGGAGTGCAGGAATGGGTTAAATAATGTTTTATGTACAGTGGGGCAAAAAAGTATTTAGTCAGCCACCAATTGTGCAAGTTCTCCCACTTAAAAAGATGAGAGAGGCCTGTAATTGTCATCATAGGTATACCTCAACTATGAGAGACAAAATGTGGAAACAAATCCAGGCAATCACATTGTCTGATTTTTGAAAGAATTTATTTGCAAATTATGGTGGAAAATAAGTATTTGGTCACCTACAAACAAGCAAGATTTCTGGCTCACACAGACCTGTATCTTCTTCTTTAAGAGGCTCATCTGTCCTCCACTCATTACCTGTATTAATGGCACCTGTTTGAACTTGTTATCAGTATAAAAGACACCTGTCCACAACCTCAAACAGTCACACTCCAAACTCCACTATGGTGAAGACAAAAGAGCTGTCGAAGGACACCAGAAACAAAATTGTAGACTTGCACCAGGCTGGGAAGACTGAATCTGCAATAGGCAAGCAGCTTGGTGTGAAGAAATTAACTGTGGGAGCAATAATTAGAAAATGGAAGACATAGAAGACCACTGATAATTTCCCTCGATCTGGGACTCCACGCAAGATCTCACCCCGTGAGGTCAAATTGATCACAAGCACAGTGAGCAAAAATGGATTACTGGAACCATGTCCTGTTGTCTGATGAAACCAAGATAAACGTATTTGGTTCAGATGGTGTCAAGCGTGTGTGGCGGCAACCAGGTGAGGAGTACAAAGCAAGTGTGTCTTACCTTCATTCCAGCATGGTGGTGGGAGTGTCATGGTCTGGGGCTGCATGAGTGTTGCTGGCACTGGGAGCTACAGTTCATTGAGGGAACCATGAATGCCAAAATGTACTGGGACATACTGAAGCAGAGCATGATTCCCTCCCTTCAAAGACTGTGCTGCAGGGCAGTATTCCAACATAACGACCCCAAACACACCTCCAAGAGGACCACTGCCTTGCTAAAGAAGCTAAAGGTAAAGGTGATGGACTGGCCAAGCATGTCTCCAGACTATTGAGCATCTGTGGGGCATCCTCAAAGGAAGGTGGAGGAGCGCAAAGTCTCTAACATCCACCAGCTCCCTGATGATATCATGGAGGAGTTGAAGAGGACTCCAGTGGCAACCTGTGAAGCTCTGGTGAACTCCATGCCCAAGTGGGTTAAGGCAGTGCTGGAAAAAAATGGTGTCCACACAAAATATTGAGACATTGGGCCCAATTTGAAAATTTTCACTTAGGGGTGTACTCACTTTTGTTACCAGCAGGTTCGACATTAATGGCTTATGAGTTATTTTGAGGGGAGAGCAAATTTACACTGTTATACAAGCTGTACACTCACTACTTAACATTGTAGCAAAGTGTAATTTCTTCAGTGTTGTCACATGAAAAAATATAATAAAATATTTACAAAAATATGAGATAATATGTGAGATACTGTGTATATATACATAAATAGTTAGGTCTATATATATTTGGACACAGGCACAATTTTCATACTTTTGGCTCTGTATGCCACCAGAATAAAATTAAAATGAAACAATCCAAATGAATTTGAAGTGCAGACTTTCAGCTTTAATTCAAGGGGTTGAACATAAATATCAAGTACAATTTTAGGAACTACAACCATTTTTATACACATTCCCCCATTTTCAGGGGCTCAAATGTAATTGGACAAATGAATATAATCATAAATAAAATGTTAATTTTTAATATATTGTTAAGAATCCTTTAGGCCTGTTTCACATTTGTGCAAGTTGCAGTTTGCATATTGCAGGTGCATTTTGTGTTTTTTCAATACACTTTAAACCATTGAAGCCTATGGAACCAGAAAAAAAAAAAACCTGGCCCTTTACGTAAATTGCACAGATGTGAACTACATCCATAGGAAACCATGTTAAATGGACTGTAGTGTGTTTCTGCAAAACTGAAAATGCACAAAAAATGCATAGGTGTGAACCAGGCCTTACTGGCAATGACTGCCTGAAGTCTGGAACCCATGGACAGTACCAAAGACTGGGTTTCCTCCTTTCGGATGCTTTGCCAGGCTCTAACTGCAGCTATCTTCAGTTGTTATTTGTTTGTGGGTCTTTCTGTCTTTAGTTTTGCCTTCAGCAAGTGAAATGCATGCTCAATTGGGTTGAGATCCAGTAATTGGTTCGGCCATTGCAGAAAAGCTCCTGGGTTGCTTTTGCAGTGTGTTTTGAATCATTGTCCATCCGTCTGTACTGTAAAGCGCCGTCCAATCAACTTTGCTGCATTTGGCTGAATCTGGGCTGACAGTATATCTCTAAACACTCCAGAGGTCATCCGACTACTTCTGTCTTCTGTCACATCATCAATAAACACCAATGACCCAGTGGCACTGGAAGCCATGCATGCCCATGCCATCACAATGCCTCCACCATGTTTTACAGATGACATTGTGTGCTTTGAATCATGAGCTGTTCCAAGCCTTTTCCACACTTTTTTTCTTCCCATCATTCTGGTACAGATTAATCTTAGTTTCATCCATCCGAAGAATGCTTTTCCAGAACTGGTCGGCCTTTTTTAGATTTTTTTTGGCAAAGTCTAATCTGGCTTTTCTATTCTTCAGGCTTATGGTTTGCACCTTGTGGTGAACCCTCTGTATTTGCTCACATGAAGTCTTCTCTTAATTGTAGACTTTGACAATGATACACCCACCTCCTGGAGAGTGTCCTTCACTTGTCTGGATGTTGTGAATGGGTTTTTCTTTACCACAGAGAGGATCCTGTGATTATCCACCACTGTTGTCTTCTGTGGACGTCCAGGTCTTTTTATGTTGCTGAACTCACCAGTGCTTTTTTCTTTCCTCAGAACGTACCAAACTGTTAATTTGGCCACTCTTAAAGTTTATGCAATCTTTCTGATGGATTTGTTTAGTTTTTGAAACCTTACAATGGCCTGTTTCACTTGCATGGACAGCTCCTTTGAACGCATGATGTAGGTTCACAGCAATATTCCAAATGCAAATACCACATTTAGAGTCAACTCCAGACCTTTTACCTGCTTAATTGATGAAGAAATAATGAAGGAGTAGTTCACACCTGGCCATGAAACAGCTTTTGATTCAATTGTCCAATTACTTTTGGTCCCTTGAAAAAGGGGGATGGCTATTCTTGAGAGCTGTAATTTCTAAACCCTTCCTTCGATTTGGATGTACATACCCTCAAATTAAACCCGGCAGTGTGCACTTTAAGTCCATATCCATGATATAACTATAGCTTGAATATGTTTTGGTAAATACCTGAGAAAAACTAAAATTGTGCCTGTGTCCAAATATATATGGACCTAACTCTATATACACAGTGCTGTGAAAAAAGTATTTGCCCCGTTCCTGATTTTTATTTTTTTTTGCATATTTCTCACACTTAAATGATTCAGATCATCAAACTAATTTTTATTTAAATATAAGATAACCCAAGTAAGTCCAAGTTGCAGTTTTTAAAATATTATTTCATTTATTAAGGGAAAAAAGCTGTTCAAACCTGCCTGCCCCTATGTGAAAAAGTAATTGGCACCTCCCGTGCTAAATCATGAATGAACTGTGATTAACCACAATTTTTTGCAAAACTGAGTTAAATTTCACTTGCCACACCCAGGTGTTGAAACAAGAAATCACATAAATAGAAGCTGTCTGACAAAGTGAAGCACGCTAACAGAGCACAAAAAGCCACACATCATGCCACAATCTAAAAAAAATAAAGAACAGATTAGAAACAAAGAAGTGTACATGTATTGGTCTAGGAAGGGTTTCAAAGCCATTTCTAAGGCTTTGGAACTCCAGTGAACCACAGGGAGAGCCATTATCCACAAATGGAGATAACTTGGACCAGTGGTGAACCTTCCCAGGAGTGGCCGTCCTACAAAGAGCATGACGACGACTCATGCAGGAGGTCATAAAAGAACCCAGAACAACATCTAAAGAACTGCAGGCCTCACTTGCCTCTGGTAAGATCAGTGTTCATGATTCAACATTAAGATAGAGACTGGGCAAATGTGGCATCCATGGGAAAGTTCCAAGGCCAAAGCCACTGCTGACCAAAAAGAACACAAAGGCTCATCTCACATTTACCAAAAAACAGCTTGATTATCCCCAAGAGTTTTAGGCAAATATTCTGTGGACTGATGAGACAAAAATTTTTCTTTTTGGAAGGTATGCGTCCCGTTATATCTGGCATAAAACTAATACAGCATTTCATAACAAGAGCATCATACCAAGATTCAGACGTGGTGGTAACGTGATGGTCTGGGGCTGCTTTGCAGCTTCAGGACCTGGACAGCTTACCATATTTGATGGAACCATGAATTCTGAGCTCTAACAGAAAATCCTAAAGGAGAATGTCTGGCCATCAGTTCGTGACCTCAAGCTCAAGTGCACTTGGGTTATGCAGCAGGACAATGATCCGAAACACAACAGCAAGTCCACCTCCAAATGGTTCAAACAAAGCAAAATGTTAGTTTTGGAGTGGCCTAGTCAAAAGCCTGGACTTAAATCCAATTGAGATGCTGTATCATGACCTTACACAGACTGTTCATGCTGAAAAACCCTCCAATGTGGCTGAATTAAAACAGTTTTGCAAAGAAGAGTGGGCCCAAATTGCTCCACAGCAATGTGAAAGATTCATTGGCAGTTATCCCAAATGCTTGATTGCAGTTGTTGCCGCCAAGGCTGGCACAACCAGTTATTAGGTGTAGGGGGCAATTACTTTTTTTTTACATAAAGCCAGGCAGGTTTGGACAGCTTTTTTGCCTTAATAAATGAAACCAACATTTAAAAACTGCATTTTTTATTTACTTGGGTTATCTTTGTGTATATATGCAGTGGTAGGGGTATCATAAATATAGAACAGTAGTTTTGTTATTCACCATGACACTACCTGTGGACTTTATAGAGTGTTGTAGGCACTCCATAGAAATCTGTTTTCAGTCCACACAACAGTATTTTCCCAGACAAAATGTTGTTTGCAAAGCAATACTTACATGTACAACACAATTTACTTTAACATGGAAAGGCTCTTATTTACCTTAACATTTTTTTTATCACCAATATGTCAGTATTTCTTAATTAATTTGTTGCAGCCATAGTGGCAGAATGTAACAGTGTCATACATAACAGCTGCCTGAATTTGTCACACTTTCTAGAAATAGCAAGAAACCTGATGCACAGCTTTCATTAATTGGGCATAGGCTTTCTAATGTGGCTATAATACCAGAAAAAGTGTCAGAAATGCTTATTTAATCACCCCTGTGTTTTTACATGTAAAGCTGTACAAACTGTCAAATCAAAAATTTAGCCTTGAAATTTAAGCAGGGAATCAGCCTGCCTGCCCAGGGGTTCAGTTTTTCCTTCAGGCCTTTACTGTAGTATGTAGTTGGTGATCTTTTGATCTCAGCACAGCTTTTATTTGCCTGTTGGTAATGCAGGAGAGGCTGTACTCAGTTTTTTGAAACACACCTACTATAGGCTTCTCACTGTCCCTAAAAAAAGAGTCAGTACTAAGAATTCAGAGCTACAAAGCAGTTGGAAACCTGCATTGGAAGTTTAAATGTGATTGGTGGTACAGTAATACCTTGGTTTACGAGTAACGCGGTATACGTGCGTTTTGAAGGCGAGCAACATTTTTTTTTTTTTTTGTCTTGATTTACGAGCACTGTCTTTATATACGAGCAGTAGTTTTACTGTAAAAACAAAAAAATTACACTCACAATGTTAAGGAGTCTGGTGTTCATCCATGTAAAGCCGCTGTGTATATGTACAGTAAAGCTGTCAGAGACATCCAGAGACACTCCCAGCTGGGTGGGGTGGGTGTAACGTGCGTTCGGAGCACCCGGAAGTTATGTCAACAGTTCCCGAGTGTCTCCGAGTTCTCCAGGAAGTGCTGGGAGCCACCATTGCCCCAGAGCCTTTGGTAACATATAGCGCTGTATACTGTACACCAGCGGCTTTACTGTAATATACACAGTGGCTTTACATGGATGAGCTCCAGACTCCTTAACATTGTGAATGTAATTCTTTTTTTTTTTTTTACATTAAAACTGTGATTCTTCTTTTTTTTTTTCAACACAGGGGTACAGTACAGTATTCCTACTACAGTACTGTGCGGTATTAATATAAGCTTTTGCTCATATTTTGATCATTTTTATATGAATAAATGGTTGTGGAATGAATTCTCTGACTTTCCGTTATTTCTTATTGGAAAATATGCTTTCATATAAGAGTGCTTTGGATTACAAGCATGCTTCTGGAACGAAGTTTGCTCCCAAACCAAGGTATTACTGTACAGCAGGGAGAGAGAGACTGGAAGCAGGCACACCCTCTATACATGTGAGGAGCTCTATTAAATATAGTTGCAGTGGATTAAATAATTGATAGAATTGATAAAAGTAAATGGGACTTTCTGAGTTAAAGTGTATTGTCAAAACTTCGTTTTGTATAGATAGAGTAGGCAACAATTAAGACCCTGCAATTTTATTTTTTGATGCATGTGTTACATTGGAGACATATCCATTCACTTCCTGTTCTGGGGACACAAGAAGTGAGAGGAAATCTCTGCTGTCTGTACAACTTATGTGCAACTAGTGATGATGTTAGGGCAGCACAGTGGTGTAGTGGTTAGCACTCTCGCCTAACAGTAAAAAGGGTTGCTGGTTCGAATCCCAACCACGACACTACCTGCCTGGAGTTTGCACGTTCTCCCTGTGCCTGCGTGGGTTTCCTCCGGGTACTCCGGTTTCCTCCCACACTCCAGACATGCTGGTAGGTTAATTGGCTTCTGTTCAAAATTGGCCCTAGTATATGAATGTGAGTTGGGGACCTTGGATTGTGGGCTCCTTGAGGGTAGGGACCAATGTGAGTGTACAATGTATGTGCGGAGTGCTGTGTGAATTGGTGGCGCTCAATCAGGTTGAACTGGATGGACTGGTGTCTTTATTCAACCTTACTAACTATGTATAACTATGTATAATGTCACTACAACAAGGTAATATATGGGCTTACAAAGGCATTTGTTGCACAGAAAATTGATTTATAACCTTTTTGGCTGTTGAGAACTATAATTAAATGAGTGCACTTGTGCCCAGAGTTCAGCTTTGAGGAGACCTAAAGGTATCTTTTTTTAGCATTCTTCTGTGTGCATACTGGACACAAGGTCAGATGTGCTGAAATTGTTTTATATTTATGTAACTTTTAAATCAATTCATTGATACTGTACTTCAGATATTTTCTAAAAGTTCTAAATGTTTATTTATCAGTTTCACTAAAGGCTCCTTAAAATGAACTAACTCATGATGTATGTTTTAGTTGATTTTTGTTTCGTATTGTAGTAGTGGTATGTATATATTATTTCAGGGAGAAGAGCCTCTGACTACAGAAGATGTGCACCCCATGTCCTGCACACTGAAAAGGCTTGCAGCATTTCACAAGTGAGTCATACCACCATTATAATGTGATACACAGACCTTATTTTGACAATGGACATAATCTCTTTGTAACATCAACCATAATATTTAACAATAAAGTAATAATGTCAGTTGTTTAGAGTTTCATAAAAGGGGGATGTAGTGGAAAGGAGATACTTTATTACTTTTATCCCATAAGTAATGTCAGTGTAGTATGTGCACCGTAAAAGGGGGAACGCAGGAAAATCCCTTCCTACTTAACACTGTTCATTGTTAAGACAGCTGCACTGGAAAACCCTTGTATTCTTTTCATTTGCATTATTTGTGAAAGATTACACAGTGATAAGAGTCTTTGAACACACACACTAAAATAGTTTTTTGGATAAAAATAATGTTTTGCCTCTTACCTGCAGTGCTCATAACCTTAGTCAGTGGGATCTGTTTCAGAAGGCATTTAAGTTGTTCAAGTTTGATATGGAGCAACAAAGATTACCAGTACAGGTAAAATGCTTAGATATTTATTTGAGATACATTTTGAGAAATTTTAAAATAACGAGTATTTGGCAGAAGTGTCACTTCATGATTACAATGGCCAAATAATTGTGGATATTAACAGAATACTAAGCTAATATCACACATCAGTTATACTGGAATAGCTAAAACACACAGTACAAAAAATAAAACATCTACCAACTGTAGAAATATGTTGCATTTGTATAACCGCCTTTCTCCATTCTCTATTTTTTGTGTAGCTATTGCTGCCTGCTTTCCAGTGTATGTATTATGCCCTCCTTTGGCAGCTGATATCTGTCATAGAAGAGCCATACCAAAAGGTACTTTTATTTTGAATCTGTACTAATCATTATGGGTTGCTTGGGTGATATTGGTGCTGGGACAAAGTCCTCTGGCACCTAAGACGAGGATGCCAAAGGCATCCCAGAGTCCTTTGACTCAGTGCTACAAAAAAACACATTTAAACCACTAAGGGAATGAGAGTTATTAAATAATAATTTCAGCCTATACATTGTAGGGGAAAAAAGTAGGTTTAACTACAAATGTGGTTTTTCCATTTCACTTAACTCATGATTCTGGTTTAAAGCATTTAAGTTTCCATAAAACAAAACAAAACAAAAAAAAGCAAACAAAATTTTAGTGAGAGAAGGAAACGAAGGATATAATAAAAACTAAATAGGGCTTACTAAGGGTTAATAAAGGACTAAAATCCTAGCATTTTTGGGTGCATGGGAGGCAGAGGTACACCATCCTGAAAAAATGTATGACAGACTGAACTATGCAGTGGCACTCACACTTAGGACCATCTGTGTTCAAGGATTTATGCCCGGGACACAGGAATTCTTGCGTTCTGGGCATACATCTCCAAATGCATATAGCCCTAAATGCGCCTATTGCTTGTTACAGCATCCAGCCACGCCCAACTGCCATGTGTTTCAGCCTGTCATAGATTTTTAGAGTTTGCTGGCAGCGGGCTGGTTGCTGTACCTGGGCATCCAAAAATGCCAGGATTTGACACACATGGGCCAAACCTAGCAATAATTTATAAGTAAAAGCTACAGTAGTAGCTTTATATTATAAATTAATGCAGAACAGGGCCAAAACTGTCAAAAGTCCCAGAAAATTACGCAGGGAGAAGACAGCCGTGCTTCTTCTACCTCTGGCCCTATCTGATATACAGTTCAATGAAAGCATTGTATTTCTTGGAGCACTGATATCACACTGTCTTAATGTTATACTGGTTCATAGTTTGCAGTAATTTTCCTTTTTTATAATGCCTGCCAAAATCTACACAAAGATTGCTTGAGTAGAAGTGTAACTGCAGGTGATTAATAGGTCATGCCATGTGACTGTTTGCTGGGTTTTCCCCATGGCTAACATGAGGTCACCAGTAACCTGCAGGAAGTAAACTTTGGCCAATAGAGAGAAGTTCACGCCTGAGATCTGTTTATATTCTCTCATTTGATGGGTGAACGATGATGGGTAGGGGTGATTTTGGACATTTTATAATGAAAGTTCACTGGAGACCCTTTAAGCCTTGGAGACATTGATACACCTTTATATACAGCTATGTGTTCTGCTTTTCTAGGATGAAGCTAACATACTTAGGACAAAGGTAAATGACTTTTGCCAGCTTTGCAGGAAATACTTGAATCATAGAGATCAGTTGGCGAGGGAGCAGGTGAGTGTTACATGTGGTAAAATAGGGTAAAATTCATTTTGTGTTAGAATAATGAGCTAATGTAATTTTTTGAGCGATGTCATTTACAATATGTGCGCATAACTATGAATACCTTCTTTCAGTCTTTCCTTTCCTTGTGTGACCTACTTTTGTTGCTAAGTAACAGAAGAGGAGGGATATTTTACCATGTGGATTCAGCACTGGAGTCAGAGCTTCTCTCATTTATCCTTCAACATGTCTTTCAAACTCCCCAAGCAGAAAAAGACAAAGGTGATTTCAGTGAGTCTAGTATTCTGTTGCAAGAAGATGTCATAACATCTAGTAATATAGTCCATTTGCATTTCACTAATGCTGTGTGGAGGGAATTATACATAAGTATGCATTACAAACCAACTGGTGCACATAAAAAAAAAAGTTTGTATTAAAATTCATACCCAAACATAGACAAGTTTTTGTATCAAAATAAATCTAAAAAAAATAAAAAAAGAAGGGCTCATTCACATGTGCTTTGCTCCCTGAAGAGCGGCCAGCATTTGGATTTGGATTGAGGTATATTGCCTCCTATGCCTATGTTAATCCCACACTAGTGCGTGCTGTGCTTGTGGTTGCGGGGCACTTGCAGGGCAGCACTCTTCACTTGAGTTAGTCTTGAATGGAGGGATAATTTCGGCCATGGCTGAGAAGCATAGCAATAGCATCGCGGTCATAGCATGTGTACTCCCCTGTCCACTGCCTATGTTGCTAAAGGGGGTAGCATTTGGTAGATGGTAAAAGCTCAGCTGAACCATGGGGTTTTACCGTCCCCCAACCTCATGTTTCTAATGAACCCTAAGGACTCATTCACATGTACTCTGGCTGTGCGAATGAGAGAATTGTACATGCTTCTGGAACCACCTGTTACTGTAAAGAGATGCAACAGCTGTATGAATACAGCCACAGGTCCTAATCCAACAAGTGGGTGAGTGGCCCTGAATGCACACTGTCTGTGTTTTTTGGGCCGTACACCTGCACTCACACACCTGTCAAATTAGGACCTGTTTGTATAGCTGCTGATTCCCCGTAGCATAATAGGCTGCCTGCACACAGCTTCAGGTGGCTCCAGTCACGTAAACAAACTGCTGATTCACACTGTACAGTCCACACCCATGTGAATAAACCCCCAGACCTCATTCACATTTTATCTTTTAGATTTAGCAGGAATTGTGTTGTCTTTGTGTCCACTAATAATGACTTTAGTATATTTTTAACAAAAATATAATTTCATTCTTTCCAAGGTGGGGTGGGGGGTCTCTGCCAGGTAGGCTGTATGGTGCCCCGTGATTTCTAACAGCAGCCCAGCTGCCAATCACTATGAAATTTATGTAATTATTAAACGTGTGATTTTCTGCATATAGGTTTGAGTCTTTTTAGTCTGTCTTTAATGAAGTGACCTTAGAGTAAAAAGATAGGTTATTATGGGCTAATTCTGAAATGGCGCATATGCGCCTTTGGTTAGGGTGGTTCTTAATTACTGTGGATTATCTGTGAACTCTTATTGGTTCATTTTCTGCTGTATTTGAATAGAATTACCCTTTTATATATTTCACTGTCAAAGATTGACTGTTTTTGAACTTCTCAATTCCCCATCTATTTAAAGTAGAGTTCCAAGAAAAACAGAAATGGAAGGTGCGCACACCTAGTGTATTACCAGAGATAATTTAATAATAAAAAATTTTTGTATAAAAGTGGGTACTCACAAAATGCAACTGACAAAAGGCCATAAACAGTGTATGGACATGCACAGAACATGGGGTACAGCTAATGCGTTTCGGGGGCGCACCCCTTTCCTCAGAGCTAGTACTGTCCATGCACTGTATTTATGGCCTTTTGTCAGCATTTTGTGAGTACCCACTTTTATACAAAAATTTCTTATTATTAAATTATCTCTGGTAATGCACTAGGTGTGCGCGCCTTCCATTTCTGTTTTTCTTGTAGTTCCTTTCTGATTACCCCATCTGAGGAAGGCAGCATCCACCTAGTTTTGGGATACCATAGATACCTTTCACACCACCATTTTATCTGACATTGGTTACTCCACACCCTGGAAGACCTATTAGCGCTGGAAGTGACAGGGTTTGACTGGAATTCTACTTTAAAAAACACAATCTACTCTTAAAAACACTCCCTCCCCCTTCCTAAAACCTATTATGACCAACCTGTGTTATTAAAGATCTGTATAATTACTATTTTCAGGCAACTCCGGTCTGGTCACATGACCGGCTCCCCTCTGTCAGCTGGCTGCAGAGGAGAACGGCTGCAAGAGATGGGCCATAGTAAGCCTATGGGTGATGTCAGCGCTCAGGCATTACCAATCGTTGCTGAGCACTCTCTCCATTCCCCTGCAGCTGCCCCAGGCAGACACAAGGGAGACTGGACTAGAGCTGCCTGAAAATAGGTAAGTATATATAACTTTTCTTATACAGGTTAGTCAAAATAGGTGTGGGGGAAAGGAGCATTTTTAGGAGTAGTTAGAGTTTGAACACATTTTTACTTTGGATTTACTTTTATTTGGGATTAAGATAAAAAACTAAAACATACTATAGCTGGGATCTAGTCCAGACCTTACCCGGTTATTACCGGTAGTCTCCTTCTACTTTTTTTATGCTGTTTTTTTTCATTCCTCGAACCACAAAATCTAGTAGGCAGGACCAAATGTATACATAGACTGGTTAGTGAAGCTTTGGAGCCTCAGTAACCAGTCTCCTACCGTATATGTTTAGTTTTTTAAGAATATCACTGGAGGTAAAAAGGTCATCACTGAATCATGCTCCAGTAGCAGTACATACCAGGGGCCCAGGATTAATTAAAAATACAGAATGTTTAGGTGTACTGTATACTGGAGTGCTATTGCTTTTTAAATGTTAAATAGATACTGTGTAAGAGGTAATTATCATTTATTATTTTATTATGCATCAATGTCTGCAGATAAAGATGAGGATGCAACCCTGGTCATCCTACACAGGAGGAGGATGCTGCTGGCTGTTTATTGCAAAATGATAACCTCCAGTGTAGTAGAGATGTCAGCTGTAGCAGAGATTTACAAGCATTATATGAAGGTAAATTACGCTCTTAGTATGCAGTCTTGCACGCTGGGGTTTTCTTTCTTGGGCATGTGGATTAACATTTATTGAATGCATATATTTTTCTGCATACCAAACACAAACCGTTTTATTGCAGATATCTTTAATATTTGATGAAATTATTTCTATATCTGAACTGCATTATTATTATTATATTATTGTTTTTTTATTATTATAATTATGATGTTCAACCTATTCAATTATAAAAACATTTTAAGAAGTATATAACTTATGCGCCTGGAGCTGTGTAACTGTTACAATCTAGGATTTTTTTTATTAACTACTGTAGACCTACAATGACTTTGGTGATATAATTAAGGAAACCTTGAGTCGAACAAGACAGATCAACAGAATAGAGAGTGCAAAAACATTGGTCCTTTGTTTGAAAAAGGTGAGAAGATGATACATTTATGTGCAGACATTTTAATACTTTTTACTGATGTCATTACCCAAGACAGACCATTGTGAAATTCCCCCTAACACTTGTAAGGACACATGAAATCTGCTGTAAGTATGAAATAAACAAAGGTAGCAACAGCAATGAGCTAAAGATGCAGAGGGAATTTAAGTTGTTCATAGGCATGCTGACATTCTCTTTAGGATATATAGGAATATAAACTATCTGCCTTTCCCAAATATGTCCCTGGGTTGCTAGTACCAAGTCCTTGCTTCTCAAGGGCCCATTGGGTCTTACATTAATTCATTCCTAACCGCAACTGATAATTACAACATCTCCTGTGTGGTGTGCACATACCTTGGGCTAAGTGCAGCCATTCTGCTTTAAAGTGAATGTAAACCCTCACATATCCCCAGTGAAGTGAAGCAGCCTCGGATGATATACAGGGAGGAAACAAATCTCCCTACATAAGTTTTACATGTATTACTGCTGTCTTCAGCTTTATACAGTGGGGACAGAAAGTATTCAGACCCCCTTAAGTTTTTAACTTTTTGTTATATTGCAGCCATTTGCTAAAATCTTTTAAGTTCATTTTTTTCATCATTAATGTACACACAGCACCCATATTGACAGAAAAACACAGAATTGTTGACATTTTTGCAGATTTATTAAAAAAGAAAAACTGAAATATCACATGCTCCTAAGTGTTCAGAGCCTTTGCTGTGACACTCATATATTTAACTCAGGTGCTGTCCATTTCTTCTGATCATCCTTGAGATGGTTCTACACCTTCATCTGAGTCTAGCTGTGTTTGATTATACTGATTAGACTTGATTAGTAAAGCCACACACCTGTCTATATAAGACCTTACAACTCACAGCGCATGTCTGAGCAAATGAGAATCATGAGGTCAAAGGAACTGCCTGAACAGCTCAGAGACAGAATTGTGGCAAAGCACAGATCTGGCCAAGGTTACAGAAATATTTCTGCTGCACTTAAGGTTCCTAAGAGCACAGTGGCCTCCATAATCCTTAAATGGAAGACGTTTGGGACGACCAGAACCCTCCCTAGAGCTGGCCGTCCAGCCAAACTGAGCTATCGGGGGAGAAGATCCTTGGTGAAAGAGTTAAAGAAGAACCCAAAGATCACTGTGGCTGAGCTCCAGAGATGCAGTCAGGAGATGGGAGAAAGTTGTGTAAAGTCAACCATCACTGCAGCTCTCCACCAGTCGGGGCTTTATGGCAGAGTGGCCCGACAGAAGCCTCTCTTCAGTGCAAGACACATGAAAGCCCGCATGGAGTTTGCTAAAAAAACACCTGAAAGACTCCAAGATGGTGAGAAATAAGATTCTCTGGTCTGATGAGACCAAGATAGAACTTTTTGGCCTTAATTCTAAGCGGTATGTGTGGAGAAAACCAGGCACTGCTCATCCCCTGTCCAATACAGTCCCAACAGTGAAGCATAGTGGTGGCAGCATCATGCTGTGTTTTTCAGCTGCAGGGACAGGACGACTGGTTGCAATCGAGGGAAAGATGAATGCGGTCAAGTACAGGGATATCCTGGACGAAAACCTTCTCCAGAGTGCTCAGGACCTCAGACTGGGCCGAAGATTTACTTTCCAACAAGACAATGACCCTAAGCACACAGCTAAAATAACAAAGGGGTGGCTTCACAACAACTCCGTGACTGTTCTTGAATAGCCCAGCCAGAGCCCTGACTTAAACCCAATTAAGCATCTCTGGAGAGACCTAAAAATGGCTGTCCACCAACGTTTACCATCCAACCTGACAGAACTAGAGAAGATCTGCAAGGAGGAATGGCAGAGGATCCCCAAATCCAGGTGTGAAAAACTTGTTGCATCTTTCCCAAAAAGACTCATGGCTGTATTAGATCAAAAGGGTGCGTGTACTAAATACTGAGCAAAGGGTCTGAATACTTAGGACCATGTGATATTTCAGTTTTTCTTTTTTAATAAATCTGCAAAAATGTCAACAATTCTGTGTTTTTCTGTCAATATGGGGTGCTGTGTGTACATTCATGAGGAGAAAAAATGAACTTAAATGATTTTAGCAAATGGCTGCAATATAACAAAGAGTGAAAAATTTAAGGGGGTCTGAATACTTTCTGTCCCCACTGTATATTCTTTAGAAAGTGCACAATGTGTTAGAGATTTTCTGTTCCTGTTCAGCACTGGGAGTGGATTCTTGGCATACAGCCAAGACAGCTGATTGGAGGAAAGTCACCCTCCCCCCCCACTCCACATAGGCAGGGACTTGCTGTGCTGTGCTGTGACAAGGTAAGCTCTCTGCTAATCTATTTATAGCAACCTCCCTTCACACAAAATTCAGGCTGGTTTTATCTTGGTTGATTGAGAACTTGTCAGAAGTTTTCATGCTGACAACAGAGCAAGAAATAGCAGAAACATGCATGACCCAGGGCTTTGGAGAGAGATAGGAAAATACTACAAATATATGTGCTTAGGTCAAATTTCATGAATCAGGTTTACATCCACTTTAATGTCGCTTATGGTTATGATCCATGAAAAAAATATAAAAGTGGGGTTGTTGTCCATAACAATGGTTGAGCATTGGCCTTTAGTTTGTAACCTGCTCTAAAATTAGTACAGGAATCACACAAAAGTAATCTTCCAAAACTATTTACCCATATAAAAATGTAACCTTTTATTCATCAGTTCACACAGTAAACAAAAAAATAAATAATAAACATTGAAAGTGTAGAATCCCCCAAAAGCATTAAAATACATTGATAACAATAATAAAAGAAAATTACAATGTATTCATGGCTGGATATAAGCCCAGGCCTTTAAAGGAAAAGTCCAGCCTGAGCTTTTTAGGCTGGGCTTCTCCTAAGGATAACAGGAGTGCAATCCGTTTTGCACTCCTGTGACCCGTTTTCAGCAGAGAGCGGACTGAAGTCCGCCCTCCGCTGACGTCACTGCAGTCAGTCAAGGCAGCGCGTCATCCTGACTTCAGAAGTCTGGATCTGCCAGCTGCCTGGACTGATAACAGTCTCAGCCTCTCAGCGAGCTGCTGAGACGGCCGCTCCCCACCCCCCCACAGCTTAGCGCTCCAATGAGCGTGGAGGAACAGAGCAGGAGAGATGCTGACTGACAGCCAGCATCTCTCCTCTGGGGGAGGAGTGAGAACTGAGCCATCGGCGGTGTTCGGTGGCTCGGTTCTCAGTGCAGAGACGCTGGGAGAAAGCTGCAGCATTGGCCTGATGCTGCTTCCACATAGATAAGTATGAATCAAAAAAAACAAAAAACAAACCCATACTTCTCTTTTAAATTGCATAAATTATCATATACCTTTTCTTCAGTACATAAGCTATGCTAAAGTACAAAGGAGAAATTCCTAGGACTGCACCTATATAAATTACTGTACAGTGCCTTGAAAAAGTATTTATACCTCTTGAAATTTTCCACATTTTGTCATGTTACAACCAAAAACGTAAATGTATTTTATTGGAATTTTATGTGATAGACCAACACAAAGTGGCACATAATTGTGAAGTGGAAGGAAAATGATAAATGGTTTTCAATTTTTTTTTTTACAAATAAATATGTGAAAAGTGTGGTGTGCCTTTGTATGCAGCCTCCTTTACTCTGATACCCCTAAATAAAATCTAGTGGAACCAATTGCCTTCAGAAGTCATCTAATTAGTAAATAGAGTCCACCTGTGTGTAATCTAATCCCAGTATAAATACAGCTGTTCTGTGAAGCCCTCATAGGTTTGTTAGAGAAACTAAGTGAAACAACAGCATCATGAAGGCCAAAAAACACACCAGACAGGTCAGGAATAAAGTTGTGGAGAAGTTTAAAGCTGGGTTAGGTTATAAAAAAATATCCCAAGCTGTGAACATCTCATGGAGCATTGGTAAATCCATCATCCGAAAATGGAAAGCGTATGGCACAACTGCAAACCTACCAAGACATGGCCGTCCACCTAACCTGACAGGCTGGGCAAGGAGAGCATTCATCAGAGAAGCAGCCAAGCCAAAAATTTTACTTTTTGGCCTAAAAGCAAAATGCTATGTGTGGTGGAAAACTAACACTGCACATCACCCTCAACACACAATCCCCACCGTGAAACGTGGTGGTGGCAGCATTATGTTGTGGGGATGATTTTCTTCAGCAGGGACAGGGAAGCTGGTCAGAGTTGATGGGAAGATGGTTGGAGCCAAATACAGGGCAATCTTAGAAGAAAACCTGTTAGAGTCTGCAAAAGACTTGAGACTGGGGTGGAGGTTCATCTTCCAGCAGGACAACGACCCTAAACATACAGTCAGAGCTACAATGGAATGGTTTAGATCAAAGCATATTCATGTGTTAGAATGGCCCAGTCAAAGTCCAGACCTAAATCCAATTGAGAATCTGTGGCAAGACTTGAAAATTGCTGTTCACAGACGCTCTCCATCCAATCTGACAGAGCTTGAGCTATTTTGCAAAGAAGAATGGGCAAAAAATGTCACTCTCTAAATGTGCAAAACTGGTAGAGACATCCCCAAAAAAGACTTACAGCTGTAATTGCAGTGAAAGGTGGTTCTATAAAGTATTGACTCAGGGGGGCTGAATACAAATGCACGCCACACTTTTCACATATTTATTTGCAAAACATGTTGAAAACCATTTATCATTTTCCTTCCTCTTCACAATTATGCTCCACTTTGTGTTGGTCTATCACATACAATCCCAATAAAATACATTTACATTTTTGGTTGTAACCTGACAAAATGTGGAAAATTTCAAGGGGTATGAATACTTTTTCAAGGCACTGTATGTCACAAAAAATACAATATTCTCAGGGCTAATATAACAGTAATACGGTGATCAGCAACATATGAGGCAAAGTGCTAAATGTTAGTCTAGTGAAAAACTACTTATAAACAGAAACTAAGTATAAAGATGGATAATCCTAATGCGGAAATAAACCCAAAAGAAAACATTTATTATATTGCAGATTACCAATTCTTTGATGTGATGGATGAATTAGTTTACTTTTTTAGGTTCTATTTCCTATAGTACAGGCTTTTCTTCTTCTTCCTTGACTTTGCCTCTCTCTCCTCTCCCTCCCTTTTTACTCCTATTCTCTTTGCCTTCTCCTCACACAGTTCTTTCCTAGGTGACCGCCTGGATCTAACCTGTTCACACATGTGTTGTGTTATGTAGTACTGAGATTCTCTATTCTGACTTGATCTCTATTACACTGATCCAGGGTGCTCTCCAAAAATAACATCACATCCTTATTCTTTGTCCTTTTGTGTTTATTAAACGTATATTGATAATAATGTTGCTCACTGTACTCCACTTATTCTTTTTATGTATACACAACATACATTGTTTGCTCTGTATAACTTGGAAAATGAATTAACCACTTGCTGTAGTTTTACAAATATATATGTGATCCCGCACTTCTGCCTGCAGGGGGCATGCGTGCCACTTCTGCTGTGATTATTCACAGCAAAAGCCAATCTGCGGGTGCCAGGCATTCGATGTCTACTGACACCCGCCGATTGTCGGGCAGAAACTCAGAACGGAGCTCTGCCTATGTAAACAAGGCAGAGTTCCATTCTGATAGGGGGGAGGGGATGGATTCTGTGTTCCTGCAAATCTGGCACTTAAATCCATCTCTTTCCCTAGTAAAAGCAGCACATACAGTACAGAAACACTGGCTAGACACACAATTGACCCTTTGATCGCCTAAATGTTTAACCCCTTCCCAGCCAGTGCCATTAGTATAGTGACAGAGCATATTTTTAACACTGGTCACTATATTAGTGTCACTTGTTCCTGCAAAGTGTCAAATTGTCAGCTGCAATATTGCAGTCCCGCTATAAGTTGCTGATCGCTGCCATTACTAGTAGAAAAAAAAAATTCCAGTATATATCCCATAGTTTGTAGATGCTATAACATTTGCGTAAACCAGTTAATATACGCTTATTGGGATTTTTTTTTACCAAAAACATGTAGCAGAATACATATTGGCCTAAATTTATGAAGAAATTACATTTTTTTTTTTCATTTTTTATTACATATGTTTTATAGCAGAAAGTAAAAAATATTTTGTTTTTTCTTTCAAAATTGTCGGTCTTTTTTTTTTTTTTTATAGTTCCAAAAATAAAAAATGCAGAGGTGATCAAATACCACAAAAAGAAAGCACTATTTGTGGGAGCTCTAAATTTATTAGGGAACATGACGGCACAATTGTCAGTTAAAGCAACGCAGTGCTGTATCGCAAAAAGTGGTCTGGTCATGAAGGGGGTAAATCTTCCGGAGGTCAAGTGGTTAAAAACATTGAACTCAAAAACAGGCAAAAAGCCTAAAAAAAGAAAACGCTTATCTAATGATTGATAAGCTGCAATATATTACATTTTTGGTTTTGGGTTTAATACCGCTTTAATTAAAACCAGAATAGGGATAATATAAGAGGGTAAATGAAGTGTAAGGAGATTGAAAACAAGAGAAGTGCCAGAAAAAAGCTGAAAACTGCATCCTTGGTTAACAATCCAGGCTCAGTAAAGTCATGGTGGCTACAGGAGGGAATGAAGGAAGCCAAAAAGTGCTGGATACGTCGCATGACCAAACATCTGCTTTTTTGAGATCCAAACAATAAATAAATAAATGGCACTTAAAATAAGTACAGGAAACAGGTTAGTAACTGCCCAACACTACCACTATTTCTTTGCTTCAATTTTTTTGCATGAAGTTCATTGCCCAGTAGCTTCCAGGTTTGGGAACATAAGCTGTCATAGATAGGACAAATTATGTATCAGAAATGGGGAAAAGTTACCTGCATGTTTTGCCTTAACAATAAGGTTACATACGTTAGCTAGTAGTAGTTAGTCTTGTTCGAAGGGGCCCTGCGTGGCCCTGAAACATATGTTTATCATGTGACCTAAAAAATTAAGCTTTGGACCCTTTTCAAGGAATCCTTGGTGTGCTGATGACATTTCTTCACATAAAATGGGGAAAAGGAACCTGCATGTTTTGCCTAACCGGTAAGGTTACATAAGGTAGCTAGTAGTAGTTAGTTGCTTTCAACTGAATTTGTTCTGAAGGCCTCTAACTACTACTAGTTATGATATGACCTGGATACATGAGATACTTCAATATATAAATGATTTTTCTACTACAGCTTAAAAAAACTGAGGTTGCATCTTAGTAGCTGTAGGCAAACAGTTTCTTTTTCTTGTTGCTGTTTATATGCTCATGATTTACAGTATGCATTACTTTTCAAATTTGAAGAAAATGAAAGAAGCTTAAACTGGCAATTCTTAGAAAAGGAGGTATATTATTTTGTTTATTAACACAATATATACTCCTTGATTCTGTAGTCAACATAACAGTGGAATAAAAAATATTTTCAGCAGAGGTGTACTTTGTATTACTAGATGTTTGAAAACAACCACTGGTAAAAATATAATTTATTATAATAATATATTACAGAACACAAATAGTACAATAATATTGTGTTAGTCTTATTTAGTAAGGCAAAGAGCAAGTGCGGTAACCCTTGGCAACCAATTATAATTCATATTCCAGTCTTTTGACTTCAATAATTGTATTCTTATTGGCTGCTATGGGTTCCAGCACAATGGCCTTCAAGTTTGCTTTTATGCACTGCCTTGCTGAATAATCTGGTACTAGTGCAATTAGTCAAAATGTGTCAGCAGAGAGTGAGGGTGAATGCCATTTACATTATGTACCATGTAAGGCAATAGATAATGATTTCTCAGAATCAGTGTCAGCTGTATGTCATATATGTAGAAATACAATGTACTTAGTAAGATTATCAGTTATCAGATTTGGCAGGCAGCTTCTATTTTGCGGCTTTTAATTGAAAGCACTAGAAGATAGAACCGTGTGTGATTTGTGACAGGATTGCATGTTTCCTGGCTGATCTAGAAACATAATTGAAAGCATGACTTATCACGTCGTCAGGCTTGTTATTAGAGGGATACAAATGCTTGCCATTTCATTCAGTTGCATTGTAAATAGCCCCCCTTGACACCAGGGAGGAAGGTCATTGAGAGACAGCTGAAAATGAATGCAAATTAACAAAACTGAATGTCCTTGTTCCTTAAAAAGACATGACCCATCACAGCTCTGCTTTCTTTTCTCCGGCATGGTGATGTGATTGCAGCTGTTTCTGGAGCACAGAGAAGCACATGACAGTGCCACCCCGTCCCCAACGTCATTCACTAACATAAAGGAGCTGGCTCGCCGCTTTTCTCTAACGTTTGGCATGGACCACGTGAAATGCAGAGAATCTATTGCTATGATGCACAAGTATGTGAAGTGGAGGTTTTCCCCTTACATTCACTATGCTATTTATACCACTACATAGCACTACAAGCAAAGCTTTATTAGACTGAGCCCATTTAAAGTACATTGGCCCTCATGTATCAGAGTGTCTAAAGTTTATTAAACACTTTTTGTTGCCCATAGCAACCAACCAGATTTTTCTTCTGTCCTCGCCCAAGCTGCATTTCAAACATGAAAGGGAGCAAGAAAAACTTAGCTCAGACACTTTATGCAGTTTTCTAGTTGACCAGAGACAAAAAAAAAAAGAGTTACTGGTACTAATGATTAAAGTGTTATTTTCAATTACAGTGTAGTATTGGATATTGAATATTGTATAAAACAAAGTAATATTTTTCATATGATAGTTCAGACTAACTTTACCCAGCAGATCCCTTTTTTAGAACGAATTTAGATCTTTGCATTTAGGTTACATGTGCACCACAGTTTGTTGTGGTGCCATCCATATTGAATGGCACCTCACCACACTGGATAATGCACAATGCACCACACCAGAACGCATATAACATGTTTTGCGGTGTGCTGCCTTAAAAATTAGTTGCCGCTATTTACTATGTAAAAGTGCACTGCCAGCGTGTTCAAAATGATATAGTCTAATAGTCTACCTTAACGCAGTGCACTGTAATGCATGGTATCCTGAAGTGGTCCCTACTGTTTAGATAACTGTCATAGTTCTGCAGTTTAAAACAAAAAAATAGTATAATTTCAGAATAAGGTTGTGTAGCAACACATTAAAAAAAAGTTCAAAAACAGTTTAATGTTAAATTACAGACTCATTTCAAGCCATGTATGGGCACCCTGGTTGTACACAAGTCGTTCTATTGATTGACTTGTGTACAACCAGCCTGTCAGGTTTTTCCAGAGCGATAAAGTTGGCCATACATTATACAATTTTCTTATTCAATTTCCTTTAGATTTACCTTCAACTATGTAATGCAAGGGCCTGCCTGATTGCGTACAGATTGAGAGTGTTTAGGTTTGACCTCATATTATATGGTTTTGGTAAATCTAAAGTAAAATTGTACAAGAAAATTGTATAATATATGGCCAGTCTTAGTGCCACCAGCTATAGCCGGCAACACTAATCATTGTGTTCTGCCGACAGGGAAGGCCCACTGTGCTTGCCACCAGCAGATTACAATAGTGCTGCGGAAGAGATTCCCCCATCAACAGTATCTGTGTTGATGGGGGAATTTAGCGATTTTTTTTTTTTTTCCTTCCACCAAGAAGATTGCATTATCTATGGCCTACCTAACCTTACTTTTTCATAGAAATGCATAGAGTTACCTTGAGGGCCCTTGCCTGATCTTCACACCTAAAGGTTGTGTAAGGCCAGCCATAGACAGAGTGAATTTCTTTCCTGCAGCTATGGGCACAGAGACAGTGTTGATGAGGGAATCCCTCCTGCCGAGCCATTGTGATCTCACGGCAGGGGGGCGGCTATAGCAGCCACTTGGAATGATTGCATGTAAAATCTGGCAGGCTGTTGTACCCAAGTTGATCAACTTGGGTACATTCAGCCTGCTCATACATGGTTCGAATCTCGGCCGGTTCAGTGGGAACTGTCTATGGCTGGCTTAAGCTTGCTAACAAAAGAGCTACAACTTTATCCTGTATGAAGCATAAAACAAGGTAGTAGATGATAGGCTCAGCAATGGCATTCAATGCCAGGCTGCTGCAAACAAAGCCAACAGAATATGGGCATGCATTAAAAAGGGGATTCACTTCAGAGATAAAACAATAATTCTCCTGCTCTACAAGAGCCTGGTCCGGCCGCATCTTGAATGTGCCGTCCAGTTCTGGGCACCATTCCTCAGGAAGGATGTGCTGGAACTGGAGCGAGTACAGAGAAGGGCAACAAAGCTAATAAAGGGACTGGAGGATCTCAGCTATGGGGAAAGATTAAAAGCATTGAACTTATTCTCTCTGGAGAAGAGACACTTGAGAGGGGATATGATATCAATGTACAAATAACGTACTGGTGACCCTAGCATAGGAAAACATTTTTTTAATGAAAGGGAATTTAAAGACACGCAACAATACACTAAAGTTGGAAGAGAAGTGGTTACCATAAACTGCATATAGGGTTCTTTACTGTCAGAGCGGTAAGGATGTGGAATTCTATTCCACAAACAGCGATATCAGTAGGGAATGTCGATAGTTTAAAAAACTATTAGGGCACTTTCACACTGAGGCATGAGGGCGTTGACGGTAAAGCGCCGCTAGTTTTAGCAGCGCTTTATGGTCGTTTTAGAGGCGCTTTTCGGCTGCTAGCGGGGAGCTTTTAACCTCAGCTAGCGGCTGAATAAAGGGTTAAAAGCGGGCGTGTCAGGAGAGGTGCTTTACAGGCACTTTGCAGGTGCTTTTTTTAGCGCTATGGCACCTGTAAAGTGCCTCGGTGTGAAAGTAGCCTTAGATGGGCACCTCAACGACCACAACATACAGGGATATAGAATGTAATACTGACATAAACACATACACACATACACACAGGTTGAACTGGATGAACTGATGTATTTTTTCAACCTCACAAACTATGTAAGGTATTTTTTTTAAAATTTAAATAGTAATCCCAGCTCTTCAGAAAAAATACTTTTTATAGGAAAAAAAATGCATACATACATGGGTATATTTAAAAAGACCCATATCAAGCATTCCTGATTGGTTGCTATAGGTTATTGCACTTTAGTCATTGCACAGTATGGTAATTTTACTTTTGAAAGGGGGTATATCAATCCACTTATGAAGGAAGTTTACATTTGATATGTGACAGCCATCTCATGATGCTAATACTAATGTTATCTATTATGTTTGGATAGCTAAGAGCCCTTGCACACTGGGGCGGGGGCGGCGTCGGCGGTAAAACGCCGCTATTATTAGCGGCGTTTTACCGCCGGTATGCGGCCGCTAGCGGGGCGGTTTTACCCCCCGCTAGCGGCCGAGAAGGGGTTAAATACCACCGCAAAGCGCCTCTGCAGAGGCGCATTCCCGGCGGTATAGCTGCGCCGTCCCATTGATTTCAATGGGCAGGAGCGGTAAAGGAGCGGTATACACACCGCTCCTTCACCGCTCCGAAGATGCTGCTGGCAGGACTTTTTTTACCGTCCTGCCAGCGCATCGCTCCAGTGTGCAAGCCCTCGGGGCTTTCACACTGGAATGCAAGGAGCGGCACTTTCGGGTCGGTTTGCAGGCGCTATTATTAGCGCAATAGCGCCTGCAAACCGCCCCAGTGTGCAAGGGCTCTTAGGGAATTCTTAGAAGATTTCAGACAGAAAAATTGACAGAAATGTTATCTCTTTATTAAAAAAATGGCTGGAGTTAGGCATCACATAGACACACACACACGTTTCACAAAAATGCCTTATTAAACCTCTTAGGTACCAGTGGCATAAGTGTGTCCGTCTGTGTATTTCAGTATAATATGAGACCATTTGGCATTAGAAACTAAATCTAAATATGTGCCATGCCATGCTTTGGTACAAATTTATTTTCCTTGTTAAGCATACTTTTTTTTGCTCATAGTTCTATGTACCTTTGTGGATTCTTCCAGAACAGTAAAATGTATTAATCTTAACTTTCATCCTTATTTTCCTACTTTCTAAGGCAAGGAATTGAATTTGCTTTCAAAGAGCCAGCAAAAGAAGATGGTCTACCACCTCCTAACTTGCCATTCCTTGTCCTCATCAGTGAATTCTCCAATAAGCTCCTTCGAGCTGACAAGAGGCTGGTGTAAGCTGTCTTTTCTGCATACTGCAAATTATTGATAAAATAACATGGGTTTCCATGATCTTCACAAACTAAACTTTACTATACCTTTCTTTGCACAATATGTACTCAAAGCCTCAGTACTGAATGTGATATGGCTCACATTTGTTTATTTTTAAACATATTGTGCATGGCTGAATAGCCGTCACAGGTACCTGCAGATATACAACTTTCGCAGCCTAAAGCAACACCCCACTGCTAGGCACACTTTTTTTCCACATAACATTTTTCTAGCCTTAACCTGGCTTTTAATAGTATACAAATATGAGATGTCTTTACTTTTACTGATGATGGAAAAAAATATGTGGCTTAAACTATACAGGGAAAAACTTCATCTTTCCATTTGGAATCTTTACACCACAATCTTTGCATTAACTGTGCATTTCTGCATGTGTGTTTACAGGCATTTTCAATGTGTTTACATGTGTTTGCAGTGCATTTTCAGTGTGTTTTTTAGATTAATTTTTCATTTGTTTCCATTTATATTTACTAAGTTACATTTTCACATGTTTGTGCGCATTTATGTGTGTTTGCTCACATTTACGTGAGTTTCAGCTGCAAGAAAAATGCAGCATGCTCTACTTTTTTAAATGGACATGGTGCAGTGCAGTTATATAAACTATTATTTTTTTCTTGCATATGCGTTTGTACTGCGTTTATGTTGCATTTAACCACTTCAGTACTGGACACTTTTACCCTCTTCCTGCACAGCCAATTTTCAGCCTTCAGCATTGTCGCACTGTGAATGACAACTGTGCGGTCATGCAACACTGTACCCATATGAAATTTTTATCTTTTTTTTTTTTTTTTTTTTACACAAAGAGCTTTCTTTTGGTGGTATTTAATCACCACTGGGTTTTTATTTTTTTGCTAAATAAATAAAGACCGAAAATTTTGAAAAAAAACAAACAAATTGTTTGCAAATAAATAATCTTTCTTTATAAATTTAGGCCAAAATGTATTCAGTCCACAAACTATGGTATCTATACTGTATCTGAAAATTGATCAATCCCGCTGTACTGACAATCTCATGTCTGTCAATAGCAGGACAGTACAAATTCCCCCCGAATTACCCCTTTTTGGACAGAACACAGTCCAAGGCATTTAGTAAAAAACATGACTAGTTTTTTAAAGTTGTAATTTTTTGTCACAATTTTGTGGAAAATGAAGAAATTTCAAAAAATGTTTTTTTCACAATTTCTAATTTGTTTTTTTACTAACTGTCACCAGTGCAGTACAGCGTTATTATATAACTGGTGTGGCGGTGATCAGGGACACTGACTGGTGACAGTATGTAAAAAAAAAAATAATATATATTTTTTTTCAATTTTTAAAAAATGTTTTTTTCTTTTTTATTTCATTTATTTTTCTTTTGTTACATTTTTTTTTTTACATTCAGTGACCAGAGCAATACTCTGGGGAGGTAATCAGGATATTTTATATGATTGCTTATAACTGTGAATTTTACAGTTTTAAGCAACAATTTTTTGCTGAATGAAAACTATTCATTTAGTGTTTATTGTGATTTGCTGTGTTAGCTAATCACATGGTACAGATGGGCTGTGATTGGCCCTGTCTGTACCATGTATTTACTGTGACCAATCACAGAGCTAATCACAAAAGTACACAATGTAAGGCATGAATCAAAGCCTTTCATTGTGTACAATTGTCATGTGATCTGCTGTGATTGGCCACATTGATCACATGGTACCGGCAGCGGGCCGGTAAAGTGATTTGTCATCGGCTGTGTCCGGTGAACGCAGCGGATAACGGATCGTGCCAGAGCGTGGCCTGATTCTCGGAGGACATCATATGATGTCCTCCGAGAATAACAGGGCTCCCGCCTGGCTGTCATTTTACAATAGGCCAGGCGGGTGGGGGTAAAAAACGTACCTGACCAGATTAACTATTAGGGCTCATTTACACCAGATGTAGTCATGTCACTTGTGGTCAAGGTATGATAACTGTATGAACAGAAGTTGTCTATTTCCCATAGCACGCAATCAATCATATTACAGTATGATTCTAGTCATTGATGATCAATAATCATGTTTCTAGTCAATGTATTCGATCATATTCCAACCATCAAGTTTGTAGACATTTAGGGGGTAAAAAAAGAAACAGCAGTTTGCTTGCACATGATTAGATAATGGAAGTCAGCAAAACTTTACCTCATTCACTGAGCTTGGGGGTAAAATTCCCTTGCAAAGTGAACAATCAATTTAGCCTAAATAACTCCCAGTCTCTTTGCCTTCAGGTCAGATAGTGAAAACATACATTTTGGTTTTGCATAATCTCTTTTGGTAAAGCAGTATAAAGATCAGTGATGCTGTTCACATTGACATACAAAAAGTCAACCAATCATGATGCAGAGAGTCTGGCTGCACACACTAGGTGAACAGATATATGGAGTCTTGACAAAGTGTTGGCAAGTATGAAACAGCTGTTTACTTCACACACCTCCCATGTCTCTCAGCCTTAGTATTTATAAGTACTCTGTAGCAAACTTTGTTTTCAAGTTTATTTCAAGTATGCTTGTACGCTCTCTATTTTATGCTTCGTAAGAATCCTATTGGTTTGAATGTACTTTATGGATAATAACAACAGGACATAATGGTAATATTTTTTTCTTAAAATACCAGGTTTGTGTATCATCAAGAAAAAATATTGTACAAAGAACCAAATTTTGCTGCACGTGTCTTATGTTAGATAAGGTTTACCTAGAAATATTTGTTTGCATGAATGTAATTAAAGTATAAAGGCAAAACTTTTTTTAGTTTTGGACAAAGTGGAGATGGATTAAAACACCAGTCATGTTTTTATTGCTTTCTGTGCCCCTATTATGGAGATACGCCCTCTATTTGTTATGTTTAATTTTATCACTGAAAGTGAAAGTAAAACCCAAATTATGGATTGTCCCCACAACAGTAATAGAGGGGAATGTTCCAATGGGGACACTAGTTCATTTGACCCCAGTGACAACAAGGAATTCTTTCACTTTGGAGTGATTTCCTCTCACTTACTGTTTTGGCTATAAGACAAGTGAAGTGAAGGGAAATCTCCCCAATAGGCCACAGATTAAATAAAAACAAAAAACGGCTGTGTTATAACCCTCCCTAAGGCTGGCCATACACCATACACTTTTCCTATTCAATTTCCTTTAGATTTACCTTCAACTATGTAGTGCAAGGGCCTGCTTGACTGCATACAAATTGAAAGGGTTTAGGTTTGCCTTTATTATATGGTTTTGGTAAATCTAAAAGAAAGTTGAACAAGAAAATTGTATAGTGAATGGTTGAAAAAAAAAGTTTTGCCTGTAGTTCTACTTTAGTTACATAAAATACATACAGATACACAAATAAGCCTAAGGAATGCCATACACAAATCGAATCTCAGTCGGTTCCTGCTGAACTGGCTGAGATTCGAACAGGGTATGACCAACCTGATCGATTGATCAACTTGGGTACAAGCAGCCTGTTGGATTTTACTTGCGATTGTCGCTAGTGGCCGCTGTAGCCATTAGCAATAATTACTGTCTTCTCCCGGCGGGGACGGCTTCCCCTGCTGGGAGAATACAATCTCTTGGCAGGTGGGATTCCTGTATCAGCACTGTCTGCAGCCCATGGTTGCAGGAAAGAAATTTGTACCATGTATGGCTGGCTTAAAAGGTTTGAAAATAGGTTTCATAGATGGTTTCCTAAGCAGATTCCGACAAGACTATCACTGGAGTCTTTATGTACTTGGTATAATAAGAACAGTTTTCAATTGTTACAAGTCTCAGTGTACTGTATTTAATTCACTATTGTCTCCAGACCGAAATGAGAGGCAGTTGCCAGAAGGCTGACATATGCAGATTAGCCTGGCATTGATGGTTAAAAAAAAATCCAAGTCTCTACCATTGTTTTAGTCCCACAGGTTCCACTATTTCATATGCATTCTAATGAAAAATACAGAAATGTCACTGGTGTTCTGTAGGTTTTCAGCGACTCGTCTACTGATAGTAGAAATGTCAATCCAGACTACAATTCCTCTTAAGAAATAAGGACATTTCACGGCTCTATTAAGTCCAACTATGTGTTATACATCAAAATACTGACACAGGAATTATACTAGCTGTTTAGCTGGGTTTTGATGATGCTGTAATTTTTTCATAGTACATTTAGAGTGACTAATGCTTCACTTTCCCTGGATAGGAACATATATGCATGACTCATCTGTGTCATTTTGTAATAATACTTGTATTACTATAGAATATCTTCTCCCTGTGGAAGACATCTGCACAGATTCAATCCGACATCCTGTGTGCTGCTGATTGCCATTACCAAATTTCTACATTAACGTGTACTTTGTGCTATGCATTGATGGGGATAGATGAAATTCTTTACATTTTAAGTGTGGACATCTAGTTATACATTAACTAGGGGAAGTGGAGAATTATTTTTTATTTAACTGTACTGTCCCTCTTATTTTACTGCTGGGGTAGTAATGTACCTTTGCCTACCCTTTTAACATGCTAATTTATCTCCTTGCGTAGAACTTAAGGACACTGCATAGGAAGGAATTGGGAAATGGGGTTGGAAGGAGTCAAATTTGAGAAAGCCCCACTGTATATTTGTTATGTGTTCCTATTTACACAGCATATGTAAATTAAATTTAAATCACTGGGGTTGAATTACTAAAGGCAAATAGACTGTGCACTTTGCAAGAGCAGTTGCTCCACTATTGACAGACATGCACTGTACATTTTTGTCATTATATTTTGTGCTCACCCATCTTTCTCCTTGACAGGTATGGATATCTACAGAGGTTTGCCAATGGGCAAATGCTGCATAAAGGATCTGAATGGAATCCCCTGGTTGTGTACAGTAATTCTCTGTTAGATAACCATGATGAAGAAAGTTCTCTAACAGGCAGTGCCTTTTCTAGAGACCATTTGATTTTGGGCACATCCCAACAGTTAAAAAGAAAATCAACTTATGGTATGATTATAGTTCATATATTGTCTTATTTCAGTTATAATTTAAATGTAACTGTCATCAGCACACCATCACTCTTACTACATGTCCATTGAGACAGCACAATTTCTACTCTTGCCAGAGACTTTCCTTCAGGAGTTTCCTAAATAGAATGCAGTAAACGTTGTTTCTATGTAATGTAAGCCCTGAACGAGGGGATGTTTTTTGCCCTGAAAACATGTAGGCCACAGTTTCTTTTACTGCTATCAAAGTATCACGGGGAATAAAGAATTATGGACTCTTATGATGAACATTTAGCACTCTGTTATTCGGTTTCACATGAATCCAGCTGGCCTCCCACCTTGTTGTTGAGCTGCTGAGGTCATTTCCATTGAGTCCTACTGTCACTTTTTGTGTGACGGGTGAAAGATCAGAATCCAATGCCTCACATCTGCTTCTTCATGGTTTCTGTTGCTGACCCTCTCTTTCCTACTCAGAGTGCTGCTGTACAAGGAATGATATCAAGACCGCTGCAGGTACTTATGCTAGCTGTATAAAAATATACATTTAAATATTTTTTAAATATTAAGGAGCAAACAACTACTCAACTTCTTTGCCTGGAGATTAAAGTTTGCCTGGGGTTCAACTTTATTAATATTACAGATAAAATGCATGTACCTTCTGGTGACTTTAGGCCACATGTCAAACACACGTGGCCTTTCATGCGGCCCATGCACCTCTCCTGCAGCTGTGGCACCCCCCTTGTGCAGCGGCAGAGAGGCTCATCTCCCCCCCCCCTTCATCTCAGCAGTTGGCAGTAGAGGGGAGCTCAGAGCTTATCTCCGCCTCCCCAGGTCTCTTGTTTCAGCGGTCTCCGGCGGCTGGCTCCAGCCCTCCTCTGGTCTTCCTCCAGATGTAAGGGAGGGTGGGGAATTCTTGAAAAAGGGGCCCAATTAATCACCTGACTGAATAATACTAATTTGCATTACCGCATATGCTTTTTTTTTAGCTTGTTTTTCTTTGGTCCTGACCATAATAACGATAAGTAAAGACATTTAGTAACAAGCATTTTATGTGAAATCTAGTTGCTGTTTTTTGTGTCTACAAGACTGTTCATGAGGTTTCTGGCCCATATTGTTAGGCTGTTTTTGACACCATACTGCTACTGTGTGTTGTGAACACTAATTAGCTATTGCACAGTTTAATTCAGTACCCCCCCTCCTTTCAGTGCTTTGCAAATCTGAAAATGATATGAAATATATTTTTCTTAATACTGGTGGCCAGTGATACAGTTCAGGCTTGCGACCAAGCATTGGGTAATGTGTGTTTATACTCTCTGTTACAGAGCACATTCCGAGAAACAGTATGGAAGACAAGAGTGCATTTCATAAACAGAACTCCCTTTATTCCGCTAAAAGCATGAGACCAGGAATGCTTCAAGAGCAGGCATCAGAAGATATTTCATCAGTAAACAGGTAACTGGATATTACAGAATTTGCTAAATAATAAACCCATAAACAAACACTAGCTAGATATACTTGAGTGATACTCCTATAATATTCCACTAAAAGTCTTGCAATAGATATTTGCCCTGGTTTGGTGTACTTTCCTACCCCCAGGTCTCTGACTGTAACAAAGCTGTGCTTTTCTTAACCTGAAGTTAAACCTCAAATTGATACTTGAGCTGAGGATCTGGTTTGTTTACAGGATTTATTTTTGTTAATGTTTGTACAAGAGTTTTTGCACTTTTTTCAGGTATTCGAGGTGTGTAGTTCTTTAAATGATTTTTAGCCAACGGAAAGCTAGTTACTAGGGAATAAAATGTGTGGTAAGGGCATTTTGCATATTTTTCTGCACGTGTTCATGTAGTTTTCAGATGCTCCTGTTGGGGTCAACAATGTTTGAAGCTTGTAGCTCAAACAAAGCTAATGCACTTTTTCAAGCTACAACCTTCAAGCAACACTATGCTAAAGTGTGAAACAACTGAAAACCATGGAATTTTGGATGTTGGGAATTATGGAGTTTCAAACTACAAAACGCTAATATGTCACAAAGAATTTCATCTTCTAAGTAGAGTAACAGACTTTTTTTTTACATATTTTATTTGGACTGAAAAAATCCAATTTAAACATTTTTGCATGTTTTTTTTTTAACCATCATAGGAGCTATCTGTATAGCCTGCTGAAAAATAGGCCTGGTTATAGAGGTCAACAGCTCAAGCTGAAATCATTAATTTCAATGACTTAACGTTATCATATGGCTCAGTCTGAGGTTTCAGGCAGACAGAGCCTATAACCCACAGTGCTCTGGAAGTTCTTTGTCCTGTATAAAGTTTTTTTTTTTAACAAAGAAAATTGCATACATTTCTAAACATTTAAATTGAAGAAAATTGACCCAAACCCCATAAAAGGCGACTAGTATTTTCAGAAGGTCAGCAATGACAGCCTCTGAATTTCTGGTATATTAGGCACAAAATGTTTCTTTTGAACCCTACATACTGTGTTATACTTATTTTTACAATGATAAATTCAGACTTTATATCAAGTTAACAACATCTTGTATCACTGCCATTGTCCAGGAAGATATTTTTGTATAAACCATAATTATATGGCACAAGGGAGCACAAAAGCTATAATCTATAAAAGAATACTATCCACGTGGCAGAAGCGAGAAACCGGAAAACTTAAACTGAACCAATTTAAGTGTATCTAAATTACTCCTCCTTTTAGATGTGGTGGTTACATTTACTCACCCTCAAAGGGCATAAGTACAGTGGGGAAGAAACGTAGAAGATAAGAAAGAGAAGAGAGTAAAAAAAAGAATGGGGGGGACTGTGTTGTATACGCTTTTTTTTTCCCCCAGGTTCAGTAAGTCAGGGCTACAAGTGGGTAGCAAATAAAACTTTAATCTTGGTTCACATACCTTCTTGAATTTTGCCATCTTCAGCAGGAACTGGCTGAGGTTTGAACTGTTAATGGGCAGGCTGAATATTCCAAGTTGATCAATCAACTTGAGTACAACCAGCCTGCTGAAATCCTTCTTCTCCCGGAGAGGCTCGGCAGGAGGGCTTCCTGCATCAGCAATGTCTGTGTTGATGGGGGAATTGTGCATTTTTTTTTCCTGCAACCACGGGTTGAATTTTGCTGTGTGTATGACTGGCCTTATCGTTTTGTCTCGCGGTTAGTTCATTTTTCAAAGATCGTGACTTGTGAAACCCAATTCTTGACATCTACAAAAGAGGCAGTGTGGGTTTTTAATGCTCTTTCAATTAGCCTTTTTACCACTGTTAAAATGTGTTAGGCTGGGTTCACACTGCCGCACAAAGCGGCTCACAGTAGGAGTCCGGTGTGTCCCTGTTCACTGTTTCAGGTCTGATTTCAGTCCGAATTTTTGGCTGAATTCGGACCTGAAATGGACCAGAAGATACACAGCGTTCCTGTGCAATTCGCACTGGAGCCGCTCTGGAGATGTGTGAACCAGCTCCATAGAGAGCTGGTCACAATCTCTTGAAATGCGAATTGGATGCGGAAAAAACGCATCCAGTTCGCACTAGTGTGAACCGAGCCTAATGCTGGCCATACACTATACGAAAAATCGGCCGAAAAATCGTTCGTATAGACACTTTGTTCGTTTTTCGGCAAGTTAATGGGCACAAATCGATAATCGTTTGTGACGTTTTTGTGGAAAAAAAACGAACGGGAAGTTTGGAAAATTTCTGCCGAACGTACGATAAATTGCAAGGTTAATGTGTTTCCCGTCCGAACTGTCTGCACTAGATATATGTAAAAAAAACGAACAAAAAATTATTTATTCATGTCCACTGAACAATTTATCGGTCATTACATGATGGCACGATCGTTTGCGGTCACGGTCGAACGTTCGTTTTTCGAAAATGGGTTCGGCCGATTTTCTGAATAGTGTATGGCCAGCATTAGACTGGTTTGAATTGAGTGTTTGTGCACTCCTTGGGTGGTTTATTTAGGGGAGCTTTATTGGGATTTTTACAAAACAACTTACCTGTGACTGTGATCAATTTAGTTTTAATATCTAAGCTAGCCGTGTTTATATAGTAAATGTTTGATTACTGATTATATAGCTCCCTGCTGACTTTAGTGTAGCTTATGCACCTGGGTGATTTTTGCATGGACAGGAAGTTGCATCAGCAGCAGTGGACACTGATTCTTTATGTATGAGTCGTCACAGATATAGAATTCTAGAGATGAAAAGATTTCAAGTAGACAGAAACAAAAAAACAGCTGAGGAATAGAGAGAAGGCAGGTGACTGATACAGAAGACAGCTGGTAAATAATCTTTACGGGAAGAGACAGCTGTTTTAATGGCATGGAGAAACATGGGAGGCAGGAACAGCTGAGTGGGGTTGTAATAGACACACAAAGGATTCCTAGCTGTAAGTTTTTTCCCCCTTTTATCTTCATTGAATAGGGGGCTAATCATGATACAAATACAGAAAAGGATTATTCAAAATTAAAACCCAATTGAACTTTCAGTTTGAAGATGCATTTCAGGGGCATCAAAACAACAGGTGTGCAAAGTCTTACAGTTTGTTTTCATTAGAAACAGCCACAGCTAAGTAGAAAGCCTGCCTCCCTGCCAGCATGCTCTGTAGAAGGACCCTTGCTCTCTGTGTGGAAGAAGTGGTGTCTCTGCAGAGGTTTGACACACCACCTGAGTCAGAGTTCTAGCAATCAGCAAAATGAAGTAATTAAATATTGCTAACTAAGTAACTAAATATTGCAAGCTTAAGATTTAAAGGCACAGCACAACAATATTTAGTTATTTAAGCTTATTTACACTTTTGTATTTGGTGTTTTCTTGAGTGCAGCTGTGAGTATTGATTTTTGGAGCACTAAGTGCAGTTTTTATTTATTCTTTTTTGGAATCAGGAACATTAATTCTTCCTGCTGATTGGAGGGCAGCAGCACTACCCCTAAGCACTCTATTTAACCACTTCAGCCCCAGAAGATTTTACCTCCTTCCTGACCAGAGCACTTTTTACAATTTGGTACTGCGTCGCTTTAACTGACAATTGAGCAGGCAACTCGGTTTTCGTTTGCGCAAAAGGTTTTTTTTTTAACTAGTAATGGCGGCGATCTGCGGTTTTTAGCGGTACTGCGACATTGCGGGGGGACAGATCAAACACTTTTGACACATTTTTGGGACCATTGACATTTATACAACGATCAGTGTTATAAAAATGCACTGATTACTGTGTAAATGTCACTGGTAGGGCAGGGGTTAACACTAAGGAGCGATCAAGGGGTTAAATGTGTGTTCCCTCAGTGTGTTCTAACTGTATGGGTATAGGACTAACTAACTGACGGAGGAGACCTATCGTTCCTACTTAGTAGGAACAACGATAGGTCTCCTGTCTCCTGACAGAACAGGGATTTGTGTGTTTGCACACACAAATCCCCATGCTGGCTCTTGTGCACGTGATCGAGCATGGCCGGCGAGGCGCATCGGGTCTCCTGCCGTGCAGCGGCTCTTAAAGGGGAAGACGTACCCATACAGGGTTTTGCGCAGCCGTGCCATTCTGCCGCAGTGTATATATACGTTAGGTGGACGGCAAGTGGTTAAAAAAAAAAAAAGCGTTTTATTGCCGTTTGTGTTCCATTAGGGGGATTTTGTTCACTTATTGTTCTATCTGATGTTCTTTAAAAATATAGGTAGAAAGGAAATCCCCAAATGGGGACACAGACACACACAGGCAAGGCAAGGGGAGGAGAACTTCTGCTCAGATTGCCTAGGCACCTGTCAAAACTTGGAGCCCCCCCAAAAAAATATATGTTCCAAATTAAATCAGATGCCGGGAAGAGTGGAACTTCGTTTTTGGGTCCAGTTCAACCCAGAAGTGTGAAGTTTCATTTTAAAACATTGCAGGTAAAAGCACAAAAAATCAAGTATTCCATTTTTTCCCATTCCATATTTGAAAAAAGAGTTAAATCCTTATCACAACATTCTCCTCCTTCGTCCCCTTCTCTTCTGGGAGTGTCTAATTACACTTTATGCTGGCCCAGCTCCTCTGCCCGTCACCTCACCACATAGTCTTTTGTGTAACTACTGGGTGAGGAGTCAAGGGGAATGCTAGAGCGCAGCCTTTCTTAACCTTTTTACCAAGGAGGATCCCTTGAAAAGAGGACATATAATGGGCTAGGAACTCTCACTCTCATCATATAATAATCACAAACCTCTATTATCCCCCTTACTGGAACACTGATCACAGCTGCTCAATGTTAGAACCCCCAGCTTAACACTTCTAGGTTGATGATGTCCATCCTGACATTAGATATCACAAACCGTTCTCCACTTATATGGAGTCTGAATTAGAATAAGCATGTCACCATATGATGCACGGCCACTGGCTTTGACAGTGCAAAGAAAATGCAAGTATAGGCTGCCTCTCCAGGAAAAGCATTGATGAACCCAGTCTAATCAGCACTACAGAATGTGTTCAAGGCATCCACTTCCTCATTCTATGCTGGTTTGTCTGGCTCGTGGCCACTCTGCTGTGGCAGATCTGCCTCCCACAGAGTCAGTGTTCTCACATCTGGGCACAGCCAGCCCACTGCACATACACCCAGGCTTCACACTGCCTGTGCCCAGAACTCCACTGTCGTCACCAGCACTACCACACCTTTCCTGCTCAACCTACTCTGCCGCTTCAAGCACCCCTAGGGTCACGCTAAAAGGGAGTATGGAGGCTGCTGGCAGCTTCATCCCCGCTGTATCCAGTGTCACTCTTAGATGTGTCTGCAAGGTACCCGCAAGGAAGTGATACAATCATGTTTCTTCTCCAACTGTAAGCATGATACCTGCTTGCTAGAGTGCCACTTAAGTGCCAGCTCTGAGTCTGCTGCAGCTACTGATATCACTTCCAAGATGGCAGTGACCTGCAGCAGTGTCAGGCCTTTTGAATGCCTATATAAGAGTCAATCAGCTTCTAACTTCAGCTTGTTCCATTAAGCTTTGACAAAAAAATCTGGAAGCCGATTGGCTTCTATGCAGAGCTGCACCAGATTCTACACTCTCCGGCTTTAGTAAATCAACCCCAGTGCTTTTTAGTTTGGTAGTGCTGCTGCAGAATTGTTTCTATTTCTCAATGCAAGATTATTAGTCTTCCCATACTGAAAACAATAGAATCTCAGCTTGGGTTAAATTTTATCACAGCATTTAAACTGGGAGGCTAAATATGCCTACGGATAATTGTTGGTGATGGCAAAAAAGTTACTGAAGGGAATTTATCAGAATTGGAGCAGACAGAATCTGGAGCAGCTGTGCATAGTAACCAGTCAGCTTCTATCTTTCATTTTCAAAGCTTAACTGAACAAGCTGAAGTTAGAAGCTGATTGTTTGCCATGCACGGCTTCCCCAGATTCTGTCTCCTCCAGTTTTGGACAATTCCCCCTACTGTTTTAATCCACAGAGATGCACACAACATGCCCCCCATCAACAATGCATGTAATGATTGTGAAAGGGCCTGAAATATACAGCGTCTTAGCATATAGTCAATGAAACAGATGTCCTGTTGGTTTACACTATTGCTTGCACCAAAGGAAAGGATAGCTCCACTGATTCATTTTCTGTATTTTTTACAAAACATTCCACTTCAAAGTTTACAACCTCCGAACAAAGTGAAAAGTTTAAATGCACAAGTGGATGAAAGCAATGAAGATGTAGATGTTGATGAAATGGACACAAATGAGGTAGGTTTGATACATTTCATGTAATGTTCCATCTAGTGGTTGTATTTCTAAGGACTTGTACTACATATATCACTGCCCCAGTCTGTGGCTGGACAGTGACAACTCGTTTAGAAATCAACAAAGGGAGCGCTGTTCTGGTGAATAGATGGAAACAAGTTGAAAGTTCAAAAGTAACAACTTAATTTTGTTTCACTATGTACTAGAATTTTATATCTATTGGTGTACATGCTTCTTATAGTTTCTCCACTTCATGGGTTAATTGCAACTTGGGTGGGAATAAATGGCTGCTACACCCCCTGGTACTTGTATTTATACTCCCCTCTCTGCCGGCTAAGATCATGTGACCTGACGAAGAGGTTCATCCCTGAAACATGTAGTGAGCCCCGACATCTTCTCTCATCACTTACTCTATATATTTACCGCGCTGCTGTAATGTGACCAACTACAGTCTGTCTGGCACTTTGTCGCTGCCTGCCCATTTGCAGACTCTGCACTGGAGAACTTCTGTCCGCTCCTGGTGTTCCTCCTGATCGGTACTGATCAGCCCTGCACTGCATCTCCTAGTTCCATTAGTGTTCCACCATCAAGCTCACTGCCCACCACCAGGAGCTCCAGGGACCAAGGCAGCCATCCATCCCATCCGGCTCAGCGAGGGATATCACACTACCTGTGAGTCACATTGCCTCATGGGCACATTTTCATTTCCCTGCAAGGGCTTATGACACTTTGTTTTATGGCATCAGATTTTCCTAATCTGCAATAAATGATTGTTACTTTTGAACTTTCAACTTGTTTTCATCTATTCACCGGAACAGCACTCCCTTTGTTGAGTTTTGTTCTCCCTCATTTGGTCGTTTGAGTTTGGGAGCAGCGGCCAGGGTCTGATTCTTTCTATTCATATGGTATTCCGGATACATACATGCGCCTGGCTTTTCTGGTGTTTATAGGGCTCATTTACACTAGTGGCAAGGCTTGCCACTCTATTAAAAGAGCTATCCACACGTTTCAGAGGTGTTTTACAGACGAAGCAAAGCTTGTGTACACCCACATCCCCAGCTGCTGCCTTTGCAGCTTAAGGGGGAGTGGTTGGGGGTGGGAAAAATGCAGCTCAGCTGCATGTTTTTATTGCCCCTCAACCGCAAGTGTAAATGAACCCTTAAGGAGCAGCAGGACATCAACAAGATCACCTTTGTGCCCTTCGTTTCTATAAGCATGTTCACAGCTTAAAACTGGCTTTAAAGCATTTGTTACTCCAACATTTCATATTCCTGATATGTGCCTGCCGTACCATGTACTTAGTATCCTGTTCTCTTTGTATTGTTTCCTTTATGTGAAATCTCTGGTGTTCCTGCTAGTCCCCTTGCTTAAATATTAAAAACTGACCATACTAAGCAGAAGAGCACATCATAGCCAGTTCTCTAGCTGTGCTGGAAACTCAGTGTGCTCGCCTCCAATGATCAGACTTGTCCTGACATTCACTGGGAAGCTCAGTGTGCTGCTGCTTCTCCTCCCCCAAGCTCTTATGCAACTGAGAACAGAGGGAATGTGATTACTTATAAAAAAAAAAAAAAAAAATAGAAAAAAGGTATTTATAATTTTTTTTTTAATGTATACACAAATGTTTTGCCTTTCATTTCTATTTTAAACTGAATGGGTTCTTTTACAAGGCGATTGTTTAAAACCACTTTAATCTAAAACTCAGGGTGAAGGGCAAAGAATTATTACAGTATGAGAGTAAGTATTTAGGTTACTACTTTAATTGCTTAATTACCAATTGTAGAAAACAAGTGAAAGCAAATAGGGAGCTACTAATTTGGTGCAGCAAGCAGCAATGTCTTGCTAAGGTCCAGACATTTCACTCACTTGTCCTATTGTAAAGCCCCGTACACACGGGCCAATTGGGGGGGGGGGAAGAGAGTAGCTGGTTTAAAAAAAAATGGCCCGCATTTGGCCCATGTGCATGTCGGTCGGTCTGACAGAAGCCAGCCATTTGGCCAGATTCTGTCGGATGTACATGCTGGAAAACCTGCAGCTGACGGACTCCTGGTCAGTTCTCTCAGCCAATGGCAGAGAGCGCTGATCAGATTGTTCTGGCTGGGAAGGGTCCCCCTGTCAGAACACAACGGCTCAGCGGGGGAGATTGCTGAACTAACCTGTCAGTTTTTTTGGTGCAACCCACTTAAGTCTTCTGTAAACTCCTTCAACCAGCTCACACACAGCTTACAGAGAGTGTGTGTGTTTTGTTACTCCCTCTAGATCGGTTTCCTGCATCACAGCTTGAGACTTTTTACATGGGCAAGGAGTGCGCAGTGGGTGTGTTTAAGAACCATCTTTCCCTTATCACAAGCAAGGGTTCTCAGATAAGAACATTACTAATGAAATGCAGTGTGGTGGATCATAGACTTAAAGGATGACTTCATTTTCTTGGGAAAAAAAATCTAGCAATTAAAAAAAAAATCCCATTCAGAATTAGTATTTAAAGACACAAAGTGGGTCAAACAGTAATTTCTTTAGAGCAGAAACAGGTAGAAATCTGCAAAAAAAAGTTTGTTAAAGCCCTTGTAATGAACATTTATCACCCAGAGGGGATTGTTTTTTTTGTCAACAAAATTGGAGTTACTCTTTACGTACTGAGCAGGTAGACTGTACTTCTCATATGCATCTCAGGGTTTATTGACTGAAACACACACTTACATTTTAGGAACTGGAAGTATAACCATCATACTGTACCACTGGCTTATATAAAAAATCATGTGAATGTATTTTAATTTCTAGGAGCTTACTACTTTTCGAATAAAAGGATCAGAAGATGTTACAGAACAGAGGTCTGTGTAGTACCTTATTACTTGCCCACCGAAAAAAGTACTTGTAAAAAGCAGAAGAAATAAGCTGAAATACAGTTTTTATGGGAAGATGCTACATTTCTCGCCACATTTAGATTCAGGTTTACCCATATAGGACTGTAATTTGTGTGCATGCGTCTCACTGCAACCACAATGACTGTCATAGATTTTCCGATTGTGTACAATGTACAGATTTTATTTTAAAATGAACGGTATACTTTTTGCAATAAATATAATTCTTTTGATAATGCTGCCTTCTTTTTATTAGCATGTTTAGGTTTTGTATGTGTTATTTAAGGGGTAACATAATTGAAGATAATGAACTGGCAGCTGTCATGCCACAAAACGTGTTTTTGTGGGAAAGTATGTAAAGTCTGATGGCATAGAGTTAATTTCAGGACACGGTGGTGAAGACAGTAAATATGATGTCTGTAAAAAAACTTCTTAAAAAACGAAATAACGCCAACTCTGTGCTGTGCGTCCAATATAAAACCGAAAAATAAAACAAAAACAGCCCTACACTAGGTCCAGCAAAATAGTGACAAAATAAAAAAGTAAATAATAAAGAATAAGGAAAAAGTAAACACAAAGGGAATGCCACACGTACAAATATGTTTGAATGCAAAACATACACTTCAGCTAATAAAGTTGCGCTTTCCCTATAAACAAATACAGGGCTAATAGTGCCACAGCAAAATAAATATTGCACAGGGCGCACTATATAATATCGGCATCTAAAAATATTGCACACTTTGTGAAAACAATATGTAATCATTCCACATAAATGACTGTGCACAATGTAAATAAATCAACACTACAAGTTCAGTATAAAATCCAGAATTACAGTGCCTTGAAAAACTATTCATATCCCTTGAAATTTTGAAATTGAAAATTTCCACATATTGTCATGTTACAACCAAAATCATTAATGTATTTTATGTGATAGACCAACACCAAGTGGCACATAATTGTAAAGTGGAAGGAAAATGAAAAATGGTTTGAATTTTTTTTTACAAATAGATGTGTGAAAAGTGTGGTGTGCATTTGTATTCAGCCCCCCCTGAGTCAATACTTTGTAGAGCCACCTTTCACTGCAATTACAGCTGCAAGTCTTTTTGGGGATGTCTCTACCAGCTTTGCACACCTAAAGAGTGAAAATAATTGAGAGATATAGATATATATATATTCCTCTCAGAATGGGTTCCACTTGTTCTCTGATATAAAACAGTTCTGCTCTACATGTTTTGCGACCTAGAACGTCGCTTCTTCAGGAGCTTAAATATTTCTATTAAAAAAAACACACCTTAGTTAGAATACATAATACAGCAAAAACAAAAAAACAAAAACCCGTATATGTATGTATCTCTGTAAACATGTTCACATACACGAACAGTGTGTTCAATACAACCAACACTCACTTGCGCCATGAGCACCAAAGCCACAGTGCCAGCCCCCAAGTAACCACCAGAGCCCTTGCACACGGAGAACGGCCGCAAATTAGCACATTTGCCAGGATGTGAGGACATACAAGGTAACTATAGTGATATAAAATATAAACATGGTAAGTAACCCAGAATACTTTTACTTATATATGGGCATAGACTTAGTCGCCCCCCTCCCATTACTCACATGGCAAGATAAAAAAAATGATGGAAGTCCACTAGTGCTGCAATGAAGCTATAAAGAGCTGTCGAAGATCTAGGGGGGGGACAAAAGTTTCCCAAAATTAGCTTAAAAGTAAATAACTGATGCCCTGGTCTGGTCTTTATCAGCCTCTATGCCAGGTTGTCCCCCCAGGGTTGCTACAATCGCTGTATTTTTCCCTGGGGGGATCCAGGTGTATATGGCACTTTTATATACATTTTGATGTATGTGATAATTTTCCATTCAATTGGCCTGAGGGCATTTGCTGCATTGATTCCCTCTGTTCACCGGGGACCTATATGCAGAGAGCCCCACTCAGCACAGTTAGTATGTGCAGCCGCCTGAGCTGTTGGGGATGTGACCAGCTCTCTGTGGCCTGTGGGGGCCGGCTGCTAGGGAGTTGGTGTGCATTCGCCCACAGCACTCTGGAGACACTGTATCTAGTGTCTCCTTATCTCACTGCAGCCGCCCCAACCGATGGGCACTGGAACTGGCCTGTCCAGGAGTATCCCAGTGCGCATGCGCCTAGACTGCTCATACGCGGTGGGTCAGCAGCCGGACTGGGTGACATCAGACGCGTGATCCCAATCGGAACATACAAAACAGAGGTTAGGACGCCATTGCCCTAGGCATCTTGAGGGATACGGACATCACCCCGCACCTCTTTTTGCTACCATCAAGCCACATCCATAGGATACATCCGGACACATTACTATACAGGTATGTTACTGTCCCTTGCAACACCCAGCATAGCTTTGCAATGTTGGGCTCATTTTCCCTCTCATCACTGCCCCCTTCTTCCCTTTCAGGGAGTGTGAGCAGGATCAGCTTTGCATAAACTGTACTGCCTATCAATGCACTTCTGAGCTTGAACTTACCTTTAATGTATCAGCAAGGATTTTAAGGTATTTCAATGCCTTACTCTTGCATCTGTATGTCCCCAATAGGGATGAGCCTAACAACCCCTGGCTCAGTTCACAGCAGAGCATGTGAACAGGCAAAAAATGTGTGCGAACACCATTAAAGTCTATGGGACGCGAAGGTGAAAGATCAAAAGTGCTCATTTTAAAGGCTTATATGCAAGTTATTGCCATAAAAAGTGTTTGGGGACCTGGGTCCTGCCCCAGGGGACATGTATCAATGCAAAAAAAAGTTTTAAAAACTGCAGTTTTTTCGTGAGCAGTGATTTTAATAATGCTTAAAGTGAAGCAATAAAAATGAAATATTCCTTTATATATCGTGCCTGGGGGGTGTCCTTAGAATGCCTGTAAAATAGCGCATCTTTCCCATGTTTCTAACAGTACCACAGCAAAATTACATTTCTAAAGGAGAAAATGTAATTTAAAACTGCTCGTGACTAATGTATTGTCGGGTCCCGGCAATATAGATAAAATATACCAAAAAAAAAAAAAAAAAAATGATGACGTGGATGTCCCCCCCAAAATTCATACCAGGCCCTTCAGGTCTGGTATGGATATTAAGGGGAACCCTGCACCAAATGTTTTTAAAAAACGGTGTGGGGGTCCCCCAGGCACTATATACTCTGAACAGCAGTATATATACACTATATGGCCTGCCCTATATACTCTGCAGAAAAACTGGGCCTTAGGTGTTGGTGGTACCAGAACACTGTAACCCCTCACAGTTACTCTTGTTGGGGGCGAACAGGCCCTGCTGTGAAATATTATATCAAAAATTGTAATTACATGCCCCTGTTAACCACTTCAACACAGGGCATTTTCGCCCCCTTCCTGCCCAGGCCAATTTTCAGCTTTCAGCGCTGTAACATTTTAAATGACAATTGCGTGGTCGTGCGACCTTGTACCCAAATGAAATTTTAATCATTTTTTTCCCCACAAATAGAGCTTTCTTTTGGTGGTACTTCTTCGGTTTTTATTTTTTGTGCTATAAACAAAAAAAGACCTACAATTTTGAAAAAAGCACTATTTTTTACTTTTGTATCAATGCCTGTGGGTTTGAAACCTCTCCCTTGCAGAAGCTACATGACTGGTTTGAATATACAGTACCTGGTTTCTACAATTATTAAAACACTACAGTGATATAGTCCATTTTTAGATTACTTTGTAAGCCTGAGAAACAAAAACTGTGTGCAAAATAAAGTTTATTTCAAAATACAATATATAAATTATTTTAATATTTCTACACTGCAAACATGTACAAATTCATTTTCATCTAAATTTATCATAATAAAATACTGGAAATGCCCCAATTTACATATGTACATTTGAAGGCACTCAAACAAATTTGTTCCGCTTTCATTTGAGAGACTGGACTTAAGGCTGGTCATTAAAAGGGATCTGAAAAGGAATGGAATGTGATAACTATAGAAACGAATGGACTCTGCGTTATATGGCACTTTAGCACAATGCTTATTGTGCAAACAAGGCAGCATGACATACAACTGAATAAAGAGATGAGTTAAGGCAAGTGAACAGAATTTTCTTCAGCTAGGGAACTTCAAAGGCAGCTTCAAGTAAGTCAGCTAGCACAAATCAGTATATTTTGCTGCCAGGAGTTTGATGCTCTTCAAACTTAGCACAAGAGACTTCTGGCACTCAATAGGACAGGTATGCACATTTCAGGATCATAAGGAGTCAAGTGAAAAAACAAAACAAACAAAAAAAAAAAATCATCTAATGGCAACACATAACAGGCACTTCTTTAGTACTGTCCCATATCTGTATTGGGTGACCTTACTAGCAAATTGTGAGGCTTTGAGATGGTCAGGCCTTCAACTGGGAAATCTGTTCATAATGTGCATATTAGTGCACTTGGGTTTTAAATTAGAAGCGTCTGAGAGAAACATGTAGGCTGCTGCCATTGCGGACTTTGCCTTTAGGTAGTATTAGTTGCCTGTGTCTCTAGCTTTGAACTACTTTGAGTGACTGATGAGAGAAGTGTGAACTCCTGAAGAGCATACTTGTTCCAAGTCAGTGAGTGAGGCTGCATTCACACCTGCGTGACTAATCATTTTTTTCACACCAAATAGCTAATGTACCTTTTTCTGGCAGTGAACCTTCGCACATTTTGGCACATGACTCCTACCAGGATTTGGGGTACCATTAAGAATAAACTGTTTTACAAGCCTGACGCAAATTTTTTGTGTGCTCTTGGAACACCAAGGTGTGGATGGGGCCTAAGAATGCCTTAAAACCATAAGGTCAGCATGACAGCCAGAAATATAGTATTTTCTTGTGGTCAGTCATGGCATCCCAACTATTGTTTCTTAGCAAGGGTACAGTTGAGATTTGGATTTATGAGGCCTTTAACAATATCAGGTTTAGGTTGGGATTTGGCAAGTTTCAAAATTTAATATCATGGGTCTTTTTAGGGTTATATATTAGGGGTGGATTAAAGAGCAGGGATATTATGTTTGACAATACTTTTAACGATTTGTTTTTAGTGCCAAAAATCTCATGATGAGATCTAACCAAAAACCAACATGCCAAGCAGACATTGGAGGTTGACGTGTGTAAAGTGTCAGTGTCCCTGATCCTTCACAATACCAGAAATATTCTGGGACCTGCAGACTGCACTTCAATTCTCTCTTCTATGAGACCAGGTAAATAGATCTTGGTCACCATGGCATCAAGAAATACTGTCTATTAACAGTATCCTTCCTGTCACCTTAACACATTACAGTGCTGGACCACACCAAACTAATGAATACCTCTGTCACACTATGCAAAATGCAGCTGGTGCCCGGATAGCACAGAGTATCTGCCTTGCTAGTATGCAGTTCAAGAACCAGAGCTGATCGATATACATGATGGAACATCAGGTTGAGGGCAGACTGGTAGAGACAGAGGAAGTACAATGTATACATTCTAGACATTGTATGTATACTGCTAGGGTTAGTATAATGTATTTTTGTAAGTGCAAAATACTTTTGCCAGAGCAAAAGCCTGTAATAGGCCAATTCAAGTCTATAGAAATAGTAAATTGGAGTGCAGGCTGCATATCCTTGAATGCAAGCATATCGGAGGATCTGGAACACCAAATCAGTTGCTTCCCAAATTAACATTTTAATGTCCCTTATCCATGTGACATTTGGCTATTTTAGGAAGAATTCATTTTAAGCCACTATAAATGGAACATCTATTAAACTAATTTGCTTTAACAAAGGGTTAACAATTAGGTCCTCTGGACATTTTTTTTTTAAACTTGCATTACCATTCGAACACTAAACCTGTTGCCAGTTTTGCTACACAGAAATGATCAGAAAAGTGGATAGGGAAATTCACATTGTTGAAATACAGGACATTTTCTAGGCAGACCGCACAGCAAAACAAAGTGATACAATAAATATTGTTTTAGCAATAAATACAAAAATATCTGCTTATGCTTATCAGCAGATTGTTATGATGAGTCTTTTAGTAAATCTGTAAAGCATTTATAAAGTGCCGTCCACAGCTAATACATAATAAACTCCAGGGGAATTAACAGACCCGCTGTAGGATACCCCCTTTTTACACTGCAGTACTGTTTATTCAAAGTCATCTTCATATTCATATTCTCCTAGGTCAATTTGTGACTGTTCAGAAGGCACGTCCAAGTTGGGTCTTTTATCAATTCCATATTTCTTTTCATCCACTAGATCGGTCTCTAAGGCATTTAATTCTGTGTCATAACTGAAACAAGAAAAAAATAAGCAATGGAGCCAAAGTTAGGACAAGTTGTCCATGTATATTGTATTAATGTTTTAATCAGAACACAAGACAGAAGTCAAGAGACACCCCCACATATACACACTCACACAGCACACCATATTTCGCAGCATTACATATATAGGCACTTCTGAATCTCATCTACCTGCTATTGGGTTGGCACCAGGGTCACACAACATATTTTTTTGGTTATCCAGGAATATCTTCACAATGGAGTCTCTGACTACCCCACAACCCAGGGAATCCAACTACTGTTGCTACAGCCTCTTTGATGAAAAGCTCCCTCCATGGCAGGCTAACCTGCTAGGCGGTATAATACTATTTGGGACAGCCTACTCTTTAATCATTTGTATTTAAAAAGAATATAAATGAAACAACATTGGTGCATCCATAAACCTTCACAAGCAGATACTGAAAACAGGTTTATTTAAAATGAGCGCGGAGGACTATTCGTTCATTTTAGTGAAAGATTTGCAGTTCTATTTCAATAGGAGGAATGGTCCATTCTAGGATTGTATTGTGTGTATACTAGAATATTATTGTATACAAACCTATCTGCAATGTACAGTTTGTCAAAAAATAACTGATTTGTAGAGCCAATATAAATTTAGCAGATCTATCATCCAATGCAATTACTTTTTATTTTTTAAAATGGCTTTAAATGAGGTCATGGAGTATGTTTTCCCAAAGAAATGAATAGCCACATGATCGTGGGAGTAAGTAATAGGATTTTTATAAGTTTACCTGTAAAATCCTTTTCTTTGAAGTACATCAGAGGACACAGAGCCATAGTAATTACTATGTGGGTTATAGGCCACATTTAGGTGATTGACACTGGCACACCCTAAACAGGAAGTTGTCTCCCTATATAACCCCTCCCACTACTGGCAGTACCTCAGTTTTTGTAGCAAAGCAATACACGTGTATACCAGAAAGAGGGGGGGGGAGACAACAAAAGTAGGGCAACATGAGTTCAGAGGACTTATACTGCTGCCTGCAGCACACTGCGCCCAAAGGCGACATCCTCATATCTTTTTACATCCTATGAGGACCTCCTCTCTTTGCTAAAGAGGGACCTCGCCATGTCCACCTAGATGGAGATCCTGACCAGCACAAGAACTTCCGGTGATTACAATGACTCATTTCCAGAGACAGAGCGACCAGCATAGGAGAAGGACGTGCGGAGAGAGTCTCGAGCATTGCTTTGTTCTATCAATTGCACCCCTATTGCTCATCACCAGCAATTTTTCACAAATAAAAGAATTTTACACTATGGGAGTGCCTATGTTCTTTTTTACCATGTTCACTATGGTTGAGGCTATCGGTTTGTGAGGAGGGCTGGGAACACCAGGAGCTTTCCAGAGGAGGTCTAGATACAGCCATCATCTTCCAATTAGTCCAGCAGCTGTCCCGTGGTCATATCCTGCAGGAGTTATTATATACCAGCTTCCCCTGATCCTCTGTAGTGGGGGATCATGGGGTTTCGGTAAGCAGTTACTTTATTTATGGGACTTTATGTGTATGAGGACTTAATTCCTTAATTTTCACTTTTATTCCCAATTTTTTCCACATATAATGTAATATATATATTCCGTTTATATATTTTCTGTTTGTTCACGTCACAATTTTGTGGTATAGCATTATTATACATGAGCGAAGTGAATCGCATAGATTCAGTACTGTATTCAGTATATGTTTGCTTCTTATTAATTTGATTAACTTCACATTCATTATTTTATTAGCGCAATTCTATTGTTTCTCCTTACTTTGCACTGGATTTATGTTATTCAGGAGAATTGCTGCTGTTTATTAATTTTTTGTTCACTTATTTATTTGTTTATCTGTGTATAGTGTGGGTTTTTGCTAGCGCAGTTTGATCCCCCCTTTTTACATCCACCTGATAGAATCTGGTAAATGTATAGACTGAAGACCAAGTTGCGGCCTTGCAGATTTGAGCCATGGAGGCTTGGTGATGCACTGTCCATGAAGCACAAACAGCCCTGGAGGAGTGCGCTTTGATTTGAGAGGGTGGAAGCTATCTCTTTAAACCATCAGCTAGAATGATTATTTGTCGAATCCATTAAGACATAGTAGATTTTGATGCTGCCTGTCCTCTTTTAGGACCTTCAGGCAACACAAACAAAACATCTGTTTTTTGAATCTGAGCCTTTAAGTAGACAAGCTTTTCTGTCGCCTTTAAGTAGACATGGACTGCTCCCACATCAAGAGAATGTAGTGATATTTCTTCCATAGAGCAGGGTTCTGGAAAAAAATAAATAAATAAAATAATAAAAAGGTAGAACAATATCCTGGTTTAGAAAAAAAACTGACACTACCTACAGTAGACCGTTAGGATGAGGACACAATACTACCTTATCCTTGTGAATAATAGTATGGCTCTTTACAAGAAAGAGCAGCCAACATATGGTTACCAGAAAAACTAGTTTCCTTGTCAAAAGGACCAAGGGAATATGTCGTATCGGCTCAAAAAGGCTGTTTTTGTAATGCAGACAGAACTAAATTCAAGTCCCAAGGGTTCAGAGGTGACCTAACCAGGCGATTAAGCCGCGCTACCCCCTGAAAAAAACTACGAGCCAAAGAATTCAAAGCAAGTGGTCCTTGAAACAATACTGATAAGACCGAGACCTGGCCTTTGAAAGTACTCAAGGCCAGCTTCATTTTTAACCCTATCTGCAGAAAGTCAAGGATTCTACCTATGACATACCTCCTGGGGTGCCAACCCCTGGATTCATCCCAGACTCTATATTATGTGATTCTGGAGGCCGGTTTCCTTGCATTAACCAAGGTAGATACCACTGAACTTGACAGCTCACGTTTCTTTAGAATGTGGGTCTCAATAGCCAACCCGTTACATTTAGCGTTTGTAAGGTAGGATGGAATACCGGACCTTGCGAGAGAAGGTCTGGACGTGGTGGTAGGGTCCATGGGACCCCTACCGCCATCCTTATGATCTCTGCATACCAAGATATCCTGGGCCACAAGTATCACCGACTTTCCTTCCTGCTTGATCCTGCAAAGAAGTCGTGAATGCAGGCAGAATAGGAGGGAATGCATATATCAGTGAAAACTGATTCCACGCGAACACCAAGGCATCTTTTCCACATGCTAGCGGACCCTTTGTTCTTGACACAAAGTTGTCGATTTCTTTGTTGAACCTGGACGCAAACAGATCTACGTCTGGGATCCCCCATCTTTGACATATTGACAGGAAGATATCGGGGTGAAGGAATCATTCTCCCGGGAACAACTGCTGGCTACTCCAGTAGTCCGTCTGAAAAATTTTTATTCCTAGAATGAAGACTGCCGATAGGATATGATTCACCTCTCTCTGGGCCGCACAACTTCTTGTGCCCCCTTGGTGATCGATATAGGTCATTGCTGTGGCATTGTCAGATTGGATCCTGACAGGTCAATTTTGTAAACAATGTTTAGACCCTCAGGGCCAAGTGCTCTGCCCGAATCTCTAGAATGTTAATGGGCAAGGTAATTTCTGATCTGGACCACTTCTCTTGGACAGTTGCCTCTTCCAGCATTGCTCTCCAACCTAAAAAAGGGTTGGCATATGTTGCTACCACTTTCTAGTAACTGTATGAAGGATTTTCCCCTTTGCAGATTTTTGGTTATTAACCATAAACTGAGGCTCTGGTGCACCTTTGGAGTCAGACACATTGGGAAATCTAAAGCTTGGACCTTCTTGTTCCAAGCAGATAGGATACTGTTTCACAGCAGCCTCGAACGAAACTGAGCATAAGTTACAGCCTCGAATGAAGCCACCATCTTTCCCAACAACCTCATGCAAAGCTGGATAGAAGGATTCTTCTAGCCTACTTCAAGGTTTTAAGGAGGATTTCTCTAGGTTGAGAATCCAACTTAGGTATTCCAAGTAGTTGAATGTGGTGACCATACTTTGGTCTAAGCGGGCTACCGACTGGTCTATCAAGAGCAGATCGTCTAGGTAAACTATAATCGTTATACCTTGGGCCATTAATCTGGCCACAGGACGGGCCAAAAGCTTTGTAAACACTCAAGGTGCAATAGCTAGACTGAAAAGCAGCGCTATAAACTGAAAACAAAGATTTTCTACCTTGAAAAGTAGATATTACTAGTGTGTGGGGAAGTAGGAACATGGAGGTATGCATCTTTGATGCCGGTTGACGCCAGAAGTACCCCTCCTTGTAGGATGGAGACAAATGATTGGATTGACTACATGTGAAAAAAGAGCGGATGTTCAAGAACCGGTTTAGATTTTTGAGATCCAGAATGGGTTTGACATCTCTGTTCGGTTTTGGCACCGTGAAAAAAGGTGTGAACAAAACCCCAACCCCTGCTCTTTCATGGGGACCACCATGATCACTTTTTGCCAAAAGATGGTCCAATGCTTGAAAGAAAGACTTTTTTCTTCTGGATCCTTGTGAACGTTTGATCTGAGCAAACGAGGAGACGGGAACTCTTGGAACTCCAGTTTGTACCCTGGAGCTATTGAGGAAGTCCCCCATCTGTCTTGACGCTCTTCCTGCCAGATCCTTGAGAACTGCATAAGTATTCCCCCTACTCGAGCGAGCGGGGGCGCCTCCTCATAAGGAGGCTTTAGTATTTTGTAGGTTTCCTCCCCCAAGACTTCTTTTGTGCCTGGGGTTGACCCTGAGGATTACCTCTTGAACTTGACGCCGGAGGCTGTCGTGACTGCCTGGAGGCTGATGCCCCTGGCATTGGAGAAGGAGCTTGTTCAAATGAAATACGTTTACTCCTTTTCTTAAATGGCAAAGGGGTACTTTTTCCCCACTAGAAATTCTTTGGATGTATTACCCAAATATTTCCCAAACAGCCGTTTCACCACAAAAAGGAAGACTAGCCAGGAGCTTCTTGCATGGCACTTAGCGAAAGGCGTGAGGCCTGAAGGACAGAATCTCTCATAGCGACTATTGCAAACAAAGCTGCTAGTAGCTTGCCAGATAGTGGGCCTGCTGAACAGAATAACCTTGAGCACCTGTTTAAACTGGTCTCTCAAGGATTGACCAATTACTGTCAGCGCAGGTTGAAACACTCAACCTGCCAGAGAAAAAAAGTGTTTAATAGGAATTCCAACTTTTTATCTGTTGGATCCCTAAGCATTTGAGCATTGTCTGCCGGACAAGTCAAACTTTTATTCAGAGAGGATATAGCAGCGTCAATTGCTGGTATCCCCACCTTTAGTGAATTTTTCCTCCATAGGATAAAGTGTGAAAAACTTTATAGGAGGAAAAAAATTGCTTATCTGGGTTATTCCACTCAGATACAAAAAGCTTTTCCAGCAATGAATGGACAGGAAAGGCATGCACAGCTTGAGGAGGCTTTAGCGAACCGAAACACTCAGTTAAGGGTAGCATAAATGTGGAGCGGACGATTCAGTAAGAAATTGCACCATTAACCTTACAGATTGTGAAGCTGATCCTCCCCGCATTTGACCCCTCAGAAGAGGAGTCATTAGCCTCACCATGGTCCCCTGAGGGAATTCATCTTCTCCCGTCCCCAGTTCCTCAGTCTGAGGGTCCTGGGTAATGGAAGGGAATCTGTCGCATTTTGTCCCACACTGGGATGCGATTAAAGCCGCTAACCTTTTTCCCAATCCTATCATGGCTGAGGAAAAAGACCTCTTTAGTAATATAGACAGGGGCTGCAGTGTTGAAAACAGCTGCAAACATTTCATGGCCCTGATGCTCACTCTGACAAGCCCCCCCTCTCAGGGGAGGATGCGATTGTAGAGATGAGTAGGCTTTCCAGAGCTTGAGGGAGACCCTTTTAGCCCTTTTTTGGGGGCGTTTCAAACCCCCCTTCTGACCATAGCCCGATGCACAAATGCAGAGGTACTACCAGAAGAAATCGCATCCACTGCTTGAGCAATAGTCCAGCAACTGCCGCTGCTATTAACGCTCAGCCTGATGCTTTTAGTAAATGTGCCAAGGGAATGCCTGTGTCACCAACCTCTTACATGCCCCTTTTTCCTCGTGTCCCTCCGACATCTGCAGCCAGCAAAAATGGAGCTTTTAAATATACTCCCGCGCTGGACGTTGCTGCACGCCAACGCCGCGCTAAGCCCCTACCCTTCCATCACATCGCGCTCCCCCTCTCCTTTCAAAACAGGGTTTTCTCGCGCAAGCGTGGGCCTCCGATCTGACGGGATCAGCGTGTGTGTGTGTGTGGGTAGGGGATGGCGAGGAGGAGACCTGTGAAAGCTGCCGTGCAGGAGCGGTGAAAAAAAATGGAGTGGCATGGACGATCGTTTTGGCTTCCCCCTATCCAGGGAGAGGGGGAGAGCTTTGTCCAGGTGGGGGGTTTTTAGTGGAAAAAAATATCCCCCCCAATCTTACTCACGGTCTGAGCTGCTCGCCGGAGGGAAGCCTGCTGCTTTTGCTGACACAGCGTGATCTTTGATTAAAACATGACAAGGTACGTGCTCTATAAAGAGCTCCCAGTGGTGACTCTTAGGCATGACAAAATTTACTTTTTTTGAAGGAGACATTTCATAAGAAAATTTAAAAATTCCTTAGAAATCTCCACTTACCTTTCCAGCCGCAGGGATTTCTGTGGTAAAACCAACAGACTCAATCTTCACCCCTCATGGTGGGCTCCATTACAAAACCTTCAGGAACCGGGGACCCACACTCCTGGACCCGTAAAGCACAGCGCCAGTAAAAACTGTATGGCTGAAAACACCAAAGCACTGGATCCCGGGCTCCAGTTCTCTAAAAAGAGAATAGTTACAGGCTAAACCTTGTTTCTTCCACCATGAGGCCCGGGTTCCATTCAATTCGACCTGAAAAGACACTTTGAATGGATCCGGCTGCATAGCTAGCCCCAGCAAGGATTGCTCCAGTGGAGTTTAGCACAGCACATCTTTACTCGTGACCAACACCTTAGACACTGGCGAAAAAAACTGAGGTACTCCCAGTAGTGAGAGGGGTTACATGGGGAGGCAACTTCCTGTTTAGGGTGTGCCAGTGTCAATCACCTGAAGGTGGCCTATAACCCACATAGTAATTACTATGGCTCGGTGTCCTGTGATGTACGATTAAGAAAGGGGGAGTGCATTTTTGTTGGTCCATTTGGAGATGGTATGAATGAGCCCCCCATGGTTTTGGGCAGCATTTATTCAGGTTTTCTGTCTTTATAGGGCAACAAAATCTGCTTTAACTACTTCAGCTCCCATATCTGTATACCCTGGTCTAGAGAATTTATTTTGCATAAGGGCTAAGGCCTATCGATTCAGCAGAAACGGTCTTTAAGAAAAGAGAATTGTATTGAAAACAAAAGGTTACCGTAGCTAAAGTGTGAGTTATATTTTTTAAATTTTCCTGTTTACAGTGACTCTGAAATAGTGTTTCACAGCAGTTTTTTTTTTAATATTTTTTTTTCCTTTGTCATCTGGTGATCTGGCCGGTAAAACCTCGTACACACGATCGGATTGTTGGCCAAAAGAGCGTCAGACTGTTGTCCGAAGGACGTGTGCCAGGAACTTGTCTTGCATACTAAGGGCACACATTTGTTGGCCAACAAACATGAATGTAGTGACGTACTACGTGGAATTTCAGCTCTTGAGCGCCACCCTTTGGGCACCTTCTGCTAATGTCGTGTTTGGTGAGTACTGATTCCGAGCATGCGTGTTTGTACTTGAAAGATCTATATAGATACCTATTTTTGTGCTGCTCCAGTCTGGTTACGGGATCTCCACTGTCAGCCAACGCCGGCTAACAGGGGAGAGGAGAGCGTGCTCAACAGTGGCTGGCAATGCCCATCCATTGTCGGCGCCATCTCCTCCCATCTACAGCTGCTGCTAGCTGAAACAGGGGAGTCGGATTATGTAACTGGACCGAAACAATCTGAAAATGGGCAAGCATACAGAACTTTCTTACACAGGTTAATCTGAATAAGTGTTTTTTGGGGGGGGGGGGTTAAGCATTTTTAAAAGTAATTGGGTTTTGACTTGAGTTCTACTTTAAATTCGTTTGTCACGTCTATCATAATTTTCTAGCTGATCTAACACTACCTCCTCCCCAGATTGGCAATGCTGGTGTCCAAAAGGTGTTCCATTGCTCCTTGAGTGGAGACACCCTCAGACAGAAAGTGTATTACTGGTCAGACCACTAGTTGAAAATAAAGGAAAGAAAGCATAAAAGAAAAACAAGTACAGATTGGCAAGCTGCAATATCTTATTTTTTTTTGTTTTTAGGTTTAATACTGCTTTATAAAAAACACACATAAAATAATTAGTCTAAATATATTCTGGGAAGTTAACTAAGCTTCCTGCGCCATTGTAATGGGGGGGGGGGGGAAGAGACGGGCAGACCGATTAGAGCTGGCTGCTCCAGCTCTTATGTTCTCTGTTCTGTGCCTGTCACAGACACATAACAGAGAACTGATGGCCCCTAATTAATCACTTCTGGACCAGCCGCCGCAGTTTTACTGCAGCAAGTTGGCTCGGCAGGGCAAATCGATGTTACCTTACATCGCTTCGCCTTTTGGCCATCAGGGGCACATAAACGCACAAATACCTGTTCTTTCAGGGGAGTAGAGAGAGATTGTGTGTTCATACTAAGTATGAACATCGATCTCTCTCCAACTAGACATTTCCATCCCCCTACAGTCAGAACACACACTAGGGAACAAAGTTAACCCCTTGATCGCCTCCTAGTGTTAACCCCTTCCCTGCCAGCGACATTTATACAGTAATTAGTGCATTTTTATAGCACTGATCGCTGTATAATTGTCAATGGTCCCAAAAATGTGTCAAGTGTCCAATTTGTCTGCCGAAATAATCGCAGTCCTAATAAAAATCGCAGATCACCATTACTAGTAAAATAAATACAAATGGCATAAATCTATCCCCCATTTAGTAGACGCTATCACTTTTACGCAAACCAATCAATATACGCGTATTGTGATTTTTTAACCAAAAAATGTACAAGAATACTTATGCCTAAACTGTGGAAAAAAAATTAGTTTTTTTGAAAATAAATGTGGGATATTATAGCAAAAAAGTAAAATAGTGTTTTTTTCAAAATTGACGCTTTTCTTTTGTTTATAGCGCAAAAAATAAAAACCTCAGGGAGGTGATCAAATACCACCAAAAGAAAGCTCTATTGTGGGAAAAAAAAGGAAGTCAATTTTGTTTGGGTACCGCGTCGCACGACAGTGTAATTGTCAGTTAAAGTGACGCAGTGCCATATTGCAAAAAATGGCCTGGTCATTGAGCAGCCAAATCTTCTGGGGCTGAAGTGGTTAACAAAGGGGCTTGTGCTTGCAGAAGAACTCTGTTAATTCCTCCCATTGTGCTCAGGTTTTGTTTTATAACAAACGTCTGTCTTAACACAGACCAGGCTGACAAAATGCCAGCTGGACTTCAGACACCACTGGAGCTGTAGGAGGAGGTCTACAAGGTCCAAACTCCATAACTGTTTAAGATGGACATGCAAGAATTTTCAATCTATACAAACTTTTATAGATACCAAAAACTATAAGTATCAGGGCCAACATATCTGGTCAAGCTATATCCAAGTAGGTTCTTGCACTACATAGTTAATACGTTTACAGGAGATTGTACAATCAGAATATAAAATTTTAATGGCCATTATGTGTAGCATACTAGTTCCTATTCTGCTACATAAGTAGTATTCCTGTTTTTTTCTGGGATGGTGTTAATGAAATTCATTTGGTATTTTTTAAATCCATCTATCCAATCAAAAGGAGAGGTTAAATATGAAGCGAATATGAGAGAATACCAAACACATTTCCCAGGGATCAAACTAGTGGACACTATAGTTTTCTATATACCCGTGTGCATGGATAATTTGTTTTAGGTTTGGATGGAGAGTTGCAGGATATACAAAATACGTTTTATTGGCTAAAACATGAAGACTTATGGCCTAGGAAACAAGAAAGGTAATCTTACCGGGAATTGCATTTCCATGTAACCCCCATGACAGCACCACCAAGAGATAGGCCCAGCCCACCTGAAGGGACAGGAAGCAGAGAGGTTAACTTGCCTCTCCACATTACATAGCCTAGTGCATTACAATTAACACTTTCAAGTTATATTTCATTTGTATGGGGTACATGGATGGTGTTGCTGCTGTAATGGATGAGGTTACATGGAACTAGACTGAAAAATAACCAACTTTTCTCACCAATTACTGTGCCAAAAACAAATACCCACCCACCCTATGGAACCCAATATCTCTGCCCAATGAGACTATATTGCTCCCACGGAGTACACTATAAGCTGGCTAGTAAAATCTGGCCCAAGATCCAGAAAATTACCTTAACTTCATTTAAAGCTATAGTAAACCGCATAAAAAACCCCCCAAAAAAACAAAACAAAAAGGCACCGGGCAGTTTAAGTCACGCTGTCACTGCTGAAGGTGCTTCCATCTTCACCTGGTCTTCCTTCCGGGTTCGCGGGCTTCGGCAATAAAAATCGCTTAGCCGGCGATGACATCACTCCCGTGCATGTGCGTGGGAGTCCAAGTTTATGGCACGGCTCTGAAGCAACGGCATGCCCGTGCCGTTCCTTCAGGGCGCATGCGCTGGTGACGTCACCAGCTGCATCTAAAGTAAAGATTTCCTAAATGTGCATACTTACTGTACCTGCGGGTAAGCTTTATAACGCTTTATCTTAAAGAAAACTTTTAAAGCAACTTTCTAAACACAAGATTATACATAACAGCCCAAGTTAACCATCAGCACTTGTTGCTGAAGTCATTCTAAATAATAAAATACCTGTTAGAGTAGGTCGTTTCAAGGAATCAGATGTTACAGCCACACTCCAGGAAGAAGAGGAAAAAAAAAATAAAAAAACTTTGCAGAAGGGTTTTAAAGGTTTTGATTGTATAGTCCAGAAAAAAAATAGATTTTTGTTACTCACTGTAAAATCCCTTGACAGACACAGCTCTTCACTTCTTTGACCATAGGGTTTTATAGCGTTACCTACAGTAGGACACTAGGCCAAAAAGAACAGAGCCTACGGCCAGTCCTAGCTGGTATAAAACCCATCTGCTATAGGCAAACCAGTTAGCCACAAAGCAAGAAAGTATAAACTCAGACAGAAGGGTAGGTGCAGTGTGTCAATTAAAAGACAAAAAGGAATTTTACGGTAACAAAAATCCTGTTTTCTCTTGTGTTCAATGATGGATACCGCTCTTCATTTATTTGACCATAGGGATAACCCAAAGCAGTGCCTCAGCGGAAGAGTGGGCAAACTAAACAAGGACAACCAGGCAAACATGCCAATCACCAAAATATTCCAGAGGGGGCAAACAAGGAACGTTAAACAGCAGCCTGCAAAACCTTGCCGCCAAAACAAGCACCTGAAGATGCAAGCACATCAACTTTGTTACATTTTGTAAAAGTGTCCACAGAGGACCAGGTAGAAACCTTGCAGATGTAAGACACAGACCCCAATGTTGGCACGCCCAAGAGGCACTAATCTCCTTAGTGGAGTGCGCCGGAACGGGGAAGGAAAGCGCTCGACCCTTAATGGCGTATGCCTAAACAATCATCTGCCGAATCCAACGGGAAATAGTGGGAGAGGCGGCAGCCAAGCCTTTCTGTGTGCCATCTGTGAGCACAAAAAGAGAATCTGACCTCTGGAAAAAAGCTGTAGCAGACAAGTATACACAAACCACCCGATCCACGTCCTAGGAGTGCAACTCAACCTCCCTAAAATATGGCAGGCAGGACAATGTCCTCATTAAGGTGGAAATCCAACATCACCTTTTGAGAGGAAGGAAGGGCACAGACAGAGGACCACCATATCCTTTTGCAAGATTAATGGGGAGACTTACAAGATAAGGCTGCCAGTTCTGACAAATCACCTTGCTGAAGCCTAGTCACAGGCCCAGATATTCCAACCTCTGGGTTGGGTTCAAGGCAGAATTCTTGAGGTTCAACAATCATCTGAAGTCCTGCAGGTAGCACATCGTGATCTCCAGGTGTCCACCAGTGCAGAATGAGTCGTGCAAACGCAATCACAGAAATACCACAATGCCTCAGTAACGCAAGGACTGGGGCCAACACCTTGGTGAGTAACTAGAAAGCAGAGGCCAGATCAAAAGGGAGCTCACAAATTGATAACATGCATCCTCGACTACTATGCGTAAAACACGGACATCTCTCGCAAATGGGAATGTGCAGGTATGTATCTTTGACGTCTATGGACGCCAGAAAAGTCCCTTGCTGAAGGGAGGCCACCACCAAATGAATGGATTCCAACTTGAATTTCTGTACCTGCACAAGGCTATTCAGGGCCTTGAGGGAGTGGATCAAGCACCTGGACAATCACTTCCTGGAGAAGCAGCTCCGTACAGGACCGAAGGTGAGAGATGAAGATTTTCTGTGGTGGAGGAAAATAAAATCCTATTTTGTAGCCGGACACAATCAGTTAGTGGACCCAATTGTCAGGAATGAGGGAGATCCACGGGCCCGTGAAACCAGCGAAGATGACCACCCCCACCCTGGAAATGGTTGGGGGCAAACCTTCATGCCAAGGAGGACTTGTCCATGGGGTTGAAGTTTTTTTTGGGGCCGAGATCACTTGGCCCCCTTGTCAGAGGAGCCAGAGGAACAAAAAAAGCCTTATGCCGTGTACGCACGAGCAATTTCGCTGTCAGAAAAAACTCTGAAGGTTTCTCCAACGGAATTCAAGCTGTCTTGCATACACACCGTCACACCAAATTCCGACCATCAAGAACGCGGTGACGTACAACGGGACAACACGTATGACGTCTCGTAATTGCTTCAGAGCATGCATCATTTTTGGTACGTCGGAACAGCATACAGACGAGCGTTTTTCCCGATAGGAATTTGTTCCGTCGGAAAAATATAGAACATGTTCTATATCCAAGTCCGTCTGAATTTTGGCCCAGATTTTCGATGCGATTCCTTCACTTCTTGACCTGTGGGAGAAAGATATTCTTGCCAACCATAAGCCTCTTGATGTATTCAAACGTAGCACCGATGAGACGTTCATTCTTAAAGAGCAGGTCCTCCAGGGCCTTTTTAGATGTCTGGTCAGGAGACCAACATTTAAACCAAAAGCACCCACCGAAGCACCACTGCCGAGACAGAGCTCGGAAAGTAGCAGGGCTGCATCCAAGGATGCTTCACATAGGTACTTCAGGCCCTGAACCAACTAGTCTGCCCTGTTACACATATACCTGGGATACCTATTCAGGATTCAGACCTTTTCCCAGAATCTTGGCCTATTCAGTAAGCGTCAGACAAAAGGAAAAGAAACAGCGCTTCTAAGTGCAGAATGGATAAACCATTTGATAAGACAAAAGTGAAATTACTCACAAAAAGGAGCATGAATTCAAGCATTATAGTAGTAATCCCGCAGCAGGATCCGGAGGTGGTGTTCTCCTGAACGTCTGTGTCTCTGTGGTGCAGCTGACTGCTCGTGCAGGTGGATTCCAGCATTCGCAGCCTCTAAGAACAGCAAGGAACACAGGAGAGATCAGAGATGACGTCACTTCCGGGTGCAGGATGAGAGGCGGCGGCTTCGCGGTCAAAGCATGCATGCTCCTTCCTCAGGCCATGGCCTGAGGAAAGAGCATGCATGCTCCGAACGCGAAGCCGCCTCCTCTCATCCTGCACCCGGAAGAGACATCATCTCTGATCTCCCCTGTTTCCAGTGGCTGCAAATGCTGGAATCCAGAATGAGAAGCAGGATACCCTCTCTACAGGCTCTTTACAGGAAAGAGCTGCCAACTCAGAAATACAATATGCCTAAAAAATGTAATGGCTTTGAGGACTGAAACCTTACAGGTAAGGGTCTTCCAACAGAATATCCCTAATCGGATCATAGGGAGGTCTCTTAAGTACAGAGAGTACCAGGGTGAGATCCCGAGGTAACACAGGAGGTTAAATTAGGGGATGCTTCATGAGGATTGCGAGGCAAAAGGTTTCTGGAAAATAAAAAAATAAAAAAAAGGGAAAAAGCATACACCTTTCCCTTGAGGGTACTCAGGGCCAGATGCTAGTCAAGACCAGCTTTAAGAAAGACCAAATAGCGAGTGATCAAGCATTCATTGGGACTCTGCTTCCTGTCTTGCACGAAGCAATGTAAGCCTTCCATGTGCGACTGTAAATCTAAAGTTGGGTATGCACTAGCAGAATTTAAAAAAAATAAGAAAAATAAATTTGTATGAAAAATGCTTAGAACATTTTGATGTCTTTCAAAAGTAGTTCAAGATTTTTTGCCTCTAACATTTGGAACAAATGGACTTTACAGAGCAAAAAAACCACATACATGGTAAGAAATTCGTACATGCGAAAATTTTTTTCCTGTGCCTTTGAATTTTCTAGTTGCTGCAGTTGAAAACAAACGTTGATTTGACACTACTACTGATTATAAAAATGAACATTCTTAAAATGAAAAATGTTGAATGAAAAATTCTACTAGTGTATGCTCAGCTTTACAGGAGTTGGATTTTCTTGCTCTGCATGAGGAGGGAATAACATTCAGAAAAATACCTATCCTTTTCGGCTCCATCTGCACAGGCGTTTTGCCACGGTGCGAATCCCAGCAGTGGGAATTTATCAATTCATGCTGCTGGGTTTGACAGGCCGCCGAGCGCTGTTGTGGGATGCAGCTATTTGTGCCTGGTAGCACAGCCAGCGATTATCTGAGGTGATTGTTGCTGGATGCATGTTTTGTGCAGCTGCTCACTGGCTGTGCTAACATGCATAACTGCGGCTGCAGGCAGTCTATCATTGCAGTGTAAGAGCCCGGTGACCACAGCTATCCGCTTGCAGACTGGTGCAAACAGATGTCGTCTCCCCCCCCCCCCCAACTCAAAAAAAAAAAAAAAAAAAAAAAAGAGTGAGGGCACCCTTTCATTGTGGAGAGGGTTTCTAGACAGACTCAGTGGATTTGGGAGTCCAGGGCTTGCGATGAAAGGAAGTGCTAAGCTTTGGTTTGGACACAAACAAATGGGAAGAATGAAAATAACTTCTGTGCTAAGAAGTCATAGTTGTAGGATTAGGAGACGGGGTTTTTTTGTGGGTAAAAGTTATTTTTCCTGCGACTTCCTTGATGAATTTATCAAGGGATTTCCCCAAACAGGCGTTCAACAAAAGCATGTGCAAAAGACGATTTTTACAAAAAAGTTTGGCATTCCATGCCTTTTGCCACAAGATCCTACACTGCCTTAGGGTGCCAGGCTAGGAGGTGGGTGGGTGGTAAAATGCCCCCTCGCCTCTGTAGACAGACCCCCATGCTCCATGTCCCGGACTCTGAACACCATCCGCATCCTCCATGCACTCATTCCCGATCCGCTCGCATTTCTCTGGTGTATTAGTCTCTTTCGCTTACTCACAGCATTTAGCCCTCTCTCCGCCCCCACAACTCTGCCACGCCTTTGCTCAGCCTGCATTTCCAGCAGTGGCGGGAACTTCAGGGGTTGAAATTGCTCCAGGGTGCCGGTGCGGCCGCCGTGGAAGGCAACTGCAAACATCTGCTACTTGTCCCAAGTGTCAACCATTCCATGAAGGGCTTCAGTCAGGTCAGTGCGGTGGCGGCCGGCAGATTGTTTGTTCAGATAATGGTGCAGGAGGCCGACGGCTCTTCTCCCATCACCTCAGAAGCTGCTGCTAGCGGGGAGTGAGAAGGAGGAGTGAGAAGGAGGGGAGGAAGGAAGGGTTCATGGCTGCTACACACTGTAGGCGAGTGTTATCAAGCCTGGGGAGATGTATGCTTATCTGCTCCATAACTCAGGCAGTGAACAGGGAATATGGCAGGTTCACAGTAACCAAAGCTCACACTTGACACTGATGGAAGTAGTGGGACACATGCAATTATTTGCAACATACTTGCCAAATAATTTACATTATATGCAAGATTATTTTCATGTCAATATGCTATAGCTCAGCCACATCTCTCATGGGCCAGCGCAAGACACCATCAGACTTGATCAGTTTTAAAAGAGTGTGAAAGTGGAGTAACGCATAACAAAGTACAGGGAAGGGGGAATGGACATATCCAGGAGGCTTAAAGCGGTAGTAAACCATGGCCATGACAAAAAAAAAAAAAAAAAAAAAAAATTACCTGCAAGGAAACTGCATAATGTGCTAGTATGCATTGCATACTAGCACGTTATGAAAGATTTACCTTAGAACAAAGCCCTCAAGTGGCACACTGTCACCGCTGACAGGGCTTCTATCTTCACCCGGTCTTCCTTCTGGGTTCGCAGGCTCCAGCACCTTGATTGGCCAAACCGCTATGACACGCAGTAGTCCTATCCATAGCACAACACTCTGAAGGAATGACACAGGAATGCCATTCCTTCAGAGCACATGCGCCCATTATGTTATTAGCTGCCAAGAGTGAAGGTGCACATTTATGGATATTCATCTAACTTACAGGTAAGCTTTATTTTATGCACCTTCGCATAAGTAGACAAAAATCCTTGCACCGGCCCAGTACACGGATATAAAGGACAAAGGACATGCTAAAGACTTGGAGAATTGCAGTCGACACAAAATGATAATGCTGATGGAATCAGCTGTAATTGTTCCAAGAGCAAAACCTCAAAAGGTAGATTTAATGTTTGCTATTCAGATGTCCTGTCCAGTTGTCAATAGTCTGAAAAAATGGACATAGCAATAGCTGGTTTCACAGCAGGACCTTCAAGGGCAAAAAATGGCTATTTCTATCAAAAAAAATATTTCATAGGATGAACTGAGCAAGAGCCGGGAGAGAATATGGTTTAGAATGGGGTTAGTTAAAAAGTGCATGATGTGTGTGTGTGTGCGTGCGTATTGGAAAAGTCTGTGGACTTAAGCAGGGTATAACTACACAACTCAGTGGGATCTCCCCTGCTGTTCTATTGTTTTCTTCCAGAATACATAGATCAGTTCTGCAGCCTTAGGCTGAAAGCGCTCACTGAAAGCTGGTTAACCAGCATATGAATGTTTGATGGAAGCCAGTCGTTTGTTCAACAGAAGCTGGTCTGAGAGCAGTACACAGCCAAGTCCTACTGATTTTTGGTATGTGTGTACCCGGCTTTAGCCAGGTTTTTAGTGCCCATTAGGACCTGTTTAGTTTGTGGAGAGCCAGGTGCTGTAGGGAAAAGACAAGACTAGTGCATAACACTTCAATTAGCATGCCCACAGTACAGAGCATTTGGTGTGAAGCCACAGCTTGTACCTCATAAAATCTAGGGCACATCCTGTGCAACTTCTACTACAAAATCAGGGTCTGCAATACCTTCCTTCATAATATCCTCAAGTAAAGCAGATTCTTCTAAATCCTGAACTGGGTCAGAGGGACATGGATTTGTACCATTTCTGGCCTCTGGAAACCAAAAGGTTCTAGAAGTACAGGAAACTTCCAAAGAATTCAGACACAATGGCAGAGAAATCTGCTTTTGTCAGGCAAGCCAATTTTTGTGTGCCTGAGAGGGAGCCAGAGTAAAATAATGGAAGTGGTGTCGTCAAAGGACAATGCTCCGGGACAAGGTAACGGCTATCACCCTGAGAAGTGGTTATAATTGTAGGCTGCCTGCAGAACCCTTGCACTTTGGCCCCTTTGTCCCATCCCCATTGAGCCTGTGATTCACCACCGCCAATTGATGGGACAATTTGCATTTTATTAAAATGTTTAATAGCAGCTGAGTGTGTGTGTGTGTTTAATATATATATATATATATATATATATATATATATATATATATACACACACACACACATACACACACTATATATATATATATATATATATATATATATATATATATATATATATATATATATATATATATATATATATATATATATATATATATATACACACACACATACATACATATACATATACACACACACACGGTGGGGATGGAAAGTATTCAACCTCCTTACATTTTTCACTCTTTGTTATATTGCAGCCATTTGCTAAAATCATTTAAGTTCATTTTTTTCCTCTTTAATGTACACACAGCACCCCATATTGACAGAAAAACACAGAATTGTTGACATTGTTGCAGATTTATTAAAAAAGAAAAAAACTGAAATATCACATGGTCCTAAGTATTCAGACCCTTTGCTGTGACACTCATATAATTAACTCAGGTGCTCACCATTTCTTCGGATCATGCTTGAGATGGTTCTACACCTTCATTTGAGTCCAGCTGTGTTTGATTATGCTGATTGGACTTGATTAGGAAGCCACACACCCGTCTATATAAGACCTTACAGCTCACAGTGCATGTCTGAGCAAATGAGAATCATGAGGTCAAAAGGAACTGCCTGAAGAGCTCAGAGACAGAATTGTGGCAAGGCACAGATCTGGCCAAGGTTACAAAAAAAATTTCTGCTGCACTTAAGGTTCCTAAGAGCACAGTGGCCTCCATAAATCCTTAAATGGAAGACATTTGGGAGGACCAGAACCCTTCTTAGAGCTGGCCGTCCAGCCAAACTGAGCTATCGGGGGAGAAGAGCCTGGGTGAGAGAGGTAAAAAGAACCCAAAAAGATCACTGTGGCTGTGCTCCAGAGATGCAGTCGGGAGATGGGAGAAAGTTGCAGAAAGTCAACCATCACTGCAGTCCTCCATCAGTCGGGGCTTTATGGCAGAGTGGCCCGACGGAAGCCTCTCCTCAGTGCAAGACACATGAAAGCCTGCATAGAGTTTGCTAAAAAACACCTGAAGGACTCCAAGATGGTGAGAAATAAGATTCTCTGGTCGGATGAGACCAACATAGAACTTTTTAGCCTTAATTCTAAGCGGTATGTGTGGAGAAAACCAGGTACTGCTCATCACCTGTCCAATACAGTCCCAACAGTGAAGCAAGGTGGTGGCAGCATCATGCTGTGGGGGTGTTTTTCAGATGCAGGGACAGGATGACTGGTTGCAATCGGGGGAAAGATGAATGTGGCCAAGTACAGGGATATCCTGGACAAAAACCTTCTTTAGAGTGCTCAGGACCTCAGACTGGGCCGAAGGTTTACCTTCCAATAAGACATTGACCCCAAGCACACAGCTAAAATAAGGAAGGAGTGGCTTCACAACAACTCCGTGACTGTTCTTGAACGGCCCAGCCAGAGCCCTGACTTAAACCCAATTGAGCATCTCTGGAGAGACCTAAAAAATGGCTGTCCACCAACGTTTACCATGCCACCTGACAGAACTGGAGAGGATCTGCAAGGGGGAATGGCAGAGGATCCCCAAATCCAGGTGTGAAAAACTTGTTGCATCTTTCCCAAAAAGACTCATGGCTGTATTAGATCAAAAGGGTGCTTCTACTAAATACTGAGCAAAGGGTCTGAATACTTAGGACCATGTGATATTTCAGTTTCTCTTTCTTAATAAATCTGCAAAAATGTCAACAATTCTGTGTTTTTCTGTCAATATGGGGTCCTGTGTGTACATTAATGAGGAAAAAAAATGAACTTAAATGATTTTAGCAAATGGCTGCAATATAACAAAGAGTGAAAAATTTAAGGGGGTCTGAATACTTTCCATCCCCACTGTATATATACACACACTATATATATTATATATACACACACACAGAATAGATATTAGTTTTGATTTAGTAAAGAAGAAGTATAGAAATATATAAAATGCGTTAATTTTGCAAAGTGAAGAAGGTGAACATTGTGAGAATTAACTCTGCAAAGATACTCAATTGTATGCTGGGGGGGGGGGGGGGGGGGGGAAACAAGAAAAAGCAAAAAAAAAAAAAAAAACCACACTGGATTTTGCTTGCACAATTGTAGGACTGAAATCGCCAGCGTTTCACCTCATCTACTAAGTGAATACCTTTAAACTAGGCCATCTCATGTTTCAGTGTTGCCATCAGAGGTCACTGAAATGAGGATAAACCTTTTTATCTGCGTTTCACTTTTCTACAATTAAGTGGCATTATATAGATTTACAGAAATTCAGAGTTAAGCTGGCCATACATTATACAAATCTCCTTTAGATTTACCTTCAACTATATAGTGCAAGGGCCTGTCTGATTTCATACAAATTAAAAGTGTTTAGGTTTGACCTCATATTATGTTTTTTATAAATCTAAAGGAAAACTGTATAATGCATGGCCACCCTTAATGAAATGATGCCATTCATTATACCATTAGACATACAGATCACTGTTCCCCGTAGCAACAAGATGCTTAAGGTTTAGCCTCAGATTGTTTTCTTACCCATCATTCCACTGCTCTGTTGCGGCCTCTTCTGCTACTAAGATGGCATACTCTTCTGCAGCATACTTTTCCCAGTCTGTAAGTTCCTGTCCTTCGTTTTCAACCTACAGGATGCATATATTCAGTGAAGTAACATTTCCCTGAAGATAAGCAACAGCAGGTTTATCACCTGTACTGCGTGCCACCTACCCGTACCGTAGAAAAAGGTTCTTTCTGCTCATGGTCTAAATATTTGTCTAGGTTCAGAAATGTGTCCAAGAAGAGATTTGCCTGCTTGCATTTCTTCAGGTCATGGAGAGTAATTTTACCTGTTAAAAATAACAAAAAATTATCTTTCTAAATGCTCATAAAATGTACAGAATGTTACCTTTAATATAAAGAAATTTACCTTCACATTGTGGTTTGACAAGATCCAACATCTGACATAGACAATCCTCAAAAGATAAGGGCTCAATGGCCATACTTTCCATTTTTTGACACTGTTCCTCGTAGAAATACTCCAGCTCATACATTGATAACACACCATCACCATCTAAGTCCATGCAGCGAAACCAGTACTCAATGCTGAAACAGGAGACACAAGACTTAGCCAAGATTAAAAACAGAGCAGCATTAAAGCTGCTTACATTTCATAGGTAGAGTAACCTCCTGCTAAGCATTTACAGACATAACAGACGTTGCCTGATGTACTGGGCCACCAACCAAAATGAAACATCTGCTTCAGTATTTCCATTTTACCCACCACCTAATGCATTTTCCAACAGAGGATTGTATAGGAAAATATGATATGGAAAAATAGAGAAAACAGCCTTGCGGCGAGAGGATGCTCATGGCCTAGCCAGGAAGCGGAGTCTACATATGCAAAAAGCAGGTATGCATTTCCCCATTCGTTCATATAAAAATTGCAACCTATACACAGAATCCATGTGTGTATTTCATTACAAATGTGTTTGCAGCTTGCAGTGCAGCCACAATCCCAGTAGCACATCTTCTACCAGGCTCCCTCTCTGGTGCACAGATAGAAAGACCTCTGGAAGAATTCACTGCAAGTGGGATTAAAGCACAAACAGTCCAGACCCAAATAAAATAGGATTTTTTTTTCGTCATACTCACCTGTAAAATCCTTTTCTTTGAGTAAACCAGGGGACACAGTCAGGCTAATATTCATTACCTACTGGGTTATACTCTATCTCCAGGTGAATGGACACTGGTAGACCAAAAAGGTATTCAGACAGGAAGTGATCCCCTATAAAACCCCTCCCACACAAGAAGCACTTCGGTTTTGTAGCAAGCACTGAATCCTGCAAAGAAAAAAAAAAAAAAAAAAAAAAAAAAAAAAAGGGGGGGGGGGGGGGGGGAATCTGTCATCCATGATGTTCTCAAAGAAAAGGACTTTACAGGTAGGTATGACAGTAAATCCCATCTTCTTTTTCATACATCATGGGACATAGAGCCAGGCTAATATTTATTACCTACTGGGACATCCCAGAGCAATAGACTTGAGGGGAGGGAGACACCCTGCCAAACAATAGCCATCAGAACCTATACGGCAGCCCGCAGTACACTGCGGCCGAAAGCCGAATCCTCGGCTGCTCAAACATCCACTTGATAACATTTTGTGAACCTATGCACTGAAGACCAGGTAGCAGCCTTACAAAAGATACCTGATGGCGAAAAGCCCAGGAGGTTCCTACACCCCCCGGTAGAATGAGCTCTCTCCCTAAAGGGAGGACCAATTGACGGAACCAAATAGCAATGGAAGCTGCCTGTCCTTTCTTGGGTCCTCTTGGTAAAACAAAAAAAGGAGTCTGATCCGAGGATCTCCGCAGATCTAGACAAATAAACCTCGACTGCCCGGACAATGTCCAAAGAATGCAGTTGTCTCTCTTCCGCCGAACGAAGCCAAGAGAAAAAGGCGGCAAAATAATGTCCCGATTTAAATAAAAGGCTGACATCACTTTTGGCAAAAAGGATGGAACAGGTCCTAACACAACCCTGCCGTGGGGAAGGATCAAATACTGTTTACCGCATGAAACGGTAAACACCCTTCTAGCCAAGGTGATAGCCATCAGGAAGGCTAGCTTGCGTGACAGTAAGTCTAATGAAATTTCCTTAATGGGTTCAAATGGTTGTTTCTGTAACACAGACAGCACCAAGATCAAGTCCCAAGGTGACCAAATGTTGGGAAGCAAACGAGTTGCCCCCTGCATAAAGGTTCGGATCAGTGAATGGAAGGCTACAGGCCTTTGGAAGAATACTGATAGGGCCAAAACTTGACCTCTGATTGTACTCATAGCCAACTTGATTTCCACAGCTGACTGTAGAAAAGAGCATTCTGCCACGTTCCTTTGACACCCTTGCTTCAATAGCCATGCTTTCAAAGTTAGAGACTCTAAATTGGGGTGGAATACAGGACCTTGAGATAGTAGATCGGGGCGACGTGGAAGCGCCCATGGCCGGTCTATTGTCAGTCTCACAATCTCCAGGAACCAGGGCCTTCTCGGCCAGGCTGGTGCCACCAGAATGACTGGAACCTCCTGTTTCCGAATCCTGCGCAACAAATGTGGAAAGAGAGGGATCAGAAGGAAAGCATAAACCAGAGGAGTACTGTCTCCATGGAACCATCAGAACATCTGCTCCGATTGCCAGAGGATCCCTTGTTTGGGACACAATTTGCTGTAGCTTGTTGTTGAATCTGGATGCCAATAGGTCGACCTCTGGCCATCTCAAAACACTGGCAAATTTCCTGGAACACCCCTGGGTGTAGGGGCCATTCTCCCCGGCAGCTCAAATAATCTGCCTTCCAGTTCTCTACTACCGGGATATGGACTGCCGATATAAAAGCGGCACATGGCCATCTGCCCAGGCTAGTATGTGGTTCACCTCCTCCAGAGCTGAACGACTCCTGGTACCGCCTTGGTGGTTTATATGGGCCACTGCAGTGGCATTGTCGGAACTGAACCCTGATAGGGCAGTCCCGAAGCTCTACCGTCCAGGACCGTAGTGCTAGACGTACTACCCGTAATTCCAGGACGTTGATGGGCAGGATCTGTTCTGTCCCTGACCATTTCCCCTGAGCTGTTAGCCCTTCTAGGGTCGCTCCCCAGCCTGAGAGACTAGCATCTGTAGTCGGTACTCTCCAAGTTACAGGGAGAAAGGATTTTCCCTTTCGCAGGTTCTGATCCTACAACCACCAGTTTAGGCTTAAGCGTGCCTGAGGAGATAAGCACATTGATAAACCAGGGCTTTTCCTCTTCTGGTGCAGGCCAACAAGATGTCTTGTTGTAAAGGCCTGGAATAGAACTGGACATAGGGCACTGCCTCGAAGGAGGCTACCATCCTCCCTAAAAGACTCATACAGAGCCGAATGGAGGGTTGTCTGGTGCCCCTTATCTGATGCACCTGAACCTTGAGGGCACAGATACCTATGGGGGCCAAGAAAATTCTTGCTTGAACTGTATCTAGGAACAGACCTAAATACTTTAGACTTTGATCTGGTTTCAAGGCTGACTTTTCTGTATTTATGATCCAGCCTAAGCTTTTTAAATACTGCACTGTGCATATTAAGCTTTGTTCTAGAGCTTGTAATGAGTGATCTCTGAGTAGGAGGTCGTCCAGATACCCGAGCACCAGGATCCCTTGGGCCCTTAAAAGACCCAGTACTGGTGCTAGGACCTTTGTGAACACCCGGGGAGCTGTAGCCAGCCCGAAGGGTAGAGCCAGAAACTGAAAATGACGTTCCTCTACTGCAAAACATAGGAACCTCTGATGAGGCTGAAAGATAGGTATATGTAAATACACGCCCTAGAAAGTCTCCTCTTTGGAGTGAGGCAACTACCGATTGGACAGACTCCATCCGAAAGGACTGTATCAATAGATACTTGTTCAGTGATCTTAGGTCCAAAATGGGCCTCGTGTCCCCGTTTGGTTTCTGAATTGTAAACAGGTTTTGAAGCAATAAGTTTCTTTTTGTAGGATCCGAGGGAACGTTGGATCTTAAAAACCTGAGGGGGAACCCCCCGAAACTCTAGCTTGTAACCACGAGATATAATTGAGGTGACCCACTCGTCCTGAATTATTGTTCTCCAAATGTCCGCAAAGTGCAGTAGCCTTCCCCCCACTCGATGGAGCAAAGATGAATCTTGGACCCAGGGCTTCTTCTGGGCCTTCAGCTTGCCCCTGGCCCTAGTGCCCTGTTGGCGGCAGAACTGCCTTGACGCTGTGAAATTGGAGGAAGCAGTCCCTGAGGTTTTAAATGAGGGACGTCTGGTGCTTTTCTTCACAGGAACTAGAGAACTCTTCCCCCCAGAGATCTTTTGTATATTTGTCAAAGTAATCACCGAATAAAAACATTCCCCATGAAAAGGGAAACCTGCCAATAACTTTTTACAAGGAAGCTCGGCTGACCAGTTCTTAGTACATATACGCAGACTCTTATGGCTTAACAAGAGAGCCAAAAGAGAAACATGCTATATTGAATCCTGTAAGGCGTCAATAGCAAAACACAGCGCTTGAGAAATATCCGTCTTACTTCCAAGCAGATCATCCTCCTGGTTAGGCCTATCAGGCCATTTGACCTTTACAGACTGGCAGATACCAATTGCTGCAACAGCTGGCTGAATAGCTGAATTGGCCAAAGAAAAGGAAGCCTTTAATCATTAATGACTCCAATTTCTTGTCAACAGGGTCTTTCAAACCCTGTGCGTTATCTACCGGACAAGTTAAGTTCTTGTTTAAGGAAGAGACTTCTGCATCTACTGCTGGCATGCTCAATTTTTTAATGAACTTTTCATCCATGGGATATAAAAGTGAAAACCTATTAGGAGGAACGAAAATCCTGTCAGGATGTTCCCAATCAGTACACACCACCTGTTCCAACAGGGGGTGTAGATAGAAAGCCTGTGCAGCCTGAAGAGGCCCCAGGGATCCCAAAGAAGACCAGGGGGGCTCAGTCACCTCTGCAAGAGGCAACTTAAAGGCAGAATGAACCATTTCGGTCAGAGTCAGGATCAAAAGCCTCTGCGACTCAATTGAATATCTTCTTGTCCAGATTGCTCGGAAGAAGACTCATCTGCCGGGCCCTCCACAGAGTCCTGAGCTTTAAGCTCTTCCCATCCTCAACCCATTCCTGCTCCAGACTAGGAGGCTCCGGGGAGGGGGATCTGTCACTCTTCCGGCCACCCTGCAGGATGGAGGCATTCATGGCAGAAATCCTGTGCTCTAACCGGGCTAGGGATGAGGACAGTTCATCCTTAGTGATAAAGGGTGAAGCAGCAGCAACTGTAGGCACAATACCAGTTAGGCGCAGCGGCCCAGATTGCCCGGACACCTCTGGTCTTTCAAGGGATAGAACACTAGGGATATGACTAGGTTCATCAGGAACTACTGATGACATCGGTGTGCCCTTCCCTATAGTGTTAATCCCGCTCCTCTTTTTTTGAAGATATTTACCCGCCAAAAAAAAAAAAGTACTTGGGTGTAGTATTAAAACACCTCAGAAGGGAGACCCTTTAATAGGGCTCCCAAGCTCCTATGCAACAATCCTGCTAAGCACGTTTAGCCTGCCAAGCAACGCTTGGTGACTCGCGTGACCGGGTAAGGAAAGAATGAACTGCTGCAAGTTTCTGTTCAGAGCCTGCTCTGTTTCCTACAGCTGCTTTCCGGAAGCACCGCGTGCTTGGCCTATACAGCTTAAATAAGCTGGGTGTGCGCCAGAACGCTCTGTGCGTGCGTACGCATGTGCGTGGTCCCAGTGAACGGGCATGTCTGTATTCGAGTATGACGCAAATCATCGTGCGCCCAGATAAAGGCTACTGCGCAAGTCCGGCAAAACCGCGTGCGCCATGGCCACCAAACTGCCAAATCCAGCAGCACTTTTGCGAATGCACGTGCGCCATGGCCCCCAAACAACTGCTGAATACAACTGCACTTGTGTGCCATGGTGAACCAAGGCGAAATGGCGCCCCATCGTGCGCCATCATACATGTAAGAAACAGCCAAACACAAGCAAAAAAAAGGTACACACTTTGCAAACACCCACAGCTAGCCCAATACTCCCCGGTATTGTCACCGCACACAGGTGTCCAGCCTCTAGCTAGGTTTACTGATTGGTACAATCACTGGGACACCCCACAAAAATAGTAAAAGGGTTTCACTTACCCGTCCAGGCGCAGGGCAGCTTAGAGACTAAGAGCCCAAACTTCACCCATCACAGCGGGTTCCTGTCACTTGGGCCTTCAAGGACTGGGTACACTTTTCAAGTTTAGGGTCCACTCCCTTGGACCCGTACAGCACCCTAAAAGGAATGCCTTAGCACTGTGGTGTCCAGGATTCCACTTCGCAGGGTCCAGCGCCCGGAGGCCGCATTACAGGCAAAAGCTTGCAGGATCTTGATTCTTCTTTGCGAGGCTCGGTAACATTTATCTAAGCATATAAGGCCTGTGTCAAATGGATCCAATTGGTCAATCCCTTGATTCATTTAAGAACCAATTGTAAGACTAGAGACCTGGAGCTCAGAGAGCTCAAACAAACCGCGCCATCCTCCTTGCAGACACTGGTAAAAAACTGAAGTGCTTCCTGTGTGGGAGGGGTTATATAGGGGGATCACTTCCTGTCTGAAGACCTTTGGTCTACCAGTGTCCATTCACCTGAAGATAGAGTATAACCCAGTGGGTAATGAATATTAACCATGACTCTGTCCAATGATATGAAAAAGAAAACTAAAAGTTTTTATACTTATATTCATATTACAATGAAAAGAATCACATCTATATCCTGACCCAGGTTTAAACAAAATAACACTTCCTCCCGTAAATCTACACAGCTGCTTTTAATACAGTAAATGATTGTTATTGTGACTACTTGTGGATACTAGTCGATACTTGACACAAATAGCGGGATCTGTAAGTGGTATGATTTATGATATGTGTTTTATTTAAAATGATTGCAAATGCTCAAATTATTATAGTAAAATAATAAAACATGGTTTAGCACAAAGTGACCCAAAACCTATTCTGGGGTCCCCCGCTGGCACTCAAGGCTCCTCATCTTCTTTGTGTAAACCCATAGCAAGCCGCTTGCTATGGGGGCACACCTGGAGGCTTGGCCTGGCCTACTGTTCTCAAGATTTGACCGCGGCTGCCTGAGTCCATGTAAGAAGAGAAAGACAGGAAAGAAGACCTGAAGCCAGGACATCACTGGATCATTGATAGGCTCAGGTAGAACCACTTTAATGCGAGTTTAACTGCACTCTACACACCTACCTCTGGTAGCACAATGTTGCTCCATACACATTAGCACAGCTCCATCATACCTGTTTGTTTTTAATTTTCTGTGGAATGTAAATTGTCGTAGCTCCACTTATGAGATGTAGGATAACCATTTACTTGCTTTGAATCTAGTTTTACTGAAAGATTGTATATATAAAAAAAAAAAAAAATGCACCTTTGCTGTAGGGTGCCAATGAAGGGTGTTAATACAGTAAGCAGAGAAAGTATAGCAAATGACTGCAGCCTGAAATCAACATGGAAGTGGGTAGGCCAAAGATAGTTGAATTCTGACTGGTTGCCTTGGCCACAGCATACTACTGCTGCTTCTGTTCTGCACCCGAATAAAATAACTACTTTTAACAATTCTCTCTTGTGATTGAACTAACATAGCAGGTATTGGAGTAGGATGGCAAGATTCAAAGCTACTCTTGTAACCACCTGGTCTGTGTTTTCTTGTCTTCTTCAGATAAAAGAAACCATACAAAGTCAGCATAGCTAATCTTCCCCTCCTTTTGTGCTTTTCGACCTCTGGGGAAAAAAACATTTAGAAATGAGAAACATTTCCACTGTCTATAGGAACAGTATAATTAACACTCCACATAAATCCATAGAACACATGCTTGTATTATTAATTTGCATTAATATGCCAAGCCAAAAAAGTTCTTCTTGCTTGCCATTAATAAAAAATAAAAAAAAATAAAAAAGCAGCCAAGGATCCTTCATGTGACCTCAAGCCTAGCCACCATACACATTATATTCTTTGTGCAATCAACTTTAGATACACCATAACTATGTGACGTGGTCACCTATCTAACCAATCAGTTTGTATCCAATCAGCCAGGCCCTACACTACAGATAATGTGTGTGGTGAGCTTTAGCTTTAAAAAGAGAAGTTTACCTTTCGTAACATTTTACACCCATATTCATGTTACTAACAGACCGGCCAATGGACCAGCTCCCGCAGCAGGGATCTTCTTCCTCACTGCTGTCACAATTTAAAAAAAACATGGCCGAGCGGGGCTCCACCCGCTGGCCGTGTCACTCACAGTGTCTTGTGAATGGAAAGCTACAAGGTCCAGCAGCCTTTGTGGCTGTCGGCTTGTAGTTTTCAATGTACTAGCACGACGCTGTGAGCCTGTATAAATCAGACTGTTATGTCTACGTGCGCCTTAAAAGAATTCTCTTTCTGGTCATGGAGTCAAATATTTCATTGGAAAGCCCTTAATATTTTGTCCAGACCTGCCACTTGTAAAGAAATACATGGGATTCAATAGCTACAATTTTCCCCAAACAAAAGCCACAATTACAGTTATAAATTTACTCAAGACCAATTTTCTCATCACGGTTTTGAAAACAAAATGTCTATTTGACCCACCAACCATTAGAAAGTCAAACGTTCCAAAAATGTAAATATTTTCAGATTAATCAATTCTACTGGTGTAAGGTACGCTTTAGATAGAAGAATTGCAGCGAGAATGTAAGAAAATGAAAAGAACAGATATGTCTGCAGTATTTATTTTTAATATGCTACCCCCTGTATTTAATTGTATTGTAACCATACAGTACAGTCTGCCCTCACGCTATAAAGTGATGTGCAAACTGTTGGTGCTATATAAATCCTGTATAATTATAATAATGCATTATTAGAAACTATACAGAGAAAATAGGATTTTTTTTTGTCATAGTTACCTGTAAAATCCTTTTCTTTGAGTACATCATGGGACACAGAGTCAGGCTAATATTAATTACCTGCTGGGTTATACTTTATCATCAGGTGAATGGACACCGGTAGACCAAAGATCTTCAGACAGGAAGTAATCCCCTATATAACCCCTCCCATACAGGAAGTACTTTAGTTTTGTAGCAAGCACTAAATCCTCAAAAAAAGAGGGGAGGGATCTCTGTGTCCCATGATTTACTCAAAGAAAAGGATTTTACAGGTAAGTATGACGAAAAAATCCTATTTTCTTTTTCATACATCATAGGACACAGAGTCAGGCTAATATTCATTACCTGCTGGGACATCCCAGAGCAATAGCCTTGAGGGGAGGGAGACACCCTGCCAAACAATAGCCATCAGAACTTATACGGCAGCCCGCAATACACTGCGGCCGAAAGCAGATTCCTTGACTGCTGGAACATTCACTTAATAAGTTCCTACACCCCTGGTAGAATGAGCTCTCACCCTAAAGGGAGGAGCTTTATGTTTCAGACCGAAGGCCTGAATGACCATTGACGGACCCAATTGGCAATGGAAGCTTTGGAAGCTGCCTGCCCCTTCTTGGGTCCTTTTGGTAAAACAAAGAGTCCGATACTTGGATCTCTGCACATCTAGATAAATAAACCTTGACTACAATGTCCAAAGAATGCAGTCGTCGCTCTTCTGCTGAACGACGTTGAGAGAAAAAAGGCAAAATAATGTCCCGATTTAAATGAAAGGCCGACACCACTTTTGGCAAAAAGGATGGAACAGGTCGAAACACGACTCTCATGGTGAAGGATCAAGTGCGGTTCCCTGCATTAAAGGGCCGCCAACTCCGTCACCCTTCTAGCCGAGGTGATAGCCATCAGGAAGGTTAGCTTGCATGACAGCAAGTCTAATAGAATTTCCTTAATAGGTTCAAATGGTTGTTTCTGTAACACAGACAGCACCAAGTTCAAGTCCCAAGGACACATAAGTGACCTAATTGGGGGGGGCAAGTGAGTTGCCCCTTGCATAAAGGTTCGGATCAGTGAATGGGAGGCTAAAGGCCTTTGGAAGAATACTGATAGGGCCGAAACTTGACCTCTGATTGTATTCAAAGCCAAATTTGATTTCCACAGCTGACTGTAGAAAAGAGAATTCTCCCAATCACATATTTCCAAGGATGCCATTTTCTGGCTTCACACCAAGCAATATAAGTCCTCCAGACCTTATGATAAATCTTTCTAGTGACAGCTTTTCTATCATTCACTAGAGTAGACACCACTGGTCCTGAGATGCCATGGTCCTTTACCACCCTGGCTAATAGCCATGCCGCCAAAGTTAGAGACTCTAAATTGGGGTGAAATACAGGACCTTGACACAGTAGATCGGGGGCGACGTGGAAGCACCCATGGCCCATCTTTTGTCAGTCTCACAATCTCCAGGAACCAAGGCCTTCTGGTGCATCAGAATGACTGGAACCCCCTCTCTCCGAATCCTGCGCAACAAATGTGGCAGGAGAGGGATTGGAGGGAAAGCATAAACCAGGGAGTACCGACTCCATGGAACTATCAGATCATCTGCTCCAATTGCCAGAGGATCTCTTGTCCGAGACACAAACTGCTGTAGCTTGTTGTTGAACCTGGATGCCAGTAGGTCAACCTCTGGCCATCCCCAACGTTGGCAAATTTCTTGGAACATCTCTGGGTGCAGGGACCATTCCCCTGGGCAGATCTTCTGGTGGCTGAGATAATCTGCCTTCCAGTTCCCTACTACTGGGATATGGACTGCCAATATAATTGGCACATGTCCCTCTGCCCAGGCTAGTACGTGGTTCACCTTCTTCAGAGCTGAACGACTCCTGGTACCCTCTTGGTGGTTTATATAGGTCACTGCCGTGGCATTATCGGACTGAACCCTGATGGGGCAGTCCTGAAGCTCCACCGTCCAGGACCGTAGGGTCAGACGTACTGCCCGTAATTATATGACATTGATGGGCAGGGTCTTCCCTGTCCCTGACCATTTCTCCTGAGCTATGAGCCAGTCTAGGGTCACTCCCCGGCCTGAGAGACTGGCATCTGTAGTCAGTACTCTCCAAGTTACCAGGAGATTTTTCCTTCCGCAGGTTCTGATCCTGCAACACCAGTTTGGGCTTAAGCATGCCTGAGGAGATAAGCACATTGGATAATCCAGGGCTTTTCTTCCTCTGTTCCAAGCCAACAAGATTTCTTGTTGTAAGGGCCTGGAATGGAACTAGGCATTGGGCACTGCCTCGAAGGAGGATACCATCCCCCCTAGAAAACTCATACAGAGCCGAATGGAGGGTTGTCTGGTGCCCCTTATCTGATGCACCTGATCCTTCAGGGCACAGATCCTTACGGGTGGTAAGAATACTCTTGCTTGGATGGTGTTTAGGATCAGACCTAAATACTTTAGACTTTGAGCTGGTCTCAAGGCTGACTTCAGCATTTATGATCCAGCCTAAGCTTTTCAAATACCGCACTGTGTATATTATGCTCTGTTCTAGAGCCTGTACTGAGTGATCTCTGAGCAGGAGGTAGTCCAGATACCCGAGCACCAGGATCCCTTGGGCCCATAAAAAGACCCAGTACTGGTGCTAGAACCTTTGTGAACACCCGGGGAGCTGTAGCCAGCCCGAAGGAAAGATGGGTACATGTAAAATATGCATCTTTTACATCGATGGAGACTAGAAAGTCTCCCCTCTGGAGTGAGGTTACTACTGAGCGGACAGACTCCAATCCAAAAGGACTGTGTCAATAGATACTTGTTCACCTTAGGTCTAAAATGGGCCTTGTGTCCCAGTTTGGTTTCTGAACTGTAAACAGGTTTGAGTAAAACCCCGTGCCCCTTTCGAATACAGTAACGTCTACAATCGCTCCTTGATGCACTAGATAATGTAGTGCCTGAAGCAATACGTTTCTTTTTGGAGGATCCGAAGGAACGCTGAATCTTAGAAACCTCTGAGGGGGAACCCTTCACAACTCCAGCTGGTAAACGCAAGATATAATTGAGGTGACCCACCCGTCCTGAATTGTTGGTTTCCAAATGTCCACAAAGTGTAGCAGCCTTCCACCCACCCGATGGAGTGGGAGCATCCCCTTAAAAGGAGGGCTTGGTGCTGGGTTTAGAAGAAATTTTGACCCAGGGCCTTTTCTGGCCATGGTGCCCAGTTAGCAGAGGAACCTTTCTGACGCTGAGACATTTGAGGAAGCAATCCCTGGGTTTTTAAATGAGGGACGTCTGGTGCTTTTCTTCACAGGAAGTAGAGAACTCTTCCCTCCGGAAATCTTTTGGATATATTTGTCCAAGTGATCACCGAATAAACGTTCCCCATGAAACGGGAAACCTGCCAATAACTTTTTACAAAGAAGCTCAGCTGACCAGTTCTTAAGCCATAAAAGCCTGCGCATTTTACTGTGGCAGGTCGGCACAATCCCGCGAACCGTCGTAGCTATACGTCGGTTCACGGGATCGGGACAGCAGGCACGCGCCCACTGCACAGCGGGGGTGCCGATGCTTGTGGGCCGACGGTCGTGAGCAAACGCGAGCACGAGAGACAGAACAGGGACGAGTGTGTGTAAACACACACTTTCCTGTTCTGAGAGGAGTGACTAGCCCAGAAATCCCCCGTATGGTCACCGCACACAGGTGTCCAGCATTTAGCTAGCTTGACTGATTGTTACAATCACTGGGACACAACACAATAATAAAATAAAGGGGTTTCACTTACCCATCCAGGCGCAGGGCCACTTAGAAACTAAGGGCCCAATCTTCACCCTTCACAGTGGGTTCCTGTCACTTGGGCCTTCAAGGACTGGTAAACTTTTCAAATTTAGGGTCCACTCCCTTGGACCTGTACAGCACCCTGCAGGAAATGCCCTAGCGCTGTAGTGTCCAGGATGTCCACTCCACAGGGTCCAGTGCCTGGAGGCCATATTACAAGCAAAACCTCGCAGGATCTTGAGTCTTCTTTGCGAGGCTCGGGTACCATTTATCTAAGCATAAAAGCCTGGGTCAAATGGATCTGATCGGTCAAGCCCTTGATTCATTTTGGAACCATTTGTGGGACTAGAGACCTGGAGCTCAGAGAGCTCAAACAAACCATGCCATCCACCTTGCAGACACTGGTAAAAAACTAAAGTACTTCCTGTATGGAAGGGGTTATATAGGGGATCACTTCCTGCTTGAAGACCTTTGGTCTACCAGTGTCCATTCACCTGATGATGAAGTATAACCCAGCAGGTAATGGATATTAGCCTGACTCTGTGTCCCATGATGTATGAAAAAGAAATAAGATCCTTGAAACTTTACAGTATGGTTACTTTAGACAGGTGTAGATAGCTGCCAGACTGGCCATCTAAGGTTTGTACGCATCAAACACTGACAATAGGACTGTGCTAGCTATACCAGGTCTTACCAAATGTAATAAACCAAAATGTTGTCAGACAGCATTTTACGCAACTAGAATACAAATAGTTTTATTTACCGTGTTACAGCTCCTGAGAATATTCTTTCAATTATTCTGCTAGATATGGCTGTGGGTAAGGAAATAAAAAAAGTGCAACATTAGTATGTTTCTTTTTACATATGTTTATAAAAACAAAGAAAAAAAAAAATCAAAGTGCCTATTTTTGTAGAGGTACTCAAAAGGAAGAATGAATACGTAAAAAGGAAGGAACAGAGTGTACTGTATACCAATGAATAAACACACAAGTCAATGCCCTACCAAAGCTAATAAACATAGTAGGCGCTGAGAACACAAGCCATACACCTCAAAGCTTTCAGTATCAAGAATACCTCATAACTGAAAACACAAAATAGAACTTTGTGTAGCATGTTTAACAGCATTTTAAACTGATTTTGATTCATACTCTGATAGCAACAATGTCACCAACAATACACAGCAGTACTCCACATATATCAGTGTGTGCCAAGAACTGTATGTTGTCCACAAGCGTCAAGTAGATTCTAATTGGAAAGGAAGTATATATGATTGGTGGCCATGTTGAACACAGACGGTTCTTATTTAGAACACAATGATAAATAAGGAGGAATGTGCAGCTGTTCAGTGCTCAGAATGCTTGTGTTTAACTTGATAGATGTGAACTTTCTTTGGTGTGCCTAGTAATATAAAAAGTAATGATACAAGTTTACATGATACAGAACACTCAAAGGGTTGACCTACCATGATCATTGTGTTTGGAAAGGTCCTGCTCATCAATATATAAATCGTGGTCTGTATCCAGCTCCCAGAATTTACAATAGATAACATAGAAATGTTCATATGAAAAATAATCTATTGATTGGTTGATGTCTTCCTCCTCTAGCAAGGCTATGTGCTAAAATAAAAGAAAACACAGAAGCATAATAAAGGCTTTGCTGAGTGTGAGTATTGCAGTCTCTCATGAAGGACTTATGGAGGACTACATATATAATCTTGCCCGAAAAACTTGATCCAAATTGGCCTTATTCTTCCCTTCTCTAGGGGAGGGACAAAACCTGTATCAAAACAAAATATTCAGTCTTACCTGTAGAAAGTTGCTCTTCCTGAGTTCTGCACATGTAATGCGACCAGACCATGACCTATTTACATTATAAAATATCCTTTGAACAACCTGTAAGCAAGGAGAAGAAAAAAATAAGTTTTATGACAGCAGCTCTGCAGCACTGGAGAAAGGGTTTCTGGTTTTGCTCATCTGCGATTCCAATGGCATAAAAATCCAACAAGCTGGTTGTAGAAAGATCAACTTTTGTACAATCAGCATGGCCATACATGGTTTGAATGGAACCGTCTATAGCTGGCTTAAGATGCTCTTTTTTATACCCAATCATGTATCTGACCTGTTGCCAATTTACTGGATAAGTTGCAAAATGTTCTTCCAGCTTTTCCTAGTTAATACCACTTTGCCAGCTTTTTGTTGCCCTGTCCCAACTTTTGAGACATGGTGCTGCCATCAATTTCAAAATGACCTTTTTTTTTGTTTTGTTTTTTTTAAAAAAAAGCTATATTCTCTAGGTTAAAACATTTGATATGTCTGATTTTTTTTTCTTTTGTGAATAAAAGATTTTCTTTTGTGAATAAAATATGGGTTTAAGAGATTTACAAATCATTGCTCTTTGTTTTTATGTAGATTTTTAGACAGTGTCCCAACTTTTGGAATTTTGGTTTGTAATAAAAATGAAGCTTTTCTCCATTTTGCAAGTGCACTTAATTTTGAGCCTGGAAAAGAGGAATTAAAAAAAAACTTACCTGCAAATTCCATATCTTGCAGCACAGTACAGGACACAGACGGAATATTCATACACCATGGACACACTATCGGTATGTACCTTCAGGTGACTGGACACTGGTAAAGCTTTAGAGGGCACACCCCCTGGGCACCTCCCTTACAACCCTACCCTGCTCATTAAGTCCTCAGTTTTGTTACAAGCAATGGAGAGTTAACCAAGGAATGGAAGAGGAGGGGTGGCCTGTGTACACCAAGATATGGAATTTACAGACATGTCAAAATTCCTCTACCTCAACTGTACACCAGTACAATGCTAAGCAATGAATAGGAAGGGTAGGCAACAATGAGGCAAGCCCAACTGTCCAACAGGCCCAGCAACAAAGGTCAAAAGACCCAGCCTCATAGTCGCCATGTGAATCCTGCGGTCAAAAGCTGCATCAGCAGAAGACTGGATGTTCACCTGGTAAAAAAATTTGAAAAAGTTTGCTGAGGTATGAAAAAGCGCTAGCATTGCCTGGCTCTCTGGAATTGTTGATGCCTGCACTTGAGGCAGTAACTGTAACAGATGCCCCACCACTCTGAAGAGTGTGGACACTCCTTCACTGTGAAAAGGGCTTTTGGGAAGACTTGGTGGCCTTGGGGAGCCAAGTCTTGTGCTGAAAGGAAGGGCTGAAAGATTTTGAAGATGAAGTCTTGTTAGAGCAGACAGTGCTCCAGGTTTTGAGGAGCAAAGGGCTTCTGAAGAAGGTGGTTTTGCAGGTTGCATGAAGCTCCCTCTTCAATGCAGTGACAATCCGGGGGAGAAAACACTTCCACAGCTTGTGCTATCATTTCCTCAATCTTTTCATCTTCTTTTGTGTCTGCGAACTCTAAGACTGGCATATCAGGATCTGACTCCAGTTGAGAAATGGAGTAGAAGAATCACTGTTTTTGAGCCCTGGACGAAGAAGTTTTACACCGTGAGGTGAACACATTTCAATAGCCCCGTTTTTATACGATAAATGGTAAGAGATACTGGGTTGCCCTGTCTAACCTGTTCACAACGCTGGACAGCAAATAATGTTTGGGCTTCACTCGTCACGGTGGGGTCTTTAGGGACTGGGTTCCAAAGTGATGGACAATGGTCCTGGACCTGAATATCACCCTGAGGCTAACAACGCATTGCACCAAGTACTAATTGGAGCGCTCCACAAGGATCCAGTGCCAAAATCACAATTACAGGCTGCCCCCACAGCGTGGGGTCTGGCTACAGCTACCAGGTTTTTACTGAGGTTGTGCTGATCTAGATACATTGTTTATTTGCTGGCATTAGAAGACAGTGAGGACTTGATTGAAGAATTGGAAGATAAAATAATACTAGTTAGGATAAGGCTGGGCTTATCTATGAAGGAGAAAAAGGGCCTAAACCTTTGAACACTAGCACAAAACTAAGGACTCAAAAGAGAAAGGTAAAATTATAGGGGAGGCCACCAGTGGGTGTGTACTCAAAAGCTTTGCCAGTGTCTAATCACCTGAAGGTACACACCAATACCCCAGAGTGTATCAATATATTGTCTGTGTCCTTTACTGTATAATTAAGATATATTTGGTATTAGGTCAGTGTTAGCTTTCATTTTAATGGCTTTGAAGTGGCCCTTATGCAAACTTTTTTTTTCTGTGCTCCATGCTCTGAAGTGCAGTGATCTGCAAAAGTGGCCCCACAACTGGATAACCTGATTGTGTGTTCAGAAACCACTCAAGTGGTTTCCGTCACATGATCACCAGTATTAATAGTGGGCAAATGGAACGTTTCTGCCTAGTTACTTTGTATCCCCTTTCTACTCATTTATAGCAGCTTCGGCTGTGAAGGGAGAAAGAAAAATGGCAGGCAAAGTCACATCAGTGACTTTAGATCTCAAACTGCAGGTAATAGCCAAAAATGCATTGCCATTTTTCAGAAATTCCAGACAAAAAGCAACATTTGCAGGGAAATGCTTAGGCACGACTAATTTTAAACGTTCCCTAGCAGATAGCAAATCTTTCCTTTTTGCGTTTAGTTCTACTTTAAAGACATATCAGGAAACAAGCAAGAACACAGGAGGAAATTGTTACTTACTGTGGTTATGTAGCGGGAATGAAATTCAGAGGCCTCTCGCAAAAAAGTTAAATGTGGGTGCGTGTTTACCACATCCTGTACAATAGCAAAGCAATGTAACATTAACAGTTTGAACACAAAAATAGTAATGGATTTCTTCACATATAACTATGCATTTAGATTATCTATACCACATATTCCACAATTATATTTGCTCGCTTTAAATTTTCTTTGTATGTCTTTAAATAGAGAAATATTTGTTTTATGGCTTTGAATTTTTACACGTATGCAGTATCATCACACTGCTGCTATACAGTAAATGAAAATCAAGTAATAGGAGCTGCAAACTAACAACATACATAACTTGGAAATTCAATACTTACTTGTAAAAATGAAATAAAATCTTCTTGTTCCAAATAGCTGCAGCTAGGCTTGGCAAGAAGCTGAATAAACTTTGCAGCCTCATCATGACAAGTGTGTAAGATTCTAAGGAATACAGTACAACAACCATAAGGGACAGGAAATACACTTTTGATTAGTTTCTTCAGGGCTGTTCTTTTTCCAATGTCAACTTTTATTTTTTTTTATATTTTTCAAATAGTGCTTTGTACCCTAGAATAGATTCTCCAAGATGAAAATACACACATCCGCTGTAACGGAGGAGCACAGCTGCAACACTTGATTCATTATGGATTTGTGGGAGTGTGTGCAAACACAAACTATTGTTAGGAAATCATGCCTCTGAAGTTTGAGATAGATTGTGAGTTTCATATTTACTTTCATTTTTGTTTTCTATTAAGCAGGACCCCCAATAGGTGTTGTGACATATGGCCTACATGCAGTCACGCTTTACCAAGTTTGACCAACATGTCTGCCCTTATTACAATGAAGTGAGTGATGGCCTCAGCAGGCTGGATGTTATTCATTGAGTCTAAACATATAATACAGTTTAATGTGATCTCAAGGTCATTAACCAATTCAATACAGGGCACTTTTACCCCCTTCCTGCACATGCCAAATTTTCAACTTTCAGCACGGTTGCACTTTGAATGACAAATGCGTGGTTATGCAATGCTGTACCCAAAACAAACACAGAGCTTTCTGTTGGTGGTATTTAATCACCATTGGGTTTTATATTTTTTGCTAGACAAAAAAGACCGAAAATTAAAAAAAAAAAAAAAAAAAAAAAGAAAAAAAAAAAAAAAGAAGGAGATTGTTTTGTTTGTAACATTTTGTAAATAAGTCATTTTTCTCCTTCACTAATGTGCGCTGATAAGGCTACATTGACGGGCACCAATAGGCTGTACTGATATGCAGCACTGATGGGGCTGCACTTATTGCACTGATTATCAGTGCAGATGTCCCCACTGAAAAGGGGCGCCTATCCAGCTCTCATCTGCTCATGCGCTGTCCACGTGAGGAGAGGAATGCCGATAACCGGCATCTCCTATTTACACTGATCAGCTGTGATTGGACACAGTTGATCACATGGTAAGGAGCCTATGTCATAGGCTCTTAACTGATCAGAGATGTGGTGTGCCCGAGGGACATGTCGCATCGAAAGTCGTGCTGCGCACCTTGTTCTGAGGGACAGCATATATATGACGTCCACTCAGAACAAGAAAACACCAACTCGACCTTCATTCTGATATAGGCTGGGCGGAAAGTGTTTAAAGAGTGTCCATGTGGAAAGTGAAACAAATTGGAAGGATTTTATAATTATCAATCAGCTGATGCACTTGCAGGGTTCTAATAAGGAAAGTGGCAGGGTCGGAATCCTTTTAGACATGATTTCCTATGAGAGTATCTCACCCAAAAATGACACTTGCTACTTTTTTTTCCCACGAAAGTGGAGCTACCCTATATAAATCTAACAAAAACTTCTAAAAAGAAATGGTATATGTTTTAGGATGATCTCATAATTTAATGAAGGGATGGCGAGACAGCCTTAAAATGTAATGACAATAGAACCTTTGTTGACAGACACAAGAAGTGCGATGTCTCTTTTGGGGTTCTCTCCCAACTTCATGCAGCAACATTTTAGTAACTGGGATTCCAATTGGATGAAATGAGTTACAGCATTAGCTGAAATGGGTTACAACACTTTTCACTGCTTTTTGCATAAAGATGACCAAGATCACTTACTTTCTCCACATAGCCACAAACTTGTGCACAGACACATATCCAGTCCTCTCACCACCAGCTGCATAAAATAATGGAGCTTTCCAGTAAAGTGGACAGTCACAAGCCTAAAACAAAACCAAACGTAAGAATAAAAGTTTGTCTATTTATTTAAAAGCATTAGGCCTCATGCACACTGAAGTTTTTATAGCTGCCGTTTTTGGCTTCAGACGTTTTCTGCAGTCAAACTCCCCAGCATGTTATCCTATGTGTTCAAGCACACATAGGCTGTTAGCAGTTTTTGGCAGGGGTGTTTTCTAGCTGGAAGACCCCTCAGAACTAGTGGGTTTTGAGACGAATTTCAGTTGTAACAATGCTCCAGCTCAGAAAAAAAAATTAAAACGGCTTAAAAACGTGGCTATTCGGCGTTTATCAGCGTTTGAGCCCCAAGATTTTATGGGGAAAAAAAAAAAAAAAAAGCTAAAAAGCGCTACAGCTAAAAAAACACCAAAAAACGATAGTACAAAAACACTCTACAGCTACAGCTTACGTTACTGGCTTTACTGGAACGTCCAGTGTGCATGAGGCCTTACTGCACATTCACCAACCATATTACATTTATACTTGTCCTATTAAAAAACACTGAAAAATGCCAGTATGGGTTTCTTGTACTGAGAGAGAATTGCTGTTGCTAACAAAATTTCATGCAGCCTTCTTCCATTCTTTGAAAAAAACTCCTCTGTAGTTACTGATTTAGCTCAGTGCTGAGCAGGAATCCCACCTCCAAAACAATTAGAGTGGCCTGCACCTTGCGATATAAGGTGACTTTGCTGCTTGAGACCTTCAGATAAGTGGCAGTGTTTTCCCTCTCTCCCCTGTGCATAATCTGTGTCATTGTATATGATGTGTCCATATTTTTTGCTCTGGCATGAATTTTATATAGTATGTCTCCTTTCGCATTTTGATATTTTTATTTTTACAAAAAAGTATAAAAACAGAGTATTCTATTTTATATAATCCTTATTGTGTATCTGTCCAAACTGGTACCGAGACAGTCCATTTTCTTGTCCATTGGAGACCAATAGGGGACTGGTCTTTTCCAAAATTTTTTGATAAAAGGAGTGCCCCTATATTGGGGGTAGATTTGTTTTACGAATATGGGACTTCAGAAGAATTTCCCACCTGGATCTGTAATGGCCATGCTGGCCATCGTCTTCTATTGGATTGTGTGGGGCACCCAGTAATCTCAGTGCCCTTAGTTCTAAAGAGGAAAGAAAGGGCACATGAACCTGTGTGACTAATCTGGGTGCAGTGAATGGGCCAATTAGCAGTAACATATTGGAAGGGTCTATCCCCTACTTTGAAGCGCAGGAATTGCTAATGAGTTTGGTAAATAGAAATATGGAGGTAGGCATCTTGAATGCCTACTAATGCCAAGTATTCACCTTGTCTTGAAAGGCAATAATTGACCTTGTAAAGCCAATGCAAAAAGTGCACCTGTGAAAGCAAAAAGGTATTTGTTTGGGAACCTAAGGTCCAGAATAGGGCGAACACCTCTGTTGGGTTTTGATATTGTAAACATTGCATAGAATTTTTTAAACCTGTCCTCCAACAGGACCCGAACAACCACTCCCTGGGAAAAGAGATGGTTCCGGGAAATTCTAAATCTGACTGTCCTTGGGCAGATTTTTTGATTGGTTTGAAAAAACCCCCAAAACAAACCAAACAATGGGGTAGAGTTTGGAACTCTATTTTGTACCCTTTTGAAATCACTGGATGATCACGGGGGGGGGGGGGGGGGGGGGGGGGGTGTGGGGGCTGGTTGTCTGAGATTGGTGTTCCGAAGCCTAAAGAGAGATGCGGCAGTGAGAAGGTTAAAGTGGAAGAAGATTTGGGGGGGGGGGGGGGGGGGTTGGAGCCTTTCATTGTAGGAAATAAACCTTTCCTCCTGGGACATATTTTATGAATTTAAGTGCCTCACCAAAGAGACATCCTGCTTCAAAGAGCATACGCCTAAGGGGCATTTTACAGGCAGCTTCAGCCAACCAGAGTTTCAGCCGTAATATTCTGTACATATGGACAGAAAGGAGAACCATTCTTCGAAATTTGTGTCATGTAATGTTCTAGGGCAGACATCACAAAATGTCAGACAGCGGACTGGGTCAGGCCCCAGTCATTGTTTCATCTGGCCCGGCTGCAGTCCCGCCATTTAGGAGCATGATCAGCTGCCCTCACTGCGGTCATCCTTATCGAGTTATCGGTGGCTGGACAGCTCTGCATGGATGGCAGGAGGAGGACATCGGAGGCAGTACAGCTCCAGATGGACGACAGTGGCTGCCAAGTTAACCAGCAGGTGACTGGTTGCTAGCAACCAATCGCAAGCAGGTTACCGGGAAAAGTTGTGCAGCTCCTCGACCACTTTTCAGAGCTGTCCTGCCGCCGATGTCCCCTCCCTATCTCCTAGGGTCAATGCAGAGCTGTCCTGCCACTGATGTCCCCCTCCTGTCTCCCGGGTCCATGCGTAGCTATCCCACCACCGATGTCAGCCTCCAGCCTTTTAGGTGGAGCTGTCCTGCCTCCGATGTCTACGTGAGATGTGCCTCCTGCCTTGTGTAGGTAGGACATCAAACTACTGTGAAGGATGTGTGGGAAGCCAGGGATGATGTGAAGGGGGGCAGAGGCAGGACTGGAATGGAGGTAGCCATGTAAAAGGGGGTGAGGACAGGAATGTGAAGAAGGGGGTGATGCAAAGTGGGGGGGGGGGGGGGAAGGTGGGGGTGACGACAACAATGTGATGGAGGTGCTATGAAGGGGGCACCAAGGACAGTGATGTGAAGGAGGGGGCGAATATAAAGGGGACAGAGAACAGGAATGTGGTGAGGAGGTGATATTAATGTGGGGAATGATGTAAGGGGGGGGTTGAAGACACTGCTGTAAACGGGGTGATGTGAAGGGGGCTGTGAACCCTGTTCTGATGTGAAGGATTTGAGGCTAGATTTATAATCACCGCTACCTGTGTTCTGCGTGTAGGCTGTTTTACATGCTGAAAAAAGGTCCAAGATCCTTTTTTTTAATTGCGCTGCACCAAGCTAGTTTGGCAGTCACAAAAATGTGCAGCGTTTGCCCGATGCTTCAAGGTGCCATTAGGAAATAACCATGCGCTTCGGACCTATGCTGGAAGAAAATTTTAGTGACTGGACCTTCGTGAATTTTAATTCAATACCCCTATTCCAGGGCATCAACACAGAAAAGTAAGGCCGAAGGCAGTATTTGTAAATGTTCCACCTGTGTCCTGTCCTGAAAAACAGGATCCTGTTAAGCATTCAGTCTAAGTTCACATCTTTGAGGTTGATGCATTTTCCAGGCACTTTTTTGCATGCATTTTGCGTTTTTTTTTAATCTCCCTTTAAAAAGCACTGTACATAGATGGTTGCTAAGAGGCGGAGCGGGAAGCTGGCAGCTGTGTCCTTAAACGATGATTCATTGGCTGTCAGCGGGGTTCCCCACTGACAGCTGAATGTAAAAGAAAAAGCACCCCCCACTCCCGAACCATACCAGGCCACATGCCAAAGCCCCTTGTTGATGGGGACAGGGGCCTCTTCAACACAACCCTGGGCTGGGATTGTGAGGGTCTGCGGGAGGGGGATTATAGGAATCTGTAAAATCAATTACGACGTCCCTGGACCCAGAAAAAAAAAAAAAAAAAGGCTCCGCTCGCCACGAACGCGACCCTATGTGACATTTCTTAAATAGCTATGGGGCCTTGCCACCTGGCGATGTCACCTGGTGGCACCGCCCCGTAACGCCGCTGGGTGGCTCCACCCCATAGCCATTTAACAAATGTCACATGGCAGGGCAGGCAGACTGCGTTAGCATTCGGGACGAGCGGAGCCTTTTTTCCCCCCCTCGTTTTCCGGGTCCGGAGGCATCGTGATTGACGACGGATCTACATCGAGGGACATTGTTTTTTTATTTTTTTTTAATAAAGGAATTGTCAAAAAGCTCTTATATGGTCTTTATTTAATTTTACACTTTTTTGGTGACTGGGTAGGGGTAACCTTTTTTTAATTTTTTTTTTTGGGGGGGGGGGGGCGCGTCCCCCCCCCCCACACCTTTTCTTAGCCGGTAATTATTTTCTAATTTTCAGCGGTCAGCAGGAAACCCTGCTGATGGCTCATCGGTTAAGGACGCAGCAGCTGGCTTTGCGGCCACTTTAAGAGTGTGAATAGTGCATAAATGGCAAAATGAAATGTGGGTTGGTGCTTATGAAAAAAATGATTCAAGCTCAAGACAGAACATAGGGAAAACAAGCTAAATGCTGGTATCGAGGCCAAAAGAAGCCATTACCAAATGCCCATACATAGCCCTGTAGAAATGACATTTTGCAATACAATTTCATGATAGAAGGCAGGCCTGTACGGGTGCTGAGAAATCCTCCTATTAATCACAAGCTGTATTTATCTTCCACACTATCTTGGGAATATGTCCCACTAGGGAATTCTGGCATGGCCTGCAGAAGTATTAAACAAAGTGCAAGACGACAAAAACAAAGCACATTCCTTCCTTTATTTTTCAGCTGAGCTCTTTCAAATACACTAACATACAAACCTTAATGCATGCTACCAGTGTTGAGCCTATCATTCTATGTAAAAAAGTTTGTCACGAGAAATATATATTCTGCAGCTGCTTATCTCTCCCTTTGAAAGACACTAGTGCCTGGCTGTCGGGTAAACCCAAATGCTCCAGAATTACAATCACTAGGATCACCAGGTGTCCCGATTAGTCTTTCCTGCATGCATGAACTCAAAAAAGTGTTGAAGTCAGGGACAGGCAAGAAGCTAGCATTTTTAGAACGAATCTCTCAGTGACATTTTTTCCTTGGAAGTCGTCTCTTTAATAAACTGCATCTTCAGTAAAAGACAGCAGGTTGTGCAGTTCTGCTATGTGCAGGGACACAGCAGGTCAGTATTCACTACGGTGGCACTTTGTACTGTACTGCTGAGATAGCCAACTTCCTGAGGGATGGATTTCTGCCCTGTCGAGGTCAAACAGAGAATAAAGTACAGAGGAGTGTCGAGAACGCTTAGTGCAAGTCAACTGCAGGAGCTAAACAAACACCAAATTCTTAACCGATGGCTTTGGAAGCTTTCACCTAACCCTACACTGCATATTTCTTGGGTAGTTTTATATACACTACATATACACCGCTATTGTTAGTTTCAGATTAAAATTAATTTCTGAAATCTACATATCAAAATGGCTTCCGAAGAAACAATTTAGCTTTTCTATGGACGATAAAGCTTAAATTCAATGGACTACATGGCTCAGAAAGAGACTGCAAAGTGTAGCAGTAAAATAACAAAAAATACATCTAAACTTTGCTGAATCAAAGGATTTCATGACGTATTAGTACTCACATTTTTCTTCCTAAAGATTACCATTGTGTATTGACATTCTATCTAGCCAGTGCCCACATACAGTAGCTTGCAAAAAGTATTCACCCCCACTTGGCATTTTTCGTGTTTTGTTGCCTCACAACCTGGAATTAACATGGATTGTTTGAAGATTTGAATCTTTTAATTTACAGAAAATAACCACAACTTTGAAGATTTTTTTTTTATTGAGAAGCAAATAGGACAAAATAACAGAAAAAAAAAAATCAATGTGCATAACTATTCACCCCCCTAAAGTCAATACATTGTAGATCCACCTTTTGCGGCTATCACAGCTCCAAGTCGCTTTGGATAAGTCTCTATAAACTTGCTGCATCTTACTGCTGAGATTTTTGCCCATTCCTCCTTGCAAAACTTCTCCAGCACCTTCAAGTTGGATGGTTTGCACTTGTGAACAGCAATCTTTAAGTCTGACCACAGATTTTCTATTGCATTGAGATCTGGGCTTTGACTAGGCCATTCCAACACATTTACATTTTTCTCCTTAAACCACCCAAGGGTTGCTTTAGCAGTGTGTTTGGGGTCATTGTCCTGCTGGAAGAACATCCATCCTAGCCTCAAATCACACACAGAGTGGTACAGGTTTTGCTCAAGAATATCCCTGTAATTAGCACCATCCATCTTTCCCTCAACTCTGACCAGTTTCCCAGTCCTGACTGCTGAAAAACATCCCCACAGCATGATGCTGCCACCATCATATTTCACTGTGGGGATGGTGTTCTTTGGGTGATGAGATGTGTTGGGTTGGCCCCAGACATAGCATTTTCTTTGATGGCCAAAAAGTTCAATTCTAGTCTCATCAGATCAGAGCACCTTCCTTCATACAGTTTGGGAGTCTCCCACATGCCTTTTCGCAAACTCGAAACGTGCCATTTTGTTTTTTGCTGAAAATAATGGCATTCTTATGGCCATTCTGCCATAAAGCCCAACTCTATGGAACATACGATTGTCGTCCTATGGACAGATACTCCAGTCTCTGCTGTGGAACTCTCCAGTCTCTGCTGCCTCTGATTAATGCCCTCCTTGCCCGGTCCGTGAGTTTTGGTGTGCGGCCGACTCTGGGCAGGTTTGCTGTTGTGCCATGTTCTTTCCATTTGGTTATGACTGATTTGATGGTGCTCCTAGGGATCATCAAAGATTTGGATATTTTTTTTTTTATAACCTAACCCTGACTTGTACTTCTCAACAACCTTGTCCCTAACTTGTTTGGAGAGTTCCTTGGTCTTCATGGCAGTGTTTGGTTAGCGGTGCAGCCTCTGGGGCCTTTCAAAAAGGTGTTTATATGTAATGACAGATCATGTGACACTTAGATTGCACACAGGTGGACATCATTTTTCACTAATTATGTGACTTCTGAAGGTAATTGGTTGCACCAGAGCTTTTCATGGGCTTCATAACAAAGGGGGTGAATACAGATGGACATACCAATTATCAGTTTTTTTATTTCTGAAAACTAGTTTTATGTATATATTTTTCTAATTTTACTTCACCAACTTAGACTATTGTGTTCTGATCCTTCACATATAATTCAGTTTAAAAAAACATTGAACTAAAGGCTGTAATGTAACAAAATAGGTAAAAAAGCCAAGGGGGTGAATACCTTTGCAAGGCACTGTATGTAGCATTCATGTCTAAAGAGGCAGGCTTGTCTAGCACAGAACTAGAAAAACATTCCTACTATTTATGAAGTAGCAGTGCATCTTTTCTAGATTATCTCCATAAGAAACCCTTGTAGAAGTGTAAACTTAGGTTTTTAAACATTTCATTCATGCTGACATATAAAACACATATGAATAAAAGATCACAGGTTTTTACAGCTACACATTATGGTTACATACATTTACGTACAAAGTTATAAAAACTTGGGCATAAAATGTATGTATGGATAGATAGATAGCTCTGGACTTCCAGTGAATGATGGAAGCAGGAGAAAGGATATTTAAAAGAGCACCACATTTTAATTCTTCCTAAAAGGTCAAATAGACAAGCCAAATGGGTTTTGCAGGTTTCAAGGGATCTCCCATCAAAACTACAGAAATGCTAGCAATATACCTAATGTAACTGATCAGCACATAATCAGAAGTTAGATTTCTGTAGGCTGCATGATTTTTATGCATTCCTGATCTAGTGAGTACCCCCAAACACCCCTGAAACATGCACTGTTGTGAAGAACACTTTGGACTATACATTTGGTGGGGAGTTCCTATTTTAAATCTCCTTTGCTCAGCTCCCAGGGTACCTTCCTTGCACAGGAGGTAACTAACTTTACTTATACAAGCAACCGACCATGCATCACTAAATCACAATTTAAAATCCAGCATCTCTCACCAGCACCCTTCAAAAGTAAATGCAGTCAGTTTAATAGACATTCCTCTGAAGTCTTGTAAGCAGCTATATGGTTACACAGGAATATAGTCGATTTTCTACCATTCAAAAAATGGCAAGAAAAACAAAAAGTATGTATGTGAGCACACAATGTAATGTTTTTTTTTACAAGACAAAAAGGCACAATTCAGAGCCTAAAACGGTGAAACATATGAAAAAATACCTTAGCTACTTTTCCCATATCTTCAAGCGTTGCCCTCTCATTCGCAAAAGCTGAAAACGTATTTTCAATTGTCAAAATTATAGCATCTATATTGACATTTCCTTTTGGACATCCTTTAGGAAAGTAAAATTTTGGAATGTTCTGGCTCAAGACGGGTGTTCTTGGCTCTTCCCTACTTGGCGGCACCTAAAATAAGATAAACGCGTTAAATGACCTTTTGATCTTCATTTTTTTTCTAAAAGGTATTTTAAAGCTGCTGGCACACTAATATATAGATCTGAAATGTTTGTCTTACGTAAACAATTACCAACATCTGCATTACTAGATGTACATTCAACAAGTTAAACTCAGAAACCTAAAAGATAAGCAATCCTATGGCTAAACATTTTTTTTTTTTTTTTTGCCCAAAACACACACACACACACACACACACACACACACACACACACACACACACACACAAAAAATAGCTACTTACAGTGGCCCTAGTCTGTACTAAAAAAAAAAAACATTAAAAAAATAAATGTAATCTCAAGTAGAGAGTTACCCACTCCGTTAATCCAACAGAGAATTAACACTTTCTAGAACAGATAACCTGATTGGGATGAAGATGTTGCACCACAAATAAGGGCAACTGTAAAAGCATTATAAATCCTTTGGCAGGTAAAACTGGTAACATGTATTTCAGCTGTATATTTAGCTGTTCAAACTGTAGGCCGATATAAAAACACAACCATCATGCTTTCATCATGGAAGAGCCCAAGGATGACCTAAATGTACCATTGGCTAACCGACTGTATTCTTCATTTGCTGTGTAGACTGCATAGGTCCAGCATCTGGCAGTACTGACTGGCCCAAGAGCATTTATTATTCTACAAGATTTATAAAGCACCAACAGTTTATGCTGCGCTTTACAACATGCGGCCAGAAAGTACAATTACAATACAATTCAATACAGCAGGTTGTCAGAGGGTCTTGCTCATTAGAGCTTGCAATCTAAGGACATTACATTACAAATCATTTGGAAGGCAACATCTTCTCATGTGTATTTATATTTACGTGTTTGCCTGGCATTCAATTTGCTGTTGACAAAAACTTTTCTTAAGTGGTCTTTCACACCACTGAGGGCACTGCGGGCGAGTTATTACACACACACACTAATGCACGTGTTAAGACAGCACATTCATTTTAAATGCACTAGCAACGCTCCTCAGCACAGTGTATTAATGCATGGTAGTGTGTTACCATGCATTGCTGGGTGCCATTCAGAATAAATGGTACTGCAACGCAAAAGGTGTTACGGGACCCTAAAGATTTTTTTTTTTTTTATAGCTGCTAAATAAACCTTAAGAGAAGTATGGGGTTTTTGTTTTTTATTGGTCAATCATCCTTACCTAGGAGGATGCAGCATCAGTACGATGCTGCATCTGTCCCCTGCCGCCTCTTCACCGAGAACCGAGCCACCGAACACCGCCAATCAGCAGCTCTCCTGCTCTGCTCCTCCACGCTCACTGGAGTGCTGAGCTGCGGAAGGGCGTGGAGCGGCAGTCTCAGCGGCTCGCTGAGAGGCTGAGACTGCCATCAGTCCAGGCACCTGGCGGATCCAGACTTCTGAAGAAGTCGAGATGACATGGTACCTGGGCTGATCTTGCTGACATCAGCAGAGAGCGGACTTCAGACCGCTTTCTTCTGAAAACGGGTCACAGGAGTGCAAGAGGGATTGTACTCCTGTGGCCCAGAGGAGAAGCCCAGCCAAATGAGCTTAGGCTGGACTTCTCCTCTAAGCCCCACACGCATGAGCCGAATGTCAGACAACAGCCAATTAAAAAAAAAAAAAAAAAAAACCCACACACATTACGACATTTGGCCCATGTGTATGTTGGTCTGTCCGACAGAAGTCGGACATTTGGCCAGCTTCTGTAGGACGTGCATGTTGGAAAACCAGCAGCTGTCCGACTCCCGATCAGCGCTGATCAGTGATCTGGTAGGGGGGCTGTCCTCGTCAGAACACAACAGCAGCGGGGGAGATCGCTGAACAAACCTCACATGGTTAGTACAGTGTCTCCGAGCGGAGCAGTCAGTTTTTTCTCATGCAACCCACTAGGTTTAATGAAAAGAAAAAAAAAAAAAAAAAAAAAGGTTAGTGTGTACCCAGCTTTAGTATAACCTTTTCTTGATAATGCAATTATCAAACATACTGTGAGAGTTTATCAAGTCTTGAGAAGGTAATTAATATTTTTATATAATCAAGATTCAGTGGTTCTGAAGGATCAAGGTTTTTACCCTCATGCATGAAGGTAAAAACAACCTTCTCTGAGTAGCAGGCCCCCCAATACTTATGAGCCCCACCAGTAATATGCATAAGAGCCTGGGTTTTCCAGGGACTCTCACTCCTCATTGGATGAGGCAGCAGCAGAAACTATTGGCTCCATCTGCTCAAAATCAAAGCCAGTGAGCCAAAGACTAGAGAGAGGATGGGGTCAAGCCACAGCGTTGCGTTTGTGTAAATGGACATGCAGAGCAGTGGCTTGGGAGTGAGCCTGCTTGAATGCCCCAACAGAAAGCTGCTTGCTCTGGGGGCACCCAGCAGGAAGGAGGGGCCAGGCGCGCTGGGCCGGGGACATGAAAAGAGGAGGATCCAGGCTGCTCTGGAAAAACCACTGTACAGAGCAAAAACGCATTAAATTACAACATTCATTTTTCAACATCAAGTGCCATCTTTACAAGCACTGGACAACTGGAGTGTCAGTAAACAAGAGCGCACCATAGTCATATAGCGTTTTACAATTTTTGCACTGATAGTTGCTCTGACAATGGCAAGGTAAACTCATTGGTTATTGTATTAACTTGGTGAACAAACCAAAATGGTTATATTTAGACCCCCAATCAGCCTCATGTCCTGCACCTTGAGACTTCAGATCAGTTCCAATTCCTGTACCTTCACACCTCTGTTCAGCCCAAATTCCTGCACCATCACATCTCAGTTTAGCCCCAATTCCTGTGCCTTCACACCTCAGATATACCACAATGATCCAGCCCAAAGTTTGCACCTGCAGAACCTTAAGGAAGAGGAGGAAGGGTGTAGGTGCGTGTGGGTGGGTGGTTTTCCTTTCATAAACTGATGTCCTTAGCTGCTGACTGTAAATAACTTTCAGTAATATCAGGGAGATGGCTGGGCCATAGGTCATGCTTTGTAGATATTTCCTATCATTGCTTCTGTACCACTTACATCTCTTCTACTACTGCACTGCACTCCCAAAACATCTGTACCTCTAGTGCAACCTCCTCAAACCTAATCCACCACTGCACCCCATAAATACCTCTTCCACCACTCTATCACCCACACATCTGTTGCACCAACATTGCACTTGCACACCTTTTCCACTACCACTGTACCCCGCCCTGCGCCAACCCCGCCACCACACAATCCGCAGCACTGCACACCCCCCCCCCCACATCTATCCAACCACTGTAGCTCTCATGGCACATCTCCCCAACCACTGTACCTCCCATGGCACATCTGTCCAACCACTGTACCCCCCCCCCCCCGCACATCAATCCCTCCATTGCACCTTCTTGCAAACCTGTTCCACCAGTGTAGGCCCCAGACATTGGCTGCAACATTGCACTACCTGCCTGGCAATCCTATGAAAAGCTTCAACTTTTTGGCTGGGTTTTGGAGTGTGTGATCCGGAAAGAGGAGTCAAAAATCTGCATGCAGGATGTGAAGCTCAATGCTTTCCTTGCCCAGAAGCATGCCCCTTGCATACGTATGGCTGCAGGAGGGAAATGTCTCTGTTGCCTATAATGGGCTGTCATCTTTGAGAATATCCTGGCGGGAGAGCTCAGCTGCTGAAGAAGGTATATTTGCCACAGGCTGCCGATACCCCTGCTCTATATCTTTCAATAGGCACATTAACAGGCATTATTAATATGTAAATGCAATTTTCTGTACAGAACTATCAATGTGTTTTGGTCACAGTTCATCTTACTGCAGTGCATATTTTAAAAATCATTCCATATATGTTATGCTTCAGCCAATGGATAAAATGGTAATGCTTGTAAAACACAAGGCACTAAATGTAAAACACAGATGGGTGGATGGGCTCTTCAGTTTATAAAATTCTTGTTAGTACTGTATGTAAAAATTTGCATTTCTAGATGTACATGACAGTAGGCATTTTTTCTCATTAAATATGTGGGTTTCTCCTAGTAGATTTTAGTCATGTTGCTCTCACTGCAACTTGTGTGCAGACCATTATGCAGCTGAATTTCTATGATGCTGTATTTGAAGTTCAATTATAAGACTACAGAATATCATGGATAAAAAACAAAAAGACAAAAAATAGGGAAGGAAGACGAAAACAATAAGCAGAAATACACTGCATCTGAGCACAACACACACTATTTAATTCATTTTTATTATTCAAAAGCAAACCGATCCATCTATCCAATAATCTCTAGGCTTTATTTAGCTGAGAAACCTCCTTTGAAAAACATCCCCTAGCATTTCTGGCTGTAGCCATCTTGAGTAAGGGCAGAGGATTCATGTATCATTTACTTGCTAGAATCCATAGCTCAGGTATGACTGCAGGAGGGTATGCTTAGCTGAGAAAAGCCCTCATGAAGTCTCCTGGGATATAGGACATCATTTGCCTAGGCCTGGAAATGTAAAACAAATAAACGTTTAAAACAAGAAAATATATGACATACCTTTCTATTTACCAGCTAGCAGCAGAAGGATTAAAAATATAGTCAATGTTGAAACAGAGTGAAATTCCGCTGTAAGGCAAAACTTTCCAGAGTAGCTTAAATATGCACTCTCAATGATCTATTTCTTTATGATGTAGAAATGACAACATAATCTGACTGGCATACATGTACAGGTTATATCTTAGAACTGGGTGCACTTAATACTCAATTCTAAGCTCACCCGACACCATGTTGTGTTGGAAGGCTAGCCTTTTTTCAGTTGTATTTAACAGTGTGGTCACTACACTGTTAAATAAACACTGAAAAAAAAAGTCAGTGCATTGACATGCATTTATTTTTGCAGCATATTGTAATGCATTGTAACATGTTGCGGCATATTTTGATATGGTTTTGTTTGCAATGCATTAGTGTGAACTGTTAACAGTGAAAGCAAATAACCTCATCCTTGTGTTGGATTGCATAGCTCAATGCAGTCTCATCACAAGTGGTGTTAAATCGTATCAACACTTTTGTTGAGAAAAAAAATTCCCCTCTGAGTGATCTATGTGCAATGCAAGGATTTTAACAAACTTTGTTGCAGATTCCTACCTTTTGTTATTCTCAAGAAATCAAAGTGTGTTTGTC